>OZ010601.1:26195068-26207568 GCA_963932145.1 Acanthosepion lycidas
CCATCTGTTCTCATATAATTTATTATTATGGGTGATGTTGTTATTTTTGTTTCGGTTGTATATTTTGTATGCCTTTCTTCGTGAATGTGTTTTCTATGTATGTTTCTTTAGATAAATATTAGGGGCTGCAAATTCTTAATGCTCTCAAATAGAAACTTATAATAATTCCATTATCCAGATTTCATTTTGGAATAATGGTTTGAAAATATATACATAATACTACCGACCAACTCCGTCACGTCCAATGTCCAGAACAACCTATCCCATTTAAACAACATCCAAATAATCAGAAACATTTCCAAAACCATTATGAATATAATCAGATCCTCAAACACCCATAGCAATAATGTTTCTGAAGCAGGCATATATATATTAAAAAAAGTGCCAAAGCTGTTCCTCACAATACATTGGAGAAACATGCAAAAATTCATATTTTGTTTCGTCAAATACAAAATATTAAACTGAATTCTGAAATTTTATTTTTAATTATTTTTGTTTCATCTCCTAATATGAGTAGATCGATTTGCTTATCGTAGGGTTCACAAACTTTCTCCGGTCTTTTGAACGAATGTAGAGGCTTCTCCTTGTTTCCTGTTTAGGAGTGGGTTTCTACTTACTTCTAATGTCTACTTCAACTCTATACTTCTAACATCGCCTAAAACTCTGACATTTTATTTACTATTTATTTACGGTTTCTTTCTTCAATAGGAGTAGTTAGGTTCGCCTATCGCCCGGTTCATACTCCTCCCCTGTCTTTAGAACAGGAGCAGTGGCTTATCACTTGTTTCTTGTTTAGAATTTTGGTTTCCGATTCCTTCTAATGTCTACTTCAACTCTATACTTCTAACGTCTACTTCCCGGTCTTTTGAACAGGAGTAGAGGTTTATCCCTTGTTTCCTGTTTAGGATTGGGTTTCCAGTTCCTTCTAACGTCTACTTCAACTCTATACTTCTAACATCACCTAAAAATCTGACATTTTATTTACTATTTATTTACTTTTTCTTTCTTCAATAGGAGTAGATAGGTTCGCCTATCGCCCGGTTCACACTCATCCCCTGTCTTTAAGATAGGAGTAGAGGCTTATCCATTGTTTCCTGTTTAGGATTAGGCTTCCGGTTCCTTCTAAAGTCCTGACCTCTTCAAGTCTAGAATCTTTCCTGTTACCTTGCCCTTTCTTACGTTAATACAACACCACGCAGTAACCCTCTACCTCGAGCGGCTCTTGGGCCTTATATTGAGTGAACATTACAAAACAAAATCCAAACACTTTGTTTTTTTATCAAAAACAAATTTTAATTCAATTTATTTTAAAATTTAAAATTTTGTTGTAAAACCGACTAGGTATAAAAAATTCTCGTTGCATTTTACAAAACGTTCATTCTTCACTTTTCAACAGATGTGTGCAAGTTTAAACAAGGCCACATCACAAAATTAAAACCTCGACATAGTCTTCCACTGACTTACGCAATGAACCTTTGATTTCCCCAGTGAATTACGTTTAATTTCACCGCCCAACCCAATTTTTATGTCCTATTTTTGGAATCAGAAATTCATTGTTTGCACTTCCACCCCCCTCACATCTGCTGTTGTTATCTATGCTAAGTTTGTTCATCTATTAGTTTTAACAACGGCATTGTATCTGTGCCACTTCCTTTCAATCTTTTATTTTCCAGCCTCTATGAAAGGATGTCGAAAATAATAGTTAAAAAAAAAAAAAAGAATTTTCATTTTCAATACTACAATTAATACATGATTGTAATACAAAATATATTTCATAAATTACTTTCTAGTAATTTCCTTCTTCATTGTTTTTGACAAGAACATTACGCATTAAAAATAAGAAATCAATTACATGGATAGGAAATGAATTGATTAGCTCCCAGAAAAGAGAAAGTGACAAAAAAACGAACATGCATCTTCCTCTGGGCACGTGGCCGAATGGTTAGACCGTTCGCTTTCTGACCATTAGACCCGGGTCCGAATCTCACGATGGTCGATTTACCGGATAGTTACTTCTTGATGTTATCGTTCTAGAGAAGGCGATCCCAACATGCGGTTCTTTTGGAAAGTGCCTGAAAACCATACCACGGGTTGACCCAAGCTTTGTGAGTGAAATTGGTTAGACGTAACCCTTGTGTGCCGTCGATAGGTTTGCTAGCACGAAGTCACAAGTCATCGTGGCCGGGGGATTGAACGTGCTGGGTTTGTTTAGACTACTGATCACAATAGATAACGCGCCCTCTCCCAGAAACTGTAACTAATGTCCGATATACACGGGTTCAAATCTCACCGAGATCGATTTGTTAGGAAGGTGATGTTATCGGTCTGTTATCGATCCCAGCGTGCGGCACATTTGGAAAGTGACTGATAGCCATACCCCGGTTTTATCCAAGACTTGTGAGTGACATTAGGTAGATGGGAGCCGTCGGGGATTGTTCTATCGAGTCATCGAAAGTTTCATCGTGCTGGCCTTCTTGATCACGTTACATAACGCTTTCTGTCCCAGAAACCGTAACTAAGGTCTGCTCAGCATAGTTGCAGTATAAACGACAGGTGGGCTCTTTAGGAGTTGAACCAACACTAATGTGCCTGAGGAGCCGTCTGTGATGAGGATTAGCTAACCGTCCTAGTAGACTGGTTACCTTGGATACGAGTGACTGCGCCATTTAGATTTTCAGATCTTCTCCTCAGAAAATAAGAAAACATGTTAGAAACAAGAAAAAGAAGTGCCGAACGGTTGCGTAACATCTGTCCTCCTATATGGCAGTAAATACTGGACAATCTTCTCACAGATGAAGAAGAGACTTAAAGCAATAGAAACAAAGAAAAGTGTAATGAACTGCTATGTGATATCAATCCTCCTATATGGCAGTGAATGCTGGACAATCTCCTCAAAGATGAAGAAGAGACTTAAAGCAATAGAAACAAAGAAAAGTGTAATGAACTGTTATGTAATATCAATCCTCCTATATGGCAGTGAATACTGGACAGTTTCCTCACAGATGAGGAAGAGACTTGAAGCAATAGAAACAAAGAAAAGTGTACTGATCTGTTGTGTATTATCAGTTCTCCTATATGACAGTGAATGCTGGACAATCTCCTGACAGGTGAAGGAGTGAGCGTCACATATTAGAACAATCCGAAGACTCTAAATACAATTGCCGCGCCACCTGGAGATTTTCACGAACATAAACACCGAGGCTATGCAAGTGGACACCAGAATCGTATTGTAATAATTTTTCCATTTTTTAATCTGGAGTGAATTGTTTTACGCCATCTTAACTCACGTGAACTATAGACAGTTTTATACAGGGAATAAAATCACTGTTTCTAGTTTTTAAAATTCACCCAGGCAAAATGTGCTGCTGATTCCGGAATCTTATTATTTTGTGGATTTTCTGGAGAGTAAGAAAAAAATAAAATGTAATAAATTATTTGAAAGAATTATTTATAGAATCTTATTTATAATTTAACGTATTTGTAAGAAAGACAGCTCAAGATCGGATAATATCGGTGTTATATTTTCCGATTTGGGGACCACGAAACGGTATAATGGTTAGTAAGCTTGTCTCGCTAGAACAATTAAGAATAAGTAGCGAGTTCGATTCTCACTGGGTGCCCCATACTTTCGGCCTTGTGCCGCATTTAAGCTACGCTTGGAAAATCACTTTTAAGTTCCGGCTTTTTAAAAATTAAAACTTACCCACTATAAACCGGCCTTGTGCCATATCCCGTCACCGTGAGGTGGGGTGTAAATAACAAGGAACAGTCGAATATATTTTTTAACTGTCGAACTCTCTGCGTTGAGCAGAGAGGAAACCGGACCCGGATTTGCGGATTCTAAAGTGGATATTTTTGACCGAACCTACGGGCTCGGAGAACCCACGGTAAACTCGGCCTTGTGCCACATACATCCCTCGTGGGGTGGGGGGGAGTTCTGTTAAATATTAGGATGGTGCAAAAATAATGTCGTTTTCTCACATATGTTACTATGTGAAAAAACGACATTATTTTTGCACCAACCTAAAATTAAAAAGTACAGTATCGTACTTTTCTTCCTCTTAAAATTATGATGGAAGCCTCACCCCGGGAATTTTAATCTTCATTCAAGCTTTCTTTCTTCTTTTCATTCATTCATTCAAGCTTTCTTTCTTCTTTCATTCATTCATTCAAGCTTTCTTTCTTCTTTCATTCATTCAAACTTTCTTTCTTCTTTCTTTCATTCATTCATTCATTCAAGCTTTCTTTCTTCTTTCATTCATTCAAACTTTCTTTCTTCTTTCATTCATTCATTCAAACTTTCTTTCTTCTTTTCATTCATTCATTCAAGCTTTCTTTCTTCTTTCATTCATTCATTCAAGCTTTCTTTCTTCTTTCATTCATTCATTCAAGCTTTCTTTCTTCTTTCATTCATTTATTCATTCATTCATTCAGTTTTCTACATTTTTCTTAATTTTTCGATGTTCTTTCTTCTTTTTTTACTTCATAAATATTCTTTCTTCATCGTTCACTTCTTTTTTTCTTTTTTCTTTCATTTAAGCTTTTTCTATTTTTTTCTTTTTTTTCATTCAGTCTTTTCTTTCTTTCAAAAATTTCTTTCCTCTTCCTCTTTGTCTAAGGCTACGCGCAAGAGAGAAAAACTGAAAACTCGTCTCCAATAATCCATTTATTTACTCATCAGATCTGAATTATAATTTATCTTTGGATTTTTAAATATCTAAAAAAAAAAAAAAAAAAAAAATTTAACATTTAGTATTTGACTTCTTCCTTTTTTACTCCCCTTCTGATTTTTTTAAAATCGGTTTCACCCCAAGAAAAAGATAAAGCTATAAAAACACAAGAGGTGGAATAATTAGTAACAGAAACATTAATAATGAAATAATAAACATCAATAAAGAAGAGTAATCAGGAGCCCTGTAGATAGTGATAGACATTGCATTTTAATTTTTACAGATTAAAGTTAGTTGGAAAGCATGGAGTCTGAAGAGAGTTCCACAAGCGAGAAGTGCGATAAAAGGTATTGTTAGCATTGAACTTACGGCTACATCTAACCAGCCCAACTGTAAAATGATGAGACCTAACTACCAATCTAGTACTGCACTTAAATTCAAAAAGTCTAGGTCCCATAGCGGAAAGCTCATCCAAATAATTACTATGAAAGTATTTACAGAAAAGACACAGGGAAGCAACCTTACGGTGATGGGAAAGTAACTGAAGCCGAGCCCCCAGATCAGGGCCAATAATATTGCTGATTCTTCTTCTTCTTCTTCTTCTTCTTCTTCTTCTTCTTCTTCTTCTTCTTTATTTCCACGCTTTTTTTCTATCCCTTCTACTTCATCTTTATTGTCACCATCGCAATCATCATTTTTCTTCTTCTTTTCAGATCCACTGTCTTTATTTTCACTCACTCATTCTTTTTCTTCTTCCTATTTTTTCACTTCTTCCTCTTTTTATTTTCTTTGTCGTCTTTTTCTTTTTCTTCGGCTACTAATTCAGGTTCATCCACTTTATTTTCACCCATTTTTTATTTTTCTTGTTTTCCTTCTTTTTCGTCTTCGTCGTCTTCTTTTGCTTCTACTCCATGTTCGCCCTCTTTGTTTTAATTCTTCTTCTTCTTCTGCTTCTTCTTCTTTTCTTCTTCTTCTTCTCCTTCCTCCTCCTCTCCTCCTTCTTCTTCTTCTTCTTCGTCGTTGTCGTCGTCTTCTTTTGCTTCTACTCCATGTTGGCCCTCTTTGTTTTAACTCTTCTTCTTCTTCTTCTCCTTCCTCCTCCTCCTTCTTCTTCTTCTTCTTTCAGTACAACTTCATCCTTCTTCTTCATCTTCGTCGTCGTCTTCTTTTGCTTCTACTCCATGTTCGCCCTCTTTGTTTTAACTCTTCTTCTTCTTTTTTCCTCCTCCTCCTCCTCCTCCTCCTTCTTCTTCCTCTTCTCCTTCTTCTTTCAGTACAACTTCATCCTTCTTCTTCTTCTTCGTCGTCGTCGTCGTCTTCTTTTGCTTCTACTCCATGTACGCCCTCTTTGTTTTAACTCTTCTTCTTCTTCCTCCTCCTCCTCCTCCTCCTCTCCTCCTCCTTCTTCTCCTTCTTCTTTCAGTACAACTTCATCCTTCTTCTTCTTCTTCGTCGTCGTCGTCGTCTTCTTTTGCTTCTACTCCATGTACGCCCTCTTTGTTTGAACTCTTCTTCTTCTTCTTCTTCCTCCTCGTCCTCCTCCTCTCCTCCTCCTTCATCTTCTTCTTTCAGTACAACTTCAACCTTCTTCTTCCCCTTCTTCTCCTTCTTCTTCTTCTTTCAGTACAACTTCATCTTCACTCTCTTCTTTTCCCCCTTCTTTTTTCTTCTATTACTATTTTATCTTCACCTTTTCTTTTCACTTTTTTCTTTCTTCTTCTACTTCTTCTTTTTCTTCTTCTTCTTTTTTTCCTTCTTTTATTTCTCCTTTATCACCATTTTCGTTCGTTTCGTTCCACCCAAAACGACAGCTTTTCAGTCTCTGAACAGCTGTCAATTGTCCAGATGTATTTTTTTTTAATGTCACAATATATCGTGTGTCACAAGACTTTACTGTTTCTCTTCATCTCTCGAGTCATGCGTAGAAACCAACACGTGTCTTGTCTTTTCAGCAAGTGTTGCCCTCATGGATCTCCACAACTTCGTGTCATTTAGTATTTATTTTTTTCTTTTCGCTCTTTTAATCCCTGTTCTGCCAACCATTTACACAAACGCCTTAGGTCGATTATTCGCTGCTTTCCTCTGCTCCTCTTGGCTGGCTTAAAATAACCTGAAAACGGTTGATAAGCCGTAAAAATATGTCAGTCAATCAAAATCATCTTCGTCGTCTATGAAGAGATTGTCCAACATTCACTGCCATATAAGAAGACCTATATAATATAACAATTCACTACTTTAAAATGGTTGATAAACCGTGGAAACAATTTCACCATTTAAATATACTAAAATCTTTTGCAACACGCTAAAGCGAGTTGAAATTCTTCACAGTATTTAGTATTGTTATGTTTGTCGCTAACATTTTTGTCGAGGTTTACAAGCTCTGCATTTCATTCAGTTTCGCAAACCAATCGACGAAATTTGAATAAGTTGATTTGTTTGGGAAAATAATTTAACAAAAACACTATTTTCCGATTTAATAATTTCTTTAATTTAATTTAATCTTATAGGACTTCATGGTAAACAATATTGTTAAAAAAAATGTCCTTTCCTTAACAGCGAAGAATAAATTCTTAGGATTTCTTACTCTTGAGCATGCAACATACAACTGGTCATGCGTAAACATTTCTTTCTGGGGCCATAAACCAACTTTCTGTAGTGTTAGCCTTGTGATTCTTTATAATTCATGCAAACACAAGGCAAACTGGAAACTGGATTCTTGTATATAAAAACTTAAAAAAGAAAACTTAAAAACAATATTGCATCTTTATTAAATACGTATTTGGTATTTTAATTATTACATTGTTTTTAAAATAGTGGGAGTATTTTAAATAATAAAACTCTTAACTTTTCAAAAAAGTAATGAAAATTTATTGTACTAAGCTACGCTCCCTAGTAAAGTCCCCTTAGCTGTTTGTACTCCTCCTCAAAATTGGTTTCGATTAATCAATCTATGGCTATTTTAGAGGGTGCGACGGATGGATGGACGTCAAATAATTTTAAATATATTTTTTTATATATAGATGTTCAATTTAGATAAATTCAGATTTTATATATAGATCTCCAATTTAAATAAATTTAGATTTTATATATAGATGTTCAATTTGGTTAAATTTGATTGGTCAATGTATGGGTTATTTTAGTAACGACGGACGGATGGACGTTACAGAATTTTATATATAGATGTTCAATTTGGATAAAGTTAGATTTTATATATACATGTTAAATTTAGATAAATTTACATTTTATATATACATGTTAAATTTAGATGAATTTAGATTTTATGTATAGATGTTCAATTTGGATAAATTTGATCGTTCAATGTATGGGTATTTTAAAGTGTATGACGGGCGGATGTCACAGAATTTTATCTATTTTATATATAAATGTTCAATTTACATAAAAATGACTTCAGACGCTCGGATATAAGCTCATGTGAAATCACACGCAGTGTGTAACGGACACAGAATTGACTATTTATTATTACTGTTATTATTATTATTATTATTATTATTATTATTATTATTATTATTATTATTGAAAGAGAGAAGCACAACAACGAAGTGATGCTGAGTTACAAATATATAAGGGCCCAATACACACATCATTACACCACTATCTTCATATCAATTACGACTGTGTAATGAATTCGATCCTCACTGAGTGTGACTTAATCTCCGCCTTGTACCACAACTAAGCTATGCTTACTAAATCACTATTTGGGCACTTCCATGGTGTAATGGTTAGCAAGCTTGTCTCGCCATATCAATTACGACTGAGTAGTGAGTTCGATCAAACCGAGGGGTTCAACTACAACTGCACTCCGTAACCGCTGATGGGTACACGGATTTTCTACACCAGCTTGTTTGGTACGGATAGATTATTAATCAGGTGTATTATGGTTTGCCTGCATTTCTTTAACGCTCTTGAAATTCCATTTTAATTTTGCTGCCTTTCTTTATTACTGAATAGAGTTTCTTATTTCTTTAATGTTCTTTGATACAGATCATCATTCAGTTTTCTGTAGTTTCCACGTATCTTTGAAGACCGTTTGTTATGGTTTTGTAAAAAAAGTTCTAGTTGAACTAATCATCTTCCTCCTTCGGATCTGGACATATTTATTATTATTACTATAATAGTAATAATAATCATTATTATTATTATTATTTTGTATGCTATATTTCCTGCCTTGTATCCTGTAGAGATAGGTTCAAACTATGGTCCTTAGGTCCTATAGGAGAATTTTCATTAATTTGATAGCAATTCTCTTAGTATATACGCTGTTCTTAATAGGGCGATATTCTGGGCATGTTGATGTTACCTGGGACATTATTAGTAAAACTGTCCATTCATTTTCTCACAGTTCCCAGAGTTCCGATTACTATTTATACATTCTCATTCTTCATTCTCCACATCCTGTTAATCTCGATCTCCAGGTCTTTGTATTTGGACAATTTCTCGATAATTTTCATGGCGGTGTTTCTCTCAGATGGCACTCTTATGGCAATAAGTATACACCTCCTGAATTTCATGCCTTTTATGGTAATAACATTATCCATTCCGTTTCTCATAAGTCCCAGTGCTCCGATTGCTATTGGTATTGTCTCAGTCTTCATTCCCCACATCCTGTTAATCTCGATCTCCAGGTCCTTTGTTTTTGGACAATTTCTTGATAATTTTCATGGCGGTGTTTCTCTCAGATGGTACTGTTATGTCAATAAGTATACACTTCCTGAATTTCATGCCTCTCCAGGTCTGTTCGCATTTATTACCCTGGCATGTCCCAGGGGATAGTTACATCGTTATTTCGGGTAGCTGTGTCTGGTTGGTGCTCATACCATCTCTCAGTGGTTTCGATTTTGTACTTCTTGCATATCATCCAGTGGAGATATGTCACTACCTTGTTATGACTGGGTATAATCATTTTTGTTAGTTCCGGAAATGCTGAGATAATATGGTCGACAGTTTGGCCAGATTTTCCGAATACCCTGCATTTCCGGTTAGTTTCAGTCTTGATTATGTAACACATGATCTGATAGGATCTGGTAACGAGGCTTTGATCCTGAGCTGCAATTATTAGGCCTTCTGTCTCAGCTTTCAGCCCGGTGCTCCTCAGTCACTGGTGTTTTTTCTGTTTGTCCATATCTGCTTCTTTCGTTCTTTTTAGATATTTTTGAAATTCCATTTGGCCAACTTGTTTTGTCTTGTTTTACTCATTTGGCGTAAATGGTATTCGCTTCGTTTTTTATTGGAAGGTTTCAGGTACATTAAGCTGTTTCTTGAAGAGTTCAGCTTCTTTGTTGATGGAGTGGATTTGGTGTTTTACTCTTTATAGGAGAGGGTCATTGGTTTTTGTGAGATATGCTTCCCATCCGATTGTATTATTATTATTATTATTATTATTATTATTATTATTATTATTATTATTATTATTATTATTATTGCCTCCATATAAAAGGTATTTTCATATTTACAAGCAAGGAAAACTAGAGCTCGTTCAGCTGCTTTGCTCATACGACAAACGTAAATGCAACACGATATTTTTAATCTTGAATTTCTGGTGATCCGAAAAATATTCTTAGGACACATAATGAGGAAGGAGAGCTTGGAAAATTCGACACTCACAGGAGAAAAAGAACACAGGAACTAATCTAGCTAACGAGCTTATGTAAATGAATGCTAGAACAGATAATGGGAGAAATAATAAGTAAGAAAACATTCATTAGAGATACAAAGGAAAGAAAGTTCTGGAGAGCCATAATCGACAACGCCATGAATAGAGACAGCACATAAAATATATGAAAGTAACTGGATACATTGCTATGAAGGAATGGTAAGCAAATTTGCTAAGCAGATTTACCACTATGTAATAAATTCAATTTTCACTGGTTACTCTAAATTTGTGAGCCTTGTGTCAGACTAATCTTCTTCTGTTATTACAACTATCACCGTTTCCATATTCTTCTTCTTCTTCAAATCTTCCATGTTTTCCCTCTTTTTATTTTCTCGTCTTTGCCTTTTCACATTCTTTTTTGTTATTGTCTTTTTCTTCTCTCCTTTTTTCTTCTTATTTTCTTTCTCTTTTCTCTTCACCTTTTCTTTTCGTACTTCTCTTGTATTTCTTCGTTTTTACTGTAATTTTTTACACTCGTTGCTTTTCACACGATGAGAATTGTTGGCTTTACACGCGACATTGATTGACATCAAGTCGACTCAAAACTACAGTACATCCCCTTCTGCATTTCCACATTGATTAGCATGTCTGTCATGTTGATTTTCTATAGGGAGGTTCTAACTCTTATTATTATTATTAGTGAGCAATGACCGAACTTAAGGGAAAGAAAGAAAGAAAGAAGGAAGGAAAATGTAGGAAATAAACGGAAAAGAAAGAAAAAAAGAAAGAAAGAAAGAAAGAATTGAAAAAGAAAAAATCATGGAAATAAATGGAAAAGAAAGAAAGGAAGAAAATTGAAAGAAGTAAATGGAAAAAGAAATAAAGAATGAAAATGAAAGAAAAAAATGAAAAAAGTAAGAAAGAAAAAGACAGCGAGAAAGAAAAATAGGTAAATAAATGGTAAAGAAAGAAAGAAAGAAAGAAAGAAAGAAAGAAAGAAAGAAAGAAAAATCATGGAAATAAATGGAAAAGAAAGAAAGAAAATTGAAAGAAGGAAATGGAAAAAGAAATAAAGAATGAAAATGAAAGAAAAAATGAAAAAAGTAAGAAAAAAGACAGCGAGAAAGAAAAATATGGAAAGAAATAAGAAAGAAAGAAAGAAAGAAAGAAAGAAAGAAAGAAAAATCATGGAAATAAATGGAAAAGAAAGAAAGAAAGAAAGAAAGAAAGAAAGAAAAAAGAAAGAAAGAAAGAAAGAAAGAAAGAAAAATTATGGAAATAAATGGAAAAGAAAGAAAGAAAGAAAGAAAGAAAGAAAGAAAAATTATGTAAATAAATGGAAAAGAAAGAAAGAAAGAAAGAAAGAAAGAAAGAAAGAAAAATCATGGAAATAAATGGAAAAGAAAGAAAGAAAGAAAGAAAGAAAGTAAGTAAGAAAGAAAGAAAGAAAGAAAAATCATGGAAATAAATGGAAAAGAAAGAAAGAAAGAAAGAAAGAAAGAAAAATCATGGAAATAAATGGAAAAGAAAGAAAGAAAGAAAGGAAGAAAGAAAGAAAGAACAGAAGGAAAGGAGACAGAATGTAAACGTCGCATTTAAATTTCTGAACATTAAAGTTAACAGGAAATCAAACTGGTTGAGATTACCAAGGGCAAGAAAATAAAATTATTAGAAGAGAAAATGTTAGTCTTATTAATCGATATAGACGAGTGTCCTCATCTTGGTTGTTACAGTCACAGCATTTTGGTCAATGTATTTACATGATTCCTTCAGTGTTGTCGTAATCAATCACCTAACAACTTCAAACCGAATCTTTTATTCAATCTACATGATGGAGGGTGAGATTGTTCTTATTCAACTGTCAAGGCGAGAGGATATCTTGTTTCTATTTAATTCTTGCTGATTAATTAATACTTATGATATCGCCTTTTTCAGAAATATAGCAACTAGACATAATAGGGACAAGAAGGCAAATTGTACAGAAATAACTTTCTTGAACAATATCTTTCTGACATCAGTTTAAACTAATGCCTTTTTTCATACATAGGCAAACGGAGACCGCAGAAAAGGAAAAACTAATTTTCCATGGCTGAAATCCCCAAAGAATCAAACCGATAAATTTGCTCAGTACAAAATTCGCGGGTTCATTTAATGGAGGCCAGGAAGCTAGCTAGAGGGGAAAACGCTTCTCGTAGGATCACCTAGGAGAGGGCGACGTG
>OZ010601.1:26212568-26227568 GCA_963932145.1 Acanthosepion lycidas
GGAGTCTTGGTGTTTGGTCTCGCTTAGTCTGGGTCCTCGTCTTCGACTTTACCGCAAAGGGTGGCCCTACCAGGAGTTTAGAACTCCCTACGGCATCGTTCTCAAAGTCAATGGACAACGCAAGGCTCTCCCTCACGATACGGAGCGACTATCAGTGGTACACACATAGAAACACACATATATATTTTACATTAGATATCGGAGTTCGCCATCAAATGTACCGTCGTCGTCGTCGACACCCTCTCGCATCCGAGCATCGGGATCGTCATCCTCGGTCCCCACCACCACCACTCCCACACCAAAACCACCACCACCCCGCCGCCGCTGCTGGTTAACGGTGGCGGAGATGGCTGTGAATCAAACAGAATTTTGACGGGGTCATTCGCATGAATTTTGGTGGACAGCTCTACAAGACGGACAAGTCCACACGCTTGTCCAGGAGCTCCTTCCTCGCGAGGGTTAAGACAGATGTGATCTTGCAAACCTGGTTGCATCGGGTTGTCGGATGCTTGGTGTGTCAAGGTCCGCCCCGGTTACGCTAGCCCGACTACCGTTACCCTCTTTCCCCTATTTGTCCGTTGAGATCATGTACATCTTTTTCTATTCCGCGTTTGGGGTCTTCGGGGGTTGATCGCATTCAGTCTAGTCTCTCCTCTTCGACCTTTCCGCCATGGGTGACCCTACAGGAGTTGGAACACCAGAGAGCTTAGCCCTTGGGATCACTGGAACACGTTGTCCCTCTACCATGACTAGGAATGACCATATTTTACACCGGATGTCGAAGTGAACAGTTGTTTATTAAATGTATCATTTTGACTTATTAATGACAATGCTAGAAACGAGTCAACAAATAAGAAAAGAGTAAAAGTATAAAATTATCTGTCTATATTTCTGAGATGAGGTATTATGTACGCTATTTATATTATTCGGACTATTGTCCTCATCTTTGTTGCCATATTTATTACAACGTTTCGGCCTTTCAGTATCTGTCTATATTTATGAGATGAGGCATTATGTACACTATTTACATTATTCGGACTATTGTCCTCATCTTTGTTGCCATATTTATTACAACGTTTCAGCCTTTCAGTATCTGTCTATATTTCTGAGATGAGGTGTTATGTACACTATTTACATTATTCGGACTATTGTCCTCATCTTTGTTGCCATATTTATTACAACGTTTCGGCCTTTCAGCATCTGTCTATATTTATGAGATGAGGTATTATGTACACTATTTATATTATTCGGACTATTGTCCTCATCTTTGTTGCCATATTTATTACAACGTTTCGGCCTTTCAGTATCTGTCTATATTTATAAGATGAAGCATTATGTACACTATTTACATTATTCTGACTATTGTCCTCATCTTTGTTGCCATATTTATTACAACGTTTCGGCCTTTCAGTATCTGTCTATATTTCTGAGATGAGGTATTATGTACACTATTTACATTATTCGGACTATTGTCCTCATCTTTGTTGCCATTTATCACAACGTTTCGGGCCGTTGTACGCCCCGGTCTTCTTCAAGTGGTTGGAATGTCGAGATGATCCCTTAATTTCAGATAAAGGCGTTACTTTGATCCAGTGAGAGGACCCAAAGAGTTTGAGTTCAATACCTGGTTAAGGCGGTGGAGAACTTGGAGAGGGCAATTAACACACACACACGCACGCGCAAAAATATATATATATGTGTGTGTGTATAAATTTATATATATATATATATATATATATATATATATATATATATATATATATATATGTACGAAGCCAGACTTTTGATAAAAAGCCCTCTTTGCAGAAATAAAAACTAGGAAACCTGATATGTAGAGAATAAATATTGACCGCAATTCTTTATTGAAGGAAAGAATAATACCTATAATTCCTGTTCATCGATCGGGTCGGAAACCGTTCCGACTGCCCTCACACAATTTAGCCGGCAGCCCAACAATCTTGACCTCTTCATGTGTAGAGTTAGCTGTTATCTTTCCTGCATAACCCCAAGAACTTCACTTCTTGCCTTTTCTTATGCTCATACAACATCACATATTAACCTCTACCTTGAGGGACTCTTGAGTCTTGTATTGGATGAACACTAGGAAAAAACAAAAAAAAATCAGACTGAATTTACACTATTTACATTATTCGGACTATTGTCTCCATCTTTGTCACCATATTTATTACAACATTTCAGCCATTGTATGCTTCGGCCTTCTTCAGGTGGTCGGAATGTCGAACTGAACCCTTTATTTTGCTCATGAGGGTAGGCTGTTCTAGTTCCATGTGCCATATTTTAATGGATGTCAGTTATCAGTTATCTTCTGTTAATTCCAGGACGCGGATGTAGTTTACCGTCATACCCAGGACGTGCCTTGGATGTAGGCCGTTACCGGCAGAGTTCCGATTCCCAATTCATCTAAAGAAGGATCGACCACTTCACTACAAAGGTACTACCACTGACGATAGACCCCAAAAATTAAGTTTTTAAATCAGCCCAAATAGTCAGCGTGAACATTAATACATTCCTGTCATCGATTTACAAAATTATTCATGTAATTTTTATAAAATTCTAACAGTTTCGACACCAAGAAAAATTTGAATGCAGTTTCTGCATTTACTTTGAAACAGAATCTCTGCGTTTCAAAAAACATCAAAATGCTTGAAAACTTGGTAGTCACTGTGCAAGGCAACATGGGAATATGGTGGATATGGTATCCCAAGTCGGTGAGTTTCTGCAGTGTCGTTCTGACAACATGTAGCCGAACATTGTCCTGACACAGACTTGGTTTTTAGTCATAATAAAGTGAATTACAAGCACATGGCTAGTTATTGCAGGAAAAACTCTGCAACTATCAGAGTAACCTTCTTGTTCATCCGTTGAAATATGAAACAGAAGAAGTGATGACAGACTGGTCATAAATTAAGAAAACTATACTGCTTCAGCCATAACATGTGTACGAATTACAAACAGTTTTTTTTATTTTTTTTTTATTTTAGGTGTGCAAAATATCCCGTGGTAATAAAGAAGTGAATTTTCAAGTCTTTCAGATTATCAGAAATGCTTTTAAAGGAATTTTTTTTTTTTACTATTCTTCACCCAATACAAGCCTCAAGAGTCACTCAAGGAAACAGTAATATTAGCTGTTTCCTTGTAAAAAAAAATTCATTGGCCGAGAAATAGGTTTCTCCAAACAGACGAAATCTGGCAAACCTGTTTGCATCGGTCTATCGGACGCTTGGTCTGTCAAGGTCCGCCTTGGTTACGCTAGCCCGACTGTCGCTGCCGTCTTCTCCGGTTTATCCGTTGAGATCCTGTAGATCTTTGCCTATTCCGCGGTTAGGGGTCTTCGGAGGTCTGTCGTGTTCCTTCCTCTTCGAACTTTACCGTGATAGGTGGCACTACCGTAGTTGAAACTCCAGACGGCTTCGTTCTTGGGATTACTGGGACACGCAAGCCCTCTACCATGACAAGGAACGAGAGATGAGAGTTTCATTTCTAACCTTTTATTTAAAGTAGTGCAGAATACCAGCTTCTTGATTATATCATTATTCTCTCCCTGAGCTCTCTGTGCTATCCATTTTAGTTGTTGCCATTGTTGAATGTCCTCAAGTGATGTGGTTTCTGTTATTTGGTACAGTTCTTTGCGATTCTTTAATGCCAGTCCACAAGGTTCGAAGAAGGATGGTCTTCGTTCAGACCTACACATTAGCTCAAAATTATTTTTTCACCTGAGGAAGAGCCACTCAAGCTAGAGGGTTATTGAATAGGTTTTGTGATATGAGTGTAAGCGTTGGAAGTAGGACGCGACGATATAACAACGTTTGACCCTTGTCTTGAAGAGGGCAAGATTGTAGCGTTCGGGAAACATAGATAGATAGATAGATAGATAGATAGATAGATAGATAGATATGAAGAGTTTGATAGATAGATCGATAGATAGAGACATGGATGCGAAGAGCTTGATCTCAGTTGAATAAAGCTTTCTTAAAGCTTTATTCAACTGAGAATACAAGGTTTGCGTATAGTGTCATTTTATAGTCCCAGTAAACAGAAATAGATCTGAATTCTATTTATTCCGTAAAATAGGCTCACAAGGCTCGCATTCGTCTCTCATTGGTCAGTACCTTAATAGATAGATAGATAGATAGATAGATAGATAAGATAGATAGATAGATAGATAGATAAACGCGAAGAGTTTGCTAGCAGATAGATATGAAGTTGTTTGATAGATAGATCGATAGATAGATTGATGCGAAGAGCCTGATAGATTGATAGATAGATAGATAGATAGATAGATAGATATACACGAAGAGTTTGCTAGACAGATATGAATTGTTTGACACATAGATAGATAGATAGATAGATAGATAGATAGATAGATAGATAGATAGATAGATAGATAGAAATGTACACAGATAGATAGATAGATAGATAGATAGATAGATAGATAGATAGATAGATAGATAGATAGATAGATCGAAAGCGCGAAGAGTTTGCTGGAAGATATGAAATTGTTTGATACATAGCTCGATAGAGATAGATGCGAAGAGCTTTATAGATAGATAGATAGATAGATAGATAGATAGATAGATAGATAGATATACACGAAGAGTTTGCTAGACAGATATGAATTATTTGACACATAGATAGATAGATAGATAGATAGATAGATAGATAGATAGATAGATAGATATAAATGTACACAGATAGATAGATAGATAGATAGATAGATAGATAGATAGATAGATAGATAGATAGATAGATAGATAGATTGATTTTGATGATAACGAGTAATGGCAATGTTAATATTATCTGTTTCTTTATAAGGAAATATTTATCATTTACTTAACGAGTAGCCAATACTGTTTTCGTTCGAAATTTGTAAAAGAATAAAACAAAAAACCATGTTTCTCAAGTCCAGTAGCTGTTATCTTTCTTTCTCTTAATGATGGAGGTTTCCTTCCGAATCTTGTTTGATGCGTTGCAGAATGGTAACATCTTGAGTATGTCATTATATTCTCTTCGAGTTACATGTCCTAGCTATTTTTGTTATTACTGCTGTTCTTAGTCCACAATTCATGTGCTTTCTCTTATTTGACATAGTTCTTTGTGATTCTGTAGCGCCAGTCCACAATGCTCAGGGAAGGATGATTTTTGCCAGGACCCTCAATCTCAAAGCGTTTTTTTTTAACATTGGTTTTAGAAAGCGGTAAAGCGGTGGTCAAGGCTGAAAGTGCTAATTAAGACAGGAACAGAGAAGCTGCAAAGGTTTTAGTCACGTGCAACTGATACGTGTCCGGTGACATGTGCAAGGAAGATGGTTTCTTGATGTTATCAGTGTAGCGAGACAATTACAGTGTCCGTTAACCCTTTGAGCGCTGCGATCCTGAACCATTTTCACTTTTCTGCCTGAGCTCCTGAGTCAAAATTCGTAAATAATTGATATGTACTGTTTCACGGTAGATATAAAAAATAGTTACAAATGTTTACCCACCGTTCAACCGGTGGCTGGGCATTAAATCATTTTTCTCTACTACTGTTCAACCGGTGGCTGGGCATTACGTCATTTTTCTCTGCCACCGGTAAATCGGTGGTCAGGACTCAAAGGGTTAAATCGGACAAAATACAAACCTGAGCATCTGTACATTTCTGCCATCGAGTTACAATGTCATTTATGCCTTTAAGATAAAAATGTAATGACAAAAGTACGCAGGTGTAGGTTTTAAGAAAGTTTTATTCAACTGAGAATACAAGGTTTGCGTACAGTGTCATTTTATAGTCCCAGTAAACAGAAATAGATCTGAATTCTATTTATTCCGTAAAATAGGCACACAAGGCCCGCATTCGTCTTTCATTGGTCATTATATACGAAAAAATTATTTTCCATAATTAGAAATGGATCCTTCACAAATTTCGCAAAGATATATAAGTGTAGCAACATTTTACACAAAATATCTGCCCGTCATGAAATACACTTGCATTCGAAAAAAGTACGCCAAAAGGAACTGCTAGAACTGCTAAGCAACCTTGATATATTCGGGAAATATATCAGAATAATCAAGAACCAATACTGGCAGCAAATGACATGCATTCGCTCGAAAATGAGCTCAGTATAAATAGGAAGAAGCGTAAGGCAAGGAGGTGTCTTCTTACCAGACTTATTCAACCTATACAGCGGGACAGTTCTGAGAAAATCGGAAACCCTACCGGGATTCAGCATCGGCGGCCACAATCCTAACAACATAAGATACACAGATGACACAGTACTGATAACAGACACGGAAAAGAATCTACAAAATCTCCTACAGAAGGTAGCGAAGGAGAGCGTGAAGAAGGGACTAAGCATAAACTACAAGAAAACAGAATGAATGGTCATCAGTAAAAGGATGAGCCTGAAATGCGATTTGAAGGTCGGGGACACTAAAATCAAACATGTGTGGAAGTTTAATTTTTTGGGAAGTGCTCTGACGGAGGACGGTAGGTGCGACGCTGAGAGCCGAAGACGGATTGGGTTAGCCAAGGACGCATTCCAAAAGCTGGGTAGAGTACTGCGAAACAGGAGGATTTCTATGGTGACAAAGAAAAAGAGTACTGAGCTGCTACATGACATCTGTCTTCCTATACGCCAGCAAATGTATCCTCAAGGATGAAGAAAAGACTCGAGGCTGCGGAGATGTGGCTCTACAGAAGGATGCTGAGCATATCATGGACCAAGCGTGTGAGCAACGATGAGGTCTTGGAGAGGATGCAAACAAGGAGGAAACTTACGTTTAACATAAGGAAGAGGCAGATGAAATTTATCGGACTCGTGATGAGAAAGGAGGGCTTGTAGAATCTGATACTCACGGGACGAATAGAGGGGAAAAAAGACAGGGGGAAGCAGCACATGCCATGCGTGGGCAGGTGGATGGCGGTGCGTTGTCTGGAGGAGTTGGCAGAAACACAAAATCTGTTGAGAACCACAAGGGATAGAGGGAAGTGGAGGGCCATGATCGCCTAAGGTCCTGAAAGGTGACGACACATAAAAAGAAAAGAACGAAAAACAACCTCGACGATTAACATTTTTAAAGTAATAAAAAGAAAAATGTTATATAATTTCGCAGATGCAGCATCGAACACTCTTCATAACACACTTCTTTGACATTCACTGAGTTCCTGTAGACTCCATTTATCGTGTTTCTTCACTTTGCCAATTCCCTTGAAACGTCCCAATATTGTTGAAATGCCGACATTCATTATCTGAGACATTTCTATGACACTTTGATGCTTTATTCCACTAGTTTTTTTTTATATGTTCATTTGTAGATGGATGTTATCTACCACCGTAATCTTCAAGAGCCGTATCCCCTCAGCGAAGCCTAAGAAGCCAGTTCTGTACGGTCTATCACAAGTCGATCATTCACCTCCTGCTCTGTTTAAAGAGCATTATGACCAAGCCTGAATTCATGCAAAGAGAGGAAACGCATCACATTTTTTTTCATGTTCAAAATGAAGGATATATTAGGTTGGTGCAAAAATAATGACGTAATAATGTCGTTTTTTGACGTTATACGTCAAAAAACGACATTATTACATCATTATTTTTGCACCAACCTAATATAATGGTCTCAGTTAAATTCTCAAAGAGATTGATATAAAATTAACAAAGATACTTTAATCATTAAGAACTAGTAATATATTTTTGCACAACTATTATTTATAACTAGCAGCAATGCCCGGCGTTGCCCGTGCTTGATTCAAAAATCGTACGACTCATACAGCAATCGCTATCACTTGACTTAAAATATTTTTGCCTTTCCTTACCTTTAAAAGAGTGCCCTTTGCCGTGCTGATGTTGCTACATGCCTTACTTCTTGTCTATCTCACACTGCGAATTTTTTCTAAGCTCTATACTAAACATTAAATCTGTTACGAAAAAAGAACTAAGCAAAATGAACACAAAACGATCAGCTTTAAAAAAGGACTCGTAACTGGAAAAACCGAATGAAAAAAGAAAGTTAACAACAAATACTTTTTCACACCCAACACAGTTCTGCGGAATCAGAATCAACGTTGAGGTTAAGCAAGTGAATGAGCCAATTGGAGTAAAGGGACATGCAGATTTAAATTTTTCTCACTTGTGATGAAAGCAGCTATCAATTTTTTTGCATGCTAGCATGCTAGTTAACATTTGCTGTTGGCTCTCATGCTGGCCATTAGAATCTTCCTGCCTATTCGTGGCAGCCAGCTATTGGCTCTCACTCTGGCCAGTACAAAATGGCCGCAAACTACATGAAAACTGCTGTAGAAGCATGAAAAAATTGATTATTTCCACTATCGATGAAAGTTGGAAAATGCAAAGTTGATCTTGGCTTTCCCGCTAACTTGGAGCATGTGCATGTAAATTTTGGGGCAAATCCGTCGAAAATTGCGGCCGTGAATTCGTTACACACATACACACACACACACACACCCTGCCTTTTATAGATAGAGATATATTAGAACGCAATAAAAAAGATTATTTTAAAATCGGACATTATTTTCTGAACAACCTAATGAACTGAATTCTGAAAGATTGATATAAAATTAACAAGATAGTTTAATAATTAAGAATGAGTAAATATATTTTTGAGCAATTATTATAATAATATATTAGAACACAATTAAAAGGTTTATTCTAAAACCAGACATTATTTTCCGAACAACTTACTACGATTTTCCAGAGTACACACAAGATGCGTCACGTATTTAAGAAAAAAAATTCTGAAAGAGAATGATATAAAATTAACAAAGAGGAAAGTTTAATCATTAGGAATTAGTAATATATTTATGTGCGACTATTAAAATAATATATTAAAACACAATTAAAGTGTTTATTCTCAAATCCGACATTATTTTCCGAACAATCTGCAGGTTCATTTCTAAAAGAGATGGATATAAAATTAACAAAGACATTTTAATAATTGGGGACAAGTAATATATTTTTATGCAACTATTATAATAATATATTAGAATACAAATAAATTGTTTATTCTAAAATCGGACATTATTTTCCGAACAACCTAATACTATTTTGCATTATATACAGAGGTGCGTCACGTATTTGAGAACAAAACTACAAAAGAAATTGATATGAAATTTACAAAGCGGACACTTTAATAATTAGGAATTAGTAATATATTTTTCGTGCAACTGTTGAAATAATATGCTAAAACGCAATTTAAAAGTTTACACTCAAAGCCGACATTATTTTCAGAACAATCTACAGGTTAATTTATTAAAAAGAGTTGGATATAAAATTAGCGAAGAGGACATTTTAATAATTGGGGACAAGTAATATATTTTTGTGCAACTATTATAATAATATCTTAGAACACAAATTTTTTATTCTTAAATCGGACATTATTTTCTGAACAATCTCGCAATTTAAATTCTGAAAGTGATTGATATGAAAATAACAAAGAGGACAGTTTAGTTATTAGGAATGAGTAAAATATTTTTTCTGCACCTACTTGCATTATTTACATTATTCGGGCTGTTATCCTCATCTTCATTGCCATATTCACAACGTTCCGGTCGTCGTACGTACCGGCCTTCTGCAGGTGACTGGAATTAAGATGAGGATAACAGTCCGAATAATGTAAATAATGCAAGTAAGCATAATAGCTTATCTCAGAGATGTAAACAGATATTTTGTGCATCTATTATAATAATAAATTAGAACACAAAAGGTTTTATCTATAATCGTACATTGTTTTCCAAACAACTTAATGTTATTTTTCCAGTTTACACACTAGATGCGTCACGTGTTTGAGAACAAAAAGCTGAAAGAGAATTAACAATAAGTAATATATTTTTATGCAACTATTATAATAATATATTAGAACACAAATAAATTGTTTATTCTAAAATCGGGCATTATTTTCTGAACAAACTCACAATTTAAATTCTGAAAGTGATTGATATGAAATTAACAAAAAGGTCACTGTAATCATTAAGAATGAATAATATATATTTTAACTATTATAACACAATGAAAAGGTTTGTCCTAAAATCGAATATTATCTTCCAAACAACAAAATAGTTAAGTGGGATTAAATGTGTTGTATTTATTTTTTTGACAGCACATAGATAAACTGTGTATCTTTCTATTAAATTTTATATGGAGTCTTGTCTTTTCTTTTCTCATATTTCTGTGTGTGTCTAAGTATTTTTCAACTCTTGTTTCCACACCCAACGTCTTGTTCTCTCAGTCAAATCTGATTGGTCGATTTTATGTGACGTCAAGCATGGACCACAGTTTCGTATTAATGAATAAAACAGAAGAGCTGAGTGTCACACACCCTGAATCGATTCAATTCTAGGTTGTTGTTATTATTATTATTGTACGACTCGTCTTTTTTTTTACTTTGGTCTTGGGACATAACAATGTTACCCTTTTGTAGATTTAAGCACACACACACACACACACAGGCAATGCATATTTATCTATCTACTAGCATCTCAGGCGTGATCTTATTACCATTATTGTTATGGCTTGGCTTCCCGATAGAGCATTTCTAAGGGTTTTCCACTTCTGTTACAGTTCGTCCGATGGACAGCAACACCCACGAGAGAGAGGTAAACTTTCTCCCCATCGACTGCAAGAGAAGGTCTGGCAGTCGGGAAAAACTCACGCCTCTTATGTTACAGTTTGCCTGATTGCCTGAGATACCATGGGTAGCTATGTTGCCATGTCGATAGCCTGTTTTCCCCTAACGGTAGTTAATCTCACAAAAGACGGAAGTCCTTTTTTAAAAGCGCTTGTATTTTTTCTGTGTCTCCACATCTCCGTTGGTGGAAGAGATAGGAGCAAAAAACTTGTGAAAGACATGAAGCCGTCTCTTTCAGCTGTTAGCTAAGCAGGAGGGTGGACTTGGCTCTCTTGTCGTGGGCGGCAGTAGGATAATTCAGTCCAGTTTCCATATTGTATATAAATCGGGAAGGTCAGAATTAATCACTGATGCTTGGAATGTCCCAAGGAAGTGGCAAGCGAACGGAACCATTTCTGACTTGCTTGACGCAAGCATAAAAGTGGAGTGGGTAAATAAAATTATTTTCCGTAAAATCCGACGTACAAACTGAGTTTTCAAGTCTAAAAATATTTCTAAACCCAAGAGTCGACTTATATAGTGAGTATAAAATGCAAAAGTGGGACAATTACTGTACAACACTTACCGTACCCATAGCAGACTGACAAAGATATATCCCACTAAAATCTGTGTTTGGTGAACATATTTGACATTTTAACACAGGAATTAATATAAAATGATGGCGTCATTGTTTTGTTTTTTTTTACATCATTCATACAAATGGCGGATGAGTGATACTTTGTTTGCCAATAACATACAATACGTAGCAGTACTATCAAAAAACCGCCTGGTATGATGTCTAATCTACGGTATTAATATTTTATTGTAGTTGTCGTTGATTTTAATATGTTTCTCAGTACACCTGACGAATTTTAAATGTTCGCTAAGTTATATCGACACAATATACGGTACCTATTCATATGTATTGTAGGTTGTTTGTTATACAGCGCACATAGAAAAATATTACGGTTTGTGTCTCAGTATGCATGTAAGTAGTGGGATTTAAGTAGATTTGGTACAAGCTATCGTATACTGCAGCCAAACTTCATTTACGGGTAGGCCTAAGTTTTGAGCCATTAGTAACGTACCGTATGTTTGGGGTCGGCCTATACGCTAGTTATAGACCTAACTCAGAATTTTGAGCTAAAAATCTTGAGGTCGACTCGTACGCCGCCATTTATGGTATGTGGAGATGTAGGTAATGGGACAATTGTCGATGCTGTAATTGGAATCGGCGAACTTATTTGAAATTCCAGTTTCTTGTGTTCTCTTTCGTACTAATATTTTTAGGTGAATGTATGCATCCGTCTCTTCTCTCTCCAGCTATCGGTTAAATAACACGGTAGACTATTCTCTCTAGACTCAAGTGGCAGCCACTCTAAGAGGCGAGCAACTCTGAATTCAGAACCGTGGAGAAGGCAACGAGAAACGAACAAAAAGGGGCAAATAATAACTACACTATTTACATTGTTCGGACTGTTGCCCTCATCTTTATTGTCATATTCACGACGTTTCGACCACTGTACGCTCACACCTTCATCGGGCAATTGGAATTTCGAACCGAACTCTTTATTTCGTCCACCGAGCTTGGTTGTTCTACTTCCACGTGCCATGCCTCTTCCGTTGTCTCAGTTATAACCATTCAACTCAACTATCCAAGTTTTCGTTCACCACTGCAGTAGCCAGGTATTGAACTCACAAATCAAGTCACTGGATCCAGCCAAAGTTATTATCCACTGGATCATATCTCCTTGAGAACATCAGCATATGAATTTTGGGGACTCATAAACTTAATGTTGTTTTGGTTTTTTGGGTTTTCTTTTTTTTACCAGAGCTCATACTGCAATTTTTGTTGTTATTCAGCTGGTGCAAAAAAAAAATACGTCAAAAAACGATATTATTTTTCCACCAACCTAATATTAATGCTTTTATCTGGCACTCCGTATATATTGTATTCATTTCTCCCATATTGTATTCATTTCTACGCTTGGCCGTCTTAGGAGATTCTTCTGACCTAGCATATATGCTGATTCCTTAAGTTTTCGTATTTTTCAGTGCTTTTCTCTGTCTATTATTTCAACTTCATCCTACAGGAGGCGGTGATCTCCCTTTTCCCACCATATGTGACCAGCTAGGCCTGATTTTTCTATTCCTCCTCTTGTTACGGCTTTACGACGTTCTTGTTCTTGTTCTTAAGGGTGCGATCTGACCATTTCTTGTTCATATGTCTCTGGATCGCCACATGACTTTTGCTCGATGTTGTGAGCAGCGGTCGATTCCCTTCTTTACACTGTATGGGTGGTGGGAGTTCAAGTTAAGGTATTGTCCAATGAATGCTGGCTTGCGGTATACCGATGTCTTGAACCCATGCTCTAATCGAGATATAAGTACATCCAAAAATTCTAGTTTGTTATTTTCTCTCTCCATTGTGAACTGTATTGATGATCTTATTGAGTTCACAATGTCCATTAGTATCTGGACTTCTTCCTGGTGAGGCCAGAATATGAAGGTGTTATCTACGTATCTCAGCCATAGAATTGGCCTAGTGATGTAGATTCTAATTCTATTTCTTCGAAGTATTTCATGTATATGTTTGCCATTGCTGGTGATAATGGCGAGCCCATTACTAAGCCTTCATCCTATCGATATATGCCTGATCCCATTCAGAAATGTGTTGTTTTTGTACAGAAAGTCAGCATCTCCATCAGGTTATCTGTTGGTATACTGGTCTGTTCTCCTCGGGATGAGTCCAGAGCCAGTCTGTCTCTGACTTCCGACAGTGCCTCCGCCGTAGGTACCTTGTCCAGGCTCACCATCTGGTTGGATTAGATGGGAGCATCTTTAATTATTTCCAGGATGTGGGCACAGTTTCGGACATAGGAAGGCAACTTTCCTATTAATGGATCAATTATATCTACAAGGAATCAACTCAGAGTGTGGAACACAGGGCCTTGGCAGCTAACGTCTTTGTGAATTTTGATGGGACCTTATATTTGAGATAGCTAAGTGTAACGCTTCGGCAATTGTCTTAGGTAGGAAGTCTTCCTTCTTCTTGATTAGGATCGATGACAGTTTACATTCTGTTTCCAATGCTGGATCTTTCTATACTTTAGCTACCATTTCAAATGAGGTCTTCCAGTTTTTCTGTATATTTCGACTTGTCCATCACTACGTTCGCATTGCCTTTGTCAGATGACAGTACGATGATGTCTTTATTCCTCTGTAGGGTTCTGATTGCCAGCCTCTCTATTTTTGTGATGTTTTGATTTGGGCGTCTTGGCTTTCTCCATTATCTGTCTCACTTTCCATCTCAGTTCATCCGCCCGAGCCTGAGGGATGTTCAAGGCTATTTCCTCGATTCGGGCAACGATGTCCAAGTGTGCTATGCACCAGATGGTTGTGGCGAAGTTGAGACCCTTCTTTAGTACTGACTCCTCAGAAGCACTCAGCTGGTGTTGCCTTCATTGGGAGGGTTGGTGTGATCGATCTTGTTAGTCACAATCTGTTTAATTCCGCCAACAAAATATGGCAACAAAGATGAGGACAACAATCCGAACAATGTAAATAGTATAAATAATTACGATACCTCATCTCAGAAATATAGACACATCCTGATGAAGGCCGGAGTGTAAAATGGCCGAAACGTCGTGAACAGGACAATAAAGATGAGGACAACAATCCGAACAATGTAAATAGTATAAATAATTACGATACCGCATCTCAGAAATATAAACAGATCCTGAAGATGGCCGGAGTGTACAATGGCCGAAACGTCGTGAACAGAACAATAAAGATGAGGACAACAATCCGAACAATGTAAATAGTATAAATAATTACGATACCTCATCTCAGAAATATAGACACATCCTGAAGAAGGTCGGAGTGTAAAATGGCCGAAACGTCGTGATCAGGACAATAAGATGAGGACAACAATCCGAACAATGTATATATTATAAATAATTACGATACCTCATCTCAGAAATATAGACAGATCCTGAAGAAGGTCGGAGTGTATAATGGCCGAAACGTCTTGAACATTACAGTAAAGATGAGGACAACAGTCCGGACAATGTAAATAGTATAAGTAATTACAATACCTCATCTTAGAAATATAGACAGATAGTTATTGACATACCTAAGCAATATTTTCCCACTTGCTATCCTTTTGCCGGTGTAGGATGGTAAGTAGACAAATAATGCTGAGGGCTGTGAATGATTTGGGGTATCGGAGAATCGTGATCGCCACCATCCTGAACAGACGCGGGGAGAAGAATCTGATGCTTACCTAGCAATGTGCTGGAACGATACGCCCAAATCCATCGAACTGACCAAACAGGAGCGACAACCGCGATTTTATAGATATTGGTGACATGTCAAATTAGCC
>OZ010601.1:26232568-26270068 GCA_963932145.1 Acanthosepion lycidas
GGCATGCGCTTCGCCAGGCCTGCATGCGGTTTTGAATTGAGAGTCGTTCTTCTCCTAGACTGGCTACCAACCAAGACTGACGCGCTACTATTTAACCCATAGTCGATGGGAGGAGATGAGATGAATTCGTACATTTCCCAAGGTGAATTCGAACTCTGCTCTCCAGGTTGCTGTCTTTCAAGTTGCGTGTACTCAATAAATATCAATTACTGGGCACTTCAGCGTAATGTAATGGTTAACAAGCTTGTCTCACTCGACCAATTACGAATGACTAGTGAGATTTACCCTCACTTGATGCTCCATACATTCGACCTTACCTACACTTATTAAATCATTGTAACTACCGATTAGTGAGTTCGCTCCCCACTGAGTGCTCCTTATTTTTGGCCTTGTGCCATACCCAAGCTACGCTTAGTAAATAACTATATAGATAATAAATACAGCCCATTAGTATGAGTGCTAGAGGTCTGAAATAAAACTAGTGAAGTGAGAGATTTCGATATATTGTAATGGTTAACAGCTTTGACAGGTTAGAACAATTACGACTGAGTGCTTCATTCTTTTGGCCTTGTACCAAATCTAAGCTTCATTTAAATCGCATTTTGCTTCTCGGGGCACTTCGATGTGGTGTAAGGGTTAGCAAGATTATCTGGCTAGATTTATTACAACTTAGTAGTGAGTTATATTTTCACTGAGTACTCCAGACTTTCGGCTTTGTGCTACATCTAAGCTACGCATAGTAAATCCTTATTTGCTGCTCACATCGCATGGCTGTAGTGTAATGGTTAACTAGCATGACTCGATAGATCAATTACGATTTAATATTGAGTTCGAGCATCACTAGGTGTTCCATATTTTTTCTGTCTTGTGTCGCATCAAAGCAATGCTGAGTAAATCTTTTATACTACCGATTAGTGAGTTCGTTCCTCGTTTGGAGCCTCATATATGCGACCTTGTGACAAATCCAAACTACGTTTAATGAATAACTATATCGATAATAAATATAGATTATTAATATGAGTGTTAGAGGTACGAGATAAAACTAGCGAAGTGAGGAGTTCAATGACCTCCACCAACAGCGTTTTATTTTTTCTGAGCTAAGTAGGAGGCGAAAGATAGTGTTAACGTGTGAAGACTTGAAGCAAAACAAATAAATTATCAAGCAATAAAAACTCCTTTCTCTCATTTCAACCTCTAAAGTTCTTTCCTTGTTACTGTATCACACTGTAACAAAAATAAACAGAGCAACGAAAGCTATCACTTAATTCTTCGAATCAAACATCCACGGTTCGCGCGAGTTCTTAGAAGGGCGTGCAAATTTTGATCTGATTAATCGTGGGTGTTTTGAAAGTGTATAAACAAACAAAAGACTTGCTCGTCAACGGGCTGTTTAAAATCAAAGGATGGAACACCGATATTAGAGAAGGAAAAAATTCTTGAACGAATCTATTGGAGTGACATCAGCAAACGATAGCATCCCAAATGAGAAGGGACGAAGAAGAAGAAAAGAAACGAATGGATGACTGATGAGATTCTCGGCATGATGTAAAGGAGGCAGAAAACTCTGCCAAGATAGGGAACGGAGTACAGAAAATTACACAATGAAATAAGAACCAAATGGGGCCAAGCTAAAAAAAAAACAGGGGTTAAACAAAAAGGGGGGAAATAGAGAGATTGAGTACTAACAACAGGGAGATATGCACAAATAAATAAAGCAACTAACAGGAGAGAATACATGCTTGTCAAGAGGCTGTTTAAAATAAAAAAAGATGGAATGCTCATATTAGAGAAGGACAAAATTCTTCAACGGTGGAATATATTGGAGAACTCTTCCATGACGAACAACCAGCAATACACAGTACTATT
Organism: Acanthosepion lycidas; assembly: GCA_963932145.1. NCBI lineage: Eukaryota > Metazoa > Mollusca > Cephalopoda > Sepiida > Sepiidae > Acanthosepion > Acanthosepion lycidas. The sequence continues at coordinate 26,234,435 of OZ010601.1, forward strand.
GACGGACCTGAAATTCAAAGTAGAAACTGCACTGGACAAATTGAACAGAAACAAGGTGGCAGGGCCAGACGGAATTATAAAGGAAATGCTGACAGCCTTAGATGACTTTGGCATAAACAATATGACAGTAATAATAAATGAAATCTACAACAGTGGGGATATACCGGAAGATCTCAGCAGATCTATCTTCATAGCAATGCCAAAGAAACCAGGCGCAAACGAATGTAAACGCCACCGAACAATCAGCCTACTGGGCCACGTAACAAAATACATCATTCATATTCTAATGAATAGAGCGAGCAGCAAAATCAGTCCAGAGATAGGACAAGAACAGTGCGGGTTCGTTAAAGACGGTGGAACAAGGAACGCTATATTCATGCTCAGAATGTTATCAGAAAGAGCAATACAAATGCAGAAGGACGTACTCTTGTGTTTTATAGACTACGCAAAAACATTCGCAAAGTACACCACAAGGATCTGTTGGAACCGCTCAGCAACCTTGATATATTCGGGAAAGGTATTAGTATAATCAAGAACCTATACTGGCAGCAAACAGCATGCATTCTAATAGAGAACGAGTTCAGCGAATATGCAAAAATAGAAAGAGGCGTAAGGCAAGAATGTGTCTTCTCACCGGACCTATTAAACCTATACAGCAAGGCAATTCTGAGAGAATTGGAAATCCTGTCGGGATTCATCATCGGCGGCCACAATCTTAACAACATAAGATGTACAGATGACAGAGTACTGATAACACATACGGAAAAGAAATTAAAAAACCTCCTACACAAGGTAGCGAAGGAGAGCGAGAAGAAGGGACTAAGCATAAACTACAAGACTACAAAATGCATGGTCATCAGTAAAAATATGAGCCCGAAATGCGATTTACAGGTCGGGAACACTAAAATCAAGCAGGTGCGGAAATTAAAATATCTGGGAAGTGTTTTGACAGAGGATGGCAAGTGCGACACTGAGATCCGTAGACGTATTGGGATAGTTAAGGACGCATTCCAAAAGCTATGGAGAGTATTGCGAGAGAGAAGGATTTCTTTGACAACAAAGAAAAGAGTACTGAGCTGTTACGAGACATGTGTCCTCCTTTACGGCAGCGAATGTTGGACGGTCTCCTCAAAGACGAAGAAAATATTCGAGGCAACGTAGGTATGATTCTACAGAAGGATGCTAAGGATATCATGGACCGAGCGTGTGAGTAACGATGAGGTTTTGAATAGGATGAAAACAAGGAAGAAGCTTATACTTAATATCAGGAAGAGGCAGCTGAAATTTCTGGGATACGTAATAAGAAAGAAGGGTTTGGAGAATCTGATACTCACAGGTCGAATAGAGGGAAAGAGAGACAAGAGAAAGCAACGTATGACATACCTGGCGGGCTTAAGTAAGTCTGTGTCAGAACATAGCCTGGGGGAAGTAGCAAAAACCTATTGAGATATACAAGGGATAGGGAGAAATGGAGAGCCATATTCGCCTACGTTGTGAAGGTACACGGTACATAAAAATAAATACGAACTTCTCGTCAGGTCAGGAACACCCACTTCCACTAAGACGGTGGAGGAATAGACTAGTATGGGGTTTCTTCCCTTTCCAATCTTTTTCTTTTATTTTGTTTATTACATTTTATTTTTTCATAATTCACATTTTTTATTAGCGTCACATATCGCTGGTCAGTTTCCAACAAAAAAAAAACTTCATAAAATAAAGTTGAGATGTTAATATTTTAAAATATAGGTCAAGGTTATTTCAACTGTCTTCTCAAACCAGAGCTTCCCACTTCCCCTCCTTGACTTTGGGGTTGATTCTCTTCTGCTGCTTCCTTTTTATTCTTTTTCCTTTCTTTCTTTTTCTTCTTTTTCCTCTTTCTCTCTTCTTCTTCTTCCTATTCTTTTATTCTATGATTGTTAAAATTTTAAACTCCTATTTCTTTTCTTCAACCCTCAGAGTTGATAAGTCTTACAAGTAAATCTTGTGGGCCGAAATATTAGGTTGGTGCAAAAATAATGTCGTTTTCTCACATATGTTACTATGTGAGAGAACGACATTATTTTTGCACCAACCTAATAGCTATTCGAATGAGGTAATTTTGGATTTCTATTCTATGTGATATATATATATATATATATATATATATATATATATATATATACGTTGAAGGATAGTTGGAGAAGACATTTCAAAGAAAAAAATTAAATATGATTAAAATTAAGATAAATAAAAATAACTTGAAAAGTGACAGGGTACCTACATTTCATGTCAGGAATTGATGGAATCTTTTAGCCAAATATAAATAATTTATGGCTAGAATGTGCCATTCGACTTCCATAGAGCTGAAGTTTCAATTTCTCGACAGGTCAAGATCCCCCGCTTCCAATAAGGCGACAAAGACGTACTGGGATGGCCAAAGATGCATTACAAAAACTAAGCAGAGTATTAAGAGACAGAAAAATTTCGTTAAAAACAAAGAAAAGAGTACCGAACTGCTACGTGATAGCTGTCCTCCTGTATGGAGCGAATGCCGGACAATCTCCTCAAAAATGAAGAAGAGACTAGAAGCAAAAGAAATGTGGTTCTACAAGAGGATGCTGAGTATACCATGGGCTGAACATTTGAGCAACAACGAGGTTTTGGAAAAAAATTGAAAAAAAAGGAAACTTATAGTTGACATCAGGAAGAGACAGTTGAAAGTTCTGGGGCATGTAACGAGGAAGGAGGACTTGGAAAATCTAATACTCACAGGACAGATTGAGGGTAAGAGGAAAACAGCGCGTAACATACTTGATGAGTTTGAGCAAATGGATGGTAGAACAGGATTTGTGAGAAATAACAAAAAGACAAGACTTATTCAGTGCTACAGGGGACAAGGAGATTTGGAGGGCCATGATCCCCTACATCCTGAAGAGACACGGGACATAAAAGAAGAAGATACGAACTTCTAAGTTTAAGTGCCAGTGTGCTATTCTCTGCTTGGAGCACTCCGACGGGGTGTAATTGTTACCAAGCTTGTCTGGTTAGATTCATTACGACTGAGTAGTGAGTTCGAACATTAGTGGTTGCTCCATACTCTCGGCCTTGTGCCACATCAGTGCTACGCTTAATAAATCACAATTTGCTACTCGGAGCATTCCGACGGGGTGTAATTGTTACCAAGCTTGTTTGGTTAGATTCATTACGACTGAGTAGTGAGTTCGAACATTAGTGGGTGCTCCATACTGTCGGCCTTGTGCCACATCAGTGCTACGCTTAATAAATCACAATTTGCTACTCGGAGCATTCCGACGGGGTGTAATTGTTACCAAGATTGTCTGGTTAGATCCATTACGAGTGAGTAGTGAGTTCGATCCTTACTAGATGCTTCATATTGTCGGCCTTGTGCACATGTAAGTCGTTATTTGCCGCGAAGAGCACTTCGATGTGATGTAATGGTTAGCTAGCTTGTGAAGCAAGGTCAATTACGCCTGAGTAGCTTGTTCGATCCTCACAGATTGCGCCATATTTTGGGCCTTGTGCCACATCTAAGACATACTTAGAAAATCGCTGTGCCTTCAGACGTAATGTAATGGTCAGCAATCTTAGTAATTCCCTCTAACATGGGGTAATGAGTAGCGAGCTTCTCTAGCTAGATCCATTACGACTGAGTAATGAGTTCGATCCCCAGTGAGTACTCCATATCTTCGGTCTGGAGCTACATATAAGCTACGCTTAATAAATCGCTATTCGCACCTCGGAGCACTTCGACGTAGTGCAATGGTTAACGAGCTTGTCTCGCCATATCAATTGGAACTGAGTAGTGAGTTCGATACTCACCGGATGCTCTTTAATCTTCGCCTTGTGCCACATCTAAACTATGCTTAGTCAGTCACGATTTGGGCACTTCGATGTGGCGTAATGGTTAGCAAGCGTGTCTCTCCAGATCAGTTACGAGTTGGATCCTCTCTGAGTGCTCTATATTTTCGGCCTTGTGCCACATTTCAGGTATTCTTATAAATCTCTATTTGCTTTTCGTGTATGCTCATACAACCTACAGGAATCATTCACATTCACAGTGTCATAAATAACAGCATTATCATGACGTGGACGATCAAGGCTCTTCACAACTTCCTGTCCCTTGTAAATCTAAGCAACGATCACCTCTACCGTCCCTCCTTGCTCTGTCGTCCAATCACGCAAACTCATTAATTTGCCGGCTGTTTCCCTCTTCAATTTCTTTCTTCGATACGTCTTTCAAGTATTAGGTTGGTGCAAAAATAATGACGTGATAATGTCGTTTTTGACGTATTTTTAACGTCATAAAACGACATTATTACGTCATTATTTTTGCACGAACCTAATATTATGTTTTCCAAGCCGTCCTTCCTCATAACGCGTCTCAGAAAGTAAATGATTCCGGGGAGAAAAATTTCCTCGTGCATCACAGGGAGCCAACTTTCCTTGCGATGTACGAAGCAATTGACTCAATGTATTTGTTCCATCTCAGGTCAGGAGTCAACGTGAGACTGAGCAGCCTCAGAGAGGTGCTCTCGAGAAGTTGAGTGTCAGACATTCTAATGGAAGGCAGGGAATGATCTCTGTGGTGATTAATAGAGAACAGTTTTGTTTTTGAGGCATTAAAGTTGACCAGCCAATCCCTGCCCCAGTTCACAACCGATTGGAGGTCCTTTTCGTGACGCACGGCTAGGTTAGTTAAAGACAGTAGGAGAAGGTTTATTGTTCCACGGGGCATCATAGTTAATACACTGTGTGATAATTTAGCGTAATCTTTTAAAACAGGTGTAGTCTTTTTTTCAAAATAATAAGTATATTTTTTATTAATTATTAGTTAACAATAAGTAAATTTTTCCGACCTGAAAACGAATGAAAAGCACAATTTATCCTTTGATCCAAATATATCTTGATTTCAAGTATGAAAATACATTATTTTACGATATCAATTGACACGGCCGGTGCGTACTACCCCTAAACCCCACCGACCGACGGGAGAAGCCTGATTGGGAGCCTTGAATAGTGATTTGTGAGACTAGCTATCTTATGAACATTTGCTTTTTTTTCTATCTACCTTTATATACGTTGCAAATTAAACTAAGGACAACTGACTATTAAAGGATGAAACTTTTTTTTTTGGGGGGGGGGGATTTCTTTGTCTAAATCCGTGAATTTGTTTTGCTCATGCAAAATCTCGAAAAAACACTATATGAAATTCACTATTTTTTTCCCATAAAGTTGAATAGGTTAAAATTATTCAAGAACAAGAAAAATCTCAAGCTGACGTTAAAAACTGTCGCCAAAAATTGTGGATTTATTTAAGACATTTAGATACATTGTATTTGTTTTCTGTTTTTCTAGCTGAATTGTTCACCTATATTTCATATGATGAATATTTCACCTATATTTCATATAATGAATTGTTCACCTATATTTCATATGATGAATTGTTCACCTATATTTCATATGATGAATATTTCACCTATATTTCATATGATGAATTGTTCACCTATATTTCATATGATGAATATTTCACCTATATTTCATATGATGAATTGTTCACCTATATTTCATATGATGAATATTTCACCTATATTTCATATGATGAATTGTTCACCTATATTTCATATGATGAATATTTCACCTATATTTCATATGATGAATATTTCACCTATATTTCATATGATGAATTGTTCACCTATATTTCATATGATGAATTGTTCACCTATATTTCATATGAAGAATTGTTCACCTATATTTCATATGATGAATTGTTCACCTATATTTCATATGATGAATATTTCACCTATATTTCATATGATGAATTGTTCACCTATATTTCATATGATGAATATTTCACCTATATTTCATATGATGAATTGTTCACCTATATTTCATATGATGAATATTTCACCTATATTTCATATGATGAATATTTCACCTATATTTCATATGATGAATTGTTCACCTATATTTCATATGATGAATTGTTCACCTATATTTCATATGAAGAATTGTTCACCTATATTTCACATGATGAATATTTCACCTATATTTCATATAATGAATATTTCACCGATATTTCATATAATGAATTGTTCACCTATATTTCATATGATGAATATTTCACCTATATTTCATATGATGAATTGTTCACCTATATTTCATATGAAGAATTGTTCACCTATATTTCATATGATGAATTGTTCACCTATATTTCATATGATGAATATTTCACCTATATTTCATATGATGAATATTTCACCTATATTTCATATGATGAATATTTCACCTATATTTCATATGATGAATTGTTCACCTATATTTCATATGATGAATATTTCACCTATATTTCATATGAAGAATTGTTCACCTATATTTCATATGATGAATATTTCACCTATATTTCATATGAAGAATTGTTCACCTATATTTCACATGATGAATATTTCACCTATATTTCATATAATGAATTGTTCACCTATATTTCATATGATGAATATTTCACCTATATTTCATATGATGAATTGTTCACCTATATTTTATATGATGAATTGTTCACCTATATTTCATATGATGAATTGTTCACCTATATTTCATATGATGAATTGTTCACCTATATTTCATATGAAGAATTGTTCACCTATATTTCACATGATGAATTGTTCACCTATATTTCATATAATGAATATTTCACCGATATTTCATATAATGAATTGTTCACCTATATTTCATATGATGAATATTTCACCTATATTTCATATGATGAATTGTTCACCTATATTTCATATGAAGAATTGTTCACCTATATTTCATATGATGAATTGTTCACCTATATTTCATATGATGAATATTTCACCTATATTTCATATGATGAATATTTCACCTATATTTCATATGATGAATTGTTCACCTATATTTCATATGATGAATTGTTCACCTATATTTCATATGATGAATTGTTCACCTATATTTCATATGAAGAATTGTTCACCTATATTTCACATGATGAATATTTCACCTATATTTCATATAATGGATATTTCACCTATATTTCATATAATGAATTGTTCACCTATATTTCATATGATGAATATTTCACCTATATTTCATATGAAGAATTGTTCACCTATATTTCATATGATGAATTGTTCACCTATATTTCATATGATGAATATTTCACCTATATTTCATATTATGAATATTTCACCTATATTTCATATGATGAATATTTCACCTATATTTCATATGATGAATTGTTCACCTATATTTCATATGATGAATATTTCACCTATATTTCATATGAAGAATTGTTCACCTATATTTCATATGATGAATATTTCACCTATATTTCATATGAAGAATTGTTCACCTATATTTCACATGATGAATATTTCACCTATATTTCATATAATGAATTGTTCACCTATATTTCATATGATGAATATTTCACCTATATTTCATATGATGAATTGTTCACCTATATTTCATATGAAGAATTGTTCACCTATATTTCATATGATGAATTGTTCACCTATATTTCATATGATGAATTGTTCACCTATATTTCATATGAAGAATTGTTCACCTATATTTCACATGATGAATATTTCACCTATATTTCATATAATGAATATTTCACCGATATTTCATATAATGAATTGTTCACCTATATTTCATATGATGAATATTTCACCTATATTTCATATGATGAATTGTTCACTTATATTTCATATGAAGAATTGTTCACCTATATTTCATATGATGAATTGTTCACCTATATTTCATATGATGAATATTTCACCTATATTTCATATGATGAATATTTCACCTATATTTCATATGATGAATTGTTCACCTATATTTCATATGATGAATTGTTCACCTATATTTCATATGAAGAATTGTTCACCTATATTTCACATGATGAATATTTCACCTATATTTCATATAATGAATATTTCACCTATATTTCATATAATGAATTGTTCACCTATATTTCATATGATGAATATTTCACCTATATTTCATATGATGAATTGTTCACCTATATTTCATATGAAGAATTGTTCACCTATATTTCATATGATGAATTGTTCACCTATATTTCATATGATGAATTGTTCACCTATATTTCATATGATGAATTGTTCACCTATATTTCATATGAAGAATTGTTCACCTATATTTCACATGATGAATATTTCACCTATATTTCATATAATGAATATTTCACCGATATTTCATATAATGAATTGTTCACCTATATTTCATATGATGAATATTTCACCTATATTTCATATGATGAATTGTTCACCTATATTTCATATGAAGAATTGTTCACCTATATTTCATATGATGAATTGTTCACCTATATTTCATATGATGAATATTTCACCTATATTTCATATGATGAATATTTCACCTATATTTCATATGATGAATTGTTCACCTATATTTCATATGATGAATTGTTCACCTATATTTCATATGATGAATTGTTCACCTATATTTCATATGAAGAATTGTTAACCTATATTTCACATGATGAATATTTCACCTATATTTCATATAATGAATATTTCACCTATATTTCATATAATGAATTGTTCACCTATATTTCATATGATGAATATTTCACCTATATTTCATATGAAGAATTGTTCACCTATATTTCATATGATGAATTGTTCACCTATATTTCATATGATGAATATTTCACCTATATTTCATATGATGAATATTTCACCTATATTTCATATGATGAATATTTCACCTATATTTCATATGATCAATTGTTCACCTATATTTCATATGATGAATATTTCACCTATATTTCATATGAAGAATTGTTCACCTATATTTCATATGATGAATATTTCACCTATATTTCATATGAAGAATTGTTCACCTATATTTCACATGATGAATATTTCACCTATATTTCATATAATGAATTGTTCACCTATATTTCATATGATGAATATTTCACCTATATTTCATATGATGAATTGTTCACCTATATTTCATATGATGAATTGTTCACCTATATTTCATATGATGAATTGTTCACCTATATTTTATATGATGAATTGTTCACCTATATTTCATATGAAGAATTGTTCACCTATATTTCACATGATGAATATTTCACCTATATTTCATATAATGAATATTTCACCTATATTTCATATAATGAATTGTTCACCTATATTTCATATGATGAATATTTCACCTATATTTCATATGATGAATTGTTCACCTATATTTCATATGAAGAATTGTTCACCTATATTTCATATGATGAATTGTTCACCTATATTTCATATGATGAATTGTTCACCCATATTTCATATGATGAATTGTTCACCTATATTTCATATGATGAATTGTTCACCTATATTTCATATGAAGAATTGTTCACCTATATTTCACATGATGAATATTTCACCTATATTTCATATAATGAATATTTCACCGATATTTCATATAATGAATTGTTCACCTATATTTCATATGATGAATATTTCACCTATATTTCATATGATGAATTGTTCACTTATATTTCATATGAAGAATTGTTCACCTATATTTCATATGATGAATTGTTCACCTATATTTCATATGATGAATATTTCACCTATATTTCATATGATGAATATTTCACCTATATTTCATATGATGAATTGTTCACCTATATTTCATATGATGAATTGTTCACCTATATTTCATATGATGAATTGTTCACCTATATTTCATATGAAGAATTGTTCACCTATATTTCACATGATGAATATTTCACCTATATTTCATATAATGAATATTTCACCTATATTTCATATAATGAATTGTTCACCTATATTTCATATGATGAATATTTCACCTATATTTCATATGATGAATTGTTCACCTATATTTCATATGATGAATTGTTCACCTATATTTCATATGATGAATATTTCACCTATATTTCATATGATGAATATTTCACCTATATTTCATATGATGAATATTTCACCTATATTTCATATGATGAATTTTTCACCTCTATTTCCTATGATGATATGATCAGTTATTTTACATCATTATGTTAAAATTTGTATTTTACATGAATACTAGCATATGAAAATTGAGACGTCGTAGAGTGGGTGACCCCGTGTCAGAGTATGGAGGAACGAAACCCTTTGCACTGTTCCCGTTATTTCTTTACACTAAACTATACTTTGATTATGAAATTAATAATTAATACTGAAGATGGTAAATGAAGGTTTATTGTTCCACTGTGTTTCATTGTATTTTTTTTTTGTTTGTTTGTTTTTACATTCGTGACATTGCGTGAAAATTTGGTGTGTACGTTAAACAGGTGCTGTCTTTTTCAAAATAATAAGTATATTTTTAGTACACATAATTGTTTCTTCCTCGCATTTATTTCAAAATACGTAACGGCAGCAAAACAGCATGCATCTATTTGTTTATCATCAAGCTATGTGACACGTATAACCTCTTCACCTTTCGATTAATAGTTTATAAAACGAAATTCTAATGTAATATAGTGAATTGTATAAATATATGTTGTGTTATGCATATTTAAATTTATTTAAAAATTTTGTTATAATGTATTATGGATGCTTATTAATTTTCACACACATAATAGTTGGCTATCTGTCTATATCTCTGAGATTAGGTATTATGATTATTTACATTATGAGGACATTGCCTATTGGATAAAGGCGTTGGTTAGATCCAGTGACTAGACCTAAAGAGTTGTGAGTTCAATACCAGGCGACAGAAGTGGTGAACCAAAAAAATTGTAGTTGAGTTAAAAGGGAAATAACTGAGACATCCGGAAGAGGCATGACACGTGGAACTAGAACAATCTCCACCGGTGGACAAAATAAAGGTTCCGACCCGAAATTCCAATCACCTGAAGATGTCCTAAGCGTACAACGTGCGAAATGTTGTGAATATGGCAATGAAGATGGGGATAACAGTTCGAATGATGTAAATAATAATAGTTGGAATGTAATATGCAAGTGTTTGTTTATATACGTGGATTGAGATAACACTGTGTAAACAAATACTGAATTTCCTATTATATGTCGTAAAAACAGAAAAACGGCCCAAGTTCAAGGAATCCCTTGTTTGATTTTAATGAGTTCGGCAAAGGGTTTGCGGTACAATATTCTCCCAAATTGGTTGGGGTATTATATATCGTTTATGTTGTATATCGGGAACACACATACATACATACATACATACATACAAGATCAAAGTTTTAGTATTATATAGATATCCAAAAGATATTTCCTCATATAAAAATAAAAGCGAGAATAAAGGACTATGTATTGCAAGAAGACAGAATGAATGAGTACCAGCAACTGAAAGAGTCCAAGAGCTACAAATTGGAGACGTCAAAATAAAGCAAGTTTAAATATCTTTATGAGAGGAAATAGGATACCGAAATTCAAAGACGCATCTGAATTGGAAACAATGACTTCCAAAACCAAAATGAAGTATTAAGAAGCAGGTTTCGTTAGATATAATGAAAAGAGTTCTCGATTGTTATGTAATATCAATCGTTCTATATGGAAATAAACGCTGGACAATTTCCTCATATGAAGAGAAGAATTGAAGCAAGAATGATGTGCTCCAACATAAGGAAGCTGTGAATACCATTGATGGAGCATGTAAGCAACGAGGATGTTATAAGAAAAATGGAAACAAAAAGAACAATTATATCTAGAATGGAAAGAGAGCTGAATTGGAATGTAATATCAATCCTCCTATATGGCAGAGAATGCTGGACAATTTGATCAGAGACATTTGAGTCAGCAGAAACAAAAAAAGAGAGCTGAATTGCTATGTAATATCAATCCTCCTATATGGCAGAGAATGCTGGACAATTTCCTCACAGATGAAGAGGAAACTTGAAGCAACAGAAAGAAAGAAAAGTGCTGAACAGCTGTGTAATATCAATCCTCCTATATGGCAGAAAATGCTGGACAATTTGATCAGAGATGAAGAAGACATTTGAGTCAGTAGAAGCAAAGAAAAGAGAACTGAATTGCTATGTAATATCAATCCTCCTATATGGCAGTAAATGCTTGACAATTTCCTCACAGATGAAGAGGAAACTTGAGGCAACAGAAACAAAGAAAGGCGTTGCATTGCTATGTAATATCAGTCTTTCTATATGTCAGTTAATGATAGACAATTTCCTCGTAATTGAAGACTTGAGGCAATCGAAATAAAGAAGAGTCCTGAACTGCTATGTTATATCAATCCTCTCATATGACAGTAAATGGTGGACAATTTCTTCACAGGTGAAGAGGCGACTTGAAACAATACATATTTATTTCTACTGAGAATACCATGTTCCGAAATAGAGAACAAACTTCACACTATATAGTGGGATAAAAATCTAGATTCTATATTGTTGTTTCTGCTGTGTTCTGAAATATAGAACAGTATATTTCTAATCTTTTCTATTTGTTTTATTTTATTCAGGCGCCTTCTTGTTTCCGTATTTCATCATGCTTTTCTTCCTCGGATTACCATTATTCTACATGGAACTGTGTCTTGGACAATATCACCAATGCGGACACATGAGAATATGGAAAAAAGTATGTCCACTTTTCTATGGTAAGAACTCTTTCTCAGATCTCGTCTTAGAGTTTCCCAGAAATGGAAATGTTCCATTCAAGGAACTCATGGTTTAGCAAACATTCCTTTGAGCTGCTGGGTACTCATGATGTAACATTATAGGTGCGTGGATGTGGAGTAATGGTTAACGAGTCTGATAAACCATGACTATTCAGTAGTGATTTAGATCCTCATTTGGTGCCCCATAGTCGTGGCCTTGTGCGAAACTAAGTTAGGCTTATTACACAAGGGACGCTTCGGCGTGGGGTAATGGTTAGTGAGGCTAGTCTCTTTGACCATTGACGCGTTGGTTGCACCATACTTTTAGCCTAGTGCCAAACTAAAAAGAGCTTAGCAAATAATAGTAACGTGGCAGGACGATAGCAGAGGTTTAAATCTACGGGAGATTATATATATATATATATATATATATATATATATACTTTTTTAAGCATGTTACCCCAAGCAAGGTGGGAGTGCCACTAGCATGCAAGGGATTACAAAGAGTGAGAGTAAGAGTAAAGAGGGGTGTTTGGGGAAAGGATATAAAGAAGGACGGAGTCAGGATCAAGGCATCATAAGATGCTGATTGACATTACATTTGAATATTTGAAGATTATAGCTATCAAGGAAGCAAGTAAGAGGAAGAGTGTTTCGCTGTCGGGAAGTGCGAGATAAGAAGCTGTTGGAGTAGAAGAGCCGGCTACATTTAACCGTTTCGACAGTGAAAGGGTGGCAACGTAAGTGTACACTTGAACTCATGCAGTTTTGATACCAGTGATAGTAGCTCGTCAGAGCAGTTACCATGAAAAGACAGAGGGAAGCCGAGCATGTCTGTGAGAGAGTGACTGTAGATGAGATACCAGATCAGGACCTATAACATTGCATATCATATAGCATATCCATCTTAGAAAGAGGGGAGGGAGGTGGAAGAGATGTGGGTGTTTGCATCAGATTGAATTAGGGAGAGAACCAGTACCTCTATGATAAAAAGAGGGACATCTGAAAACCTATGAGAGAGAAGGTGTGGGGATGCGTGCGTGCGTGCGTGCGTGTCTGCGTGCGTGTGTGTGTGCTTGCTTACATATGTGTGAAAGGGGGTATATGTGCGCGAGAGTAAAAGGGTGGCATGTCGGAGAGAAAATGCTTGCGTGCGTATGTCGAGGTATGAGAATAGAGAATCATCTGAGAGACCGCTTTTTCTGCCTTCCCTTAACATGGCTGATGCTAACCTCCAGGAGAACGACTCGTTGCGCCTTCTCGAGCTAATAGTCTCGGCTTACATGGAAAATAATGGAAATACTATATTGAATCCATTGCTCGGTCAGATACTAAGAAATTTGGTACACCGTATCATGCTAAAAAATTTTCTCTCCAGAATCTATCTGATATAGACTAGTCTACCATTTTTCCATGCTTAGAATATTGCTGATAATTATGGCCCGGTATTCCTGCTATATATTCTTAATAAAATCCAAAGAGGAATCTGCAATATTATTGGTCCTGACCTGGTGTCTCCACTTCAGTCACTTTCCCACTGTCGTAACGTAGCTTCCCTCTGCCTTTTCTATAAATACTACCATAGTAATTGTTCGAATGAGCGCTTCGCTATGATTCGGGATTTAGATTTTTTAAATTGTTGTTTTATTCCCCTCCCAACCACAGACAATGAATTGTACATATGGAACTAGTTAGGACTTTCATAGAGACATTGCGGTATTATGGTGGGTGCAGTAAGAAAAGTAAGTAAGAATGCGTTCTTGTGGTGTTAGGAATATTGTTGTATGTTTGGGCCAGTGTTTGTGTCTAGCTAAGTTTAATGTTAAGAAAGAAGAAAACCGTCCTTTTCCCCATTCCCCATTTTGGCCTCGTGCCATATTTTCTGTATTGAAGCAGAAATAAATATCATAGAGACAAGAGGTATTATGGTGGATGTAGTAAGAAAGGTAAGAATGCATTGTTGTGGTGCTACTAATATTGTGGTATGTTTGAGTCAGTGATTGTGGCTAGATAAGTTTAAATGTAAGACAGAAGACCGTCCTTTTCGGCATTACCTATTTTGGCCTTGTGCCATATTTTTTATTTTTACAAATAAATATGGCTCTTTTCTATGGTACCTAGACTCTATGAATTTAAGCGCCGTACTTTACAGTTAAACTGGCTAGATGTAGCTGTAAGTTCTATGCTAATAGATTGTTTTTTCTTTTTTCGTACTTCTCGCTTTAAATGCAATATCAATTGCTATCTACTATCTTCCCGATTACCCTTCTATTGTTCTCGCTTTCTAAAGATGTTTCTGTTTTCTAATTCTTCAATACTCTGTAACCTTTCGATGTCTTAGTGGCTTTACCGCCTTGCTTGGCGTGAACTCGATTAAAAAAAAGAATGAATGCGTGTGTGTGTATGTGTGCATGCATGTGTGTGTAGGTGCGAATGTGTGTAAAAGAGAATCCCACTGCGTGTGTGAAGCCGCTCCCGCGTAAGAGTCAGTGTTTGCCTATATGAGCGTTAGCTTATTGTAGGGATCTCGATCCTGACTAGGTGCCCCACACTTTAGGGTTTTTACCAAACAAAGTTAAAAGACTACTAAAGAACAACTAGGTCCAGTCCTGCTGTAGGGAGTTCGATCGTCACTGTTTGCACCAAACTGAGAATTACTCGGACCATGCCTAACTGGTTTTGAATCCAGAATTGTCCGTCCCCTAGGCTGATTGCCAACCAAGGGTGGAGAGCCCCGTCTACTCAGCTATTTAACCTATAGCTACGAGGAAGACAAAGAGATGGATGCATCACCTTTCCTAAGAGTATTTCCATGAAAGGGAATTTGACAAATTCGACTGAAGTTACAACTACGCCCGCCATTTCGCAGTGACATAGCTATACAATAAATAAATAATATAAAAAATAAATAATATAAATATATAATGTAAATAATAAATGATATAAATATAATAAATAATATACATATATAATGCAAATAATAAATAATATAAATAATAAATAATATAAATATATAATGTAAATAATAAATAATATAAATATAATAGATAATATAAATATATAATGTAAATAAAAAATAATATAAATAATAAATAATATAAATATATAATGTAAATAAAAAATAATATAAATAATAAATAGTATAAATATATAATATGAATAATAAATAATAAATAATATAAATATATAATGTAAATAATAAATAATATAAATAATAAATAATATAAATATATAATGTATATATAATAATAATATATATACATATAATATATTATTACATATTATAATAATAATATATAATATAATAATATATATAAATATATAATAAATAATATAAATAATAAATAATATAAATATATAATGTAAATAAAAAATAATATAAATATTAAATAATATAAATATATAATGTAAATAATAAATAATATAAATAATAAATAATATAAATATATAATGTATATATAATATATATATATATAATATATTATTACATATTATAATAATAATATATAATATAATAATATATATAAATATATAATAAATAATATAAATAATAAATAATACAAATATATAATGTAAATAATAAATAATATAAATAATAAATAATATAAATAATAAAAAATATAAATATATCATGTAAATAATAAATAATATAAATGATAAATAATATAAATATATAATGTAAATAAAAAATGATATAAATATAATAAATAAAATAAAAATATAATGTAAATGATAAATAATATAAATAATAAATAATAGAAATATATAATGTAAATAATAAATAATATGAATATATAATGTAAATAATAAATATTATAAATAATAAATAATATAAATATAATAAATAATATAAATATATAATGTAAATAATAAATAATAAAAATAATAAATAATATAAATATATAATGTAAATAATAAGTCATATAAATAATAAATAATATGAATAAATAATTGAAATAATAAATAACATAAATATAATAAATAATATACATATATAATGTAAATAATAAATAATATAAATAATAAATAATATAAATATATGATGTAAATAATAAATAATATACATACATAATGTAAATAATAAATAATATAAATAATATAAATATATAAAGTAAATAATAAATAATATAATAAATAACATAAACATATAATGTAAATACTAAATAATATAAATAAAATGAATAATATAAATATATAATGTAAATAATAAATAATATAAATAATAAATAATATACATAATAAATAATATAAATATATAATGTAAATAATGAATAATATAAATAATAAATAATATAAATATATAATGTAAATAATAAATTATATAAATATAATAAATAATATAAATATATAATGTAAATAATAAATAATATAAATAATATAAATATATAATGTAAATAATAAATAATATAAATAAAATGAATAATATAAATATATAATGTAAATAATAAATAATATAAATAATAAATTTATATAAATAATAAATAATATAAATATATAATGTAAATAATAAATAATATAAATAATAAATAATATAAATAATAAATATATAAATATATAATGTAAAGAATAAATAATATAAATATATAATGAAAATAATAAATAATATAAATAATAAATAATATAAATATAATAAATAATATACATATATAATGTAAATAATAAATAATAGAAATAATAAATAATAGAAATATATAATGTAAATAATAAATAATATAAATAATAAATAATATAAATAATAAATATATAAATTTAACATGTAAATAATAAATAATATAAATAATAAATAATATAAATAATAAATGATATAAATATATAATATAAATAATAAATAATACAAATAAAATGAATAATATAAATATATAATATAAATAATAAATAATATAAATACTAAATAATATAAATACATAATGTAAATAATAAATAATATAAATAATAAATAATATAATAATGAATAATATAAATATATAATGTAAATAATAAATAATATAAATAATAAATAATATAAATAATTAATAATATAAATACATAATGTAAATAATAAATAATATAAATAATATAATATATAATGTAAATAATAAATAATATAAATATAATAAATAATATAAATATATAATGTAAATAATAAATAATATAAATAATGAATAATATATATATATAATGTAAATAATAAATAATACAAATAAAATGAATAATATAAATATATAATGTAAATAATAAATAATATAGATAATAAATAATATAAATAATAAATAATATAAATACATAATATAAATAATAAATAAAATACATAATAAATAATATAAATATATAAATAAATAATAAATAATATAAATATAACAAATAATATACATATATAATGTAAATAATAAATAATATAAATATATATTATATATATATAAATAATAAATAATATAAATATATAATGTAAATAATAAATAATATAAATAAAATGAATAATATAAATATATATTATAAATAATAGATAATATAAATAATAAATAATATAAATAATAAATAATATAAATATATAATGTAAATAATAAATAATATAAATAATAAATAATATAAATAATAAATAATATAAATATAATAATATATAATAACTTCTAATATAAATGAATAAATAAATGTCTATGGCCAATTATGCGGTGTGTTCAATATAATCAACATTTTTCAGCGGGAAATGGTAAAGAAAATCTTCATTCAAAAAAAGAAAGTTGCAAACATTTTAGTATGCCCGAAAGCCATTCAATTTAGAGGGTTACATTATAAGAGGTACGGCTTATACGGATATGTGTGGAAAATAAAGGTTAACCCTAGATTTGAAAATGTTGAGTGTAGTGATCGGGAAAGCAGCTTCTTGAGAGACGGTTTCACAAGACAGAGTGGTTCGTAAGAAAAAGTGACATGTGATAGTATTTTTAACACCCTGCACAAAGCCCAGAAGCCACTCGAGATAAAGATATACAGAGTAAGGGACACAGTTTATGCGGATAGGTGGTGAAGGTTTAACCCTAGACTTGAATAGGTTAGGATTGTAGAGATCGGGAAAACATCCTCTTGGGAGTTGGTTCCACAGATCAGTGATTGACTAAAAGCTGCTGCTTGTGTGGAACTTAACGTTTTGAGGAGCGTGGAAAAACCTCTTAATTGCTGTTGTTTCCAGGTTCACCCTGATCCGGGGTGGTTGCACCTGTGAGGGTCCCAGCTATGGGCAAATAGTGAACTCCCCAAACTGGATGCGTATGTGAGTAAGGGAGTATATGTGTGCGAGAAAGTGTAACAGGGTGGAATGTCGGAGAGAAAATGCTTGCGTGCGTGCTTATGTTGAAGTGTGAGAAAAGAGAATCATTTGAGAGACCTTTTCTCAGCATGGCTGATGCTCACCTCCAGGAGAACGACTCGTTGCGCCTCCTCAGACTAAGAGTCTCTGCTTACATGGAAAAGAATAGAAAGACAATACTGAATCCATTGCTCGGTCAGATACTAATAAATTTGGTACACCGTGTCGTGCTAAACAATTTTCTCTCCAGAATCTATCTGATATATCTATAAGTCTACCATTCGTCCATGTGGTTCGTAGGAAAAAGTGATATGTGATAGTATTTTATCACCCTGTACAAGGCCCAGAAGCCACACGAGTTAAAGGGATACAAAGTAAGAGACACAATTTATGCGGATAGGTTTAACCCTAGACATAGGTTAGGATTGTAGAAATCAGGAAAACAACCTCATGGGAGTTGGTCCCACAGATCAGTACTTCACGAGAAGAAGCTGCTTGAGTGGAGCGTGAAACAACCTCTTAATTGCTGTTGTTCCCAGTTTTACCCTGACCTGAGATGGTAGCATCTGTTAGGGTCCCAGACATGGGTAAATATTGAACCCCCAACCTGGGGTCAAAACATTATGAAAGTATAAAAATAGATTTTTATAGTAAAAATACCAGCAATACATTTTTGAGAAAAATATATATTTTCAGCAATACATTTGACTCTCGACAAAACCATCTTTATAAAAACAGGTCAATGAAACCTGGCCTCCAAACTGATTGCTTACAAAGAATACATATTCTATTCGTACGAAACTATCCTAAAAGGTTTATCGGCATTAAATAACCCATTAAGGTTGATATGCCGTAAAATAAAATAAACTACAATCTCAACCTGTTCAAGTCTTGAATAAACCGTTATCTCCCCCTCCTATCCAAACAAACTTAATGTAACCCTCAACCTCGAGTGGCCCCCGGGCCTTGTACACGGTTAACCTTACTCTAAAAAAATAACTCCTTGCGTCTTAATAGGGTTATCACCTTGATTGGGGTGAAATGATTAAATTAATTAAATTATATTAATTATAGTGGGTAACTGAATTACCTCTAAAACAATAAAATATTTTAATTATAGTAAAATCCCTGACGACCGGACTAAGAAGGCCTTCCGGATATGAGGAATTGGTTACAAAGTCCGGATATGTGGGGTTATATTTAATTTAAAATAAAAGAAATAAAATCAGGTTTAATATATATTTTCAATGTTTTATAGTAAACAAAATAAGCTAATGGTGAGTGAAATATAACGGAATTAATTCTAAGGAAAATGAAATAAATTATGTAATGTTAATGAAAATTCATTAAATTAAGTATGCCACGTATGCAAAACAAATAATGTAACGAAGGTTACAAATAATGTAATGAATGTTCGTGAAATTCTTTAAACGAAAGACGATTTTTAACTCTGTATGCGTTATTGCAATCGTCATAGCTGAATTCTGTCTTTCTTTCCATAAAACTGACAACCTTTTCAATAGCTTTAATTTCAGTCCGGGTTTCATCACAATCATGTTTTGTTTTTTTTATTTACTTCTTCATTGTACAGTGTAAACGCTGGAGAATAGTTTCTTTGGAAGATTTTATATCATACAATGTTGACTTTCCTATGTTGAACTCAGTCATTAGTTACAATGAACTTTCATCAGCGTCTAGTCTGTTTAAAATTTCCACTTTTTGCAATAACTCCAAAGTTGTTCTTTTCCTCTTATTCCCATCATCTTTTGCACCAATACAAGCCATTAGGGTGAAATAAGTATAAGCAATTATCCAAAGTAAATTTCCTGAAAAAAAAAAGCAAAAAAAAAACGAAATTTCAAATCAGTTACATAACACCCATATAGTTCAAATATAAACATTAAAATCATGCCCGGATATGAGAGATTCCGAACATGAGGCACTCCGGATATGAGGGATTCCGGATATGAGGGATTCCAGATATGAGGCACTCCGGATATGAGGAATTCTTCTGTAACACAAAAACTAAAACCTGAACTAGGAATTTACATTATAAACTGTAAAAAAAGTCAGTGATTCTTCTGAGAATTTAAATATCAACACAAAGGATTGTTTTACAAAACAACGCAATGAATGCATTAATCATTCTTCTTTTTCTTCTTCTTCTTCTTCTTCTTCTACTTCTTCTTCTTCTTCTTCTTCTTCTCTTTGTCCATTACACATTCTTCCTGACATTCTTTTTCCTCTTCTTTTTGTCAATGACAATCTCTTCTTCTTCTTCTTCTTCTTCTTCTTCTTCTTCTTCTTCTTCTTCTTCTTCTTCTTCTTCTTCTTCTTCTCTTTGTCCATTACACACTCTTCCTGACATTCTTTTTCCTCTTCTTTTTGTCAATGACAATCTCTTCTTCTTCTACTTCTTCTTCTTCTTCTTCTTCTTCTTCTTCTTCTTCTTCTTCTTCTTCTTCTTCTTCTTCTCTTTGTCCATTACACATTCTTCCTGACATTCTTTTTCCTCTTCTTTTTGTCAATGACAATCTCTTCTTCTTCTTCTTCTTCTTCTTCTTCTATGTGCCATGCCATTTCAGGACGTAGGCGATCATGGCTCTCCACATTTGCTTGTCCTTTGTAGCTCATAGCAAATTTTGTTCTGCCAATTATTTACACGAGCTTATGAGGTAGATTATGCGCTGTCCATCTTGCCTTCAATCTGTCCCGTGTGTATTAAACTTTCCAAACCCTCTTTCCTCATTATATGCTCTAGAAATTTCAACTGCCTCTTTTTGCTGTTAAGCATAAATATCCTTTTTTGTTTCCATTATCTCTAAAACTTTGTCATTGATAAAATGTTCAGTCCATGGTATTCTCAGTATCCTTCTGTAGAACCACATCTCTGTTGCTTCAGGTCTCTCCTTCATCTCTGATGAGATTGGAGGACTCATATTACATAACAGCTCAGCACTCTTTTCTTTGTTTCTAACGAAATTTTCCTGTTTCTTAATACTTTGCTTTACTTTTGGAAACTATCTTCATCTTCAGATTTCGGTGTCTACAATAAGGCGAAAATGTATAGAAAATGCTGTATTTTCTGAAAATTTTCGTAGCAAGTAAGTCTTATAGAATTGAATTGCCAACCCCATGCCTAACCGGTTTTTCAGTTCACCTTTGAACCTCTCATAGACTCATAGACTGATTTCCAACCAAGACTGAAGAACCTTAAAAACAACAGCGTTGTTGGGAAGCTGAATGAAGTCCGTTAACCCTTTGAGCTCTGCATTCCAAAACAATTTTAACCCTTCTGCCTGAGCTCCTTAGTCAAAATTCGCAAATAATTGGTATGTAATGTTTATATTATATGGTAGATATAAAAAATAGTTACAATCGATGGTTGTGCAGTAAGTCATTTTTTTTTACCACTGTTCAACCGGTGGCTGGGCATTACGTCATTTTTCTCTACTCCCGATAAAGTAGTGGTCGGGTTTCGTCTTTCTCTGCATTTCGATACATCAGACGCCAGAAATTTGAAATTTATATTTAAAGTTTAGTGTTCCTACATCTTCAGCATTTTCCATCAATATATAACCAACTTTTTTACTTATATTTTAACCACTCCCCATATACATATATATATATATATATATATATATATATATATATATATATATATATATATATATATATATATATAATGCATAAAAGGTTAATGGTGAGAGCTGAATCAAACCAGGAAATAGTAGTTTTATAAAGTGCTCAAGACACGTGTGAAAAAATAAAATAAAAGCAAAAATAACATCTAGATCTTTTTAAAGAAAAAAAAAAAAGGTATCTGTTGGTAAGCTGGAAAATTTTTTCAAAAAAAAGCAAAACCGTATAACAATCACGTCCATATTTGCAACCTCAGCCAACAGGGAAAAATTAGCAATGATGACATTTCCGGATTCGGAAAACCTTTTTAAACCAGAAATCCGAAGTTTTAAGTCCTTACTTACATATCAAAAAATTTTTCTTAAGTGCATATGCGGCTGGATAAAATAAAAAAATAAAAAAAATTATTTAACCCCCACCGGCAATGCACTTGCTTTTCTTCCCTTCCCCCTTCTTCTTCACATCCTCCTCCCCCCTTTCTATTAAAGCCAACGTTGTGTGTTTGTTTATTTATTTTTAAAAACAATAATGTAGCGTTTTTTAGTTTAAAAAAAAAACATACATTAGGTGGTCATTTGATAAAATCGCCTGAAGATACCGTATGGTTGAAACTAAGGTAGCGGATTCAACTGACCTCCTGATTTATATATATATATATATATATATATATATATATATATATATATATATATATATATATAAGAGTAAAAGGAAAAATTGTAGGCCAGACTGAAACCAGGCCAATGTACGGAAATTTTTATATGTGTAGAGCAGAAAATAAAATTATGAAAGATTAGAAGAAATCCACGCGTAACGCCCTACCCGTGTTACGACCGGTCTTACAGTCTTGTCAGGGTAGTTACTTTTGAAGGGTTAAAATGTAGTACTAATTAAGCCCATTTGAAACGGTGGGGTATGCAAAAGGTTTTGTTGACATCCCGCTTGAGCATATTAACATAATTTTACATTGCCACAAACCCACCCTATACCACGTCGGTGATGTCTGGGTGAAGAAAGCATGTAAGGACGGCTTTGATGTCCCGCAAGGATCTTATGACGGTTCAGAGGTTTCTGAGCTTATGAGGCTGTTTACGTTAAACAAAATTTTCCATATCGACAACTACAGAGATAACGGCCTGATGGTTGTACCTGATAACAAAAATGCCAATGATAAGATAAGGAAGATACTCTTGAAGTTCCATGACCTGAAATTCAGCATTGCAGCCGAAATGAACAAGAAGATCATACAATACTTTGATGTTGAATTTGACCTCGCCGTCAGCACCGTATTTCCATACTTGAAGCCGAAAACTAGAGTAAGATATATGTGTAAAGTCCACCCATCCACAAAGCATTCTTAAGCATATCTCGAAGTGTATTGAGTGCAGACTGTCAAGAAATTTTCTCGTCCAAAGATATGTTTGAGTTAAAGAAGAAAGTGGATAAGAGAGGCGGAGCGCAGAATCAAATTGAACTTCAATCCTCAATCCAGCCAACAAGTAAGAAGCAGAAACAGGAAGAGAAATATTATTTAATTCACCCCACCTTTAAATTTAGAAGTAAAAACATATAGATATAATATTTTTCAAACTGTTAAATAAGCATTTCCGGAAAACATCTAACCTACAAAAATCTTTAATAGAAATATTGAAAAAGTAAGTTACTGCTGCACGAATAATCTAGATAATATTATAAAAAAAAGCATAACATGAAGAAGTTCAAAACAGTCGCAAATAGCAACAGCATCGATACCATTCTCTGCAACTGCAGGGACAAATATAAGTGTCCTTTGAAAGGCAACTGTAATGCTGTGAGTGTTGTATATAAAGCAGAGGCGGAGGATTCCGGGGGGCATAACAAAGTCTATGTAGGATGTACAGAAACCATATTTTTTTAAAAAGTGTGGTAAACAATAGGTTCTCCTTTAAACTTGAGGGTCATTCTACAAAGCTGGCAACCCATGTGTGGGAGTTCAAAAAGAAATGCAGTAAAAGCCCCAGTAGAAAGTGGAGTGTACTATGGGGCGTTAAAACTTACAGAAGTATTGGTAATGCTTGTAAGCTGTGTCAAGATGTCGATATAATTCGATTAATAAGAAAATTATTTTAGTCTAATGAAGTCCTCTTCAATAACGAAATATGAAACTGAATATCCTTCGTCCTTTTCTTCCTTTTCTGATTCGTCTTTATCTTCCTTTTCTCCTTCGACTTTCTCTCCCTTTCCTGCTTCATCCTTTTCTGCATGTTTCTCTTCCTTTTCTGCTTCGTCTTTCTCTTCCTTTTCTCCTTTGTGTTTTTCTTCCTTTTCTCCTTCGTCTTATTCTTCCTTTTCTGTTTCGTATTTTTCTTCCTTTTCTGATTCGTCTTTTTCTTCCTTTTCTCCTTCGTCTTTCTCTCCATTTCCTGCTTCATCTTTTACTGCATCTTTCTCTTCCTTTTCTGCTTCGTCCTTTTCTTCTTTTCTCCTTCGTCTTTCTCTTCCTTTTCTTCTTCGTCTTTTTCTTCCTTTTCACGTTCGTCTTTCTAATCCTTTCCTCTTTCTTCTTTTACTTCCTTTTCTCCCTCGTCTATCTATTCCTTTTCTCCTTTGTCTTCCTTTTCTCCTTTGTCTTTCTCATCCTTTCCTCTTTCTT
This sequence comes from Acanthosepion lycidas, assembly GCA_963932145.1. NCBI lineage: Eukaryota > Metazoa > Mollusca > Cephalopoda > Sepiida > Sepiidae > Acanthosepion > Acanthosepion lycidas. The sequence goes on from OZ010601.1 coordinate 26,259,628, forward strand.
CTTTTTCTTTCTTTTCTCCCTCATCTTTTTCTTCCTTTTTCTGTTTCGTCTTTTTCTTCCTTTTCTGTTTCGTCTTTTCCTTCCTTTTCTGTTTTGTCTTTTTCTTCCTTTCCTCCTTCGACTTTCTCTCCATTTCTTGCTTCATCTTTTTCTGCATCTTTCTCTTCCTTTTCTGCTTCGTCCTTTTCTTCCTTTTCTGCATCGTCTTTCTCTTCCTTTTCTACTTCGTCCTTTTCTTCTTTTCTCCTTCGTCTTTCTCTTCCTTTTCTTCTTCGTCTTTTTCTTCCTTTTCTCTTTCGTCTTTTTCTTCCTTTTCTCCTTCGTCATTTTCTTCCTTTTCTCCTTCTTCTTTTTCTTCCTTGTCTCCCTCGTCTATCTATTCCTTTTCTCCTTTCTCTTTTCCTTCCTTCGTCTTTCTCATCCTTTCCTCTTTCTTCTTTTTCTTCCTTTTCTCCCTCGTCTATCTATTCCTTTTCTGTTTCGTCTTTTTCTTCATTTTCTCCTTCGTTTTACTCTCCCTTTCCTGTTTCATCCTTTTCTGCATCTTTCTCTTCCTTTTCTGCTTCGTTCTTTTCTTCTTTTCTCCTTTGTCTTTATCTTCCTTTGTCTTTGTCTTTTTCTTCCTTTTCTCCTTCGTCTTTCTCATCCTTTCCTCTTTCTTCCTTTTCTTCCTTTTCTCCCTCGTCTTTCTATTCCTTTTCTGTTTCGTCTTTTTCTTCCTTTTCTCCTTCGTCTTTCTCATCCTTTCCTCTTTCTTCCTTTTCTTCCTTTTCTCCCTCGTCTTTCTATTCCTTTTCTGTTTCGTCTTTTTCTTCCTTTTCTCCTTTGTCTTTCTCTCCATTTCCTGATTCATCCTTTTCTGCATTTTCTCTTCCTTTTCTTCTTCGTCTTTTTCTTCTTTTTCTCTTTCGTCTTTTCTTCCTTTTCTCCTTCGTCTTTTTCTTCCTTTTCTCCTTCGTCTTTCTCATCCTTTCCTCTTTCTTCTTTTTCTTCCTTTTCTCCCTCGTCTATCTATTCCTTTTCTGTTACGTCTTTATCTTCCTTTTCTCCTTCGTTTTACTCTCCCTTTCCTGTTTCATCCTTTTCTGCATCTTTCTCTTCCTTTTCTGCTTCGTTCTTTTCTTCCTTTTCTCCTTCCTCTTTTTCTTTCTTTTTCTGCTTCCTCCTTTTCTCCCTTTCTGCTTCGTCTTTCTCTTCCTGTTCTATTTCACCATTTTCTTCCTTTTCTTAACCTTTGTTTCTTTTTCTATTTCTTATTATTTTCTTCCTTTTCTTTTTATGATTGGTTTATTTTTACTCTTATACTTTTCACCTTTTTTTCTTTTGTGAGGGTCATTCACTAAATAAGCTGAATTTTTCGTTATGACTTCTAATACAGATAGAAACTTACTTTTTTTTATTTTACAACGTAGTCTCCCAGCACTGTCACACACTTTTCCCATCTTACGCAAGCTTCCGTATTCCCCTTCAGCGTAAAAATCTTTTCGACTGATGTCTCAGCCAGTCGCTCACAACACTTTTGACTTCATCGTCACTTTTAAACTTTGTGCCTCTCGTGAACGCTTTCAAGGGACCAAACAGGTGAAAGTCTGAAGGGGCAAGGTCTGGGCTGTAAGGGGGATGAGGGAGCAGTTCCCAGCCCAGCTCATTGATGGCCTGCACTGTTTGGGCTGCTATGTTACGCCTTGCGTTATCATGATGCAAGATGACTCCTTCTGACTGATGACCCCTGCGTTTGTTCTTTATGTCTTTCTTGACCTGCCTCAGCAGTTCACAGTAGTTCTTCTGTCAGACTGAATGAGGTCATTGACTGATTCGATCACCTCAGGAGACCTCACTTCTGTAGGCTTCCCAGGCCTGTCTTCAGCCTCAACATTGCTCCATCCTTCTTTAAACAATTTAGCCCACTTGTAGACATTTTTTTGGCTGAAACATGTGGTACCATACACAGTTGACATTCTCCTATGAATTTCAACTGGTTTGCACCCTTCAGCAACCAAAAACTTGATAACTGACCGCTGTTCAATCCTTGAGCATGCTTCTTGGTCGGCCATCTTTGTTAATCACCAAAACTCTCAAAGTTTTTTTTTTTTAATCTGCAAAAGAAATTAAATCCATGTGAAAAAGAAGTAAAACAAAAAGAAATCTGTTTTAGAAATCCTTATACCGAAAAATTCACCTTATTTATTGAATGACTCTTGTATTTCTTTTTCTAATTTTTTTCTTTTCCTTTCGTATCCCTTTTCTTCTATCTCACGACTATATCGCGTTTAAACAACAAGTCCCCTAAGTCAAGCTACGTTAACTCTGGTCAGTACCTGGATGAGTGATCACTTGGAAATACCAGGTGCTGTAAGCTTGGATGAGCGGATGGATTAATGGATAATACCTCGGAATTGTTAACGACAAAAAAAATTTACTGATTTAAAAAAAAAACACATCGATTGAAGACATCCAACAGCGGCAATAATTAAAATGTATAGCATGCGGGGAGAAAATACTGACATAATAAAAAATACAGAATTTTCACACTATCCCAAACATAGGGCAAGGAAGGAAACTCCCATCAATGCTGGAAAGAACAATAACAGCTACTGGACATGAGAAGCTTATTTTGCTAAAAATGAGTTTTAAGAGAATGATGTTATAAGTTAAACTGTCAATGAAAACAAGCTTTCTATTTGATCAATGATAAAGAATGAACCCAGTGTCTCTTGAAGTGGACTCTCCTCCTTTGGATTTTGTAGACTGATGCAAAAGTATCTGTCTATATTTCTGAGATGAGGTATTATGTACACTATTTACATTATTCGGACTATTGTCCTCATCTTTGTTGCCATATTTATTACAACGTTTCGGCCTTTCAGTATCTGTCTATATTGCTGAGATGAGGTATTATGTACACTATTTACATTATTCGGACTATTGTCCTCATCTTTGTCGCCATATTTATTACAACGTTTCGGCCTTTCAGTATCTGTCTATATTTCTGAGATGAGGTATTATGTACACTATTTACATTATTCGAACTACTGTCCTCATCTTTGTTGCCATATTTATTACAACGTTTCGGCCTTTCAGTATCTGTCTATATTGCTGAGATGAGGTATTATGTACACTATTTACATTATTCGGACTATTGTCCTCATCTTTGTCGCCATATTTATTACAACGTTTCGGCCTTTCAGTATCTGTCTATATTTCTGAGATGAGGTATTATGTACACTATTTACATTATTCGGACTACTGTCCTCATCTTTGTCGACATATTTATTACAACGTTTCGGCCTTTCAGTATCTGTCTATATTTCTGAGATGAGGTATCATGTACACTATTTACATTATTTGTCTGAAAGGCCGAAACGTAAATAAATATGGCAAGAATGATGAGGACAATAATCCGAATAATGTAAATAGTGTACATAATACCTCATCTCAGAAATATAGACAGATACTGAAAATGTCGAAACTTTGTAATGAATATGGCAACAAAGATGAGGACAATCGTCGGAATAATGTAAATATTGTACATAATACCTCATCTCATAAATATAGACAGATACTGAAAGGCCGAAACGTTGTAATAAATATGGCGACAAAGATGAGGACAATAGTCCGAATAATGTAAATAGTGTACATAATACCTCATCTCAGAAATATAGACAGATGCTGAAAGGCCGAAACGTTGTAATAAATATGGCGACAAAGATGAGGACAATAATCCGAATAATGTAAATAGTGTACATGATACCTCATCTCAGAAATATAGACAGATACTGAAAGGCCGAAACGTTGTAATAAATATGGCGACAAAGACGAGGACAATGGTCCGAATAATGTAAATAGTGTACATAATACCTCATCTCAGAAATATAGACAGATACTGGAAGGCCGAAAAGTTGTAATAAATATGGCAACAAAGATGAGAAGAATAGACCGAATAATGTAAATAGTGTACATGATACCTCATCTCAGAAATATAGACAGATACTGAAAGGCCGAAACGTTGTAATAAATATGGCGACAAAGATGAGGACAATGGTCCGAATAATGTAAATGGTGTACATAATACCTCATCTCAGAAATATAGACAGATTCTGTTGCATCAGTCTGCGAGATCCAAAGAAGGAAAGTCCACTTCAAGAGACACTGGGAATAATGTAAGTGGTGATGCAACAGACGTTTACTAGTTCAAAGAAACTACATCCTGTGAAAAATTTAAACAACGGCACAAACTAAAATGGATAACACAAGTAATGCGAAGAGAGAATGCTGAAGTAATCAAAATACTGACATTCCACACTCCCCCCCCCCGTCCCCGGCCCACACACACGCACACAGAAAAATGCAAGGAATGAAGTCCCCATCAATACCGGAAAGAGAAATAACAATTACTGGACTTGAGATCAACTATTTTCCTAAAATATTGTTTGAGAGAATGACGTTATAAATTAAACTTCCAATAAAACCAATGATAAAAATGGTTTTCAAAAGAATGAATCCAGTTAGTCTTGAAGAGGATTCTACATCATCGTGTCTTATAGACTGGCGTAACAAAACGGCAAAAATGTTTACCGGTTTAAAGAAACCACATCCCTTGAAAACTTCCAGCAGCGGCAACAATTAAAATGGATAGCACATGTAATACGAAGAAAGAATATTAACGTAATCAAAATACTGACATTCCACACTACACCAAACAAAAGGCAATAAAGGAATCCACCATCAAGGGCATTAACAGCGACTAGACTTGAGAAACTTATTTTTCTGAAAAATTGTTTTCATAGAACATATTTTTATAAATTTCAACCAACAGCAGATCAATGGCTGCTCGATCAATGAATGACGAATGTTTCCTTATAAGGAAACGGCTAATATTACCGATACCAATCGATTTAAGTACTGTCTGATAAGTATTAGCCTACTAGACACCTCATCTTCAAATATAAGATTTCATATATTCACATTCAATATTAAAATCTTGTAGATTTCGGCGGCTTACGGACATATCGCGTTGAAACATCGGTTCTCGTACGATCACCGAAGTTAAGCAATGGGGGAGTATATAGATGGGTGACCGTTTGGGAATACCAGCTGTTGTAAGCTTGGATGTGCGGATAGTGTAATGGATAACGACTCGGAATTGGAAATCAGAGTGCCGGGTTCCAATTCCGGTTCTGTTCTTTATATTCACTTAACGCGCAACTACCTTTGGGAAAGGTGAACCCCTTCTGCCGTCAGCTATGTGTTAACTAGCAGAAGTTGTTTCGGTAAAAATCATTATTATCTCAAAAAGAATCCTTACAATCTAAAATTATTTTCTGACTTTAGAATAATCTGAAAAGGGTTGATAAACTGTAACAAATAAAACAAGCCAATCAATCAAGCCCTTTTCTTTTCTCTTTTCTTTTTTTTTTTTTTTTTTCTCTTTGACAATTCTCATTTTATTTTCTACTAGCAACATGGCCCGGCGTTGCCCGTGTTTGAATTAAAAAATCGTAATACTCAGACAGCAATCGCTATCATTTGACTTAAAATATTTTTGCCCTTCCTTGCCTTTAAAAGAGTGCCCTTTGCTGTGCTGATGTTGCTACATGCCTTACTTCTTGCCTATCTCACACTGCTATTTTTTCTAAGCTCTATACTAAACATTAAATCTGTTACGAAAAAATGAACACAAAACGATCAGCTTTAAAAAAGGACTCGTAACTGGAAAAACCGAATAAAAAAAGAATGTCAACAACAAATACTTTTTCCCACCCAAGCCAGTTCTGCAGAATCAGAATCAATGTTGAGTTTAAGCAAGCGAATGAGCCAATTGGAGTAAAGGGCCATGCAGATTTAAATTTTTCTCACTTGTGACGAATACAGCCATCGATTTTTTTTGCATGCTAGCATGCTAGTTAACATTCGTGTCAGTCAGCTGTTGGCTCTCACGCTGGCCAATAGAATGTTCCTGCTCTCACTGTGGCCAGTAGAAAATGGCCGCAAACTACATGAAAACTGCCGTAGAAGCATGAAAAAATCGATTATTTCCACTATCAATGGGAGTTGGGAAATGCAATGTCGGTCTTGGCCTTCCCACTAACTTGGAGCATGTGCATGTAAATTTTGGTGCAAATCCGTTGAAAATTGCGGCCGTGCATTCGTTACACACACACACACACACACACACACACACACACACACACGCACACGCACATCCTGCCTTTTATAGATAGAGATTTTATATAAATATTCTATGGCGTCCTTTCTATTCTAACAGGTTTTTTTTTCTCTCTCTCTCTCTTTTCACCTGTGGAACTCCCTTCCTATTTCTTGCCCTCCTACCACCTACTACAGATTAAAATGCATTGTCAGTCGCCATCTTGTATCTTCCTGAATCCTGTTCCGTTACTGTCCTCTCCTCGTTTCCTCAAAAAAATCTTCTCTTTCTGTTTCCCTCCTTGGGTCCTAGTGGCATTATCGCCTTGCTTGGGGTAAAATGATTAAAAACAAATAACCTGCAAAAGGTTGATAAGCCGTAAAAAAATCTATTAAATCGATAAAACAAATACTTGTAGTATACGACGTGTGGGTAAACATTAGAATATTTTACTCAACTTCGCTGGGGAGATATTTTTTAACCATATATATTTTTTTTAAATGTGTATCTTAGATGCTTTCCAAGACGGTAAGCAGAATGTAAGTCAAAAAGAAGAAAAAGTTGAATAACAAATTTAAATTTGTTGAATAGCAAGACCTTTTGGATTTAATGGCAAGGCTGTGTTTTTGTGTGTGTGTGTGTTTTTTTGTTTGTTTTTTTTTTTTGTTTGTTTTCAACTTTTTTTTTCTTTTCTTTTTTGTGGGGGGTCATTTTGAGAAAATTGTTGAGAACGCTACCATTTTTAAAAAAAAGTTAGCTTTGAAATTAGATACATACATTCATAGAAAAGTAAAGAAGGGCACAAATTGAAAATGGCGGAACAAGGACAGGGGGGTGCATGTATCTGTGACTGACTGTAAAGATAACGTTTTTTAAAAAAAAAAGTGGCCAAGAGAGTTGCATATTTCCTACTTAAAAACCTGACGTTACACAACCTTCCTTTGGGCATATACCAGATTAAACTAAGATGAATAAATTATGATTAAATAGGTATCAACATAGAAAGATGCAAACAGACTGACACAGACAGATAGATAGATAGATAGATAGATAGATAGATAGATAGATAGATAGATAGATAGATAATGAAAAAAGATACCATATATATATATATATATATATATATATATATGCAGAGAGAGGAGGAAAGAACAGATTGATAGATATATAATTAGAGAGATAAATAATGAACAGAATAAATGTGAAAGAACTTAGATAGATAGATAGATAGATAGATAGATAGATAGATAGATAGATAATGAAAAAGAAACCATATATATATATATATATATATATATGTGTGTGTGTGAAAATATATAGAAAATAGGAAAGAACTGGTTAGATAAATAATACAAAGTTCTTTAGTATTTTTGTTATTATTTTTCAAAAATAGTGCTCGATACAAAAGTAGAGCATTAATATAATTATTTATTTAAGCGTGTTGGAATCATATTTTTAAATAAATAATTATATATATATATATATATATATATATATATATATATATATATGCAGAGAGAGGAGGAAAGAACAGATTGATAGATAAATAATTAGAGAGATAAATAATGAACAGAATAAATGTGAACGAACTTAGATAGATAGATAGATAGATAGATAGATAGATAGATAGATAGATAGATAGATAGATAGATAGATAGATAATGAACAAACTCGGAGAGAGTCAATAAGTTACTGGATGTTACCTGCTTGCCACCCACTTTGCCTTCAATGCTCTGTGAGTGTTATATTCTCCAAGCTGTCTTTCCTCGTTGGATTATTTTATTTTGTCTATTTATTTGTTTATTTTCATCAAAGGCTTTTTGGCCGGGTCGAAAACATTTCGACACTTCTCGGAGGTAGGTATAAACCAGTGGCTCTCAAACTTTTTATCTTTTTTTTTTATCCATGGACCCACTTTTGCTTTTATTTTATTTTTTTTTATTTTTTTTTTGTGTCCCCCTCCACCATTCGATAAAAAAAAAGCTTATTTTATTTTTTTACTAATAGATAACTTTAGGAATTGTCTGATAGAAATAGTAAATATATATGCTTTATTTTGAAGTAAAACTAATTTCATGACGGTAAGCAGAATGTAAGTCAAAAAAACAACTAAATTCTCTGAAACATTCGTGTACACTAGTACATATATAGACCCTCAGACTGAATGGTTTTGCTGAAAATTACCCCTGCTGCTGAAGAGGAAAATACTGTTAATTCTTCCTTTATATATAATCAATATGTAATTTATATATTAAATTAATTTTAATATTAATATCTTTTAATATTTTATATTGATTAATTTATATTAATATATTAATATTTTATTTTATTAATATTTAAAATTAATGTTAGTATTTATTATTAATATATTTATATAATAATCTTTATATAATAATCTTTATATAATTTTCCTTTATATATACATATATAATCCTTTCTTTATAAATCCTTCCCAGTTTTTATTTAAACAAGACTTTCCGGTAGAGTAGAAAAGGCGTTAACTTACATCACTTGATCTCGTTTGCTGATAGTTTTAGAGTTGTTTTTCTAGTTTTAGTATTTTAATATGGCGTAGATAACTGTAGAAATTCAAATTCTCTGTTGTAACAACCGTTCCAAAGTGAAATTGCTCTATGGACCACTAAAATATTACCGTGGACCCCTAATTTTTTGTGTAGCAGAGTAATGTTATTCGGATCCTGGGGTCGATATAGATCCCGGTGGCGAACACTGGTATAAACTAAAAATGATATTTACCTGGCACATGTCAGAGGGTCCCCTCCAGACGAGGCTCTGTCCTAGGGTAGAGTCTCGTCTCGGGAAATTGACTCCGTTTTTACGAGGTCTATAGGGAATTTTTGCCCGAGCCTACGGGCTCGGATACCCCACGTTAAAACTTGGCCTTGTGCTACATCTTTCTGCGTGGAGCAGTGGGTAAATAATACTAAGAATGGTAGTGTGTGTGTGTGTGTGTGTGTGTGTGTGTGTGTGTGTGTGTGTGTGTGTGTGTGTGTGTGTGTGTGTGTGTGTGTGTGTGTGTGTGTGTGTGTGTGTGTGTGTGTGTGTACGCGCGTTTCCCCCGACTGATATAGATAGACATATAGATAAGAAAACAAGTATCTTCTTACCTCCCAAGAGAGATTGTCACGTCCTGTTTTCTACCCGACAAAGTCACCCTCGTCTACGGGATGGATGTTTTCACTAAACATCGAGATTTTTCGAGAATATTTTTTTTTTTTTTTTTATATAAAAAAATTGTTTTTTCGACTCAGGTCGTCATAGAGGTTTTGTCGATAAGAAAAAATAAATGTGTCGTCTTGAAAACAGAAATTCAATGCTAGAACGAAAACAAAAATTAAAATAATAAAATCACACTACATAGAACGAATACCCGACAATAAAAAAGCAACTGCTCCATGCCGAAACTTCCTGGTATTCCCTAATTTTGACACAAGGCAACAACTGGTGGGGTACCCAACCTGCATCGTGTAGCCTAGCATTCTAAACATGGAAAATCACCACAAGGTCGCTTTTGGACTAACCGTATTCCATTAGTTTCCACTTGAACAGTTTTTCCTGCGAGTGGTTGCTTTGTGGAACCGACTCCCATGAGGATACTTTTCTGATCGCTACATTCTTAATCTGTTCAAGTCTAGAGTTAAACACTAGGTTTCCCACATGTCCTCAGAAGCTGCCCGTCTTACCTCCTAATCTTAACGCTCATACAACAACCTTTTTCGGTAAACCTCTATCTCGAGTGGCTCTTGGTCCTTATATAGGAGAACATTATTAAAAGCATGTAGCGAGATGAGAAAACAATAATAATAATAATTGTTTTATTTTCAAATTACATCTTTTCGGCGCAGAAACTAAGTTAGGCTTGTTTCAAAATATTTTAAATAAACATTATAATTTCTAACTTTCTTAAAATAAGTTTTGAAAAAATTATAATCGATTTTTAAAAGAATTTCAAACTGAGATTTTTATTTTTTTTTTTTTTAAATGGCTGACATTTTTTTATCAGAAAATCTCTTTAGTTGCTGATTCATTAATTTCCGAGCTAATGAAAAGGAACTCCTTACATTTTTTTTCTGATCGTCAACTGATCCTATCAAATATATCTTATTTGAGAAATACGCTATATTTACAAAAACCTGTGTGGCTGTTTATTACTAAGATCCATTACTTTTAGAAATATTTACATTTTTCAGTAAAACTTAAAATCCATTAATTTTGAGTTCAGAACATGATCCCCATCCAGCCGGGTGGGTCACGTGTCCAGAATACGTCCCATTT
>OZ010601.1:26275068-26292568 GCA_963932145.1 Acanthosepion lycidas
ATGATGGTCTTGCACTGCGATGGCCAAATTGACAAGTATATGAAGGAGCAAAATCACCTTTCAGAGTCCATTATATATATATATATATATATATATATATATATATATATATATATATATATACATTAAGAAATGGACAAAGTCTGACAATTTATTTATTAAAGACATTTTTTATGTTTAACGTTCTTGTATCTATAAAAAGGACGTTAAACATAAAAAATGTCTTTAATAAATATTGATATTAGTGGTTAATATACACATACATATATGTACATATATCTAAAACACACAAATATATATACAAGCGTACATACACATACATATATATATATATATATGTGTGTGTGTGTCTGTGTATAAAAATTTCCAAGAGGATAGAATCCAGGTAGAACTCATTGTCCAGGACAGAGTAAGGATATAATAAAAAGGCTTAAAGACTAGTACTCCATGCTTATAATTTACTAGCAGTAGAGCCCAGCATTGCCCGGGGATGTAACAGTAAGAGATAGATCAAGTATCGACCATCATAAAGACTGAAAAATAAAATTGACAAAGATTATTGTTTAAGGTCGACGGACACGCATGTCTTAATTAGTTTGTTTTTTTGGGGTTTTTTTTTACGAATTGGTCAAACCCAATCTCAAACAAAAACATTGTTTTCAATCGTTATGAGTCTACCGATTGAATAGAATTTTATTATAAACAATTGTCTTGTAAATGAAATTTTTAAAGTATTCTGAATGTAAAAATAAAGAAGAAAGTGTGCAAAACAATAAGAAACACTACCTGCCAAAAAAATAAGTGAAGTTTTGTTGAAATCGGTTGAAAAATGAAGGAAATCTGATCCAATATACAAACGTACAGACACACAGACACACACAACCTGGGTTTTATAATAGCAGGTTGGTGCAAAAATAATGTCGTTTTCTCATATATGTTACTATGTGAGAAAACGACATTATTTTTGCACCAACCTAATAAGTATGATTCCATTGGAATCGTAAATACGATCCATTTCATCGGACCTTTGCAGGTCTGATGAAATGGATCGTATTTACGATTCCAATGTAATAAATTATGACCATGGAGTACTAGTGTTTAAGCATTTTTATTATTATTATATATATATATATATACATATATATATATATATATATATATATATATACAGGTGCCCATAAAGTTTGTGTGCACTTTGAAGTTATAATTTTTAAAGTGCACACGAACTTTATGGACACCCTGTATGTATACATATATATATATATATATATAGCAGGCAACTATATATATATATATATATATATATATATATATATATATATATATATATATATATATATATATATATATATATATATATATATATATATATATATATTGGGGTAAAATCAATGACGAATTGGAAAAGGTAGGAACAAGAGATTCTGAGAATTTTTAATTTGAACTTTTTTTCTTTTTTTTACACTAGCAGATTTCATTTAGATTTTTTTTTTCTTTTTGTTTCCATCGCAAACAAATGTTTCGAGAATGCTTTGATCGGAAGGTCATCCACAGTAAATTTGCACCCTGGCTCTTATAACATTTCACTATTCTTGGCAGATCATCTATTTTCAAAATGTGGTATATCTCATAACAAAATTGATAGAAACAACAAGGGAAAGGATCTAAATGAAATGATGATCCCTCTTCCTGTTGTGTCCTCCTGATATAGTTTTCCTCCCTACTGTTCCCTCTTTTTTCAAACTTATTCACCGTTCTCTTGATGGCTCTTGAATGGTCTTTGAATATGGAATCAAGAGCATGAAAGCATGAATGATTTTCCTCTCACCATTGCTCAGTTGATAAATCATAGTAAGGGCTGACACAAAACGATTTTAACATGTTCCCTTTCTAGCTATTTGGTTGGTGCAAAAATAATGACGTAATAATGTCGTTTTTTGACGTTAAAAATACGTCAAAAAACGACATTATTACGTCATTATTTTTGCACCAAACTAATAAATAACTCAAAGGGTTTTTCAGTGAGTCTTACGAAAAATGGTATCAAGGAGACGAAACGTCTTATCTGAAAACCTGGAAAAAAAGAAACTCAATTATTTGTTGGGGTTTTTTTTTTTAGATATTGAACATTTAATGAGATGGCAAATTATGCAGTTACACGATTTGCGACAACTTTACTGTTACACTCAGTATGCATGATCTGAAAGTTTGAATGAGGATTTGTCTTGGTTTCATTTCAGAAAAGGTTATATGAATTTCTTGCTTTCAAGGCATTCTGAAAGCGAGATGAGAATTGCCTTAAATTCAATAGAAAAAAGCTGGGAGAATGTATGAATAACTTTCGACATGAACCAAGAATAACAAAAAAAAAAGATATAGAATAAATATTAAGAACTTTTTTAAAGGTCACTCTTTTTCATTCTTTTCTTTCATCACGAGAAACGCCTAGAAAGGCGAAACCAACCGGGATTCCCTTAGTAACGGCGAGTGAACCGGGAGAAGCCTAACGCCGAATCCCGTCGCAAGTAAAAGGCTTCGGGACGTGTGGCGCACGGGTTGAAGGCAGCCGCTCGTTTTCGTCTCGCGTAGTTCGGAGTTCCCTCGACCCTGGTACCAGGCCCATTCGGTGCGGACGACGAGCGACGGTCTTCGATCCGAGAGTTGGGTTGCTTGGGAACGCAGCCCAAATCTGGTGGTAAGCGCCATCCAAGGCTAAATACCTTATCTAGTTTCAATGAAACATTTTTGTCACATTTCTTCAAAACGTTGTCGGTATACTGAACCCTATTTTAAACACACACACACGCATATACTTAATACTTCTCGTTTTCACTCTCGCGTGGTCATGTGTGACGTCACAAGCTGCGACGCGATTTTCGTTTCCGCGTCTCGTATACACGAGTTTGTCAATGCATTGAAATTTTTCATGCAACAAAAACAGACTATATTGTCTATATTATTTAATGAAACATGTCTCAATGAAAAATTGCTACCTAAATATACACTATATATATATATATATATATATATATATATATATATATATATATATATATATCCAAACAAAAATGAGCAATATCATTGGTCCTGATGTGACAGCTCGGCTTCAGTCACTTTCATACCGCCGTAAGGTTGCCTCTCTGTTTTCCACAAATACTTTCATGGTAATTGTTCGGATTGTCGCTTCGCTATCGTGCCGAGCCTGTCTCAATTTAAGCGCAGGTCTAGACTGGCGTCGATACCTCTTCAATTTACAGTTGATCTGGCGAGATGTAACTGCAAACTAACAGCTTCTTTTCTTGCACTTCTCGCTTGTGGAACTCCTTTCCGGCTCCATGCTTTCCAGCCAACTTTAATCTGCCAAAAATTTAAATGCAATGTCAATCGCTATCTACTATCCTCATGATTACTCTTTTCTTTTTCCGCTCATTAGTAATGTTTCTGTTCCTAATTCCTCCACATCTTATAAACCCGTGCGTTTTAGTGGCTTTATTGCCTTACTTGGGGTGATACCGATTAAAGAAAATAATAATCATAATGTAAAACAATTTTCAAGAACGAAGAAAGTGTTATAATGTGAATATTTCATTGTTGACTGTCAAAACAATCCTTTTATTCAATGTTTTTTGAAAGAAATATCAGCATTTTTCTTCGAGGCAATTGCATGTGGTTTCTGTTCCTTGTCGCCTGTCAGCTTTCTTGATTCTCATTGGAAGTAATCGTTCAATTTTAAACCTTGAGTTCCTTCATAAAATACAAAGAAAAATCTGCAATATTATAAATAGCACCTCGGCTTCAGTCATTTTCCTATCGCCGTAAGATTGCCTCCCTGTGTCTTTTCTATAAATACTTTCATGATAGTTGCCCGGATGAGCGCAGAACTCGACTGACGTCGATATCTCCTCAATTTAGAGTTGAGCTAGCTAATGTAGCTGTAAGTTCTATGCTAACAGTTTCTTTTCTCGCACTTCTCGCGTGTATAACTCCCCTCTGGCTCCATGCTTTTAGGCCAAATTTAATCTTCAAATACTGAAATGTAATTTCAATCGCTATCTACTGTCCTCCTGATTACTCTTTCCTCTTCCCGCTCATTATTAATGTTTCTGTTCCTAACTCTTCCACACTCTGTAATCCATTGTGCACCAACCCTATAGTTTAACGCATTTAAAGGCGAGCAGATCTTTTCCTAAACATGGGGATCAATATTAAAATATAGAACATCGATTGTTAATAGATAAGGAAAAATTCAAAACAATTACGAGGTGCGTCCCTTAAGTTTTGTGACTTTTTAAGTAGAGACATTTATTCATTTCAAAGAAATACAAAACTTTAATCTCCTTCAATGATTGGATCCTCTGCCTTCAATACACTTCTTGTAGAGTTCCAGTCACTTCGTGAAGGCACCCGTGGAAGTCAATCAAAATGAAGATATCCAGGCGTCTTGTCACAGCCTCCTTCAAAATGTCTACACCCTAGGGTTCTCCTTCAGCTTGAGGAACAACCAAAGGTCACTGGTAGCAAGGTCTGGATTGTAGGGAGGGTGATGAATTATTTTGATGCCCATCTCTGTCAACACAAAACTTAATTGCATAGTGAGCTTCCAAATTGTCTTCACGTCACGACTGCATTCTGCAACGTTGTCAGCTTTGACAAGCAGTGTTCAGTAGGGTGTGTTCAAAAAATTGTTACAGCTTTCTTCATAATTCTGGAATAACACAATTTGGCAGGTAAGCTTACAGAAAAGTTACAAAATTCTAAGACAATTATAACAGTCGCTCCTAAAAAAAATCTCAATATATCTGTAATATTCGACTTCAAGTTTCACAGACAGACCACTTGTCTCTGTCAGATAAACATATCAAAGACGGGTGGTGTATATGCAATCCTTGAAGCCAAACCAGTAAGTGTTTTGAACTTTTCTTCATCTCTCTCTACATATATATATATATATATATATATATATATATATATATATATATATATATATATATATATATATTTATGATTAAAAATGACAATAGGAAAACTGGTAATTGCTGACGCGTTTCGTCCAATGTGGACTTTATCAAAGCAGAATACGAAAAAGAAATTTATTAGTTACTTTGTTCATTTAATTTCTTTTTCGTATTTTGCTTTGATAAAGTCCACATTGGACGAAACGCGTC
The DNA here is from genome assembly GCA_963932145.1 of Acanthosepion lycidas. Lineage (NCBI taxonomy): Eukaryota > Metazoa > Mollusca > Cephalopoda > Sepiida > Sepiidae > Acanthosepion > Acanthosepion lycidas. The sequence continues at coordinate 26,280,234 of OZ010601.1, forward strand.
AGCAATTACCAGTTTTCCTATTGTCATTTTTATTCATAAATATTGTCTCTCTACTGATTAATTCGGAGAAATTTTCATATATATATATATATATATATATATATATATATATATATATATATATATATATATATATATATTGACATTTTTTATGTTTATACGTTCTTTTTATAGATACAAATATTTAAGTAAATGCTCTGTTCATAATAAACAGTATTAACAACATTTACCGGCCTGAATGTTCGAGAAATTTTCATAGAAAATATGCGTCCTCCGACAGGAATTGAACCGGTAGCCTATACGGAATCGTCGTATAGCCTGACGTGCTTTTACCGATTGAGCCACAGAGGAGGAGCGTTTCGGTTAGCAAGGTCGATATTCCTGTTTTTAAACCACAATTCTCCATGATTTTCTCTCATGCATTTATATCTGCTCGATGCGTATCTAAATGTAAACAAATGACGTCACACATTATGAAATGGACAAAATTCGACAATTATTTTAAGACATTTTTATGTTTATACGTTCTTTTTATAGATACAAATATTTAAGTAAATGCTCTGTTTATAATAAACAGTATTAAATAACATTTACCAGCCTGAATGTCCGAGAAATTTTCATAGAAAATATTCGTCCTCCGACAGGATTCGAACCTGTATCCTATATGGAACCGTCATTTAGCTTGACGTGACTTTACCGATTTGGCCACAGAGTCGCGTTCGGTTAGCAAAGTCGAATTTACTGTATTTAAACTTCAATCTTCCATGAATCTCTCACGTACATTCATATCTGCTTATGGCGTATCAAATGTAAACAAATGACGTTCTTTTTATAGATACAAATATTTAAGTAAATGCTCCGTTTATAATAAACAGTATTGAACAGCATTTACTGGCCTTAAATATTTCATAATAGATTTATTCCACCGGATATGCGCCATCTTACTCCATTGCCTTTCGCCGTCTTTGAGGCCCTCTTCATGCTTCCATCTAGTTAAGGAACTGATGTAAGTGTTTTTAAGGTTTTCCAGAGAATTAAAGTTCTTCCAGTGAAGAAAATTCTGTAAGGATCGAAATAAGTGATTATCCGTTATTATTGCGTTGTCTTAAAGGGAAAATGACATCATTTTGATTGGCTCGTTCCGGACACGTTTCAACGATGACTGCCTTTAATCTGCCCATTTCTGAACATTTTCTCTTGCGGAAGGATCTCGTAATACACAGTGTCTTTCCAACTGCACCAGATACACGGCATCCGCTTCTTGAGATACCAACCAGGGTTATAAAAAAAAAAAAAAAATAGGTGTTTTTGTTGCCTTTGAACAGTGAAACGCAGATGAAAATGCGGTCCATTAAATTGTTGTTTTTTTTCCCGTTAAATGCTGAGGCACCCAAGAATAATAGCGATTCACTTATCCGAATGTTTTGAAATTCTTTACGGCTCTCATACGTGATATATGGATTATCTTTGCGATATCCCATGTCATCTGTCCTGGATTACTATTAAACAGCGCATCGATTTGGCCGTCGTCATCAATGACTGCGGGCGACCTGGAATATTCTCTGCCTCCCAGATCAAGAGTTTCACTTCTGAACCTAGAGAAACGCTTATAAACAATACACTCAGCTATGGCACCATCTCCACAAACGGCACATATCTTCTTTTGCTGTTTGTGTAGCGATTTTCTCCTTCCTGGAAATAAAAAGAAGAATCAAATGACGAAAATGAATATCTTTTAACTTTATTTTCAAATTTAACGTAAAATTTATAATTCATAATCGCACGTATATCATTTAAAATTACCCGTTGAAATGTCACAATTTGTGTATATATAACAAATTCCAGACACGTGTGAAACGAAATCACGTGTTCAAATGCTACCTATTGAAAAATGCAAATGAACTTTTACTCCAACCGAATATTAAATGTGACCTCTGAATTACATGTCGTTTTTCTCTCTAGGCGCTATGTTTTGGAAATTCATCGATCAAACGGATTGAGCGAGCTTGGCCCCATAAAAGGGTCAATCGTCGTCTGTCTTGTCGCCATCATGACTATTGTTTATTTTTCTTTATGGAAAGGAATCAAATCTTCAGGAAAGGTCAGTGAAAAAAAAATAATTTTACCTTATTCCTTTTTACCTTATCACCTGCTTTTAACATTATTGCCTCTTTTATCTGATTCCCGCTTTTACCTCATACCTGCTTTTACCTTATTCCCACTGTTAGTGTATTCCCTCTACATTGCCGCTTTTACCGTGTGCCCACTTTTACCGTATCCCGCTTTACCGTATTCCATCTTTTGACTTATGCCCTCTTTTGACTTACATCCGCTTTTACCTTATTCCTTTTGTTACCTTATTCCCGCTTTTACATCTTTTGTAGTATACCTACTTTTGATTTAGACCCACCTTTACCTTATTACCTCTTTTTCTTTGATCGTTCTTTTACCTTATTCCCGCTTTTATCTTATTTCTACTTTTACCTTATTCCCGCTATTACTGTATACCCTCTTATTTATTGATTCCTTTCTTTTATACTTGGCTTTTACCTTATTCCCTCTTTTTCTTTAATCATTCTTTTACCTTATTCACGCTTTTATCTGATTCCCGCTTTTACCTCATACCTGCTTTTACCTTATTCCCACTGTTACTGTATTCCCTCTACATTGCCGCTTTTACCGTGTGCCCACTTTTACCGTATCCCGCTTTACCGTATTCCATCTTTTGACTTATGCCCTCTTTTGACTTGCACCCGCTTTTACCTTATTCCCGCTTTTATCTATTCCCTCTTTTGTAGTATACCTTCTTTTGATTTAGACCCACCTTTACCTTATTACCTCGTTTTCTTTGATCGTTCTTTTACCTTATTCCCGCTTTTATCTTATTTCTACTTTTACCTTATTCCCGCTATTACTGTATACCCTCTTATTTATGGATTCCTTTCTTTTACCTTATTCTCTTTTTTCCTTAATCATACTTTTAACTTATTCGCGTTTTTATCTTATTTCCTATTTTACCTTACTCCCGCTTTTACCTATTCCCTCCGTTGCTCCATGCCCTCTTTTGACCTGAACCCGAGTTTACCATATTCCCGATTTTACCTTATTCTCGATTTTACCTTATTCTGCTTATTTTACCTGAGAAGAATCCATGAGTCGATTGCTGAACATTTAGGGAGATTCAGCAATGTACGAAAGTACGGCGAGGCGGTGGTTCATCAGTTCAGCCGTTAGAATCATCTAAACCCAGGTTGCAAACGACAAAGTAAAATGTACCTCAAAAATATGTTGCTAACTGTGGCGGCAATTTTGTAGTTGAAAACTCGTTCTGTCCATCAATGTTATCGTACTCTCTGCATATTTTGTAGTTTCCACAGATATAAAAAGGAAGCATTACTTTCAGAGCGTATTATCAGTAATATGTCTTACTATATATTGTATAGTAGCTAGGACCTCTTCAGCACTCTACCAGATGACCCGGCCCATAACCAAAAATAGTCTGCGATTAAGGACTTCAAAAGTTGATTAATGAGTTGATACTAAGCTGATTAATATTCGGACTGATCTTACTTCGTTTGGCTAGCATTTGACCCTCGTCTATTCCTTGTAAGTTGTCTTGTTAATTGTTTTGTAACTTATTGTTCTATGTTTTTTTTGTATGTATCCTTTATCACCGGATACTGGTGCTGAATAAATATATTAAGCAACTCATTCTTCTCTGTGTAACATTCACCTCGATGATACAATAGATAGATAGATAGATAGATAGATAGATAGATAGTATTGTAGAGTAGCTAGCACCCCTTCAGCACTCTACCAGATGGCCTGGCTCATAGCATTAGTCTATGATTAAGGACTTCAACAGTTGATTAATAAGTTGATACTAAGCTGGTTAATGTTCGGACTGATCTTACTTCGTTTCACTATACAGCATTTGTATCATTCACCTCGACTTATATCTATCTATCTGTTCATTATTTATCTATCTAATTATCTATCTCCCGATCTGTTTCTTCCCCTCCCTCTCTGTATATATACATACATAGTGTTGTAGAATAGCTATCACCCTTTCAGCAATGTACCAGATTGCTTGACCCATAGCCTTAAATAGTCTACAATTAAAGACTTCAACAGTTCATTAGTAAGTTCATACTAAACTGAACTTCGTTTGGCTATACAGCATTTGACCCTCCTCTATTCCTTGTAAGTTGTCTTTGTAACATATTGTTCTGTGTTTTTTTGTATGTATCCGTTAGCAGCGGATACTGGTGCTGAATAAATATATTAAGCACTCATTCTTCTTTGTGTATCATTCATGTCGACGATACAGCACTATATAATACGCCGACATGGCTGATATGAAGGAGATTGTTCATCGCTATCAAAAATGCATGGCCAATGAGGGTGAATGTTATAGAAAAATAGTTTTTATGGTCGAAAACTTAACTCCATTCAATGGTGTTATTGTGTCCCCCGCAAACGCTGTAGTCTTCACGGATATAAATAGACGTAATTACTTTCGGAGCACCCTTTTAATATTATGTGGCTGAAAAAAGTGTTTGGCGATCACAGTCGTTATTTCGTGGTGGGCCGAGTTGAAAACATTTCAACTTTACTCTCCACAGTTCGATATACCAAAGTCGCACATCTTCTATTACTAAAAATCAAATCTTTTCACCGAGAGAAAGTTTATTTTGTAGTATTAAATAGCATAACGCCTAATATATGTATTAGATACTTTTATTGTCCCTTGTATGGACATTTTGCCGACAACTTTTCAGTGACGGAGAGGGAAAATGGAGTGAGGGATAATTCCCAATGCTAACAGTTTCCTACCCGTGTGTTAGGTACCAAGTGAAAATTGTCGCTGAAAAGCTCTGGAGGGAGAAATTCCTATTTTATCAGAAAATCTCTTTAAATACTGATTCATTAATTTACGGCCTAATGAAAAGGAACTCCTTACATTTTTTTTCTGATCGTCAACTGATCCTATCAAATATATCTTATTTGAGAAATACGCTATATTTACAAAAACCTGTGTGGCTGTTTATTACTAAGATCCATTACTTTTAGAAATATTTACATTTTTCAGTAAAACTTAAAATCCATTAATTTTGAGTTCAGAACATGATCCCCATCCAGCCGGATGGGTCACGTGTCCAGAATACGTCCCATTTGACTCTCACGTATTATTCTGTTTGGAAAACTCGTCAACAGCAAGTGGCTACGCTGAGGGTCTGATTATTGCTGACTCAAAAAAAAACAAGACTTTTAACGAAAATTTAGGACGCGTGTAGGAACGATTAAAAAATGCAAAAAATACTCCCAAAATACTTTGATCTTTCCTCTTAATAATAACATAAAGATTTAGACGATGGGGTTTTGTTTTCGTCAAATTTGACGTCTTTTTCGTTATGCTGTACTCTTTTTTAGCGATCTCATGAAGGTAGCTAATTAAAAACATGCCGCTAGATGAGAAAACAATAATAATAATAATTGTTTTATTTTCAAATTACATCTTTTCGGCGCAGAAACTAAGTTAAGCTTGTTTCAAAATATTTTAAATAAACATTATAATTTCTAACTTTATTAAGATAAGTTTTGAAAAAATTATAATTGATTTTTAAAAGAATTTCAAACTGAGATTTTCATTTTTTAAATGGTTGATATGATTGATTATCTGTCAATTTTTCTTACTCAAAAAAACAAGATTTTTAACGAAAATTTTGGACGTGATAGGAACGATTAAAAAATGTAAAAAAATAAATGCCCCCAAAATACTTTTATCTTTCCTCTTAATAATAACATAAACATTTAGACGATGAGGTTTTGTTTTCGTCAAGTTTGGCGTCTTTTTCGTCATGCTATGCTCTTTTTTAGCGATCTCTGTTTGGAAAACTCGTCAACAGCAAGTGGCTACAAAGAGGTCCAAAACAACGCTTCAACGATCAATTGAAAAACTTCCAGACACAGCATTTTCTAGATCAGGGGTCGGCATCCTTTTGCTAACTATGTGCCGACTTAGGGTTTTAAAATAATGCAGTGTGCGAACAGCATACGTATTTTTATACAAATCAAGGTCAATATACCTGTTCTACAATATAGGTTATATAGTAATATTAAGTTGGTGCAAAAAATGAAGTAATAATGTCGTTTTTTGACGTTAAAAATACGTCAAAAAACGACATTATTACGTCATTATATTTGCACCAACCTAATATATAGTATATATACTTTATTGCAGCACGCGTGCCCTAATTTTCTAACCCCTGTTCTAGATGATGTAAGAGAACTGTGGCATTGGCAATACTGTCTGCAATGACAGCTACATAATCAATAACATTTTGTTAGGATATTGACTTGACAGTCTTAATTTGTTCTTTATTTTATACACACAATGTTACAGACCTATGAAGTTTTTTTTTTTTGGGGGGGGGGTTCAATATTGGAAGTGCAGTTTTAAATGTATTCAACAAGTGACGATTGATTCAAACAACGAAGAATTTGCTCGCCAGTCACATGTCCGCAAAGTCAACATAGTTGGGAGACGACGAGTCCAAATTAAATCAGGATCTTGAAAATTACCAGATGCAAGGTTGAAAGCGCTCGTAGACTAACATTTGTACAATATCAAAACATAGCCATCTTTGTAAGCAAACATGAAAAGCTAAAACAAAAGTCTGGATCGTTTATAAATTGTTTTTAGAAATAGGATTTTTTATTCATAAGAGTTAAATAATTCCAGATTTACAGAAAGTTACAATTATTATACTTTTTTTTTTTAATAATTTCACACCAGACAAGGCGATAATATCACTAAGACGCAGGAGGGATTCTGGGTATAAAAGAGAATGAGAAAACTATCAGGAAGACAGAAGATGATTGGCATAGTACTTAAATTTTTGAAGATTGTTTGGTTTATTTTGTTTTGTTTTATCAACCCCAATGGGTTATTTAAGATTTTTAAGATGGATTTGTATGAATAGAATATGTATTCTTAATAAGAAATCAGTTTGTAGATCAGGGTTCCTTGACGTATTTTTAGATGGGTTTATTTGGTTTTGCGGCATATCAACACCTCAATGGGTCATTTAATGCTGACACAACTTTTAGGATAGGTTCGTATGAATAGAATATGTATTTTTTGTACTAAATCAGTTCGTAGATCAGGTTTCTTTGACGCATTTTTGGATGGGTTTATTTTGTTTTTTACAGCATATCAACACCTCAATGGGTCATTTTATTCTGACACAATTTTTAGGATAGGTTCGTATGAATAGAATATGTATTTTTTGTAAGAAATCAGTTTGTACATCAGGTTTCCTTGAAATATTTTTGGATGGGTTTATTTTGTTTTTTACGGCATATCAACACCTCAATGGGACATTTAATTCTGACACAATTTTTAGGATAGGTTCGTATGAATAGAATATGTATTCTTTGTAAGAAATCAGTTTGTAGGTTTCCTTGGCGTATTTTTTGTAAAGAGGGTTTTTGTCGAGAGTCAAATGTATTACTGGTAATTTTTTTTTCAAAAATATATTGCTGGAAATATTTTTACTATACTTTTCACCCCAGTTTGAGGGTTAACTATTTGCCCATAGCTGGGACCCTAACAGGTGCTACCACACCGAGTCAAGGTGGACCTGGGAATAACAGCAATTAAGAGGTGGTTCCTCTCTCCTCAAAACCTCCCGATCAGAGGCCTTGCTGTCGGATGTAGTTTATCGTCATACCTAGGACGCTTGAAGATTGTACCTGGCAGGGAAGCAAGAAATCGATAGGGAGTTCCACAGGCGAGAAGTGCAAGTAAAGATACTATTAGCATAAAACTTACGGTTGCATTTCCTACTGACAGCAATACGGGTTAGCTATGTGTGAATTCTTCTATGTACCGTATCCTTTCAAAACGTGGGCGATCATTACCCGCCACAACGTCATGTCCTTTGTAAGTCTTGATAACGATTTCTTTTTGCTATTTCTCCTAATTCCTGTTCTGCCAATCATTTACACAATCTCGTTAGGTAGGTTATGCGCTGCTGTCGATATGTCCTGTGAGTGTTACATTTTCCAAGCCCTCTTTCCTCAATATGTGCCCTTAGAAATTTCCACTGTTTCTTTTTTATTCTAAGTGTGTGTCCTTTTTGTTTCCATTTTCTGTAAAATTTCATCGCTGTTCAAATATTTCATCTGCGGTATTCTCAGCATCCTTCTGTAGAACCACGTCTTTGTTGCTTCACGTCTCTTCTTCACCAGTAAGGAGATCGTCCAGCATTCACTGTCATATAGGAGGGTCAATATTGTATAACAGTAAAGTACCTTTTTCTTTCTTTCTAAGGAAGTAATGGTTTGTTTGTTTTTTGTATTTTTTGTTTTTTTGTTTTTTGTTTTTTTGTTTTTTGTTTTTTGTATTTTTTGTTTTTTTGTTTTTTGTTTTTTGTATTTTTTGTTTTTTTGTTTTTTGTTTTTTTGTTTTTTGTTTTTTTGTTTTTTGTTTTTTTGTTTTTTGTTTTTTTGTAACGTTACGTTTCTTTCTTTCTTTCTTTCTTTTTCTTGTCTCCAGGCTGTTTGGGTGACAGCGACATTACCATATGTCGTCTTGTTTATTTTACTGGTCCGCGGCTGTACGCTCCCGGGCGCAGGAGAAGGTATTTTCTTTTACCTTAAGCCTCAATGGCACCGTCTCCTTGAGTATAAGGTAAGTATCGTCTTTTTTATATGCCGTGTCTGGTGCTATACTTTGCAAATAGAACCAAGGTTTATCCCCTTACTATCCCCCCAATCTAATTAGGAAGAGTACTTTACCCCTCTGCCCCTTTTGCCTTCAATATGTATTGTGAGTGTCAAACTCTTCAAACCTTCTTTCTTCATTATGTGTCCCAAATATTTAAACAGTTTCGATTTTTTTATTTATTTTTTTCCATTTTCTTCAAGGCTTCCCCGTAGCTCCCATGCTCCATCCATTGCATTCCTAGCATTCATCTACAGAACTAGATATTTGTTGCTCCAATTCTCCGTTTAAAACTGTTCAAGGATGCAGGGATCAAATGTTTAAAATTGTTCAGGAACGCAGGGATCAAATGGTTGAAATTGTTAATGGACGCAGGGATCAAATGCTTAACATTGATCAGGAACGCGGGGATCAAATGTTTAAAATTGTTCAGGAACGCAGGGATCAAAGGGTTAAAATTGTTAATGCACGAAGGGATCAAATGGTTAACATTGATCAGGAATGGGGGTATCAAATGGTTAAAATTGTTCAGGAACGCAGGGATCAAATCTTTAAAATTGTTCAAGAACGCGGGGATCAAATGGTTAGAATTGTTCAGGAACGCATGGATCAAAGTGTTAAATTTGTTAAGGGACGCAAAGATCAAATGTTTAAAATTGTTCAGGGATGCAGGGATCAAATGTTTAAAATTGTTCAGGGATGCAGGGATCAAATCTTTAAAATTGTTCAGGATGGCGGGGATCAAATGTTTAAAATTGTTAAGGGACGAAACGATGAAATGGTTAACATTGATCAGGAACGCATTGATCAAAGGGTTAAAATTGTTCAGGAACGCAGGGATCAAATGTTTAAAATTGCTCAGGTATCGAAGGGTTAAAATTTTTAAGGGACGCAAAGATAAAATGTTTAAAATTGTTCAGGAACGCAGGGATCAAACGGTTAAAATTGTTCAGGAACGCGGGGATCAAAGTGTTAAAATTTTTCTGGAACGCATGGATCAAAATGTTAAAATTGTTAATGGACGCAGGGATCAAAGGTTTAAATTGTTCAAGAACTCGGGGATCAAAGGGTTAAAATTGTTAAGGGACGCAGAGATCAAATATTTAAAATTGTTAATGGACGCAAGGATCAAAGGGTTAAATTGTTAATGGACGCAGAGATCAAATGTTTAAAATCGTTCAGGAACGCAGGGATCAAAGGGTTAAAATTGTTAATGGACGCAGGGATCAAAGGGTAAAAATTGTTAATGGACGCAGAGATCAAATGTTTAAAATTGTTCAGGAATGCGGTGATCAAAGGGTTAAGGCACACATGGTTCAAATTTTTAAAATTGTTCAGGGACACAGAGATCAAATGTTTAAAATCATTCAGCAAAGCAGGGATCAAAGGGTTACGCTTGTTAATGGACGCTGGGATCAAAGTGTTAAAATTGTTCAGGAACGCAGGGATCAAAGAGTTGAAATTGTTAATGGACGCAGGGATCAAATGGTTAACATTGATCAGGAACGCGGGCATCAAATGTTTAAAATTATTCAAGAAAGCAAGGATCAAAGGGTTAAACTTGTTAATGAACGCTGGGATCAAAGTGTTAAAATTGTTCAGGGACGCAGGGATCAAAGGGTTAAAATTGTTAATGTACGAAGGGATCAAATGGTTAACATTGATCAGGAACGGGGGGATCAAATGTTTAAAATTATTCAGGAAAGCAGGGATCAAAGGGTTAAACTTGTTAATGGACGCTGGGATCAAAGTGTTAAAATTGTTCAGGAACGCAGGGATCAAAGAGTTGAAATTGTTAATGGACGCAGGGATCAAATGGTTAACATTGATCAGGAACGCGGGGATCAAATGTTTAAAATTGTTCAGGAACACAGGGATCAAAGGGTTAAAATTGTTATCGGACGTGGGGATCAAAGGGTTAAAATTGTTCAGGGACGCAGGGATCAAAGGGTTAAAATTGTTAATGTACGAAGGGATCAAATGTTTAACATTGTTCAGGAACGCGGGGATCAAAGGGTTACGGCACACAAGGATCAAATTTTTAAAATTGTTCAGGGACACAGAGATCAAATTTTTAAAATTATTCAGGAAAGCAGGGATCAAAGGGTTAAACTTGTTAATTGACCCTGGGATCAAAGTGTTAAAATTGTTCAGGAACGCGGGGATCAGAGGGTTAAAATTAAGGGACGCAGGGATCAAATGGTTAACATTGATCAGGAACGCAGGGGTCAAAGGTTTAACATAGTGAACAATATGCAATGCTCTCTGATGTTGTTGAACTATCTTTTAATGTCTAAATCGGACAGTAAACTATTAATATTTAAAATATCAACCAATTACTTAAAATTCTAAAAATAAATTAAAAATCCAATTATAAGATCCTATATTTACATTTTGCATCTAATGCCAGTAAATTTATACGGTACATGTAAACTTGAATAACAAAGAAATACACATTTTTGCACCCCAAAAAAAATTAAATGTACGGTGCCTGAGAATTTGAAATCATACATGTTGCTATCCATTGAAAAAGGAATTGCTACATGAATTGGATTCAGAAACAATTATTAACAGATTCACACAGTCATCGAGTGAACACAAACGATTGCCCTTAATATAGTGGGCTCCGGGTAATGCTCTGTTATGCTTTTGAAGTATCTCTTAATGTGTAAATTTGGCAGTAAACTATTGAAATGTGTCGACCAATTACTTAAAATTTAAAAAAATAAATGAATAATTCAAATTATAACATTTCGTATTTACTGCCAGTAATATGTACAGTACATGTGCACCGTGATTACTAAGAAATGCACTTTTTTTTCTACAAAAATTTTAAGCGTACCTTTTTTTCCATATATAATCTTCGAAAATTTGATTTATTCGTTATGAATATTAAATGACAGCATTGTAATTGTGCGTGGGGCTCTTATGACATCTGACAACCAATATTTTTACACCGTTTGTCAATATCTCCGACCTTGATTATGTGTTTGTCGATCCTGGGTAACTGCAGCCTCAGCAGAATCTTAGAAAGCTCCTAGGGTGGCAAGATTGAAGATTTTGATGTTGGAGTGGACTATTTTGTTGTTGTTCTGCTCGAAAACAAATCCACCCAGCGAAGTCGAAGCGGTTTCAAGTCCGAGCGAGTAATTTTGAGTTCTATAGTTTTGTAAGTTCTTTTTAAAAAATATTGTTTTATTTTTATTATAACCATTGTTACTTTGTGAACTTTTTGCCTTATTATTGTGTCTTTGCCTACTTTTGATTTGCATATATATTGTTTGCTTAGCATTATTTCAACCCTGTTCTTTTTTTTTTTTTCCTATTGTTTATTGAGAACTTTGTCAATTTCGTTTGCTGAGCATTTTGCCGGTTACACTTAACCATGGCCAATCCCCCACCCCACCGCCAAAATATATTTCTGAGAAAGAACTAATCCTGTTCAATTAATACAGATGCTGTGTGAAAAAAAAAAAAGAGCAGCGCTTCTCAACCGGTGAGGCCCGGGCTCACTAAAGCGCCCCTGAAATTTAGCCTTGTGCTCCCCAAGTTAACAGAAAAGTAATTTGTGAATTATTTTTAAGTTGGTTCACCGAGTCGTGCG
>OZ010601.1:26297568-26370068 GCA_963932145.1 Acanthosepion lycidas
TATGTTGTCAATGTTTATGTTAAAGTACGTTTTGTGAGCAGATATGATCGTTTGGGAATAAATATAAACCTTATTTGAACTTTGCTAACCAGACGCTTCTCTATAGCTAAGTGGTATAGCACGTCAGATCAAAGATTCGATTCCTGTTGGAGAACGCATATTTTCTACAAAATTTCTCGAACATTCAGAACGGTGAATGTAATTAATACTGTTTAATCAAAAAAACAGAGCATTAACTTCAATAAATTTTATCTTATTAAAATAACTTATAAACAGAAAATATATTAAGTAATTGTCGGATTTAATCCATTTCATAATATGTTGTCAGTGTTTACGTTAAGGTACGTTTCTGAGCAGATATGATCGTTTGGGAAAGATCGTCGAAGATTTGTTATTCAAAAACATTAATTTAAACTTTGCTAACCAGACGCTCAGAGTGTGCGTGGGAGTGTGTGTATGTGTATTTTTCACTGGCTCCTCTGTGTGTGTGTGTGTGTGTGTGTGTGTGTGTGTGTGTGTGTGTGTGTGTGTGTGTTACGCTGGCTCATCAGAACAATTAGCCTGAAATATTTATAAAAAAAATTTATGACAAAAAAATAATATGGGGACAAAGATGAGGACAATAGTCCGAATAATGTAAATAGTGTACATAATACCTCATCTCAGAAATATAGGCAGATACTGAAAGGCCGAAACGTTGTAATAAATATGGCGACAACGATGAGAACAATAGTCCGAATAATGTAAATAGTGTACATAATGCTTCATCTCAGAAATATAGACAGATACTGAAAGGCCGAAACGTTGTAATAAATATGGCGACAAAGTTGAGAACAATAGTCCGAATAATGTAAAGTGTAAAATACATGTGTCTATTTTCATTCGTTTTTGTTCATTGTTCAATCGAACAACCCTGGGATATAACAAATTTTGGGCGACGAAGATTTCCAATTCCGTTTCGCTCACGGCGCATTTATGCCTTTGGCTAAGACACGAATCTATCTTCCACCTATTGGTTAAATAGCAGAATAGAGCGATTCTGTTGTGAAGAAGTTATCGAATTATAAGCAGAAAGAAGTGGCCCATTAAATAATTTACCATTTCTAACTGTATTTCGTTTGCAGTAAGGAATTTGTATTTTTTGTTGCGTTAGTTGTTATTCTTATATTCCTGCAGTAAAATAAAGAAACTTATTTAAATAATAAATCATTGACTTTATTGTTTTTTCTTCTTTAAACCTCCAGACCAAGGCAGCCTTCTGGACGGAGATGCCTGAAGTCGAAACAATTTCTTAAAATACATTTGATATCATGGCTCTCCTCCGATACACTGTACAACTTTCTGGCCCGCTTTTTTCAAAAGGTTGCCGACCTATGTCTTAGAAAGATATCTAGGCTGAAAAAAGAATGAGTGCGTGGAAACTTAGACAAACCACTTCCCTATTGATATCTTATATACATAGGCATTATCAACCAAAAATTGTAACCGTTAATGCCTGTCAAGGTTAACAATAGCTTTTGCAGCTTTATGGATTGTTCCGAGTTTTGTCTTTCCATTATAAAATTTACCGTTCTTTTTTTTTATTTTATGTTTTTAGGGATGCTATGGCAACGAGTATTATCAACTGCTTTACGAGTTTTATTGCGGGCTTCGTTGTTTTTTCTGTATTGGGTTACATGTCACACGTTACGAAAAGATCAATTGAAGAAATTGCCGTACCAGGTGAGTATTTTGTTTTACCAAGATTTATTTATCTATTTTTATAAAAAAATAAATTTCACCCAATACAAGGCTCAAGAGTTGCTCAAGGTAGAGCGTTACAGTTAAAAATGGTAATTAAAGGTGTCTGATATGAATGGAAGAAAAGGTTGGTATAAAATTGTGATCGGGAGGCTATAGAGACCGTAGAAATTCCACAGTTACTATCCATCATCTTATGCATTTTCCCTTTTCTCAGCCTTTCCCTGTATCTTCTCATTATATCCCTTATCCTTATCTAAGATAATATTTGCTACGATGACTATTATTTATATTTAGTATTTATATTCATCATACCATATACCACATATATACATCTCTCTCTCTCTCTCTCTCTATATATATATATATATATATATATATATATATATATAATGAAATGGACCAAATCCGACAGTTATTTTAATATATTTTTTGTTTATATATATTTTTTATTTATAGATACAAATGTTTAAGTAAATGCTCTGTTTATCATAAACAGTATTGACTACATTTACCGGCCTGAATGTCCGAGAAATTTTCATAGAAAATAATACATTTCATAATATATCATTTATTTACGTTAAGATACGCTTCCAGCAGATATGAACGTTCGAGAGAAATCATAGGAAGTTTGTAGTTCAAAAACAGTAATTCAACAATGCTATCCAGACGATCCTCTGTAGCACGTCAGGCAATATAGCGGTTCAGTGTAGGATACAGTTTCGATTTCAGTCGGAGGACATATTTTCTTTGAGATTTCTCGGACAGCACATGAGATTTGATTATAGTGGTGAAGGTTTCACGCAGGACCATCCACACGACCCTCCGCAGGTTTTGAATTCAGAATTGTTCTTCTCCTAGACCAGTTGCCATCTAAGGCTATTGAACCCAGTCTGTCCTGATATTTATCCATAGCTGGAGGGAAAAGAAGAAGATTCATACCTTTCCCAAGGGTATTAGCACGTAAGTGAATGTAATGGATTCGACTGGAATTTGAACTCGGCTCTCCTATTCCTCAATACGAACCGCTATCCATTACTCTTTTAAAATGAAGACTGCTCAAGAAACTCGATAATTGTGTATGTGATGGTTACGCAACACACAAACTCTCTCATTAAAGTTTCAGTAAACTGATGAGAGTGTCCCTGTTCTCGAGTTCACGGTTAAATCCCGTGATAGATAGATAGATAGATAGATAGATAGATAGATAGATAGATAGATAGATAATGAACAGTGTAGATAGATAGATAGATAGATAGATAGATAGATAGATAGATAGATAATGAACAGTTTAGACAATAGATAATGAACAGTTAAGATAGATAGATAGATAGATAGATAGATAGATAGATAGATAGATAGATAGATAATGAACAGTGTAGATAGATAGATAGATAGATAGATAGATAGATAGATAGATAGATAGATAGATAGATAGATAGATAGATAATGAACAGATTAGACAGAATAGATAATGAACAGTTGAGATAGATAGATAGATAGATAGATAGATAGATAGATAGATAGATAGATAGATAGATAGATAGATAGATAGATATTAAAATTTGGATTCTAAGCTATACACAAGCGGAGGCAGAGATTGAATAAGAGAGAGATTGAGAGGGAGACTACGACATATGTCCGATCTTACATGTATAATTCCGAACATGGAGAGCTTTGGAAATTTTGCCTGAACTATTTCACAGGCTTTTAAAGTCGAGTGTTCAGAGGACTACAACAGATAGATAGATAGATAGATAGATAGATAGATAGATAGATAGATAGATAGATAGATAGATAGATAGATAGATAGTCGAGGTAGACTGTGAAGATTATGATGGTAACGAAGATATATAATGATTGACACTTGACTTGAACATTTTGAGATTGTAGCGTTATGGTAGCATTCACCGTGAAGTCGGTTCTTGAGAAGAAGCTGCCTGAGTGGGAAGAAAGAAAGAAAGAAAGAAAGAAAGAAAGAAAGAAAGAAAGAAAGATAGAAAGAAAGAGAAGAAAGAAAGAAAGAGAGAAAGAACTACTGAGATAAAAAAAATAGAACGAGAGAAATAGATCAAAAAAGAGAAAAAGAAAGAAAAAGCATTCTGAAGAAAGAAAAAACAGATCAAGAAAATAGAAAAGAAAGAAAGAAAGAAAGAAAGAAAGACTGAGTTAAAAAAAAAAAAAAGGACGAGAGAAATAAATCAAGGAAGATAAAAAGATGGAAAAGGAATTCTGAAGAAGAAAGAAAGATAAAGAAAGAGATACAAAATAGAAAGGTGGAAATAGAGAAAGAAAGAATTAGAAAGAGAGAAACAGACCAAAACGAGAAAAAAGAAAAGGAATTCAAAAGAAAGAAAGAAACAAACAAACAAACAAACAAAGACAGAAAGAAAGAATTAGAAAGAGAGAAACAGATCAAAACGAGAAAAAAGAAAAGGAATTCAGAAGAAGAAAGAAACAAACAAACAAACAAAGACAGAAAGAAAGAATTAGAAAGAGAGAAACAGATCAAAATGAGAAAAAAGAAAAGGAATTCAGAAGAAAGAAAGAAAGAGAGAGAAAGAGAGAAAGAGAAAGAGAGAAAGAAATAAAGAATTAGAAAGAAAGAAAGAAACAAAAGAAAGAAAGAAAGAGAGAGAAAGAGAGAGAGAAAGAGAAAGAGAGAAAGAAATAAAGAATTAGAAAGAAAGAAAGAAAGAAAGAAAGAAAGAAACAGATGGAGAAAGAGAAAAAGGAAGAAAAGTAATTCATAAGGAGAAAGAATGAGAAAAACATATTCTCGATTTTTCATTCGGCTTAACTCGCGATTTTATTTTAAGACCTTCGACCTCCATTGGACGATATTCTTTTGAAAATCAAATTCCAGTCTTTTTATTTTATTCCAACATTCTTTTCTTTTGCAGGCCCTGGTTTAGTATTCGTCGTCTACCCAGAAGCCGTGGCCTCACTGACAGGTTCTGTTTTCTGGGCCATCATCTTCTTCCTCATGCTTATTACCCTAGGCCTTGACAGTACGGTAAGAATCAGTACTTTACACCATCCTCTTCCAGTTCATTTGTGTGCTACTTTCGATTTACCACAGAGCAACCTATTCGTATGGCCTTGTGTCAGACAAAACTATGTTGATTAAAGATAAACTTCAATATGTAATAATAATATTAATCATATAGTGTGGTCATAAATAGTTTATTTTAGTAGATATCCGCGTTTGAAATAAACGTCCCGTTTTTATTTTAAACAGTGTGTATTCCGTCTATCGGCCTGCGTACTTGAGAAAATTTAAGAAAAAAAAATTGTCTCCGTCAGGGTTTGAACTTGCGACCCACTTTGCAGGGGAGGGAAGAAAGAGATAAACAGAACAAGAGAGAGAAACCTCCATTTAATCCGAGGTTCTTTAAATTGCTCAACCACGGAGATTATCACATCTCAGAAAGGTTTAAACTTTCTATCGGCCTGCGAATGCGCAACGTTTAAAAATATCTAATTAAAAAAATCCATTAATTGTTCAAACATTTCATAGTTTTAGATGTGTAAATGAAATAATCTTTGGTGTAAAGGTCTGTAAAAAATGAAAATACTTTTGATATAACCTGATATATGATAATAACATTAATAATATAGTGCAGATATAGGTTTTAGATCTGTACATAAAAAACAACGAGAATACTTTCTATCGATATTTTCTATTTGAATTTCTGGGACGCTGATTTATTATTTACACTATTTATATTCGGACTATTGTCTTCATCTTTGTTATCACAACGTTTCGACCGGTATGCCCTTCGGCCATCCTCAGGTGTATATCGATCTGGATAACCTACAGAGAATTCCTAACTGAACACTTTATTTAATAGTAATTTTCCAAGCATAGCTTAGATGCGGCACAAGGCCGAAAGTATGGAGCACCCAGTGAGGATCGAACTCACAACTCAGTTGTAATTGTTCTAGCGAGACAAGCTTGCTAACCATTACACCGCCTCGAGGTGCCCTAACACTTTATTTAATATACAGGGAAGAGTGTTCTCGTTCCACTTCTCTATGTCTCGTGGTATCTCGTCTAGTTCTCATTTTTATTTAGCACTGTTCAGTAATTGTTCATCCGTTTCCACTTAGTGCATGTGCACACTGCCAGAGCCAGGGATTGAACTCATAACCACTATGACACCAAATTTACAAACCAGCGCTTTTCCCACTAAACGGTATTTAAATTTGTTAGTAAATAAAGTGATTTCTTTTAATGAAAGTGACTAATTCCTTTGCTTTTCTGAAAACAGTTCGGTGGCTTAGAAGCGTTCTTGACCGGTTTCACGGATGAATACAAAATTCTTCGACAGCATCGGGAACTGTTCGTGGCGGGTTTGATTATATTCGTCTTTCTGATGGCATTACCGACGACAACATACGTAAGTACATTTGATATATTATCTTTTTTTCTGCTTCTATATTCAAACCATAGTCACCTTAGTAAAACCAGCCAAGTGACTCGGTTCCTGGCCGGCGACCTATACCTTTCCTCATCGCTCCCAAATCGAGAGATATCGGTTCAACATGGCTATCTCTGGTGAAATACCTTGACATTCCTTTGTCAGCATTTCTCTTTGATCATTATTCTCAGTGTATGTTAGCTTACTAGGCCATGTGGACTACTAACACATTTTATGTCAGTTCAATCTACAAGTGCTACTGGTATCATGTAATCGGTCGCATCGTCGGGTCATCGGCGACTACGCCCGTTCCCCCACCAGACTTTTCAGGTGAAGAGGGTAGCTGAACAGGCAAATACCTGTCAAAGTATGGATTAACCTTCATGTAAGGTCAACGGCTATCTAACACAATGGTGGGAGGTAGACTGAACTCAATATCTGTGTGTGCATATATTAGGTTGGCGCAAAAATAATGACGTAATAATGTCGTTTTTTGACGTTAAAAAATACGTCAAAAAACGACATTATTACGTCATTATTTTTGCACCAACCTTATATTTCGGTGATGACAGGCTGAAGCTAACGGTTAGGGTGAAGTGATCCTCGGATGGAACCAACGACCACGTGTGCGTTTCTTCAAGTTAGAAGACATCGGTTGTGGTCTGACCTGAAGAGGGATGGGCTCCGCCAGGTAAATTTGCCCCAAAGTCATGCTACTTATACATGAATATATTTCCGGCTTTCAACCCAGATACGTAGAGGGAACTGGTCAGGTATTCCGTTGCGCAGTGACCCTACAACCACACTCGGTAATGGGGATGATGATGATGATGATGATGATTAAGAATTTCAAATCTTATTTCTATATTTATATACAGGGTTATTCAAAAAGATTGAACCGATTTCATTACGCAATATTTTAATAAGGAAAAACAAGAGAAAACTCCGACGAAATCACAAGTATTCTACTCACAATCAACTTTTATTTTCTGTCTTACAAGTGTTTAATGTGGCCACCACCTGCAGCGCGGGCAACATCAATGGAATAAGAGAATTCCTCTCAGACGCGTATTAGCAAATTCCGATCCACTGAGTTGATCGTTGTTGGTATTCGATGTTTAAGTTCATCGAGGTTAGTGGGTAGCGGTGGAACAAACGCGATCATTTACCCATTCCCACAAGAAAAAAAAATCCCACGCATCGTGGTCTGGGAATCTCGCAGGCCAAACACAAACAGCAAGGTCATGGTAAATGCTTGAACGAGGCTTAGTCTGTAAGGTTTCAAATGGAGACGTTTTCTTAGCACGTACCAGATTGAGAGATCGCAAGCTCACGGCTAGCTCGATTTGTGGGCTTCAAACGCAGCATGGATTCTTGAAACTTGTTCCTCCGAAACTCGTGGTCGTCCTGGACTTTTACCTTTACACAGAAGCTAACTCTTTTGAAACTTTTTAAACCAGCGTCGAATGTTCTTAGGAGAAGGCGGATTAATGTCGAATTGCCTTCGAAAAGCACGATGCACCGTGCATTTGTTTTCGCGAACTCGAGAACGCAGAACGCCTTTTTCTGAGGACTCACCATTCCAGGGGTAAACAAACAACTGAATATTGCCAGAGATACAACACAGCTACAATGCCCCTGTGGGATCCATGCAAAATTTAGAAAACTCCTCTTTCAAATGGTCACTGACTCATTCCATGACGATGCTTGAGAACTGAAGCAATGCGTCACGAAATTGGTTCATTCTTTTTTAATAACCCTGTATAAACTGTGGTGTAGCACATTTAAGATGGAGCCAAAGCGTCTTTCTAAGCCATTCTGTTTCGGTGCCAATCGTTTCTACTAATGCAAAGAACTAATCATTTTCCATCAACAATATTTACGGCTTCGTTTATTTTCTCAAACTTGTCTTAATTTTGGGCCACTGAAAATGCTTTTCTTCATTATTTTCAGTGCATTCCTACAGTAAAAATATTAGCAATGCATTTACATTATATAGACAGACCTCTCATCAACGGACTAATAGGGGAGGAGTGGTCCGTTAAAGCCGATTGTCAGTATGTGGAAAAGGATTAATTTTGAGTTATAAAACTGCTGTAGTAACTACCACTAGTTATGATCATAAATGTAAATACTATAAACATGTATATAAGGCAGAAATAAATATATACTTAATAGATATATTAATCAAAACAACATAGATAATAGATTTCTCACAGCTACTTTCTCACACGTACTAATGTATCGTACTTTATATACTGTACACCTGACTTTGTTTACAACTGAAAGGGACACCACGCGCCGCCAAGCAGTCACTTTGAGACTCGTTCCGTGTAAGCCCGCAAATTTGGAAATACATCGCTGACCATTTGGAAATACATCGCTGACCATTTGGAGTTTGTTTTTTCTGCATAACTTTTTATTTTTATTTTGCCTGCATCCGAAATCCGTTGATAAGAGGTCCGTAGATGAGAGGTCCGTAGATGAGAGGTTTGTCTGTTCATACAATAGCCCTCAATGCATTCCTATTGTAAAATCATTAGCAATATATTTATATTATACATATAATCACCCTATTCTATCATTAATGCTTGCATTAATTCCTGACTACTGACAATCACTTTTTTCCTGATTTTCAATGCATTCCTATTGTAAAATCATTAGCAATGCATTTACATTATACATATAATCTCCCTATCCTACTATTAACATTTGTCTCAATTCCTGACCACTGACAATCCCTATATTTCATATTTTCAATGTAGTTCAATAATAAACTCATTTGTCTAATATTTTCTATCTGTCTTCCTGTTTTTTCCCTTATTTCAAACTTTTCAGGGTGGACAATACGTTATAACGTTATTAGATGAACACGCCGCCTCTTACTCATTGCTTTTTGTATGTCTTGTCGAACTAATTGCTGTCCAGTATTGCTACGGTAAGTTTAGCAAATCTTCTAAAATTTCTTAAATGACTAAGTGAGGCATTCGACAGTGGTGAACAAGAGAATGGTAACTCGATTTTGAATCGAAAAGATGCAGGTTTTCAGATTTCGGCATAATATAGTTCCGATGTAAGAAGATGGACTCGCATTTTTCCCAATCATTTCACCCCTAGGAAGCCAATAAAGGCCACTAGGATACAAGGGTTGATTTTGATTTAGCAAGGGATCAACATATCAGCACTTCTATGGGTTATTTAAAGCCGAAATCTAAATATATTGAACACAATTTTATACCTTCAATTAAACATATTTTGAATGCATTTGTATGCCTTTAACTACAGATAAAATATATTTTTGGTTGTTCTACTATAAATATATGTATTTCTGGCCATTTTACTATAAATATGTATCTGTTTATATTTCTGAGATGAGGTATTATGTACATTATTTACATTATTCGGACTATTGTCCACATCTTTGTCGCCATATTTATTACAACGTTTCGACCGTTGTACGCTCCGGCCTTCTTCAGTATCTGTCTATATTTCTGAGATGAGGTATTATGTACACTATTTACATTATTCGGACTACTGCCCTCAACTTTGTCGCCATATTTATTACAACGTTTCGCCCCTTGTACGCCCTGGACTTCTTCAGGTGGTTAGAATCTCAAGGACACATGGTACAGGGGATAAAGGCGTTAGTTAGATCCAGTGACAGGACCCAAAGAGTGTGAGTTCAATACCCGGTTAAGGCAGTGGAGAACTTGGAGAGGGGAATTAACAGGAGATAATTGGCAACTGATATCCATTAAACATGGGCCGTGGAACTAGAACAGTCTACCCCAGTGAGTGAAATAAAGGGTTCAGTTCGACAATATATATATATATATATATATATATATATATTACAATGAATCATTCATATAAAAATTAGATTAGTATAGTTAATGATATAAATCCCTTCGCTAACAAAATTTTAAAGGCGAATTAACCTACAAATCACTTGATGAATGTTATGATCCTTGTTTTTAAAAATTATATGTTGTATAAGATCTTTCTTTAATACGCAGGTACTTTCGACTGTACATTCAGTCATCTTCAGGAATGGAAATTATTTTGCTTTTGGTAAAATTCAGGTAGCATTTGAGACGAAAACTATAATGCGAATCAAAATATGTCATTTTTTAAATGTCTTATTGATATATATATATATATATATATATATATATATATATTACCTTACGTCGAAAGTTCAATACTCAAGATAATGAGTTTTCCTTCGAAATACAATAGCTAATCTCACATACCATTATGATTTAGTGAGTTCGATGTTCATTGGATTCCATCGAACAGTGGCATTGCGTCATACTTTCCTTGTTTGGGCGTTTATATTTACCCATGGCTGGAATCCTAACAGGTGCTGCCACCGCGAGTTCGGTTAGACCTGGGAACAACATCAATTAAGAATTTGTTCCACGCTCCTCAAAAACTCCAATCTCCCGACCAGAGGTCTTGTTGCCGGATGGAGTTCAAATTAAGGGCAGTCCTTCTCTTAGTTTGATTGCCAACCCTCATGCAGCTTTCCACCAACCGGCTAATGATAATCCCACGTCGGTGTGCACGAACAACACGAAGAGTCTTGCCGCACATTCACAAGATAACAATAAAAAACGTCACATCGAGTAATGAAAAATCAAACCCTGTTTCCAATGTACTTAGATGTTTTATTCATGGCTTCGCTTCCTCGGTATGGGTGGATAGGTAGGTATACCTCGGGACAACTTCTACCATGCCAGTCCAACAGCTCAGCTTTTTCATCCTACGAACTCTCTGCCCATCTACACATCACATAATATGGCTGGAAATACGAACACGTAGCGTCGGAAATACCCGAGTGACATCTGTGCCCTCCAAATGAAGACAAAAACTGTCTTCCTGGATTTTAATTTTGACTGTTAATACAGATCAGAAACCATCATTTTCCGGCTTCGTTGTCACTTAGCCCCAAATACTTTTCCCCATTTGTTCTTTTCTTTGCCGGTCAAGTGGGTTCCGTTTACAAGACTCGACTTCAAAGATTCCATCAGCCGGCCATACAACAGAATCTTTTTTTGTGAATATCCCAATTATGGTGACACGGAGAGACGAGATCAAAAAACTCCAAAAGCTGGACTCTAGTCAACGCAAGAACCGAATGATGTGGTTTTAATGCGCAACAATTTACTCCCTAACCAAAGTCACCCCCAAAACAATCCCACCCACCTATTGTAAACTCCTTACCAGAACAATCTAGACAATTATTTCAACCCACTACTCTACCATTTTACTTTCAAAATGAAAATAGTACCAATTAAATTAAATTAAGCAATGTCGACCCTGGACGGTACCTAGATGGGTGACTACTTGTGAATACCAGGTGCTGTAAGCTTGGATGTGCGCGTGGTGTAATGAATAATGTCTCAGAATTGTTATTCGGAGAGCCGAGTTTCCATTCCAGTTGGATTCGGTATATTCACTTACGTGCAAATACCCTTAGGAAAAGTATGAACCCAACTCTTCTCCTCCCAGCTATGGGTTAATTAGTAAAACTTGTATCGTTAAATTATTATTATCTTCGAAAAAAATTTCAATCTAAAAATATCTTCTGGCTTTAAATAACCTACTGTATTCTGGAGGGGTGGGATTTTTTTCACCAGAAACGAAGGAGAAAACCACTAACGGACTACAGAGAAAAATATTTTAAAGAAATAAAAAGAAAACGTTAATCTCTGCAAGATGAAAATGTTAATCTCTGAAAAATGAAAACGTTAATCTCTGCAAGATAAAAACGTTAATCCCTGGAAGATGAAAATGTTAATCCCTGGAAGATGATAATAAAAGAATGAAAGATAAAAAAAACGTGATAAGTATCTCAAAGTAGCGTTTTTGGAAAGATGCTTCCAGGGTGGAAAGACATTTTTCCCAACTTAATTTCGACGTCCCCGTTACGTAACTCATTCATTGGGTTGCCCCTTTTGCTGTCAGCCAGGCATTCAGTCTTTTTTTTATAATAATTGCAATGGTAATATTAGCCGTTTACACTTAAGAAATCATTTATCATTCGTTGACCGAGAAGCCAGTACTGTTTTCGGATGATGTATATAAAAATCTTTCTCTTAAAACATTTGTTTTTAGGAAAACAGGTTTCTCAAGTGCAGTAGTTGTTATTGCTCTTTCCAGTATCGATAAGGGTTTCTTTCCGAATCTTCTATTTGAAGTGGTGTGAAACGTTAACATCTTGATTATGTCATCATTTTATATCCAAGTTACATGTGGCTGTTAATGTTCTCGATGGGAGTTTCCTACCTTGCCTTTTGTTTGGGGTAGCGTTGAATGTCAGCATCTCGATTATGTCAGTATTTCCTCTTCGAGTTCCATGTTACATACGTACATTTTAGTTGTTGATGCTGTTGATAGTCCTCAAGTGATGTGGTTTCAGTTATTTGGTACAATTGTTTGTGATTCTGTAATGCCAGTTCCCAATGTTCAAAGAAGAATTATCTTTGCCAAGATCCTCAAGCTTTACTTATTCAAAACCCTTTTTACCACTGATCTTAGGTGAGAGTTTAAATATTTCTGAACGCGTTTGGAGCCATGTATAGCATCAATATGAAGCTCCCAATCTGACGAGGCTATTTGACTCGAGTTTCTAGGTTAATGATTTGGTTTCGTAGCAATCAGCGGTGTTGGGCGAAACTACCTATGGCACAACATATTCTCCGTTCAGTTTCTTTTTCTCCTATACTTAATTTGTTATAGTTCATCCAAACACTAAAACAATGCTACTCAAAATGGTTGTCCGCGGACCGGTGACGGTACTCGAACCATCAGCTACGGGTACGCGGCCAGTGTCCAGGCCTTGATAAGGAATCATTTGTAAAGATTAAGGTTATATAAATTTTGTTTTTGTGTTAATAAACTGGCTATTTTTTTTTATTACTTTTTATGTTTTGTTATTGAATTATTTTTTGCAAAATAAATCGCAGATAAAAAATAGTCAACTTTTATTATATATATATATATATATATATATATATATATATATATATATATATATATATCGTTTCCAGTATGAATTAATAATAACCCGAATTATTACAGGTACGTGACAGATTGAGAAAAAAAAATGTCGGTCCGCCATATCAGATAATTTGAGAAGAACTACACAAAGGTATCTGAAGGGTTTATCCTTTGCTTTTATGATGGATTCATGGTGGGTGCTGTTACTGTTGTCATTCCAATTCTAGGTCATAGTTTCTGTTTTGTAAAGGTTTATCTTGAGTCCCATTTCTTAGAACACTTGATAGAGAATGCTCATGTAAATTTCGACGTCCCTGTTATGTAACACATTCATTGGGTTGCCCATTTTGCTATCAGCCAAATCATATCGTTCTTGCTTTGTTATTTGCTTCTTCGATTAAGAGTTCTCAGGGAGAAATGCATTATTCGAAAGGATACAATACCACCCAAAATTTGAATAAAATAAACAAAACAAAGGAGGGAAATAATTTATGACCAGACGTGTCTATATAATGGAAAAATAGTTGCCACAATTTTATGGAGGCAATTCTGAGAGAACTAAAAATCCTATCTGGATTTAAGACATGCAGATGACACCGTGTTGATGGTAGACTCAAATAAAACTGCAGGAACTTCTAGTAAAGGCAAGTGTGAAGAAAGGACTAAGCATCAATTGCAAGAAGGAAAAAAAGTATGTTTAGTAGAAACATAAAAAGCCGAACATGCGTACTAAGAATTAGAGATACCAAAATCAATCCAGTACAGAAGTGTATTTGGAAAGTGTTTTAACAACTGATGAAGAATATAAACAGCAAAATATGCCTTTCAGAAAGCTAAGCAAAGTATTATATTAAGAAACATAAAGATTTCATTAGAATCAAAGAAACGAACGCTTAACTGCTATACACTACCAGTCCTCCAATGTCGGAGTGAATTTCCTCTCAGGAGAAAAGGGGACTTCAGGTAACACAAATATAGTTCTACAGAAGGATGGTGAGAATACCACGGACCCAGTAAGGAAACAATAAGGAGGTTTTAAGGAAAACGGAGACAAAATTGAC
The DNA here is from genome assembly GCA_963932145.1 of Acanthosepion lycidas. Lineage (NCBI taxonomy): Eukaryota > Metazoa > Mollusca > Cephalopoda > Sepiida > Sepiidae > Acanthosepion > Acanthosepion lycidas. The sequence continues at coordinate 26,311,799 of OZ010601.1, forward strand.
ACTTCTACTTAGAATCAGAAAGAGACAGTTGAAATTTCTAGAACACATAATGAGGAAAGAAAACTTGGAAAATTTGACACTCAAAGGACATGACCTGCCTAATGAGCTTGTGTAAGTGGAGATGGAAGGATAGTAAAACTAAATAATAGTAAAGGAGCTACAAAGGATAGGAAGTTGTGGAGAGTCATGATCGTCCAGGTTCTAAAGAGACACGGCACATAGAAGGACAATCTACTGTTGTAAATTGAGTTATCTCCCTTAAGCACTTGTTCGTTCAATTTTTCTAAATTATCTCCCTTAACCCTTTCCAAATCAGATTTTCTATTTGATTAGTCTCCCTTAATCAACTGCCCGAAAAATTTTGTAAATTAGTTATCTCCCTTAACCCAGAAGTGAATCAATTTTTTTTTTTTTTCATGTAGTGGAACATATGATTTTTTTTTTTTTTTTAAGCGTTTCACACCAAGCAAGGCGAGAAGCCACTAGGACGCAAGGGGTTACAAAAAATTTGGAGCAAGATCAGATAGGAGTGATAGAGGAAAGGATAAGGAGAAGGATAGTGGATAGATCAAGGCAACTGGAGATGTCGATTGACATTACATTTGAATAGCTGGAGATTATAGCTATCAGGGAAACTAGAATAGGGAAGGGAGTTCCACAGGCGAGAGTTGCGAGACATGAAGCTATTGGAGTAGAAGAGACGGCTACATTTAGGAGTTTCGACAGTGAAAGGGTGAGAGCGGGATGCCAGCCTCGTAGGGCGCTTGAACTCATAAAGTCTGGGAACCAGCGAATGCAGCTCCTCGGAGCAATTACCATGAAAGTATTTGTAAAAAAGACAGAGAGAGGCGACGGTGCGTCTGTGGGAGAGTGACTGTAGACGAGATGCCAGAACAGGGCCAATGATATTGCTTATTCGCTTCTGGAGCCTATCAAGAACCCCGAGGCAAACAGAAGGGGCTCCAGACCATATATGGCAGCAATACTCCATGCAAGGGCGAATGGTTGATTTGTAGATCTGAAGGAGAAAATTTTCCTGGCGTGGCACAGGGAGCCAACTTTCCTTGCGGTGGACGAAGCAATTGACTCAATGTATTTGTTCCATCTCAGGTCAGCAGTCAACGTGAGACCGAGCAGCCGCAGAGAGGTGCTCTCGAGAAGTTGAGCGTCAGACATTCTAATGGAGGGCAGGGAAGGATCTCTGTGGTGATTAATAGAGAGCAGTTTTGTTTTTGAGGCATTAAAGTTGACCAGACAATTCCTGCCCCAGTTCACAACCGATTGGAGGTCCTTTTCGAGACGCACGGCCAGGTTAGTTTTGTCAGCGACACTAGATTTGTTTGCTCTATGGATGGAATATAGGAATAAGGAGTTTTGTTTCATATATCCCCTTCTCTGCCAATTGTTTTGGGAAAAACGTTTCATTTTCAGGTAAATTTTTTATTTGTTTTTAATATAGTAACTAAGAAACTGAGGTACCTTGTGGTACCCGAGCGGTAGCTAACACCTCTACCAGACGTAAGAGTTGACAATTGGATTCGTTTCAAGCTCAGAAGGGCATAAAAAGAATCAATTTGGGGATACGTTTTCAAACTACGAACATCAGTCGATAATCAAAATGGAAAATAGATTACCACTACCTGATCGAAGACAGGACATAGTGCTAAGTAGAGTCTGGATTGGACATCTTGCGCATAAATACTTACTCAAAGCAGAAACTGCATCTCGGCGCATCTCTTGTGATCATGTTAACCACTTCCCAGCCAATTATTTTGGGAAATACGTTTCATTTTCAAACGAATCTTTTAAATTTATTTTTAATATACAGGGTGATTGAAAAGTAACTCCCTATTTAATGTATGATGGATTCTCCCGTCTAACTATAATTTTTACAACACGGGAGAGTTCAACATACATAAATAGGGAGTTGTCGTTCAATCACCCTAACTAAGGAACTGAGGTACCTTGAAGTACCCGAGCGGTAGCTAACACCTCTACTAGAAGTATGAATTGACAATTGGACTCGTTTTAAGTTCAGAAAGGCATAAAAAGAATCAAGATTGACGTATAAACATTTCTGTAGCTGTTTTTTAAACGTTATTTTTTGGGCGGGTTTGACGTCTCACAAAAACACTTTTGGTAACGGAAGGGGTTAATTATGGCTATTATAGTAAAAGCTGACTGTCTTTTGCAACATCGACAAAACATCTCCGAAAAATCCAGCAACCATCTACTTTCCTACCTTCTGTTGTATTTTCTTTTGCAGAATTTTAATTTCTCTGTCTTGACATCTAAACTTCCCCCATCCATCTTGAACCCTCCTACTTTCCTACTGTCACCTTTTAATGTCCCCCGTAAATGGGATACTGACCAATAGACCAGTCCCCTTGAAGATTTTCCTTTCAGGGACACTTCAGTTACCAGGTGATTACCCTTCATAGTTGTATTTAACTGTACAACAATTCCGTACAGAATAGGAGACAGTCGTGTTTAAAAAGTGTCTTTAATTAGTAACTAAGAAACTGGGGTACCTTGAGGTACCCGAGCGATGGTTAACACCTCTACCAGATGTATGAGTTGACAAAGAGGACTTGTTTCAAGCTTAGAAGGGCATAAAAAAATCAATTTGAGATACGTTTTCAAACAAAAAACTGTACGAACATCAGTCGACAGTCACGCTGGAAAATAGAGAATTATGACCTGGTCGAAGACAGGACATAGTGCCAAGCAGATTCCGAATGGGACATGCACATCTTACGCATAAATACTCAAATCAGAAACTCCACCTCGGTGCATCTCTTGTGATCAAGTTAACCGCTTCCCCGGTAATTATTTTGGGATATTTTATTTGCTTTCACTCGTTTCAAGTTCAGAAGAACATAAAAAGAATCAAGGTCGGCGTATAAACATTTCTGTAGATGGCTTTTGAACTTTATGTTCTGGACAAGTTTATTTGTCCGTATGTAGAAAAGAAACTTTAGGAAGACGTATTCATACACATATCTACGTCGAGGAAGGGGGTCATTCAATTTCATGTTATAAAGGCAAAGAGTAAATAAATAAAAAAAAACTCTAATAATGTTGTCTTTATTCTAAATAGACGAGAATCAGGAAGGTTGCTTTTAGAGAGAGTATCAAAGGAACAGTAGACTACCTAGAGAAAACAAAGAAGAGTTTTATTAAATACTCATACATAAGATTTCAGAATAACCGAGAATTAGGAAGGCCGCTTTAGAGAGAGTATCGAAGACAGTAGACTACGTAGAGGAAACAAAAAAGAGGTTTATTAAATACTCATACAGAGAACGGAAAAACTGGAGTAAATCAAGTACTCCTCAAATGATATTTTTTTATATAAATTCAAAAAATGTAGCACAAGGCCAAATGTAGAAGAAGGCAGGTCATCATCTGTCTTAAACCTAGCTAGCCACAATCACTGACCGAAACAAATTATACAATATTCTTTGCGCTAAATTACCATTCTTACTGCAGTCACCATTATACCTAAAGTCTATATGAAGTCCTAACTAGTCTGCGGGTGGGTAGTACTCCTCAAATCCTACTCTAATGTAGCTACTTGTAATATTTATAAGTAGGAGCAGTACTTTGCCACAGTAGCAGAGAAGAGCAGGAAGTAGACAACAAAACAACGAATAAGTGATAAGCATTCATAATTTGCTGGATATCATACATTAAGAGATGATGATAATGGTAATTTTAATATTAACCGTTTCCTTATAAGGAAACATTTCGCATTTATTAACCGAACAGCGAATACTGCTTTCGGTTGAAATTTATAAAACCTCTCCCTAAAACATTTTTTCAGGAAAATGGGTTTATCAAGTCCAGTATCTGATATCCCGTATTGATGGGAGTTTCCTTCCTAACCTTTTATTTGAAGTAACGTGGAAAGTCAACATCTTGATTATGTCATTATTTTCTCTTCGAATTACATGTGATATTCATTTTAGTAGAGCAGTTGCATAGACCGATGTATGAAGGTCTGACAAATCAGTTATTGTAATTGAACCGCTTGACTAACAACCCATATTTCAGTGCAGGCTTGTGCAGAACCGGTCACACTTTTCAGAGGAAGTAATAACACCGAACTGGCGCACGTTGTGTTGCGAAGTTTACAAATGAAGTCTTAAATCCAGAGTTGTCGTTCTCTTCTTCTTGGAATTAAGATGAATGCAAATGCATCTCTCATTCAAACACAAAAAGAAACAGTTGCGAAAATCACACCCGAAACGAAAGACGCCCCGCACCCACCAGAGAACTCACATCATTATCCACCTAAAGATGGGAGGGATGGGGAATTAAACCAAAAGAAAAAACAGGGACAATAATAAAAGGGGCCAATGGGCATACTTACCCTGGCTAAGTTAACTAAAGAGAAGAAACTAAAACAAAAACGACCTACAATAAACTATTAAGGGAAGGGTTGCCAATGTTCAACCCAGCAAATGCAATATCCTCCTAACCGGCATAAAATGCCATTCTGTCAGCACATTTCACTCGGCAGAGACACGCAAGACTCACCCACCTTTCGCCAAATTCCAATGGATGGAGTCGTTTCCTTTCCGTTCTAATCTTGACTTTAAGCTGATGCTTAAAGAACAAGATCAGTTGGGAAGAGGTAAACTTCTTGGCCCCATGGAATTTCTTCTGTCGCGTCGTCCATATCACGGCTCGCATAACCCCCAGTAAGCAAAGGAACACATAGCCCTAGTCAACGGCGGTACTATATTGCGACAGATGGAACTGGCCTCGAGGACAAAGAACTTTCCGCGCAGCATGCGAACCATGACGCTATCTTGACCAGCCCGTCCGTCCAGAGGAAAGATCCGGGACGAAATAACAAATCGGATCCCCAAAGATCCAAGTGCAGTTGGGAAGCTTCGCCACCGCTTATGGAATGCGAGAGGTATCAAATTGGACACCAAGATATGGGTCCATATATAGAACAGCCTTTTTGACCACTGTTGTATGGCTCAGAATCGTGGACCCTATATAGGTCCCATATCAATCAGCTGGGTGTCTTTCGCAATAAATGGTCTCAGCTGTGGCTATACTTTTCACGATAGTGTGCCCCATTGTGATCTTTTCGCAAAATGCAACATTAGTGGAATTCAGACTTTTCTGATACAGGCACAACTTCGCTGGTCATGTTGCAAAGAGGAATAACAACATGCATAACCAGCTTAAGAGTGACAGAACTAATTTCAACTCAGAACTAATTTCAACTCGATTTAAAAACCCAAACCCAGACCTAACCCTTAATTCCGAGTTGAAATTAGTTCTGAGTTGAAATTAGTTCCGAGTTGAAATTAGTTCCGAGTTGAAATTAGTTCTGAGTCGAAATTAATTCTGCACCCCGAGCTTGACAGTAGACAATAGGCTGTTGGACGGCCGTGCCTCAGATATATAGACAAGCTAAAGAGTAACCCTCAGCTGTCAATGTGTCTCGAGGATGTTGCCCTTGATAGAAATAACTGGAGATATTTGTGCGAGAGTGGTATCAGAAAATTTGAAATCAGTCGTATTGACAGACTATCAGTCGAAAGACAACGACAAAAAGCGTCAGCGAATATTATTGTTGCTTTGTCCAGAGATCCTCGCTATTGCACAAGATGTGGACTTGTATGCAGCTCACTAGTGAGGTTAAAGTGTCACATACGATACAAACATGAAAACTGAATGAGTTTGTCGGAACTTCATACGTTCAAAATCGACGGGATATATATATATATATATATATATATATATATATATATATATATATATATAAGATTCCATTATAATAATTTATTTCACCAGAATCCTTTTAAAGGACTCTGGATCATCAAATAGCACTTCCAAAAGATGAAACGAAATGAATATATATATATATATATATATATATATATATATATATATATATATATATATATATATATATGTATATATATATATATATATATATATATATATATATATATATATGTAAGCAAATATATGGATATAGAACCGACAGTATGAAGAAAAATATACGGAAAAACAAACAAAAATCCTAATATGCAATTATGCTGTTTTAATGTTCATATAATGTCAACGTCGGACGTTTCGGTCTAATAAACCATCTTCAGGACATATTCATAAAACATAATTAACATTAGACTATATTCAATTCAACATGAAAAAGACGATGGACATGAAAGCAAGACCGATCTTGGGTCTTGCTTTTATGTCGACAACAGCATATGAGATTTGATTATGGTGGTGAAGGTTACGTGCAGGACCATCCACACTTTTTGAAGGGCCGAATACAGAGACCTGGTGCACTACATGCCACAAGGTCCCCAAACGACCCTCCGCAGGTTTTGAATTCAGAGTTTTTCCTTCTCCTAGACCAGTTCCCATAGAACCCAGTGTGTTCTGCTATTTACCCATATATATATATATATATATATATATATATATATATATATATATATATATATATACGTAAAAATGTTGGTACCAGACATACGGATGGACTCGTTCTTGCTCTAATATATAAACGGTGTTCTCAAATATTTCTGTTTGGTCCAAAATTAAGTTGAATATTTATATTATTTACAGTCGGACTAATTTCCTCGTTTTTGTTGTTATTATCACAACGTATCGGCCGTTATACTCTCCGGCCTTCTTTCGGTGTCTTTCGATCAGAGAATTTTAAACTTTATTTAATTATAGATTGTTTTCGTTTTCCTGTCTATGTCAAGGGATACCTCATCAGTTTTTTTTTTCAGGTGGAGTGTATTTGTTTTTGATTTCTGCTTATGTTTTCTTTAGTTTTCTTTAGTTTTTTTGTTTTATTTTTTATGTTGATTCTTATTTTATTGAGTCTGTTTGTTTTGTTTATTTTGTTTTTTGATGTTTCTTTAGTTTCTGAGGGTTTTTCTATATTTTTATTTATGTTGTTTAGATTTTTGTTTTTGTTTTTTTTTGATGTTTGAAGTTTTGTGTTTTATTTTGCTTTTTGTTTTTTGATATTATTTGTTTTATGTTTTTGTTTTTTGTTTTGTTTTTTCTTTTTTTTTTGTTTTCTTTATATAAAAATCGGTTGTAAAAAAGAAAATAAAAATTTTAATCAGTCGACAAAATTTTTACTGCTGCGTTTTTTGTATTTTTCTTTTTCTTTTATTTATTTAGGTATGACAAGATTTTCCAAAGACATCGAAAGCATGATAGGATTTCAACCATCCATCTTCTGGAAAGTTTGTTGGACGCTTCTCTGTCCGATTTTTGTTTTCGTACGTATCTCCTTCACCAACACCCCCTCCCCATATATATATATATATATATATATATATATGCGTATATTTTGGCAGCATGTTTTTATTGAGATATGTTCTGTCTACTTATTTTCAATTGGATCCTTTCATATTCACGGATAAGTTTTTTGTTGCCGTTATTGAAGAACAACAGAAAATTGAGGTGTTGATCCATATTTCTTTTATTCCAAGTACTTTCGACATAGCACAATGTCGTCATCAGGGAAAGTCATTCACGACTTGAAAGTCGAGTCCAGTACCTTCCCACCATTGTAACATAGCTTCTCCATGCCTTTTCCATAAATATTTTCATGCTAATTGTTCTGATGACCTTTCCTCTTTGGTACCTAGACTTTATGAATTTAAGCCATAATATAGCTTCCCTCTGCCTTTTCCATAAATATCTTCATGGTAATTGTGCTGATGACCTTTCCTCTTTGGTACCTAGACTTTATGAATTTAAGCCATAATATAGCTTCCCTCTGCCTTTTCCATAAATATCTTCATGGTAATTGCACTGATGAGCTTTCCTCTTTGGTACCTAGACTTTATGAATTTAAGCCATAATATAGCTTCCCTCTGCCTTTTCCATAAATATCTTCATGCTAATTGTTCTGATGAGCTTTCCTCTTTGGTACCTAGACTTTATGAATTTAAGCCATAATATAGCTTCCCTCTGCCTTTTCCATAAATATCTTCATGGTAATGGTTCTGATGAGCTTTCCTCTTTGGTACCTAGACTTTATGAATTTAAGCCATAATATAGCTTCCCTCTGCCTTTTCCATAAATATCTTCATGGTAATTGTGCTGATGACCTTTCCTCTTTGGTACCTAGACTTTATGAATTTAAGCCATAATATAGCTTCCCTCTGCCTTTTCTATAAATATCTTCATGGTAATTGTGCTGATGACCTTTCCTCTTTGGTACCTAGGCTTTATAAATTTAAGCCATAATATAGCTTCCCTCTGCCTTTTCCACAAATATCTTCATGCTAATATCGCTGATGAGCTTTCCTCTTTCGTACCTAGACTTTATGAATTTAAGCCATAATATAGCTTCCCTCTGCCTTTTCCATAAATATCTTCATGGTAATTGCGCTGATGACCTTTCCTCTTTGGTACCTAGACTTTATGAATTTAAGCCATAATATTGCTTCCCTCTGTCTTTTCCATAAATATCTTCATGGTAATTGCGCTGATGACCTTTCCTCTTTAGTACCTAGACTTTATGAATTTAAGCCATAATATAGCTTCCCTCTGTCTTTTCCATAAATATCTTCATGGTAATTGCGCTGATGACCTTTCCTCTTTGGTACCTAGACTTTATGAATTTAAGCCATAATATAGCTTCCCTCTGCCTTTTCCATAAATATCTTCATGGTAATTGCGCTGATGACCTTTCCTCTTTGGTACCTAGACTTTATGAATTTAAGCCATAATATTGCTTCCCTCTGCCTTTTCCATAAATATCTTCATGCTAATTGCGCTGATGACCTTTCCTCTTTGGTACCTAGACTTTATGAATTTAAGCCATAATATAGCTTCCCTCTGCCTTTTCCATAAATATCTTCATGGTAATTGCGCTGATGACCTTTCCTCTTTGGTACCTAGACTTTATGAATTTAAGCCATAATATAGCTTCCCTCTGTCTTTTCCATAAATATCTTCATGGTAATTGCGCTGATGACCTTTCCTCTTTGGTACCTAGACTTTATGAATTTAAGCCATAATATAGCTTCCCTCTGCCTTTTCTATAAATATCTTCATCGTAATTGAGCTGATGACCTTTCCTCTTTGGTACCTAGACTTTATGAATTTAAGCCATAATATAGCTTCCCTCTGCCTTTTCTATAAATATCTTCATGGTAATTGCACTGATGAGCTTTCCTCTTTGGTACCTAGACTTTATGAATTTAAGCCATAATATAGCTTCCCTCTGCCTTTTCCATAAATATCTTCATGCTAATTGTTCTGATGAGCTTTCCTCTTTGGTACCTAGACTTTATGAATTTAAGCCATAATATAGCTTCCCTCTGCCTTTTCCATAAATATCTTCATGGTAATGGTTCTGATGAGCTTTCCTCTTTGGTACCTAGACTTTATGAATTTAAGCCATAATATAGCTTCCCTCTGCCTTTTCTATAAATATCTTCATGGTAATTGTGCTGATGACCTTTCCTCTTTGGTACCTAGGCTTTATAAATTTAAGCCATAATATAGCTTCCCTCTGCCTTTTCCACAAATATCTTCATGCTAATATCGCTGATGAGCTTTCCTCTTTCGTACCTAGACTTTATGAATTTAAGCCATAATATAGCTTCCCTCTGCCTTTTCCATAAATATCTTCATGGTAATTGCGCTGATGACCTTTCCTCTTTGGTACCTAGACTTTATGAATTTAAGCCATAATATTGCTTCCCTCTGTCTTTTCCATAAATATCTTCATGGTAATTGCGCTGATGACCTTTCCTCTTTAGTACCTAGACTTTATGAATTTAAGCCATAATATAGCTTCCCTCTGTCTTTTCCATAAATATCTTCATGGTAATTGCGCTGATGACCTTTCCTCTTTGGTACCTAGACTTTATGAATTTAAGCCATAATATAGCTTCCCTCTGCCTTTTCCATAAATATCTTCATGGTAATTGCGCTGATGACCTTTCCTCTTTGGTACCTAGACTTTATGAATTTAAGCCATAATATTGCTTCCCTCTGCCTTTTCCATAAATATCTTCATGCTAATTGCGCTGATGACCTTTCCTCTTTGGTACCTAGACTTTATGAATTTAAGCCATAATATAGCTTCCCTCTGCCTTTTCCATAAATATCTTCATGGTAATTGCGCTGATGACCTTTCCTCTTTGGTACCTAGACTTTATGAATTTAAGCCATAATATAGCTTCCCTCTGTCTTTTCCATAAATATCTTCATGGTAATTGCGCTGATGACCTTTCCTCTTTGGTACCTAGACTTTATGAATTTAAGCCATAATATAGCTTCCCTCTGCCTTTTCTATAAATATCTTCATCGTAATTGAGCTGATGACCTTTCCTCTTTGGTACCTAGACTTTATGAATTTAAGCCATAATATAGCTTCCCTCTGCCTTTTCTATAAATATCTTCATGGTAATTGCACTGATGAGCTTTCCTCTTTGGTACCTAGACTTTATGAATTTAAGCCATAATATAGCTTCCCTCTGCCTTTTCCATAAATATCTTCATGCTAATTGTTCTGATGAGCTTTCCTCTTTGGTACCTAGACTTTATGAATTTAAGCCATAATATAGCTTCCCTCTGCCTTTTCCATAAATATCTTCATGGTAATGGTTCTGATGAGCTTTCCTCTTTGGTACCTAGACTTTATGAATTTAAGCCATAATATAGCTTCCCTCTGCCTTTTCTATAAATATCTTCATGGTAATTGTGCTGATGACCTTTCCTCTTTGGTACCTAGGCTTTATAAATTTAAGCCATAATATAGCTTCCCTCTGCCTTTTCCACAAATATCTTCATGCTAATATCGCTGATGAGCTTTCCTCTTTCGTACCTAGACTTTATGAATTTAAGCCATAATATAGCTTCCCTCTGCCTTTTCCATAAATATCTTCATGGTAATTGCGCTGATGACCTTTCCTCTTTGGTACCTAGACTTTATGAATTTAAGCCATAATATTGCTTCCCTCTGTCTTTTCCATAAATATCTTCATGGTAATTGCGCTGATGACCTTTCCTCTTTAGTACCTAGACTTTATGAATTTAAGCCATAATATAGCTTCCCTCTGTCTTTTCCATAAATATCTTCATGGTAATTGCGCTGATGACCTTTCCTCTTTGGTACCTAGACTTTATGAATTTAAGCCATAATATAGCTTCCCTCTGCCTTTTCCATAAATATCTTCATGGTAATTGCGCTGATGACCTTTCCTCTTTGGTACCTAGACTTTATGAATTTAAGCCATAATATTGCTTCCCTCTGCCTTTTCCATAAATATCTTCATGCTAATTGCGCTGATGACCTTTCCTCTTTGGTACCTAGACTTTATGAATTTAAGCCATAATATAGCTTCCCTCTGCCTTTTCCATAAATATCTTCATGGTAATTGCGCTGATGACCTTTCCTCTTTGGTACCTAGACTTTATGAATTTAAGCCATAATATAGCTTCCCTCTGTCTTTTCCATAAATATCTTCATGGTAATTGCGCTGATGACCTTTCCTCTTTGGTACCTAGACTTTATGAATTTAAGCCATAATATAGCTTCCCTCTGCCTTTTCTATAAATATCTTCATCGTAATTGAGCTGATGACCTTTCCTCTTTGGTACCTAGACTTTATGAATTTAAGCCATAATATAGCTTCCCTCTGCCTTTTCTATAAATATCTTCATGGTAATTGCACTGATGACCTTTCCTCATTGGTACCTAGACTTTATGAATTTAAGCCATAATATTGCTTCCCTCTGTCTTTTCCATAAATATCTTCATGGTAATTGCGCTGATGACCTTTCCTCTTTGGTACCTAGACTTTATGAATTTAAGCCATAATATAGCTTCCCTCTGTCTTTTCCATAAATATCTTCATGGTAATTGCGCTGATGACCTTTCCTCTTTGGTACCTAGACTTTATGAATTTAAGCCATAATATAGCTTCCCTCTGCCTTTTCCATAAATATCTTCATGGTAATTGCGCTGATGACCTTTCCTCTTTGGTACCTAGACTTTATGAATTTAAGCCATAATATAGCTTCCCTCTGCCTTTTCTATAAATATCTTCATGGTAATTGCGCTGATGACCTTTCCTCTTTGGTACCTAGACTTTATGAATTTAAGCCATAATATTGCTTCCCTCTGCCTTTTCCATAAATATCTTCATGCTAATTGCGCTGATGACCTTTCCTCTTTGGTACCTAGACTTTATGAATTTAAGCCATAATATAGCTTCCCTCTGCCTTTTCCATAAATATCTTCATGGTAATTGCGCTGATGACCTTTCCTCTTTGGTACCTAGACTTTATGAATTTAAGCCATAATATAGCTTCCCTCTGCCTTTTCCATAAATATCTTCATGGTAATTGAGCTGATGACCTTTCCTCTTTGGTGTAGAAGTCAAGTGACTTACCTGCCAACATGGCTGCCTCCTTCTGTTTCCTTGTAAAGGCAAGCCAGCTGATTTTACCTTATTTTATAGGAGAGTGCCTAATACACCAGTTGGGTTGGTCCATTTTGCTAGAATGGACCTTCCCAATACATTTGCATGAGGGGTCTTTATTCACCTATATATTTCTCCATAAATGACTCAAGTCAGTTTGGCTACATCTGCCTACTTGTGTGCTAAACCACTGGCAAACTAGCTAATATTCAACATTTGGTACCTAGACTTTATGAATTTAAGCCATAATATAGCTTCTCTCTGCCTTTTCTATAAATATCTTTATGGTAATTGTGCTGATGACCTTTCCTCTTTGGTACCTAGACTTTATGAATTTAAGCCATAATATAGCTTCCCTCTGCCTTTTCCATAAATATCTTCATGCTAATTGTGCTGATAACCTTTCCTCTTTAGTACCTAGACTTTATGAATTTAAGCCATAATATAGCTTCCCTCTGTCTTTTCCATAAATATCTTCATGGTAATTGCGCTGATGACCTTTCCTCTTTGGTACCTAGACTTTATGAATTTAAGCCATAATATAGCTTCCCTCTGCCTTTTCCATAAATATCTTCATGGTAATTGCGCTGATGACCTTTCCTCTTTGGTACCTAGACTTTATGAATTTAAGCCATAATATTGCTTCCCTCTGCCTTTTCCATAAATATCTTCATGCTAATTGCGCTGATGACCTTTCCTCTTTGGTACCTAGACTTTATGAATTTAAGCCATAATATAGCTTCCCTCTGCCTTTTCCATAAATATCTTCATGGTAATTGCGCTGATGACCTTTCCTCTTTGGTACCTAGACTTTATGAATTTAAGCCATAATATAGCTTCCCTCTGTCTTTTCCATAAATATCTTCATGGTAATTGCGCTGATGACCTTTCCTCTTTGGTACCTAGACTTTATGAATTTAAGCCATAATATAGCTTCCCTCTGCCTTTTCTATAAATATCTTCATCGTAATTGAGCTGATGACCTTTCCTCTTTGGTACCTAGACTTTATGAATTTAAGCCATAATATAGCTTCCCTCTGCCTTTTCTATAAATATCTTCATGGTAATTGCACTGATGACCTTTCCTCATTGGTACCTAGACTTTATGAATTTAAGCCATAATATTGCTTCCCTCTGTCTTTTCCATAAATATCTTCATGGTAATTGCGCTGATGACCTTTCCTCTTTGGTACCTAGACTATGAATTTAAGCCATAATATAGCTTCCCTCTGTCTTTTCCATAAATATCTTCATGGTAATTGCGCTGATGACCTTTCCTCTTTGGTACCTAGACTTTATGAATTTAAGCCATAATATAGCTTCCCTCTGCCTTTTCCATAAATATCTTCATGGTAATTGCGCTGATGACCTTTCCTCTTTGGTACCTAGACTTTATGAATTTAAGCCATAATATAGCTTCCCTCTGCCTTTTCTATAAATATCTTCATGGTAATTGCGCTGATGACCTTTCCTCTTTGGTACCTAGACTTTATGAATTTAAGCCATAATATTGCTTCCCTCTGCCTTTTCCATAAATATCTTCATGCTAATTGCGCTGATGACCTTTCCTCTTTGGTACCTAGACTTTATGAATTTAAGCCATAATATAGCTTCCCTCTGCCTTTTCCATAAATATCTTCATGGTAATTGCGCTGATGACCTTTCCTCTTTGGTACCTAGACTTTATGAATTTAAGCCATAATATAGCTTCCCTCTGCCTTTTCCATAAATATCTTCATGGTAATTGAGCTGATGACCTTTCCTCTTTGGTGTAGAAGTCAAGTGACTTACCTGCCAACATGGCTGCCTCCTTCTGTTTCCTTGTAAAGGCAAGCCAGCTGATTTTACCTTATTTTATAGGAGAGTGCCTAATACACCAGTTGGGTTGGTCCATTTTGCTAGAATGGACCTTCCCAATACATTTGCATGAGGGGTCTTTATTCACCTATATATTTCTCCATAAATGACTCAAGTCAGTTTGGCTACATCTGCCTACTTGTGTGCTAAACCACTGGCAAACTAGCTAATATTCAACATTTGGTACCTAGACTTTATGAATTTAAGCCATAATATAGCTTCTCTCTGCCTTTTCTATAAATATCTTTATGGTAATTGTGCTGATGACCTTTCCTCTTTGGTACCTAGACTTTATGAATTTAAGCCATAATATAGCTTCCCTCTGCCTTTTCCATAAATATCTTCATGCTAATTGTGCTGATAACCTTTCCTCTTTGCTACCTAGACTTTATGAATTTAAGCCATAATATAGCTTCCCTCTGCCTTTTCCATAAATATCTTCATGCTAGTTGTTCTGATGAAATTTCCTCTTTGGTACCTCAACCTTATGAATTTAAATGCAGTATTAGATTGATAGCTAGGTTTCGTCATTTTACAGTTGAAGTTGCTAGGTGTAACGAATTCTAGTCTAATAGTTTCTAATTATATAATTATGAATAAAAATTTGTCTACATTTAAAAACCCATTGCAACTAAATCGTGAATTTTGTAACTTGACATTTTTTTTAATATCTGATATATATTTAGAGATCCCAAAGAAAAATCTGCAATATCATTGGCCCTACCCTGACATCTTGGCTTCAGTCACTTTCCTGCCAATGTAAAATAGCTTCTCTGTGGCTTTTCTATAAATACTTTCATGGTAATTATTCTGCTGACCTCTCTTTTATGCAACCTAGATTCTATAAATTTAAGTGCAGTGCTAGATTGGCAGCAGTTGGAATGTCAAGATGTAACTGATGTAAGTTCTTTGCTGATAGCTTCTTTTCTTGCACTTCCCACTTGTGGAACTCTCTTCTTGCTTCTCAGTCAACTTTGATCTTCAAAAATTTAAATGCAATGTCAATCGTTTTTCTGTCTTCTTAATACTTGTTCTTTTATTGTTCCCTTTGCTTCATAATATTATTCTTTTCTTATATTCTTTCACACTCATTAACCCCCAGATTTTTTGTAGCTTTCTTGCCTTACTTGTGGTAAAATGATTAAAATAAATTACAGTTAATGGTCGTCTATACATAATATGAATGCCGTTCGATGGCCCATTACTGTCACATTCACAACGTTTCGGTCATTGTACGCTCAGGACTTCTTCAGGATCTGGCACCAAGGCCAGCGCAACCGACTGTTGCGGGGGATTCCGGAAATTTTTGTCCCTAGCCCGAGTGTACACGCTCGGGTCCCCACCTTAAAAAAGACCTTGTGTCACAACTCATCTTAGTGGGATGTCTGAGTAAATAGCTAGTGTGTAAACCTTACTTTAGAGCGGCTTGTAACAACTTATTTATCATCTCTCAGTTGCGTCTCTGTCTTTGGGCAGAGTTCACTCAGGGGTGAATCCGTCAAAGGTAAGAGTCGCAAATAAGGAAAATTATACTGAAAGGTACCCAGCCCTGGGGAAGAGCTTCCCCAGGCCGCGCCATCTCATTGCACTAGAGAAAGGAATCGTTGCTCGCACCGAGTCCAGCGCAACCGACGGTTCCGGTAGTTGCGTGCAATTTTTGTTCCTAGCCCGGGTGTATGCGCTCGGGTTCCCCACCTTAAAAACTGACCTTGTGTCACAACTCGTCTCAGTGGGGAGACTACTTTGTGTATGTAGATATATCTGTATCTACATATAAAAGAAGATTTTTTTACATAAATAAAAAGATTGTCAGAGCCAGGGTTGGTAGCGTGGACACCTCCCATGGCATGCGTCTTAAATAGCATCAGACAACTAAGTTCATCTCCAAACTGGAGTAGATAGAGCTCATTAGCCCGAGAAGGCGACTCATGTAAGAAAATGAAAACTCTGATTGTAAACTTCCGTTGCCTTGCGGTTATATCCAAACACGAAAACATCTATGGAAAAAAATCCAAACAGAAAAACCGGAATTGAGCCTCGAAGGCCGTTGGCTGACAACCTTCTGGCTACTCCTGCAGCCAAAACGATATTGTATTCCTTTGGATCTTGTCGGTACGGCCGAGTGAAGGTCCATGTGGTCTGGGCAGTACACGGCCTCCATATACGATAGATCAGGCCTACCCCCTGGAAAGGTGACTCCTGTTTGACCACCAAAGGAAGGAATTTTAACCAAACAGGATATTACCATTATCTTACGATATAAAAGGATAACTATATAAATAATTTCTCTAGACTGGCCTTTCAAAATTAGATGATGTATTGACATTTAATATTAATACTTTGGTATATACTTCTTTTAATCAGTTCAAAATTTCATAAACAAAAATGTCTTAATTACGTGTGATACGTCGGGTTTTATCAATCGATTTTACGGCTACAAATTTTGTAACTCAGTCTTCTTTTAATCCGAACAGTAAATAATCCTAAACTATTTATTCGTATTTAATATTCTACAGGAATAGATATATTCAGTTCATTGTACAACGGGGTACAAATCCTGTAGTCTGACATTCCGTTAATCCAACCAAAATATGAATAAAACGTTTTATTCAGATTTACAATTGTATTTTAGTTTTATCAATCTATGTTACTTAAAAACGTGGTAAGTGTATAATAAGTGGATCAGAATTGAACAATCGTTCATAGTTTTGCCGTCGTTGCAAATAACTATATTGAACGTAATTCTGTCTCAAGTCGATTGATCTTTTTTTCGTCTTTTTTTTTTTTTTATCTGCAGGGAATATTTATCATGTCGCTCTACGGTTACAGTGGACTCAAGTTAGGGAATTACATTTTCCCAAAATGGGTTGAAAGAATCGGTTGGTTTGTGTCATTTACCTCAATTGCCTGTATCCCAGCATATATGATCTACATCGTCATCATCACAGCCTGTTCCCCTAAAAAGGTAAGTGGACTGCATGATTGAGACGGTAAAACGAACTGCTCGGTCATATAATATAATCGTAACTGTATTTAATTTCATACTCTACACAGCCTTGAAGTGTGGCTGTATATATATATATATATATATATATATATATATATATATACCAGCACGTTATAAATGCCATGCTCCATCACGTAACCGCTGTTACTCAAATGAAAAGAAGAACTAGGCATTATTAGGTAGCTGTATTTATTTGTTGCCACTTAAGCTTATCGGTATTTCGACAGCACGATATATATATATATATATATATATATATATATATATATATATATATATATATATATATATATTCATACACGTTTCATTAAATAATATAGACAAGTGTTGTCTATTTATTTTATGTAAATTTTTTTCGTAACATCTGATAAGTTTAATAACATTATCGTTGAACGAAGAAAGAAATTCACAATATTGATCCATATTTTTTTTAATACAATCTAAGCTTTCGGCTTACTTAAGCCATTATCAAAGATGTCAATTACAACATATTAAACAATATACGGACAAGCAATATACATCAAACAGTTGAAACCCAACCTAAACAAAATCAATTATGGCATCTCTACAAATATTCTCAAATGTCAATAATTGGTAACAGAAGCCATTGGTTTATACCAACGGCTTTCCATACTTCTCCAATTCACTCTCGTGTGGTCATGTGTGACGTCATGAGATGCGATGCGATTTTCGCTTCTAGTGTCTTTATGCACGTGTTTATCATTGCTTAGAAATCATCTATGTAAACATTGACAGACTATCATCACTGTCTTGTCCGTATATTGTTTAATATGTTGTAATTGACATCTTTGATAATGGCTTAAGTAAGCCGAAAGCTTAGATTGTATTAAAAAAATATGGATCACTATTGTGAATTTCTTTCTTCTTTCAACGATAATGTTATTAAACTTATCAGATGTTACGAAAATAATTTACATAAAATAAATAGACAACACTTGTCTATATTATTTAATGAAACGTGTATGAATGAAAAGATGCTGCCTAAATACACACAATATATATATATATATATATATATATATATATATATATATATAAAGCAGCAGTTAAGAAGGATATTAAACATTTTACAATCTACTATATCTCGACGCTTGGGAAAGATGGGGAAAGTCGGTGAGCTGGGTGTTTTCGTTTCGCTCTTATCGAAAAGAAAAAGTTTCCTTTCACAACAGAGAAATTGTAGCGATATCAATGTCAGCCTATATCTTGTTAAATAAAATACATAAGAGCTGTCACAAAAATAATTTCAGAGATTTATTTGCCGTGATAATTATCAGCTAATTGAAGTGATCCGCACAAATACCATGGCAAACGACCCGGACAAAGGAGGTCACCGAATTAAGATAAGTTACTTTTTTAGACAAAGATGACAAAACAAGTAACAATATTCCTGTCTATAAGACAGTGGTCACTACCAGCGGAACACAAACAAAGACAGAGAGGACCGATTGAGAGCGACGCGAACGGGAAGACACGTCCATTATACTGTCCACCAACCCCTCACCTCGCTCCATCTCTGCTTCGCTCGTCTATAGTAGTAGGTTACAACCAGAAAATAAAAGTTCAGGACTGCTTCGAAAGTCTCATGTTGTGGGTGACGATCTGGCCAAAGGGTTATTTTTAAGGCCACCAGTGGATTATTTTCTACCGATTATGAATGCTATCTGCAATAGTCGTGCCCGTGGGAATTTTTTCACATCAGGTATCAGGCTGTAACAAAACTTCCAAAGCTTCTGCAGATAAATTTACAGTGCTTAAATGTGTTTGAATTTTATATAAGTGTTTGTATATATACACAATAGGTAAATTTATTTATCCAAATATGCAAAATTAGCCTTACAGAAACAATTCAGCGTGGTCTCAAACTTTTGATTGGTACTGTGTCTATATATATACAGGGAGAGAGAGAGAATGATTTTCAATAAAATTAAGTTATACTTGTACTGATAATCTAGAAAAAATATTTAAAAAGCATAATAAAATTTTAAATAAACACTTGAGCTTAAATAGAAATAATAGTAATTCCAAAATCAATAATTTCGATAATGAATAATGTAATTGTAGAAACTCCATAAAGTGTCCATTGGAAAATAAATGCCTTACTGAATCTATTGTTTATCAATGCACAATTTCATGGACTGAAAACCCAGGTATTAAGAAATTTTATACTGGTAGCACAAAAAACTCTTTTAAATTAAGAAGGTACCAACATATTTTCCTTTAACAACAGCATGTGCTGTAATCGAACATCCCTATCTAAATATTTTTGGTGTTTAAAAGAAATGAATAAAATACCCACAGTAAAATAGAAACTATTTAAAAAAAACGAGAATTTGTAAGTCCTTAAATGACCCATGCCCCTTGTGTCTACATGAAAAGCAACACTTAATTACGTTTCCTAAAATAATGATCTGTTAAATTAGCGAAATGAACTTACCGTCATATGTAGACATTGTAAAATATTCACGTTAAAATATAATTAATGAATTTTTATAAAAAATCTATGTATTACAACTATATATCCATTATTCTATTATATATAATGGTACATGCAACAGAGACTTAATTCCTTGGGTTTTTAATTTATATTTGCCATGTATTAAGACTTATTGAATAAAATTAGAATTGTATTTTAAGCTCAAAATTATATTAAAATGATTTAATTATACTAGAGGCCCCTTTAAGATAGATCTAAAGTATGTGAAGTAATATTTTTTTAAAGAAAACAAAAAAAGATCAACCTATTGTTAGAGATATACATATCTTTCAGACTATTTCTTCGTAACTTCAATGTATATTCTTAACCGGAAGTATGTTGTCGAGTCGTAATATGACAGTTCCCCGAAACATGTATGAATATTACACAAACCGCCAACACCTAACGTATAATTTTAACTTTTCTGAGTTAGTTTTGAACTTTCTTTTGATTAGTTAAATGAGACATGATCATAAGATTTTAAAATCTGGACCACCCCACTCCATCCTAACTCTTTAATAAGCAAACTTATTGTTTTCTATTTTTAAATTTAAATCATTTCATCAAAAAGTTACCGAACATTACCGAAACATAGAAATTTCTGTGTCGCAATGTAATATATATGTATATAATATATATATATATATATATATATATATATATATATATATATATATATATATATATATGTATGTATGTATGTATGTATGTATGTATATACCCAAGTATAGGATTGGTGTACACGGAATAAATTCCAATAACCAACAAATACTATTCTTAAAAGAGTGCTCAATACAGAGTAGAGCAAATATAATCATTTATTAGAAAATTATAACATAAAAATGTTATAAAATCACTACAAAAATTGCCATTTTGTTTCAACACTTTCGCGTTGTGTACCTCAGTGTTTGCTGATATCGAATTGTTAAATGTATATTTGAAATCACTTCTTTTTCTTTTTATTCCGTGTAGGACTGGTGGGCTCTAATTGGACGCGGCAATTCTTTGTCAAATTTGCAGAATTCCGGTCGAAATGTCGTTCCCATGGAACTTAAGGAGACCCGAAACGGACAGCCACCGTCGCAGAGTCAATCACAGCCACCGCCGCCACCAACTGAACTCTGACATCACCAGCTTTACCAACTCTTTATCGTCACCTCCAACCACCATATCCACTGTTGTCACCATTGCCTCCCCCCACCCTTTGTATTCATCAAGCACACAAAAATTGAGAGAATTCACTTACCGCTCATCAATCGGACGGGTATAGCTGGAGTTGAAGAAAACCCTGTCCGTCAGAAGGAAAGAGTTAAGTCCCCTTATTACCTGGTTAGTGTTGTCCAATAAAAACATGAATTCATCCTCACAGAACAGACGTTCCTCTTCTTTCTTTTTAGTTATATATCGACATTAGTAATATCAAAAGGACAGTTTTTCCCATGACACCCCTTTTTTAACTGCCTTCACTTTTTGGCAATGTTTATTCAATTGTTTTTTAAAAGCAATGATTAGAAGATTGCCTCTCTGTGACTTTTTTTTTATATATATATAAATACTTTCATGTTAAATGTTCTGATGAGTGCTTCACTATGGTACCTAGACTGTATGAATTTGAGCGGCGAGATCACATCAATTCACAATTGAGCAGGCCAGATGAAACTTCGGTACTTCCACATTGTCGCTGAAAAAAAAACAGCATGATGAAAAAAAAATGGCCCCAAACTTAATAAAACAAAGTTTTATCGTCAAAATGTTTGTTCTTATTAAGAGGAAAGATCAAAGTATTTTTTTTATTATTATATCAAATTTTAAAATCCCTTCTAGCACATTCGAAATTTTGATTAAAAATCAAGTTTTTTTTTTGTGTCAGCGCTCGACGTAATATTTATGAATAGTGTTTTAGCGCCTTTTTTCCGGTGCAAAACACATTGATTGGAAATTCCTGCAAAAATCAAATAATTGTCAGATTTTAATTAAACTTTCAAGACTTATTCACAAATGATTGAAATTGTTTTCGAAATTATCTTTTAGAAAATCTTGGTAATTTTTTTCTTTTTTCTTTTTTGCATATGTTACCCTCACTTACATAATTTCATGAATTTTCGAGAAATTAAATTTCAATCTCAAAATCTGTTTTATTAATTGAAAGCAGAACTCCTTGGAGAATTTAAATCATCAGTTGTTTTTTGTTACCGACAATCTGCTCTGAATCGAAAAATAAAAAAAAAATGTACTGAGACTATTTAATTATAAATAAGATTTATTAGGGACATTATTGCCTTTAAAAAATTTCGATAAATAATGAAGTTTTACAAGAATTGTTTTCATTTTTTATTTTAATTATAATAACTTATAATATTAAAAATCATTTAAAATTCTGTATTACACCAATCCAGTAAAGTGATATGATTATTAAGTGAAAACTATATTTACGAATCAAAAATTAAAAAACTCAATAAGTCGTTTCCATCCAATATTTTTTCCAAAAATACTTCATCTTTTTTAATCTATAAACATTCTCATTTTTGAAAGTATGGTAGTTCATACATGACATTATTCTTAAAACGTCACGTGTTTTAAGAGTTGTTCTACTCTACGAAAAATATGGCGGTTTGCAATTCTTTCCTTATTCATTTCTGTGTTTCATCGTGTTTACATCTTTGCCAATGATCACTTAAAAATTTTAAAAGTAAATTTTACTTATTTTAATTACTATTTCATTAAATATTTGTATATATATATATTGTTTAGGGTATTCGCTTAAAATAACAAAAGTGTAAACAATTATGTAATTAATAAAAGTTAAAGTACTACAAAAATTTAATAAATGAAATAACTTTAACATTTAATAAACATCATAACAATAATAAAGACTAAAATGAAAAATAAAATATTAAAAAATATAAATTTATAATGAATAAAATACCATAACATTTCATAAATTATTGAGTTACCTCTTTCATGGTATTTCATCAATATCTTAGTTATTAAATTTTTAAATTAATTTAAGAAAATTTTATAGTATTTTAAATTTTATTATTTTTCAGAAAGCATCTTCAGACATAAGGTTATATAGCTAAAATAACTAAAATTCAATAAATAATTGCCAAAAATGTTAATTTTAAAAAATGACTAGGTAGTTAAACCTCCCATCACCCCCAAAAAAGTGTGCATTTAGATTTCATAAATTTATGTCAATTCTGGTCAACCATACTTAGCTGTCAATAAATCAATCAGCACATCAGAAAAACAAGACCCTGTAGTTAAGACATTCTTGTATACTACATTTTATGCTGTAAGTAATATTTGTTTTAAATCAGATTAATTTAACTTTAAATTTGCTAACTTTCTTCAAATATGTCACAAATATATATTTTATTTTTGTAAGATTTTTAAAATCGAGAATTAAACTTTGTTTACAAATGTGTCAAAATATTTCAAAACGATCGAATCTAAATGAGTCTTTGAAAGTTACAAAAGAAAGTTGAGATTCCAGTCAATAGATTTTCTGGTTGAAATACACCAGGGTATTTTGCGTACTCGAAATAATAAATTTAATCATTTACCTTTCAATTAAAGCTAAAATGAAACGTTCAAGAAAGCATTTTCATTTATAGAAATCCATTTTAAACCAAGGTATCGAAACTGAGTGGAGGTACCTACGTAAGTTCTATGCTAACAGTTTCTTTTCTCGCACTCCTCGCTTGTGGAACTCCCTTCCAGCTCCATGCTTTCCAGCCAACTTTAATCTGCAAAAATTTAAATGCAATGCCAATCGCTATCTACTGTCCCCCTGATTACTCTTTTCTCTTTCTACTCCTTACTAATGTTTCTCTTCCTAATTCCTCCATACCCTTTAATCCCTTTCGTCTTAGTGGCTGTATTGACTTGCTTGCGGAGATACCGATTAAAAAAAAAAATAAAATAAAAATCTCAAAAGCCACACAGGTTGTTGTAAAGGCGTAAAAAGACGAATGTAGCTCTTCTGGACATTTGCAATGGAAATCGCGTCAGAACAGCGAGAGGCGAGTAATGATCCCATGACGACAATAAGGACTAAATATGTTGAAAGAAAAGATCTCATCAATTTACAGTTGACCTAGCTAGGTGTAGCCGTAATTTATAGGCTAACAGTTTCTTTTCTCGCACTGCTCGCTTGTGGAACTCCCTTCCGGCTCCATGCTTTCCAGCCAACTTTAATCTGCAAGAATTTAAATGCAATGTCAATCGCTATCTACTGTCCTTCTGATTGCTCTTTTCTCTTTCTACTCATTACTAATGTTTCTCTTCCTAATTCCTCCTCAACTTGCAACCCCTTGTGTCTTAGTGGCTTTATTGCCTTGCTTGGGGTGATACTGATTAAAAAAATTGAATTATAATAAAACCTAAACATATGATGAAAATAAATGTATACATGTTTTCTTGGGAATCTACAACAAAAATATTAAACACTGTTTATTTATTAGATTGTTTATTTATAAGAATAATTTTATATTTACAACATTCTAAAAACTAATACAATTAAAACTAATGCAATGCAATATTTATCATTTGCCAATAAAGAAATTAATGTGAAAACAATTTTTTATTCATAAATTTATAAACATTTACTAAATTATTAAAATACGTGAACCAACTATAAGGAAATCTTTATTATTTACCATTCTATAAAGTTCGAATCGATTGTCAATCTAGGTATGTCCATTTTTTTCGCTAAAAAAAGTAGCACATCCTGATGAAAAAAGGCCCCAAACTTAATAAAAACATCGTTTTATCATTTATTAATTAGAGTAGAGACCAAAGTATTTTTTAATTATTTTTTGAAATTTTTTATTCCTTTCTAGCACGTTTTAATTTGTGGTTGAAAAACCTTTTTTTTTTAGGTCTAAGATCACCTAATATTTTGCAATAGCTTTTTTTCACTTAAAAAACTCATACATTTGGAAATTATTGTAAAAATCAAATAATTGTCGCAATTTAGTGAAACTTTCAGAACTTATTCCGAAATGACTGAATTTATTTTAGAAATGTTTGTCTTTTAGAAAGTCACGGTAATTTTTTTTTTTTTGTTTTACATCTAATACCCACCTTACTTAATTTTATGAAAACTTTAAAACTAAAATAGCTAATTTTATTTTTTAATCAAATAAAGGAGACTTTGTGGAATATAAATCATAAATGTCATGTTAAATTTTGAGCATTAACCAATGTTTTGCCAACCATTCTATTAAAAAATAGTGTAAATAAACAATCTAATAAATGAATAGAGACTTTTTTTAGTTTTTGTCTATATTTCTGAGATCAAGTGTTATGTACATTATTTACATTATTCGGACTATTGTCCTCATCTTTGTTGCCATATTTATTACAACGTTTCGGTCGTTGTACGCTCCGGCCTTCTTCAGGTGGTTGGAATGTCGAACTGAACCCTTTATTTCACTCTCTGGGGTAGACTGTTCTAGTTCCACGTGCCATGTCTAATGGATGTCAGTTATCAGTTATGTCCTGTTAATTCCCCTCTCCAAGTTCTCCACTGCCTTAACTCAAAAACACATGGCACAGTGGATAAAGGCGTTAGTTAGAGTGACAGGACCCAAATAGTGTGAGTTCAATACCTGGCTACGGCAGTGGAGAACTTGAAGAGGGGAATTAGCAGGACATAACTGATAACTGACATCCATTAGACATGGCACGTGGAACTAGAACAGTCTACCCCAGCGAGTGAAATAAAGGGTTCAGTTCGACATTCCGACCACCTGAAGAAGGCTGGAGCGTACAACGGCTGAAACGTTGTGATAAATATGGCGACAAGGATGAGGACAATAGTCCGAATAATGTAAATATTTTTTTCGTTGTCAATTCACAAGAACAAAGAAAAAGTATACATTTAATTTCATATGTTTAGATTTTATTCCAAGTCTCATCATCGTATTTTTTTTAAACATAAACATTGCCGATGACTGAAAGTAGTTTTAAATAAAGCGGTGTCATGTGAAAAACGGTCCTTTTGAAATTTCGTCTTATTACAGGTACGATTGTCTTTGTTTGCCCTTTCATTTTTTTATACAGAGTTTTATCGTTAGCAAAAAAATCAAAAACTTGATGAAAAAGTAAAAAAAAAGTATAAACGTCCTTTTTTTTTTCGTGGAAATGGATGAAAGATGCGAGAAGTGACTGCTTCCACCCTTACAAGATGCGAGCGGAGACAAGAAGTATTTATAAAAGGCCTAATCTATATTCTTTAAAATATGCCATATTTATTAGGCTCAGTATCGGGGTTGGCGTATTTGTGTACATATGACATGGTCTGATAATCGTTTAACGCAGTAAACTGTCAGTCATCATACAGAGTTCATGTAGATACACCGAGTGGAACAGCAAAATTGTCCAAATCATGTCACAGCAAAATTGTCCAATTGTTAGATTAAGCTTTGAATCTTTGTATCTTAGAAATGATTAAAAATATCTTACTGAGATTCTCCGAGGTTTTTATTACACTATTGGACTCTACTTTGAGCAATAAGAATGTATAATTCCTCCCCAAGCTTAACAGAAGAATCGTGATGAAATTGATCATAAAAGAAAATGACATGTTCATCATTAATTAATCATAGCTAAGGATCGGAAGCTGATGAAGCATTGAAATAAAGTTCATATATATATATATATTATTCCAGATTCATTTTCTAAATTATTCAAGATGCTCTTCGTCCTCTCTAACCTTCTAACTTTCTGTCCTGAAGTAGCAAGGTGTCTCACATCTTTCACGTACGATTTCCTTTTCAAGTCTTTTTTCCACTGCTCTTTGAAATGTCATAGTCAAACGTCTTATGGACTGAGTTGGATCTTTTCCAACTGATCGCTTTAACTCTAATTAGAAATGATGATCCCTCTTCCTGTTGTGACATCCTGATCCAGTCTTCCTCTCTATTGTTCCCTATTTTTTTAACTTTTATATTCTCCGTTCTCTTGGTGGTACTTGAATGGACTTTGAAGATGGAAGCCAGAATGTGAATGTTGGTACTATTACTGAAGGCCTGAAAGATCTTTTTCCGCTCACCATTGCTCACTTGGGAAGACAATGGGGATGACATAACGCGATTTTATCCTGTTCTCTTTCGAGCAGAATAACTCAAATGGTTTTTCAGTGATTCTTACGACAGATGGTGTCAAGGTGACTAAACGTTTTATCTGAAAACCTGGATAAAAAAAATTTAATTAGTTTAGTGATTTTTTAGATATTAAACATTTTGTCGGATGGACAGTTTTGCTGTTACACCAGATATATATATATATATATATATATATATATATATATATTAATCAGGTTCCAATTTTCCCTCCTCATTCGCTATTTACTAGCGTGTCTTTAATTTTTTCCTGCTTGTCACCAACGTTCACTTTTTGAGAAAGTGTTGGTCGAAAGTGTCTCCTCAAGATAAAATAAATAAAATTCTATTTAAGTATTAAAATCTATTTTCTTCTTCTGTAAGTACAAGTATTTGTTTATATATATATATATATATATATATATATATATATATATATAGATAGATAGATAGGTACAAGTATTTAACTAAATGCTCTGTTTATAATAAACAGTATTAAATAACATTTACCGGCCTGAATGTCCGAGAAATTTTCATAGAAAATATTCGTCATTGGACAGGATTCGAACCTGCATCCTATACGGAACCGTCATTTACGCTGACGTGCCTTGACCGCTCGGCCACGTCAGCGTAAATGACGGTTCCGTATAGGATGCAGGTTCGAATCCTGTCCAAGGACAAATATTTTCTATGAATATTTCTCGGACATTCAGGCCGGTAAATGTTATTTAATACTGATTATTATAAACAGAGCATTTACTTAAATACTTGTATCTATAAAAAGAATACCCGCTAGACCCGGTGGCTAGGATCAAAGTGTAGTATCTGCGCTTTGTGAGCTGCCGGGTCGGGTGTCTGTCGAACTCTCTGCTTGCAGAGAGGAACCCGGACGAAGCTCCGCCGAAGGGTAGGGTTTCGTTGGGGGAGGTTGACGGAACTGGCCCGCCTCGGCGGGTTTGGATGGTTATTTATTTTTGGCTGGGCCTACGGGCTCAGAGATACTCACATTAAAAAGGCCTTGTGCCACATTCGATCCCCGTGGGTGGATTGATAAATACCATCTATAAAAAGAATGTATAAACATAAAAATGTCTTAATATATATATAAATATATATATATATATATATATATATATATTAATACCTATACTCGGGTGGTGTGAAAAAAAAACAGATGATAAAATTTGTAAATAAAAATATTATTAAACAAACTCAGGGAAAAAAAATTCAATAAAAAAGAGAAAAGACTAAAAACATCCGAGTTGCATGAATATAATCAAGCAACACTGCAATGTCTCGACAAAAGAAAAAAACACCGACAGAGTAACTTACGTTAAAACATAAAAAGTGCTCAATAAACTAAGTAGAGCAATCACTAACATGTCGTTTGGGTCAACCTTCTCTAACCAAAGTTATCCTGATGATCGGTTACGTGAAACCTAGGTAGATAGGTTCTGGCTCATTAGGTTATATATATATATATATATATATATATATATATATATATATATATATATATATATATATATTCTATTTAAGTATTTAAGTCTATTTTCTTCTTCTATGGGTACCAGTTTTTGTTTATATATATATATATATATATATATATATTAGTATGCGTCAATTTGGATTAAATCGAACGGAATGGTAAAGATATCAGAAAATTTTGGCATGTTAAACACCATATTGAATGGACTTGTGTGCCCACGAAAACTTAATTATCACAAAAGGGTTGAGTTATTTCCCCTTCCACCGCCGGATAGTTGACTACAATAGTCATTCAAATGACATAATGTTTTGAAGTAGTTTTAAGATATAAAATTTTAGAGTAGATATTAGCAAAACAAAACGGAAACTTGTGAGAATAAAGCACCAAACCTTGTTTAGCAAATAACATAGAGGGTTAAGTTTAAGAATGTTAAATTACCTCCTCGGTTAACCACTGGAGCTGCTATCCCCTAAAAATAAAAAAGGAGCCAGTGGACCATGTAAACATTCAGTCCAAGCAGTGGACTGGTTATTACGAGCATCCAATTAGGTGAGCGGAAAACGTTGTCGACTTTAATCCAATTTATTATAAAGGCCAGAGTCTCTGTTAGCGTTTGATAGCGGAGGGGGAATCAGGGTTTGATCTCCCTTGATTGGATCGGCTTGGTGATGGCATGTATAATGGTGAAAGACTGTAAACTCCCTAATGAACCAAATCAATTTATATCACTGACGATTCTCTGCGACACTTATTTAAGAACGTATTTAATTTATTTTTTTAATATACGCTTATTTAAGAGCGTATATTAAAAAAATAAATTAAAATCAAATAAATTAAAAAAAAATGAATTAAATTAAATTAAATAATAATCAATATAAAAATAAAATTAAAAAAAATAATCAATGTAAATATAAAATTTACTCAAAATAGGAAAATGCCTTGTAAGCGTCATGATGTGTGTGTCCCCTCCGATTCATATGCGAGATATCTCGCTATTGCTTGTTTTTACTAAATTGAGACTGAAACAATGTGGCATGCAAAAATCTTGAAATCAATGTAAGATGTAAATAAAGCAATAGCTAAAACCTGGATTGGCTGACGTAATGGATAACAGCTCGGAATTGGTAATCGGAGAGTCGGGTTCTAATTCCAGTCGGGTTTGTTATATTCACAAATATCCTTGGGAAAGGCATGAATGTACTTCTCCCACTAGCTATGAGCTAATTAGTAGAATTTGTATCAGTAAAAATCATTATATTCTCCCCAAATTTCTTACACTCTCAAAAATATTTTCTGGTTTCAAATAACCCGATTGATAAGCCGTAAACAAATCAATCGACCAATTGTATTGATTGATTCGTTTTTTACGGTTTATTAACCCATTGCAGATTATTTAAAGCCAGAAAATATTTTTTAGATTATAAGAATTTTTTTTTTTAGATAATACTGGTTTAGTTATACAAGTCTTATACTAATTAACCCATAGCTGGGGGAGAAGAGGTGGATTCATACATTTCCCAATGGTATTTACAAGTAAGGGAACATAATGAACCCAACTTGTATTGGAAGTCGGCTCTCTTAACAATTCCGATCCATTATCTATTACAACTCCGGCACATACAAGCTTACAGTACCTGCTATTCACAAGCGGTCACTCATCTAGGTACTGACCAAGCTCGAGTTTCGAGCCTGGTCGCACCTGCAAGATCATTGCATAACTTTGGTGACTGGATGAGAACTGGTGTTTCAAAGTGATATGGCCTTAAGTCATACCTCTCGCACATCCCAGCTTACAGGACCTGGTATTTCCAAGTGGTCACCCATCTACGTGCTGATCAGGCTCGATATTGCTTAACTTTGTTGATTGGACGGGAACAGGTCTTCAACCTGATGTGGCCTTAAGTCATACATCTTACACATCCAAGCTTACTGCAGCTGGGATTCACAAGCAGTCACTCATCTAGGTACTGACCAGGCTCGATTTTGCTTAACTTCAGTGATCGTACGGGAACCGGTGTTTTAACGTGATGTGGCAGTTGTATTGAGTGATCAATACTAAATACTTTGTATTCAATAGTAAAAGATTATTATTAATAATTTTCTATGTTCAATTTTTACTCAGTTTCCAAATTTCTTTTCCTATTGTGAATAACTTTACAATATCCCGTTTCTCTTTTGTGGGTTAATTTGAGGTTTAGAATAAGAAGAAAAATTATCACCTAACTAAAAAACAATCACATAGGTTTTTGGAAATATACCGTATTTCTAAAATACAATATATTTGATCGGGCAAATTGACCGACACAAGTTCCGCGAAAAAAAATAAGGGTAAAATTAAACAGGATGTAGCGATGTCTTTTCATTGGTCATTGAATTGAGGAATCAGGAACGAGCAAGATGACGTGATTGCCACAGAGTAGTTAATGACTCCTATTCAAAATATAAAAGGAGAAAGCGAGAAGATGGAGGTCATTTCGGCAAGATCATTGAGTAATATTGAAATGCATCATTTTTCTCGACAAATTATAACAATGATTTAAAATCATTCATCATTTTCTCACAAAAAATGTGTGACACGCAGTAAGGCGCGGGTAATTCGGCTAGTATAATATAATTTATTTAATATCTATTTTTCCTTTCATCTGGTTTCCTCTTTGTTTTTCTAGCGGTTTATCAATTCCTACCTTTCCGCCTTCATTTTTGCTCTCCGTTTCCTTTCCCTCGCTTTTTTTCTATATAGTTATTGATATTTATTTTAAATTTTTGCTATATAAAGTTGACCGTTGTCATGTCATACGAGAGATATGAACACGTGCTATGACGTATAACCGACGTATCACTCAATGATCTTGCCGAAATGACCCCCATCTTCTGGCTTTCTCCTTCTATATTTTGGATAGGACTCATTCGCTTATTCAAATTTAAATTTAATTTAAATCAAATGAAAAAAATTCCAATGTGGAATTGTGCAAAAACAGTTTGATGCGATCCCTTTGATATGTATTTGATGGAATTCTTGATTGAATGAATGAGCAGATTTCAACATTGATATGACAGATGAATTGTCATAACAAATATGCATTGTATGGCATTACCCACTGATTGGTGATTTCTTGCTCAACTTGACGTCCATATTGTCTTATTTTGATCTTGCCGATGTGACCGCCATCTTCTAGCTTTCTCCTCCTATAATATAGATCGGAGCGATTTCCTTTTTAAAAAATTTAATTTAAATCAAAGGGAAAATTTTTCATTTGTGAGAACCCCCTTTGATCAAAATGAAATATATTTATCCAATTATTCTGGGTAATTTAGTTTCAGAATATATATATCCAAAACCCTAAAAGGAGTTCGATAACAGAGACAGATGCTACAACTTTATATATATATATATATATAGAGAGAGAGAGAGAGATAGATAGATAGATAGATAGATAGATTATATAAGCTTTAGCCGGCTACCAGTTTAAGTGAAGAACAACCTGACTTCAAAACATGTTGTGCATGAAGCTAGCTCAGAATAAATTCTTGAATATTACTCGCTTACTTTTTGCCAGTCTTTGAATTATGACACTTTGTGTCCTCCATATTCAATCGCCTGATGAACGTTCATGAACGTTCTCAAATTTAAAAGCCTCGATGAACGAATGACATCGTCGCTTTTGTTTATAAACACGTACAACAGAATAAATCCTACATTGCCTCAGAATAAATCTTACATTGCCTTGATACGGTCGCTCAGAGGACGAAACGCGTTGGCTAAGAATTTTTCCTCTTCTCTCATTCTGTTCCTCTTTATCCTAAAATAATTTACACACACACACACTATATATATATATATATATATAGTTAAATATAACAAATGTCTATTATGTTTTATCATGAGCCTTTCCAAGTGCTGTATAAGGGCTTTAGTTTCAAGGGAAAACAAAGACAAAAACTGTCCAACATTTGTATATTTCTTTATTATATTCGTCGTCAATCTAAGCTTTCGGGTCACATGATCCATCATCAGAGTGGTGTTCACCATCAAATATGACATCCAGTTATGTTTAGATAGAAGATTTCTATGCAACGATAACAGTCGCGGAATAGCAAACGCAGGTCGTAAATTCGTAATGCGCTTCTATGACGTCGTACATGACCACATGAGAGAAAGAAATATTATCAACAGAACCATATGTTTAAATGCATTGTAATATGTTGTGACTAGTTTGAAATGTAATTTTATTGAGTGTGAATATCGATTCGATTTCTCTGGTTGGAAGCTGTGTAAGGGCTGAAATCACTTGGAGGCTTCTAACACAATATCGCGAAAGTGCATTACCGCATAGATGCGTGCATGAGTCGATCGAGAATTTTGAACGCACGAAGAAGGAACAGGACGCCTGTCAACCTCTATCCTGACGAGAAAATTCAGCAAGATCGACAGATAGTAATGGCAAACTAGCGAATTATCACCGATGAGGTAGCATGTTCTCTGCAGATACGGATCACTGCTCTTTGTTCCTCCTTGGTGCACACTGCTGGCAGAGCGGCCATGTTTACACTGTAACAGCAGCAAAAAAACTGCCGCAATC
Source organism: Acanthosepion lycidas (assembly GCA_963932145.1). Classification (NCBI taxonomy): domain Eukaryota; kingdom Metazoa; phylum Mollusca; class Cephalopoda; order Sepiida; family Sepiidae; genus Acanthosepion; species Acanthosepion lycidas. The sequence continues at coordinate 26,344,784 of OZ010601.1, forward strand.
TAGCGCAAGTTTTAATCAAGTGACCACCAATTGTAAGCACGCATGAGCGGAAGGCAATGCGACAAATCTAGATATGTTATGGCGAAAATGCAGATTCGAGTATGTGTGTGTGTGTGTGTGTGTGTACACGCGCGTGCGTCTCTGAGAGAGTGAGAATGATGGATTCTTCCGTTGTTTCCAACACATGATAACCAAAAATTTACTTTTTGCCTTACATTATTCATGCACGCGATCTTCTTGTCACATTGTTACGTTTTTCTCCACACACAGGTATACCACACCCTACGTCGTTAATTGGTTCCAGAGGTCACAACTTAAGTCGAAAAACGTCTTAAGTTGAAATATCCACAGTGTAAACCGCAAATAAGCATTCCTTGTTGCTTATTATATATACGTACGGTATTCTGAATAAAATATTTAATTTCCAACTTATCTTCGCTTAGCATTAGCACATGAGACTTTTCTTCGGAGCCATCGGCAAAAAAATGTAATTGAAAGAACGTCAACGGCAGAGCACAGATGTAAACAAGTCTAAATTTAAAATCAGTGTTAGAGCAGAAAAACACCGCAGTAGTGCCGCCTGTCAGCAGAAATAAAGTAGGTTCAACTGATGTTCGTATGCTAACTTTTTGTTTTTGATATATATATATATATATATGGTATACATAATATTATTTTTAAATTTATTTAAATACTAGCAGTAGAGCCCGGCGTTGCAACGATTGAAAACAATGATTTTGTTTGAGTTTGGGTTTGACCAATTCGTAAAAAAAAACAAACAAAAAAAAAACTAATTAAGACATGCGTGTCCGTCGACCTTAAACAATAATCTTTGTCAATTATATTTTTTAGTCTTTATGATGGACGATACTTGATCTATCTCTTACTGTTACATCCCCGGGCAACGCCGGGCTCTACTGCTAGTATTAAATAAAATACACAATCGAGAAATAGTACTCAGGTTGCCGACGCGTTTATTCATTTGACTTTTTCAAGGCAAGTGATGATAAACAAAAACGAAGTGTCGTGTAGGTACATGAAATTCAAACATTTTTAAAAAGTCGCTCCTGTGTCGGCCCCTTGTACTGAATCGTTCATACAAAAAGTAAATTGGTAAGGTTAATGAGATAAAATTCACTTCCCTAACTAAATTTTAAAAATGCATTAACCCACTAACCACTCGAATGTTTTGATCCTTGTTTTTTAAAATTATAAACTGTATTAGGTCTTCCTTCTTTTTACAAGTACATATAATAATTTAAAAAAAAAAAAAACAAAAAAAAAAAGGATCAAAACATTCATCGAGTGGTTAGTGGGTTAATGCATTTTAAAAATTTAGTTAGTGAAGTGAATTCGCCATTTTATCTCATTAACTTTACTAATTTACTTTTTGTATGGATGATTCATTGTAATCATATATATATATATATATATATCACGCACGGTGAATACAAGACCTGGCTTCTTTAGTATTTTTAGCGAGATTAATGCTCGACAAGCGTACATATAAATTTTAGATCAAAATAGAATTCTTTTCACTTTTCATTCAAAATACTCAAATTTTAGGAATACGTTTTCACAGCGTCGCCCACGGGACGACAACGTGACCATATTTAAACGGAACGCTGATCATATAAAACTTTCAGTTATCTGTTTGGATAAGTCTTGTTCTTATGTCCATCGTCTTTGTCATGTTGAATTGATAATGTTAATTATATTTTATATGTCCTGAAGATGGTTTATTAGACCGAAACGTCCGACGTTGACATTATATTAACATTAAAACAGCATAATTGCATATAAGGATTTTTGTTTGTTTTTTCCGTATATTTTTCTTCATATATATATATATATATATATATATATAAAGCATGCATATGCATGGAAACGAGAAAAAAACTTGTGTCTACAACTTCAATTTCCAAAATCATCCTCATTTATTAACAACCCTGTCACCTGGGAAAACACCTTCCACGGCTGCAACCAACGCACGGTGAGCTACTGCCATGAAAAAAAAATCTTTGCTCCCTGCAGAGGCCAAGAGAATAAGGAAAAAGTAAAACACCACATCTTCATTTGGACAGGCCTGTACAGGGTGCGACGGACATATTGTCGTCTAACTTACGCAAAAAAGAAAATAACACTGACATCTCATTTTAACAGGTATATTTACCAAAATTACACAAAAATATCTTGAAATACTAAAGAGTAAATTTATTCAATAAAATCACCATTGGCTTCAACGATGGCCTCCAGATGACTTTGGAATCTCCTGCAACTCTTCTAGACAGTCTCCAGAAGTTGGCGAATGCTGCCATAATCCTTGTCTTCGGTTTATCTTTGGTATTAAAAGGAATTTTGTTGGTCTCTCGCTCAACTGCGGCCCACACACAATAATCCAGGGGAGTCTGGGGAGTTAGGTGACGAGATATAAGGGTCATGTGGTCGCAGAAATTGTCTGACAGTCATGTCTGGATTCTCATGCTTGTGTGGCATGGTGCAGAGTCCTGTTGTCAGACATAAAGCTTTCCAGCAGTCATCCTCTTGATTCAGAATAGCCCTACCCACTTGATGTAGACATCCACGTTGATTCTGATGTCCTCACCAACATATTTGGGAGTTCTCTGAGATTCCATAATTTCGTAATCACCATTAGACACATCGAAGTCCTTCCGAATCTTCTCTACTGTCCTCAGATTGAAACCCAAAACAGACAAAAGTGTTCGTATCGGAGATTCCACCGCGAATACCAAGCAGTACAGCATGCAGTTTCCAAAATTTCTGGCTGAGTGAATTGCGTCATGGTGCCCAATTGTCCCTATTATACTGTGCAGTCGACAAAGTCAAAAGCAAACAACAGGCATGTGTCAAATTAAAAATATACAATGGCGACAATTTACCCATCGCACCCTGTAGATGCAAAATCTGTAGAAAGTCTGCCTTTCGCACATTGGACTTTACAGCCACATGAGACACTGCATGAGCGACTGACTTTCGAAAATGGAAAATCAAATGCTTGTTCCAAAAGTAATGCTTCCTGATGGTCCACATGGTAATAAAGTTTAAGCATTCCTAACACTGTCGTAATCTTATTTTTGCCTTTTTTACTGATAGCAACTGAACAGCAAGCAGGCATCTAATATAAAAAACGCCGGTCCACACAGACCTGGGCTGGTAGCACCTGTTAGGGTCCCAACTATAGGCAAATAGTTAACACCCAAACAGGGATCGAAACACTATGAAAGTGTAAAAATAGGTTTTAATACTAGCAAAAAAATATTTGAAGAAAATAAATATTACCAGCAATACATTTTTGAAGATAAAACAAAAATTACCAGCAATAAAAATCTTGTCAGCATTCAATAACCCATTGTGGTGTTGATATGCCATAAAACAAACTAAACTAATATGAAAGTGTGAATGAAATAAAAATCTGCCATTAAATTCCTCTAAGAAAAAGAAAAAAAGCATTCAATGGTATGCATCCTCACTTGCTGAATACTTCTGCAGATCAAAGTGTAGCTGTAATCACAGTAATGAATTTCAGTACCCACAAACTATGTTTCAGGTGTCCGTGCTCACCTGTTATAGCTGATGGTGGTGACTATGCAAAAAAGATATATATATATATATATATATATATATATATATATATATATATATATATATAGAGAGAGAGAGAGAGTGTGTGTGTGTGTGTGTGTGTGTGTGTGTGTGTGTGTGTGTGTGTGTGTGTGTGTGTTTTTTAGCTGTAAACTTGCTCTCTCTAAATGGTGTTGGTGTGTTTGTTACTTGTATCTGTTGTAGTTTCCTTGTAAATTACTTCTGGATTGTCTTCTCATCTATTTAATAAATGCTACTGTCAGTGTGTACCTGTGGCACACTTTTCAATTAAAGGGACATAACTCTCTAACTTTCAATTGCTCATGTTACAGAAATTTTGGATTTCCAAAATTTCATGACTGCAATTGTTTGTTTTTTTTTATGTGACTTTTTTGCGATAAATGTTTTTGCACAATAATTTTCATAACTTGGAAATAAATTTGTGAATAATCAAAATCCAGCAAAAGTCACCCATGAAATACGCATCAAATTGTTTTTAAATTAAGTGGTGTCGGAAGAATTATCGTTAAACTTTTAAAAGGTAAGCTTAGATATTAATGCAATATTTAATCGCAGGGATCAATTTTGAGTTCTTCTGCAGTTTAAGCATGCCTATCGCATATGGCAGTAGTATGCCTCGCAGAAAGAAATCTGCCAACATGAGGACCAGATTGCAATCAAAAGAGCCAAGGCGGTAGCAAAGAAAAGAAAATCCCATGCAAATGAAAACCTAGATCAAATGGCAGCCAGGAGAGCTTCTAATGCTGAAGATTGAGAGTCTCTAAGACTTTGCCTAACTCCTGAACAAGCTGAAGGCCCAATCAAGAGTTGTCCGCAGGAGATAGCTTAAATGCTAGCTGAGAGGGTGCCTTTCAAGCTAGTAGTCTAATATATATCAATAATACATCTTACTCTATAATAATTCATTGCAGTCAAAATTACAGGACTAATGGTGGTGACTGTTGAACATATGCTGTTCTGTAACTGAAAACTTGCTTTATCCAATAGTATTGTGTTCCTTGTCAATAAATAAGCAGCATTACTTTCAAATTGTCCCCTCATATTATTACATATCAATAATATCACTTCCATGTGGGTTAATGTTCATTGCTGGCAAAAATACAGAGCCATGCTAGTGACTGTAGAACAATAGTGTTTTGTAGCTGAAAACCTGCTCCTATCCAGTGCTGTCATTGATGTGCTCCCTGTATCTACTTTATTTTCTACGGAAATAAATGAGAAACATAACTTTCACAGCATACCTTGTAAATATCTTTAAGCAGATGCATAAAAAACGTTTTTTTTTCTTCTTCTTACATGTAAAAAACTACTAATTTGAAAAACATTTTTTTTCCTCTGCTGGAAGCTTTTACACACGCTTAATATATAGAAATACCATGCATAAAAAGAAAGGCTTAAAAGATAACAAAAATAACAAAGACTTTTTGTTTAAAATCAGAACTTTTTTTTTTTATATATTTATATATATATATATATATATATATATATATATAATTTAAAAAAATGAAAACAACAGAATGAACAGATTTTCCTTTCTTTTTTTTTCCTTGAAAAGAAAAAAAAAAATTTCTGTTCTCAAACTCCTAAATGTTTTTTTTTTTTATTTTTTTTTTACTTTAACATGTGTTTGTGTGTGTAATTCAAACCATTCAAAATAAAAATAAAAATAAAAAAAAAATAAAATAAAAAAAAAAAAAAAACAAAATCAGACAATAGAGGGGAAAGAGAGGAGGAGGAGATCTCAAAACATTGATGGTTTAATACCATTGTACCCAATGAGGAAAGCTAAATGATTATTACACTAATGGTTGGAGGGAAGAAGGGAAGAAAAAAAAAAAAAAAAAAATCAAAAACCCCTCCCCCCAACAAGTTATCTCCCTTGGATATATCAACTTTGTGGTGATGGCCAGACATCATGGCTTCAATAGATAAAGCAGTGAATTTAAAATCAATCCACTGGCCTTGATTGCTTAAAAAGGAAAATGCATTTCAGACAAGAGATAAGAAAATGAGAAACAAAGACATATCCATTCCAAACTATCCTTCATGTCAACTGTCTTCCACAATGACAAATGGTCTACAGGTTCCAGTCAACAGGTATTTGTTTAATCACACTGTGTGTGTGTCTGTGTGTGTGTTTAAATGCTGGGATTCATCTCTACGGAAAAATGGGTGGGACGAATTGACTTGATCCAATGCCGTTCTCTGCATGCAACACAAATAGTGAAATGCATCTTTTGGAAGCAACCAAGTGTTAGTGATTTCCATTAATACTGATTTAGACTGACCAAAACATTAAAAGAAAAGAAAAAAAAAAAAAAAAAAAAAAAAAAAGACAGTCATAACCCACCCACCCTGTCCGCATCAAGAGATACAGAAATCAATCCGGCCAACTAAGAGCCTACTCCGGCGACTTTATTTTGTTTATTTAAAAAGAAAAAAAAATTTTTTTAAAAGACACAAAAATTATATTAAAAAATAAAGAGGAAAGCATATCAAAGTAGGAATGAAACTGCCACTCCCCCTCAAAGTGACAAAATGGGAGAGTGATATTTCTGGTGATTCCCACCCCCTCCAGACATCATCATTATATATATATATATATATATATATATATATAATAAAAATATAGTTTTAACGTCTGCTATATTTATGGATAAAAGTGCTCAATATCAGGGATAGAGCATATATAAATATGAAAGTGGACACAGTGTTTCATGCTTTAATGCAATCTTCATGCATAAAACAGACTGTTGCTGCTTGGTGTTGACATCACTATCCACTTTACTATATATATATATATATATATATATATATATATATATATATATATGAACAAAAAGAAAAAAAGAGCAAGAACAGAATAGTAACCAGTTTTAAAATTGTGTAGTTTGTTCCCCCAACCCCATGTAATTATTTTTTTTTCATAGGTTATCATATAACAAAGGTGGATAAATCTTTTGCTTGCTTTTTCTTCTTTCAATGTCTTAGTCATAAAAGTCAGTTTTTATTGCAGATTCAAACAAAACATTAAAATTCTGCCCACCTTCTTTCCTTCTTTATACGAAGTTATTTCCTTTGTTTCTTTTTTTAATTGAATGCCATGTGGGTATTTTATGGTGAGGTTTGATTCTAGAAGTACGATTTCTGAGATTTGGTCGAGATATAATCAAGTAGGGTCTGGTCTAATCAAGTGTGTCCTGGTCAAGAAGCCTGGTAGAATGGACTTGGCTGGATGAACAGAGTCCTCAACATCCTGACTTGGTTGGGTTGGGTTATTTTTTTTCTTTTTTCTTTCTCTCCTTGCTGCCACACCAACACACAATATTTTTTTTTTGTAATCCAATTGACACAACCTTATCCAAAGCCATATTTGTGATGTTCTCAATTTAAGAAGGTAAAAGTTTTTCTTTTTTTTTTTTTCTTTTTTTTTTTGTTGGGGTGTGTAATTAAGTTTTTTTCAATAGGTTTCTCATTTCTTAATACAGAACAAAGAGATAAGACCAAAATGGAAAAAAAATGAAAAGGAGAAATTTAGAATTAAAACCATTTTTTGGTTAACAATAGAAAAACTATGAAGTTAGAACAATAGTAAGACTTATACAAAATAAAGTAAAAATAAAAAAAAAAGATTCTCAACATCTGATTTTTATCTTAAATATTTTTCTCTTTTTTTCTTTCTTTTCTCCATGATCTGGAAATGGTCAGAGAAACAAAGTCAGATGTAAATGTATTATCCAATCCATAGAAACACGATCGTATCTATTCTTGGATACAGCCAGGTGTAAATGTACTGTCCAATCCATAGAAATACCATATATCATCAACTGATATTGTTTTCTCTAAAATTTTTAACTTCTCCACCCAGCAATCTCAAAATCCCCACCCACCAATCTTCAATTCCCCACCCTGCAATTTTTTACATAAGTTATGTATTTGTTTTGTGACCCCTATAATTTTTTTTTTTATTTCTTTTTGCTGCATTAAACCTAAGCATGCTAACATGGGGAGGTATGAAAGAATGGGGTGTGGATGAAGTCAAGCACAGGGAGACAGGAGAGAGTAAGGACCGATGAGATGTTTATAAAATATCCACCTTTCAAATTATCAGCCTTTTGACAGTTTTCTTTTTTTTTTTTTTTTTAAATAACTGACCTCAAATTTCAGATACACATAAAAAAACAAAAAAAAAAAAAAACAAAAACAGAAAACCAACAAATAAAAAGAGAAATCAACAGCAATCATTTTTTAAGGTCATAAAAAAATCAAAATTCAAAAAGAACTAAAACCTCATGCAGACAATTTTTTTTTTTTTTTTATAAAAAAAAAAAAAAAAAAAAAAAAAAAAACAGAAAACCCAAATATTCTTTGAGTAACAGTCACAATCTAATCTGTACAATAGTGTTACGTCGAGATATCTTTACTACTGCTGTTAGCTTTGGGATATGTGATTACATCACCCTGAGTCATACTGAACAGAATATAGATATTTACATACAAAACAAATAATTTTTCAAGTCATTTTTGGTCTTATTGTTAAAAACAACCTTAAGTGTTGAGGTTGGGGAATCATTCACAGTTTTTTTTGTTATATATATATATATATATATATATATATATATATATATAACACGTGTATCTAAATATATGAGGTCAAGTAATTAAAAAAAGACTTTTAAAATCAAGATTTAGTTTGATTTGATAAAAACAAGTCTATTTATCTGAATTATATTCTCTTTCTGATTGTTTCAGGCCATCATGTTTTTTTTTTAAATTTCTTTTCAAGCAGGTGTATTTTTTTTTTTTTTTTTGTAGAGTCATGTGGTTTGTGAACACACCAGGCTCAAGACAGGTGGAAGGATTTCTTCACTTGTCATTACAGAACTATAGATGAGAGGGATTCTTTTAAGAGGCAAGGTTCATACCTCGGCCCCAAGATGTAAAACACCCCCATCAGCAATGGGAACATACTTGTCTGTGCCTATTTGAACAAGTAGAATAGTGCGATCAACATGTGACCGATGAACAGGATCTCGATGACAAGGGACCCATCGGTGAAGGATAGTGCCTTCCATTCCCTTTGTTGGTACCCAGCCATTCCAACCACTTTTACCCCCATTCTGCTTCCAGTCTTCACGAGGCCACTGCACATCAATACGGCGGCCAAGGTTAAGGTTTTCAAACATCTGGCTTGGATCCATGATCTGAAAGATGAAGAAAAAAAAAAAAGAGAAAAAAAAAAAAGAAATAAATATTGTGAAATTTTGATTAATTGGTTTGGTTTTTAATGGCTTACTAGGCTTTTGCAGGTTATGGCTTACCAGGCCAAAAATATTTTTAGATTATAAAAAGATAATTTACTGATAAAAGTATTACTAATTAACCCATAGCTGGGGAGAGGAGAGGTGGATTCATACTTTTCCCCAAGAGTATTTGTGCCTAAGTAAATACAAAAAAAACTGACTGGAATTGGAACTCTGCTCTCTGATTTCCAATTCCGAGCCAATCTCCATTACACCATCTACAGATCCAAGCTTACAGCATCTGGTATTCCCAAGCAGTCCCCTGTCTAGGTACTGGCCAGGATTAACATTGCTTAACTTTAGTAATCATACAATAACCAGTGTTTCAATGTGATATGACCATAAATTGTGAAATTCTGAAAAAAGTGAACTATTATTATAATTACTCATTACAGAAGTTGTTACAAATAATATAGTATGCAGCAGAAATACCTCACACATAATGGACGTAGACACCCTTTCTACTAATGTCTTATGTAGGAGTCAAACGGCAACATTATGTTGAAACACTGGTTCCCATATGATCAAAGTTGAGTAACAGTGAGCCTAGTCAGTACAAAAATGAGTGACCACTTAGAAATACCATGTGCTGTAAGCTTGAATTTACAGGCAGTGAAATGGATAATAGCTTGGAATTGTTAATCGGAGAGCCAAGTTCCAATTCAAGTTGGGTTTGTTATATTCACACAAATACCCTAGGGAAAGGTATGACTATGTCTTGTCCCCCAGCTATGGGTTAATTAGTAAGTCTTGTATCACTGAATCATCTAAAACAATAAAATAAAATTGCATGCAAAATATTTAGATTTCGGTATTAAATAACCCATAGAGGTGTTGATATGCCACTAAACAAAAACAACCAACACATTAGGTGGGAGATATTCCTACAGTCCCTTGTATCATCATCCAAATTGGTTTTATCAGCTTATTTGTGCTGATGTCTTCCTTAGCCACTAGATGTTCATTATTCATCCAATGCAATAACTTTCCTGAGTTCTTCATGACAGATATCCAAACAAGCCATACAAGTGTGTGTGTGTTGTAGGGGGTGGTCGTGGGGGATTGGGGGAGGGGGGTGCACTAAAATGTGCTTGGACTGAGACTCTTCCTAAAATCAGTATTCTCAGGTTTGGTCATTAAAATACTGGTTTTGGGGAAATGGGTCAGGCAGAGAACATTATATATATATATATATATATATATATATATATATAGATAGATATATAATTTATTTATTTATTCACTTTCTCACCATGAGACCTGGATTCAAATCTTACCATGGTCGATTTGTCAGAAAGGAGATTTTCTGATGTTATCGGTCTGGAGGGGGCAATCACAGCATGCGGAACCTTCATAATGTGCCTAAAAACCATATGACGGGTTGACCCAACACTTAGAGGCCATTGATGGCTGTGCTAGCATAAAGTCACAAGTCATCATGACTAAGGGTTTGAGTATACTGGTCTTGTTCAGATTCTTGATCATGCTAGATAACATGCTCTCTCCCAGAAATTGTAATTAAGGTCTGCTCAGCATAGATACAGTATAAACCAGAGGTGGGCTCTGTGGGTGTTGAACACAAATGTGCCTGAGTGAGCATCTGCAATAGAGACTGACTAGCTGCTCTAATAGACAGATATCCTGAAATACAAATGTCCAGCTATTATTATATATATATATATATATATATATATATATATATATATATATATATATATATATATACTCTCTCAATGTTTTCGAGCTGAGGTTCAAGGAGCTCAATTCTTTGAACCAAATAGTCTACTTGCACATATGATTTGATTATAATGGTAAAGGCTTGTGCAGAACCAGCCACACTTTTCTGAAGAACTGAATAGAGAGAAATGGTGCACATAGTAGGTCCACAAATGACTCTCCTCGGAGTTCTTCTCCTAGACTGGTTGCTGACAACTGCAATAGGCCCCAGTCTGCCCTGCTATTTACTCATAGCTTGGGGGGGAGAGATGGATTCATACCTTATACAAGGATATTTGATATAATGTAATGAATTCAACTGAAATACATTCTTCAAATGAAGATTGTTTATATCGATGAATATTATTTCCCTCAATATTGAGAGAACCAATTTTAAACTAAATAATAACAATGAAATTAAATAGTCACATTTATTATTATTTAAATACATTTCCCCAATTATTATCATTTAAATACTTACCCCAATTATTATCATTTAAATACTTACCCCAATTATTATTAAATACTTCCCCCCCAATTATTATTAAATAAGTTTCCATCAAATTATATTTACTTTTTTCAAAAATTATTTTTAAATAGTCTTCCCAATTATTATTATTACATTTTAAATATTTTGTCCAATGATTATATTAATATTTTCATGTCACTATCTTCAGCCTTTACCTTGCAGTTTTATGAACACTTGGAATTATCTCCCTTACAATGGCAGTGCAAGGAAAAACAACTCTTGTGTAGCAAAATTTTACAGACAAAAAAAAATCTATTTGACATAATAAATTAGGAAGAAGATGCAAATAACAATTCAATCAAAACATGGGATTGAGAACATTAATACATACAAACCTCAAGGAGGAAAAAAAAGAAAAAGGAAAGCTAATAACAGATTAAATCAATGGAAAAAAAAAAAAAAAGAAACACTATTAGTAAAAACCAAAACTAAAGGTTGTTGTCATCTCAGATTGAATCATGCATTAATGACATTCAATTCATAGAATTTATTTTTAACTGATTACATGAGGTCATAGGGTCAAGTGTATAAAGCAATTAAATTTGCTAAAATAAACTCAAATATATCACGACAGAAATAGGAGAATTTTGATTCTATTCCATCAACCACACCATATTGATTTTATTCTCAGCCAATTTTCAAATTATAAACGGAAGCATTTATACCAAAAACAACCATTGCAATGTCATCAGTTCCCAACTTGGTATTCAGGCTGATGACAACTTGTTTTTGCCTTAATAGTAAGCCCGATAAAGTAAAACTGCTGTCTTTTAATCATCAATCATTAAAATTATAGAGTAGACTAGGCTCTTTAGCTTTGGTTGGCAACAAACTTCTCAACTTGGAGAGAAGAAAATCTAAAACAGGCTGGTTCCATTTCTTCCTATAGGTAAAACTAAGGATTACTCCTTGCTGCTGGTATTAGGTAACCCAATGCTACCTATCGCATGTTACTTGGAGAGAACATGGATACTGCCAGTTAACTTCTATTACTCTGGGAAATGTCACCAAAATAATCTAATTCTAGTTTTAGCCTGTGAAAATTCCAGTTTTCATATGTCAATTTTCTGATGAATGACTAAATAAGTTCATATCGAGTTCTACGCCAATAAAATATCTGTAGAAATCACATCTTTAACAACCTTAAAACAAAATATTGCAACAACCACCATAAATATGTATGCTGGTCATTATTTTAAGAAGTAGGGAGGTACACATGAAAAGATTTGAAATTGACAACTTTTTTTCTATTTCACTGAAACACATTAATCACTTGTTTTCCCTTCTTTCATTTTCTGACTGAAATCAAAGGAACGTCTTTTGATATGTCTTCCATCAAAACAGAATAGTCTATTATTTATGAGGCATTGGCAGGACATAATGGTTGTGCCAAACTAAAGATTTAATGAAGGGAGGAACAAGCAGAATTATTATACAAATCTTAAACTGAAACTGGCTAAGATTGTGTTAGTTCACCACACAAGTCAGAGGTAGGTAGTGCAAAAGAAAAAATAAAAAGAAAAAAAAAAGAGAACATTGATTGAATCAGTAAAAGAGAATGAAGGGATAGTGAGCCATTTGGATAGAGGAGTTAGGCACTACTTAAATTGACTGTTCAGCTCATTAAAAAGTAGAGAAAAGACATTATTTTGAAGAAGTTTTGTGGATTAGCACTCATTTGATTGGTTACTTCATTGATTGATATTGTTTGGCAGTATATCAACACCTCTATGGGTATTTAATGTCAAAATCTAAATATTTTTAATGCAATTCTGTGCCTTCAATTACAGATATTTTGTGCATACTTCTTTTACTTTCAGGGTAAATGCAAATGTGAGTGTTTTTTGGGTTTTTTTTTAGATATAATGTTTGTAGATGATAAAATGTATTTTCAGTAACTTTTTTATTTTTTTTAATAAAAGTTATTGCTGGTAATTTCAGTATAAAAATGTATTGTTGGTAATTTTTTTACCAATATGTACTGCAGATTTTTACACTTTTTTTTTTTTTTTTTTTTTTTTAAGTGCTGTATTGTTGGTAATAATTTTTTTTTTATAAAAATATATTGCTGGTAATTTCAGTACAAAAATGTATTGTTTATATATATATATATATATATATATATATATTGCTGGTATTTTTATACTTGTTTAGTGCTTTACATTTTTTTTTTGGGGGGGGGTGTCCACTATTTACCCATAGATGGGAGCCTAGGGTTAGGGTGAACTTGGGAACAACAGCAATTTTGAGGTAGTTCCATGCTCCTCAAAACCTCTGATCTCTCTGATCAAACGCATTGCTGCCAGATGTAATTTATCATCATACCTAGGACTAGCATTCACTGGATCTTCCTCAAACAAAAGCATTTTACAGAATCAAAAAAACGTGATTATTTTTTTTTTTAACATTTTAAAAATGTGAGAAGGGGAGGGCGGTACAATTGATGACATAGATACAATGCAAAAAGTAAAGTTTGAACTTGTGTAGACATCATTGATAAATATGTATTTTACAAACTGAGAAAAATGACATCACTTGGCAGCGGTATTTTTTTTTTTTTTTTACTTTTTGCATATAAAATGCTATATATATATATATATATATATATATATATATATAAAATGCATGTGTTTATATATGTGTATATATATATATATATATATATATATATATATATAAAATGCATGTGTTTATCGTATTTTATATATATAAAAATGCAGGTGTATTATTAATATTATATATATATATATATATATATACACACACACAGAGTGTCAAAAAAAAAAAAGTATGCACATTTTGAAGCTTTCTCAAGAAATAATTCAAGCAATCTGAACCAACTCTATTTAATTTAAATAATGCATATGAAGAGGGTATTTATTATAAATGCTCTTAAGATTTTGTCATTGCATGTTTTTAAATTGATGTCTATTATGATCCAAACATTGCTGACAACACAACACAATGGAACCACAAGAAGCAAGATTTCGCTAGGCATTTGGCTGCATTCTTGCTCTATAGAAACTTTAATTTCAGTGATTGTTTCTGGCTTTGTAGCATAAATTTTATCTTAAGTATCCCCACAAGTGCCCCCAAATGTCTATTGAAGGCTAAGTTAATTTTAGATTTCCATTCACCCCACAAAAAAAAAAAAAAAAAAAAAAAAAAAACACTATTTCAAATGCTGATTTTCAAGACTAGTTAACCCTCCTCAATTGAAAGATTTGTCTAACACTCATCATATCTGGGCAGAATCAGAAAGGGATTTCTGTAAGCCTTATATGTATAACATGCATACTAAAAAAATAATTTAAATAAAAAAAAAAAAAAAAAAAAAACATATATCATTTGGCGTCATCTACCCTGATGGCAGAATTTGGGTAGGGCCTGTAATTGAGGCTGTTAGACTAAAATCTAAATACCCTGGCACCCTGATGAACGAATTAAATAGATACAATAATAAATGGGTTAAATTATGATTATAAATCAATGTTAAAATATACAAAAAAAGAAAAGAAAAAACAATAACAATGGGGAAACAATTCACTTAACTGTCCCTATTATGAGTGTCACAGAGATTACATCCAATCCTGAAGGGTCTTGAGTATAGGGACAGATAAAGGAACATTAATTTTATTTGTGACTATAAAAAACAAACATACAAGTCGGGATGAATCCTCATTTGAATATTAAAAACATTGTAAATCCCATAAAATTATTACAGCACTCTAATGATAGAGAGGAGCAGTTGATGCCTTTCACAGTAGAAGCATTTTAATTCTTTTGCCAATTGTAAGAAGATTTAAATTTAGAAGTTCAAATGCCTACAATAAAGAAAAATCTTTGCTGAAATTTTGTTTGGGGAAAACTTAAAATTCCATCATTTATGCATTGTATTCAAAGTTGTAAACATATAAAACAGTACACTGCTGATTAAATTTGCTATAATATTGATAAATTATAGGCAGAACATCACAGAATTCAGGTAATGTTAATAATGTTACTGCCAAACGAGAAGTTCAAAACTACTGTTATTTAACTCGTTAGTTGGATGGCTTGTCGAAGTAGTTCACTAGGGGAATTAATAGCTTAGAATCTGGGACCAAAACAATATGCAGTGATAGGGGAGAGGCGGGTAGAAAATTCATAGAAATTGTTTTTTTCTTTGTTTTTACTTTTTTTTCTAATATGCATATAATATTATATACGTAAAAATTCAGATATAACTAAAATATATTAAAAAAACTATATGAGTAAAGACAAAAAAAAAAAAAAAACTTTTCTTAAACAGATTTCACCTTAGATGCTCTTTATCAAGGCAAATATAAAGTTTTATTTGTAATACATTTATAAACAGAAGTAAAATAATGTTAGGTTTGCAAAATTTTAATATTTATGAACGCTCAAAAATATACTTAAGGTTAACTGCAAAAGTCAAGATAAAATATGCAGGACACAAAGTGATGTAATTTAATTTCTAATAAATGAAAGTGAGCCTGAATTGTTGTTGAATTTTTTTATTTTATTTTATTTATATATATATATATATATATATATATATATATAGAGACACACTTTTTTCTTTCATTAATATTATTATTTATTATAATTTGATAAATTATTTATTTTAAATAGGAGAAGGTTTTGATATATCCAATTCTTTAAAAAATTTTCAATCATGTATGTTGACTTGGGAAAGAGGTATTTCTTTTAGGAAAAGATATATTTGAAAAAAATCTAGGTTGCAGGTTAACATTTTAGCAAATTTCAAGAGTAGCACTCTCAAGGACTTTTCATCTATGTAAGTTATTTTCTCTTAAGTGTGACATTCTTTCGATCAAAGTTGTGGTTGAATTTCTTTCTGTGTATGACTAATGCATTTGATAAATTGTTAAACGCTACAAAATAGACAAAGTCCGACAACTATTTTAATATATTTTATTGTTATACCTTATTTATATAGGCACAAATATTTAAGTAAGTGCTCTGTTTATAATAAACAGTATTAACAACATTTACTGGTCTGAACATCTGAGAAATTTCATAGAAAATATGCATCCTCCAGCAGGAATCGAACCTCTATCTTACATGGAATAGTCATGTAGCCTGACGTGCTATACCAGTTTAGGTACAAAGAAGCATCTGGTTAGGAAGATCAATTTTACTGCTTCAAGCAGATATGGACATTCAAGGGAAATCATAGGAAATTTGTAGTTTAAAAGCAGTAAAATCAACCTTGCTAATCAGACGATCCTTTGTAGTTAAACTGGTATAGTACGTCAGGCTATATGACAGTTCCGTGTAGGATACAGGTTCGATTCCTGTCGGAGGATGCATATTTTCTATAACATTTCTTGGATGTTCAGGCTGGTAAATGTTGTTAATACTGTTTATTATAAACAGAGCATTTACTTAAATATTTGTGTAAAATATATTAATGTATAAGATCCCTTTTTTCTTCATAGATACTTTTTTCATGTATATATAGTGTATATTTAGGCCATATATTTTCATTCAAACAGGTTTGGTTCAATAATTTAGAGTTATCATGCCAATTAGTTTTTGTTGTGATCCTTTGAAGTTTACATATTGATTTTTTGGTAGACTTAGAAAATTGAGTAAGAAAAATGAAAAATGTCTAAATTATTTAACCAAACCTGTTTGTATATATATATATATATATATATATATATATATATATATATATATATATATATATATATATATTAGTAAGTTTCATGCATTCTTTGGTTTAATTAACAAAGCTAGAATGCTAAAACTGTTTAACCCATTAGTGCACGGTGTCCAATTTTTTAAAGACAAGCTTAACTAAAATTTAAAATCCACTAACTATAATATTACCATTAACCAACCAACCAGGTAGATAAGGTAAAATGGGCCAAAATTTTAAGGAAACTTTATGCAGTAGTGGGTTGATTTTATGATTATTATTATTATTATTACTGAATAGATAATAAAGCCCTTCAAAGGAGAAAGTCCCTCTGGCCCAAAGTGAGCTAGGAAATTTGTTATGAAAAAGGCATGAAGCATTCAATTTTTTTTTTTTTTTTTTTTTTTTTTTTAGGAGATTCTTCAAAAGAATGTGACCCCAAACTTTTGACTATATTATATTAATGTACATTATAGCCTCTGAGTCTATAAAAATTCAATTGGTTTATCTTTCAATCGACTTCAAAGTCTTGTGGACACACCATTCATCAGAATTAGAGGATCAAATAAATCTACTGAATTGAGTCAGATATTATTGATTCTCTATATAATAAACACTAACCACAGACTACAAATTTGAAATTTGTACTATGTTAGAGTTCATTGAGAACATGACATTTAAATATTCACAAGCAGTCTAATATGACTATATTCAAGTTAAAATGTTTAAGAAAATGTATTTTGTCTTATGTAATTTTTATATTAGGGCTGACAATGTCACTGAATGGATTGGAATTGAGTCACAGAGATTTCGACATTGACACACAACTGAGACATATGGAGGGAATTGGTCAGGTACTCAGAAGACTGACAACAATGACAATTATATGACAGGAAATATATTAGTAGAATAGCAAAAGAAAAAAAACGAAAAAGACATGCTTAAAATCAAAATCAAGGAATTGGTATTTTTAAGGAGAAAAATCCTTTAAAAGTTTCATCATTGGAATTTTGGGTTTTTCAACAAAAGCAACAAGCAAACTTTCAGATTCTTAGAGCAAAATTCAGGGAGGTGGGGAAAAGAAAAAGATATACTCACAGCTTTGTTAAGTTATATGATGGCATTTGATTTTTTTTATTTATATTTTTAATCATTCTTTCATTCATTGGAAATAGAAAGGAGAGACCATCATATTGTGGTAAGGACTTTAGATATGAAAATAATAGACTTCTGAAAACTTATGCATCAATAGTCTGTTCAGTTTTGGGGGAACATATTTCACTTTTTTTCTTTTTTTTTTTTGTCTTCACACAGCTTCAGTTTCTTTCTACATGTGCCATCGAAGGAGTCAGCATGAGAGGCTGCCCAAGTGTCTGGGATAAATGAAATGTTGTCAGTTGGCAAGAAGAGAAGATGGATTCAAAATTAAAACAGAAGAGAAAAAAATTAACTTGAAAGTGTTTTTTTTTTTTTATGCTAGAGAAATAATTTGCAAAACTTTCTCCTGTAAAACATTAAATAACCCAACAAAGGTTGACATGTCATAAAATCAACCAACATAACTCAGCATGAAGTAATAGTTAACATTACTAGTCTGGTTGACCATTTACAAATAAGTAGTGGGATCAATCCTCATTAGGGGCACCATACAAACATTAAATAACCCAACAAGGGTTGACATGTCATAAAATTCAAATTACATAACATTTTCAGCATGGGTACTCGTTAACACAGTAGTCTAATTGATTATTATTATTGAATACAGAGTTTGATCCTTACTGGTTGCCCCCACATAAAATTGAACATAAAATAACCCTACATGAGTTGACACCTAAAATGAATCACCTATATGGATTGGTGAGGCTAGTCTGGTTGACCATTACTACTTAGTAGTGTATTTGATCCTCACTGGGTGTCTCACATAAAATTCAACATGAAATAACCCAACAAGAGTTGACATGTCATAAAATCATGTAACCTAAACCTCACTACATAGTAGCAAGTTCAATCCTCACTGGGTACCCCATGCAAAATTCAACATGAAATAACCCAACAAGGGTTGACAAGTCATAAAATCAAGTAACCAAAAGAAAATGGTAAGTGAGGAAAGGAGGCCTCTGCATTAATAAAGGATGAAGTGAAATATTTTACCAGGAAAATACTGGTCAGCATGTCTTTTTTTTTTTTTAGTACAGGCAAAAATTGAGATAGGTTGGCTGGGAAGTTGTTTTTAATCATCTGGTATGTTCATCAGATATTGTAACTTGAAATCCCCATTAATTCTGGTCTTTGAAGAATTTTCTTAAGATCATAGTGTGGACATACTATTTAAGATTCCTCAAAGTTGGTACATAAATTTAATTGTATGTTTCTTCTGAAGGCAACATTTTGGTGATCACCCGTTAACCAAACACGATTCAATTAAAACTTCCTTTTTTCAATGACTGTTTGGCCATCTTGAATGCTCCATCAACATCTTCCATGACAGTAAAGTCATGTTTTGGTAGCTTCAGAAGTAAAGGGTTTAGTGTCTAGTCTTCAAGAGGTGCAAAATATCCCTGAAAATTTGGAGATGCTTTTAAATAGCACATCCACACCACGATCTTTATCACCAGAATATGACCATCAGAACTATGAATTCTCTCTTAATGACACAAAAAAAAAAAAAAAGTAGTCAATTTCTTACAAGCAGGCAAAAGGCAACAAGAATATTTGTTTGTTGAAAAAAAGAAAAAATTCTGAAAAGACTCAATTATAAATAAAAGATGACAGGGATATAAATAATATTTTGCCGAGTGTCTTTGTTAAAATAAAGAAATTATTTACAGTTACAGTCCTGATTTTTGTTGTTACAGTCAAAACATTTCAGCCAATATGTCTTACAGTCTTGTTTAAGTTTTTATTGATCGGGCTAGAATTCAAGAAATTTTGAAATGAACCCTGTCTTCAATATACAGGAGCTGACTGTGCATATTTTATCATTCATGTCTCGGGATATTTCATCTTGGTTAATTACTCAGTTATCGCAATCCCTATTTATAACAATTATATACGTACTACCCAGCCCAGTGACTGAACTCACAAATCAAACACTTTAATCCTCTCAGCCATTGTGAAGAAGGCCAGAGGCCTCAATGGCTGAAATATTGTCATAACAACCACAAAGATGAAAATATTAGTCTGGATGTTAATGATAACTTATCCCAGAAATTCAGACAGAAATAAAGAAATGGTCTTTCATTTTTTACTTAAAAGACCAAAAACAAACTTTTTTTGACTAACTCAATAATCTTCATTTGACAGGATGAAAATAGCAGTGTCTCTGAATACAGATGATATTCATATTCAATTCAATGGCAGATGAGACAAGTTCAGGCAGCTTATTTATATGACAGACGATGCCAACCTATTGACCTATTGACCTTTGATGCAGGACCCTGGTGATTGGCATGAGACTTCATAAATGTCCATGATAGCTAAGCCGAACAAATAATCATAATATTCTTACAAAATGGCTTGGATAATTAAACAGTAGTTAACTAAAAAAATAAGAAACAAGATTGTTGGCTTTGAAAGAAAATAATATTGTTTATCCAGAAAGTTCATGCTGATTTTTAGTCATTCATGTTCCAACTTGATAAAACATGTTGAATTTATTGACAAATATGTTTAAATTTCCAATTAGAGCACACTTCAAACTAATCTCTTGAGAAAGAAAGATCAAAATTACTTAGTGTTATGTCATTTTATGAAAAATGAAAGATTATAAGGTATATTTTAGACATTTGATGCTTTTTTTTTTTACCATAAAGGCAAAAATGCCTTACAAGCAACAAAAATAATATGTACTGTGTACAGTGAAGTTGTTTTAGCTGACCGAACTGTATGGAAATGGTTCACAAAGTTTAGAGTTGGGGGTTGTTGCCTTATTGATGAAGAACTCTCAGACAGACCCCCCCCCACTACAGATGACAACCAAATCAAGACAGTGATTGAAAATAACCTGCATTACACAATGTAGGAATTAATAGAAACACTAAATTTATCAAAATCCACCATCCGTGAAATGTGAATAGACAAATCGCTACGATGTTTGGGTAGCGCATGATCTAAGTGAAAAGAATCTTTTGAATTGCATTTCATTTGTGATTTGCTGTATAAAAGCAATGAAAATGCACCCCTTTTTTTAAGCAAATTGTGACATGATGAGAAATGGATTTTTTTACAACAATGTTCAATGAAAAAGATCCTGGGGTAAGCAACAAGAGCCAACTTTAGTTACTTCAAAATACAGGTCTTCATCCTCAGAAAGTCATGCTGTGCATCTAGTTGGATTGGAAAGGAATCGTGTACTATGAGCTTCTGCCAAGTAAACAGTCAATTGATTCTGCAAAGTGCTGCTCGCAACTGGATGAATTAAGGGCATTATCAAGGAAAATGCCTAAAAATAGCAAACAGGAAAATGGGGGTAGATGTTGTTTCCCATTATTATAGTGCCAGACTTCACGTTTCTTTGGTGACCCCAGCAAAAATTGTTGCAGATTGGCTGGGATATGTTACCCCACACAATATATTCACCAAACATTGCACCTTCAGATTTTCATTTATTCAGGTCCTTGAAAAATAATCTCAAATGGTAAACATTTGAATTCTTTGGATGACATTAAAAAAAAAAAAAAAAAAAACCACCTTAACGAGTCCTCCAAAATTCTGAGAAGATAAAATCTTTACGTTAAAAGAAAAAATGGAGAAATATAGTGCAACAAAATGGTTCATATTTATTCGAATAAATATTTAATGGCATAATTTTGTTTTGTGTTTTACTTTCCCTTAAAAATCAGCATGAACTTTCCAGACAACCCAATACTTTCAAAAGCAAGATTATTCTTCTGTGTGCCGTGTCCTCCAGACATTGGAGATCAGAATATCCTCTCCTCTGTAGCTCTTAACATATTTTGTCTTTTTGCTATCTCTCCTAAACACTGTTCTGCCATCCAGTTACACAAGCTTTCTAGGTAGGTTGTGCATTATTTCCCTCTTGCTATCAATCTATCCTGTGAGTATCAAATTTTATGAGCCCTCTTTCCTCTTTATGCGCCTTAAAAATGTCAATGATCTCTTTCTGATTCTAAGTGTTCTTTTTGTTGCCATTTTTTCTAAAACTGTCATTGCTAATATGTTCACTCTATGGTATTCTCAGCATCTTTCTGTAGAACCAAATTTCTGTTGCTTCAAGTCTCTTCTTCATTTTTGAAGAGATTGTCCAGCATTCAGTACAATATAGCTGAACTGGTACCACATCACAGTTAAATACTTTTTTCTTTGTTTCTAACAGGATGCTGCACCTTCTGTTAAGACAGTTCCTAGATATTTAAATTTACGTACGTAGTTGATTTTGGTATCTCCAATTTGCATGTTGGACTGCTCCTTCTGCTGACAACCATGCATTCTATCTTCTTACAATTGATGTTTCATCCTTTCTTCTTGCTTTCTTTTATTACTCTCGTTTGCTAGGGACATTAGCTAATTCCTTTTTTCAGACGCCCGATCAGGCCCATTTATGCTGCATCAGGACCCACAGATCTAAACAGTGGTTTGTGCGCCAATTATGCTGAGCGGACATTAAATACAAATTATGGGCGGGAATGCATAATCTGGTTTGATCAAAAGTTTCTATAGGAGTTCTTGTATTTTCCTTTCTGTATCTGCTAATACTGCAGATCTAAAGTTGTTAAGATTGTGGCTGCAATAATGGATCCTGGTAGGAATTCTAATTCTCTCAGAATCGCCTCACTGTAAAGGTCAAATAAATCTGGCAAGACAACACACACTTGTCTTACACTCCTATTTTTGTATGTTTAGTCAATTCATTTTCTATATGGATGCAGGCAGTTTGCTCCAAGTTCTGGATTATTATCTTTTCCCAAATAAATTCAAGCTTAATTGACAGTTCTTTGCGTTGCACTTTATCAAATTCTTTTGTAAAGAAAATAAATTCAGAAACTTAAGAAAATTTGTATTATCACATTACACCAGGCAGTTTTTTTGTTTTTTTTTTCATCCCTTTCTGGACATTATTTATATTTAGACTAATGTCCTCATCTTTACTGTTATCGCGGCATTTTGACAATTGTACTCTTCAGGTCGTAACCTGTAGGGAATTCCAAGTTGAACCCTTTATTTAATCTATGGAGGTTGATTGTTTTTGTTCTACTGTCCACATTTAAGAGCATCTGATGATATTCTTATTTAGCACAACTCAATTGTTCCTCAATCTGATTCCACTGAGCCGAGCCCAGGGATTGAACTCAATATCATGAAATTCACAAAAAAAAAAAAAAAAAAAAAAAAAAAAAAAAATACTTTAATTCCATAGACTTTTGCTCTAGACAGAATACTAAGATCTGGCCAGCCAAACATGTATTTGTTTACAACTGAAAATATGAATGCTAGATGGTTGTGGAGGAGTATGTGCTATTGAATCAGTAAATACAATATGGCAGCTTCCATCTAACAGTGATGTGCTCAAAATTAGCAACTTGTTTTATGACAAACCAGGCACAGATTTGCAAATGTCCAGGAGACAATTCTTGACCAATGTTGCATTTAATGTGAAGGAGTGGAAACAATGAATTTACTTCTACTGATTACTCAGATGACAGTCGATCCAATTCATGTACTGTTGATGATAATACATACATTTATGATTTTACAGCATCCAGTGTTCATGGAAATGACCAAAACCAGATATTCCTAAGTAAAAATGCCTCAGCAATAGGGCATGTGTATAATCTGACCAGAATATGAGGAAGTGTAGAGAAGAAAAAGGTCATCTTTAAGGGGAATGGGTTGAACCGATAACTTACTAACACTGCCTCTTAAGTATTATGAAAGGGGGCTAAACATGTGTAGAGAGCATACTAACTGAATTGAAATTTCCGTTATCCGTCAACTGGTAAAATTTAGAAATATATTCAGTCTGAAAAGGTTTTAAGAGAAAATGTTTGCATGCAATTTACACATTTTCATAGAGACTTGGAGTAACGTAGATGCAGTTCTACTGAGGAATGCTGAAAATACGAATGAGCAATTAGGATGTTTTAAGGAAAACAAGTACTACAAAGAAACTTACAATCAGAAAGAGACAGAAATTTCTGGGACACAATGAAGAAAGAAGGCCTAGAGAATTTAACATTGAAGGTGAAAAATAGTGGGAACTGAGTAAGCTACTTAATGAGCTTGTGCAAATAGATTAATTTGTTTAACTGCATATCAACTCCTTATGGGTTATTTAATGCTTGGGTACTTTGAAATAATAAAAATATGATACATGTTATTCTGCTTTCACAATTGAATACATGGCAGACAATTGGTTGATTGCATTTAGTGGTATATCAACTTGTATAGGTTATTTAATTCAAAAATGTACATATTTTGAGCACAATAGTATGCCTTCAACTACCGATAAAATATATTGTTGTCATTTTAAATATGTAATGTTCGTAATTTTGTTATAAAATGTATTGTTGGTAATTTGTTTTATATAAAAATGTATTGCTGGTATTTTTATACTTTCATGTTTTGTTTTTGTTTGGAGGTTCACTATTTGCTCATAGTTGGGACCCTAACAGGTGCTACCAGTGGGCTCAAAACCTCCAATCTCCTGAACAGAGGCCTTGCTGCCAGATGTAGTCTACTGTCATGCCCAGGACTATTGTGTGAATGGAGGAGAGAAGATAGACAAAGACAGATGGTAAAGGGTCAAAAGTTACTTAGAGCATCAAAGCAGGAAGTTGTGGAGAGCGATGACCAGCCATGTCCTGAAAGGATATGGCTCATACAAGGAGAAAGTAATTAATACTTAAGGAACAAATCTGAGCCAGTTTTAAAATATTTATCGATAGTTTCCAAAACTTTCAAAATTTATATATATGACAATCATAAAACATGTGGACTCATATTGATCAAAATACTTTCTATTTGAATTTGACATTTATTTCTTTTTCCTTGTGCTTAAAAATATTTTTTCACAATTTCACAAACACACTAATTATTTCTTTTTTTTTTTTTTTGTTTTCCATTTCATTTTAATTGCACCCCAAATTCTTAAGATTGACATTTATTTAAAGCTTACAATACAACACTAATGAAGAGTTTGAAATTTAAGTTATTTTCTGTCAGTTGAGGGGGAGGGGGGTACATTAAATTTGGATTGATTAATGGATTTTTATTTTTTCTGGCTTATCAACCTTTTTGTCGAGTTATTTAAAGCTGAAATTTATTTTTTGGTTTTAATTCATTTTTTTTTTAATAAGTAAATGTTAATTTTTTCAGAGATAACGTTCTTCAGGTACAAGTACTATTTAAGCCATAGATGGGGGAGGAGGTGGATTCATACTTTTCCCAAGGGTATTTGCATGTAAGTGAATGCTACGAACCCAA
>OZ010601.1:26375068-26610068 GCA_963932145.1 Acanthosepion lycidas
TGGTACAGATGGAACCTAGGTAGGGGAATGGTAATGCGGAGGTGGTGGTGAATATTGGGAGTACAAAGACTAGTGCAAAGACCACACAAAATACATACATACAACAATGATGATGATAACAGACACAGAAATAAATTTTATTTTTTTTTTTAATAATGGTTCCACCTCCTATGCACATTTTTTTTTTTTTTTTTGATGATCTCAAACAACCTACTCATTCTAGAAATCATTTTCATTGGTTAAAATTTTCATCACTGAAACTGATTGATCTGAAAAATCATTTGACATATTCTTTGACCAGAATTTCGATCAACGAGTCCTAGAGTTCTATATCATATCACAAAGATTTATACCCCTGTTTTTGAAAATTAATTTTATATACAACTAATAGAACTAAGATGTCATGCTGAGGGCAGCAGTTCAAAAAAGTGGTACCTGGGATGCAGGCTATCATAATGTTTTCTGTTCCACTGTGGTGAGAATTACAAATGTCCTTGTGTGGGGGGTGGCAGCAAGCAACCAATTATTTTCTGGGTGATAGACTGAAGAAGCCCAGTTATAGAATGACCACAAATGATTTTGTCTTGCCAATGCAGATTTGGTTAAAACAAAAAATCCATTTTTCTGATGATATTTTTGAAAAATCAAAATTACAATTTTCCAAATCGCCTTATATATTAACCACTATACAGGGTGTATCAAAAATACTTTTACAAACTTTGTTGGGGGGCTGCTTCCTGTCTCCAAAACAAGGTAAAATGTCCATATAAACATATGTCCAAAAGGCCATCGTCGTACTTCAACACAGCAGCTCATAGCAAATATTCAAAATGTCCTTCACTTGCTTCTACACACTCATTCACCGGCAGACCCTTTCAAATACTCTTACATGGTGTTCAATGGTTTTGCAGGCCCCCATGACATGTTGATGAAGGGTCTCTAAATTATTAATGTGATACTGCAGTAACCAATTGTTTTAAATGCCCACCCCCACAAAAAAATCCAAAGTTTTGAGGTAAGAGGAATGAGCAGGCCATGGAACTGGTCCTCCCCTACCTACCTCCCCTATGTCAGTCAATGCATTGTGAACAATGCGACTAAAATGTGCTAGAGTGCCATCATGCATGAGCCATGTGCATCTTCATATTAGCAGGATTATATCCTCTAGCAGGTCTAGAAGTGTGTTCAAAATAAAGTCCCTGTAGACAGCTCCTGTGAGATGTGCTGAGAGAACATATGAACCTACCAGAAAGTCACCTACAATTCCAGCCCGCACATTAATCACAAACTCATGCTGGTCTCCAGTCTGCATTATATCACAGAGATTCCGATACACCCACAGATGTTGGCTGTGTAAATCTGTTATTCCATCTCTTCCAAATGTTGCCTCATCCGTAAACAAGACTGAAGAGACAAGCAACGGATCAGCATTTTGTGCAATAAACCATCAGCAAAAGTTCTACAGTGTTGAGCGATCAGCGGGTGAAAGACCCTGCACACATTGCAAATGATACGGATACAAGAGCTGCTATTGAAGTATCCTCTTGAGATGTATGACATGCTAGGACTACTTGACGTGTGCAGATGCCTGGATCATCTCCAACAGCCTGTAGAATATGATCTTTGTGGTTAGACATATGAGTGGATCTCGGTATTCCTCGATCCATAGTTTGTGGGGCCACAGATCCTGTCTCAACAGTGCAATGATAAACAGCAGCAAAGGTTGTCTGATACAACTACTACACACGTTAAACATTGAAGACTGACTAACCACAAATGTACAAGAATACCAAATATAACCGGGTCTACATGGCAACACAGCACTATCTACCATAAACTTTCTTTAAACTTAATAACACAAAAATGCAAGGATTTGCGGACATATGTTTATATGGACTGTTGAGGAACCCGCACTGAAAATTTGTAAAAGTATTTTTCATACACACTCTGTGCATATATCAAAGGAGTCTTTTTTATCCAACATTATTTCTTCTATATAAATAAATGCAAATGTGTCACTGTGCCACATTTTATGACTTTACCCCTAGAAGCTGTAGCCCAACATGTACCATTTCAGAACCAGGCTGATAAGCAAATTAAAAACATTCCGGTTCGGATCCAGACCCGTAATCCTGAAATTTTTGATTCCCAAGTTTTCATTACTGCAATTTTTTTTTTTACATGATTTTTTCTGCAACAATTTTTTTTGTACAATAATTTTCATAAACTGGAAATAAATTTGGGAATAATTGTAATTAATTGAGAAATCCAGTGAAACTCACCCTTGAAATAAAAATAATTTTATGAAAAGTAAGGACCTACCTACATCAAACTGCATTTAGAGAGAGAACGAAAGAGAGAGAACGAAAGAGAGAGAACGAAAGAGAGAGAACGAAAGAGAGAGAACGAAAGAGAGAGAACGAAAGAGAGAGAACGAAAGAGACAGAGCGTGAAAGAGACAGAGCGTGAAAGAGACAGAGCGTGAAAGAGACAGAGCGTGAAAGAGACAGAGCGTGAAAGAGACAGAGCGTGAAAGAGACAGAGCGTGAAAGAGAGAAAGAGAGAAAGAAAGAGAGTGAAAAAGAAAGGAGAGAGACAGAGAGCGAGAGTGAGAAAAAAGAGAGCGAGAGTAAGAAAGAAAGGAGAGAGTGAGAAAGAATGAAATAGACAGGGAATGGGGGAAGAGAGGGAAAGATGGAGTAACAGAGAAAAATAGAGGAAAGAGAGAAAATTGAAGAAAGAGAAGAAAAGGGGAAAAGATCCCAATATATAATCAACTGACAAGCTAGCACCAAGGAATTTTGATTTTCACTATTTATGACTTTTGTTTACTATTGAGAAGAAAGTTTACAAATTAGCTTGGTAGCCCAATTGGCTATTAGTAGTCCAACCTGGCAACCCTACTCCCCAGATTTCACCAAACATTTTACAGATTTCCCTTCACCCACACACCAAATAAATACTTGAAGATTCGGCAGGGGGAATATAAAATTTGATTGAAACAAGTTTGCAGGGAATCGAAATAAAGTAATCAAAAACTTGGTGAAAATAATAATAAAGACATATGCATGAATAAATTTGAAGGACATTTACTGATTAGCTTTGCTCAGCACTGCCTACATCAGGCAGGATCCCAATTAAAAGGGAAAGAAATTGAAACTTTGTTAGAAGAGCTTTTTTTTTTTATTTATATCCAATACTAAATGTAAAATGACAAGAGCATTGTCATAAAATGTTAATGAAATAAGATAAAAAGATAAATAAATTAAACAAAAGATTTAATTAAACAGGTAATTGGAATTTCAATCAAACAACTTTAAGACTTTCAATCAGACTATTGCACCAACAATTTCTTACTTTCTTTTTTATATTTACCCATTGATAGTAGATAAAAGGAATCTTTTTTATTGCAATTTTAGGAATTAACTAAATTTTCTGACACTTTTAAAAGATGAATCAGTTCATTTGACCTACAGTATGCCCTACTCTTTGGATCCAATCTGCTTTTATATTAAAAACTTAACATGACTGAACTGTTATGTAATATGAACCATCCTATATAGCAATTAATGGGGGACAATTTCTTCACAGATGAAGAAGAGACTTGAGTTAGCAATAGAGATGTTCTACAGAAGCATAATGGACTGAACATGTGAGAAATGAGGAAGTTTTAAGGAAACTGGAAACAAAAAGGACATTTATTATACTATCCATTACATCAGCCACACATGTTTAAGAAAAAATGGTAAGAAAAAAAGGTAAGAAAAAAAAAGACACTTGTACTGCGAATCAGTCACGCAAATAGGTACTGGCCAGGCTCAACATTTTTTAGTAATGCTCACTAAACTGCTAGATATGTTTCCATCAAGTCTAAGTCAGTACTAAACACCTCAGTGATTGAATTCATAATAATTTCACCAAAATTAACAACCCAATGCTTTATCTTCTCAGCTAAGTAAATATGAGTATAATCTGTGGGATTGAAATAGGCCGAGTAATAACTGAGCATTATTAACAACTGAACAAGACGAGATATTCCTAGACTGGAACAGCAGAACGGGAATAATCTACACTCGTAGATTAAATAAAGGATTCAGCTCAACATTCCCTGAAGATCATCCAGAATAACAGACAACTAAAGAAGGCCAGAGAACACAACAACCGAAAGAGAAATTAATCCAACTGTGAATACTGATAATTTCTCATCCCAGAAATTCAGATGAAAATGAGGTTTTCTTTTATTTCATAGTGGAATGATTTTGAGAGATATGGAGATAATATCTGGCAAGACATGGGAAATGTTGAAGACATCAATCAATTTGTGAGGTAGCACCTTCTGTACAGATAATTTTATATCAAGGAAAAAATTATTTTGTAGTTAATCTTGTAGGGAGACCACAGTTGTTTTCACTTGGGTTGAGCTCATGGGAGTTTGACCCCTTTAGAGAGGAGAACTCTTCTGTCCCTTTTAGTTTTTGCTTCTGGTTTTTGAGGAATGGCCTCTTTACCTTCCTGACCACCAGGGCGTCCACACACGTGGAAACTGGTCAACATGTGTAGGGCCTAGCGAAAGAAAAAAGTACTTTCTATTCACTTATCTGCAGACGATCAAAGGTCATAAAGTTGGTATGTTATTTCTTTGTTCTCGTTCTGTAAACATCCTCGTTCCTTTGAACAATATGAACAATCATTTGTTTTGGGACATATGTAAATCTCTTTAATATATGTACGTAAATTGTTTGCCTTATTAAATATTTTGTTTGTTACAGTCGCGTATTTCGTCTTTCTATATTTGAATTCAGTGTTAGTGTATCAATGGCTACGCTAATGCTAATATTAGTACCGGTGTGCTACTGGAAGGCTAATACATGTTATTCTTCCTAACACAAAATAGTCGGTAAACTCTGCCTGGCCGATAACCAATACTAATAATCTCATTTGACAGAATAAATTCAGACAAATTAAAGTAAACCATTTTAAAAAGTAAACAAACAAAAGCCATTAAAATAAACAAAGCAAAAGCCATTAAAATAAACAAAACAAAGTTATTTAACACGCACTAAGCAGAACTTAGAACATAGTCACACACATGGTGCATTTACTGAGAACATAATTCGCATCAAGATCAGTGGTCTAGTAAAATGGTATTACTGAAAATCACCATACAACAGGTAACTCATATATATATAGGGATGAGTTTAGACTGTGAAACCACAGTAAAATGCTGTAGTGCTCGTATTTAATGTCAAGGTGTACTTTAAAAAAAAAGAAAAGAAAGCCATGTCCACTGCAATTTCTGCCTTCAACTTACTTTAAAATAATTTCATTTTTTTTTTTTTTTTTTTTTTTTAATTAAGAGCGGAAAATGCTAAGTTTTTCTTAATAAAGTTGGTCATGGAAATTTTCCAAGAAAAAATTTGACTAGAGCCCTATGCAGATATATTTTCAAAGAAAAGAGGGAGATGAAAGGAATTTCAATCTTGCAACATTTATGCCCACTGGAAATAAAATGAACATCATATGTAAACACACACATAATATAGTAATAATACACTTCATTTTAAAACATCAATACTTAAATAGACTTGTCCACTCTAAAAAGAAACAAAACTACATGTATATCAAACATACTGGGATCAGTTTGACATTGTATTTATATTGTAAACAGGACCCCACCTCTAAATAGAATATTATTAGGTTGGTGCAAAAATAATGTCGTTTTCTCACATAGTAACATGTAAGAAACCGACATTATTTTTGCACCAACCTAATAGAAAATTAATGTTTTTTGATTCTGACAAATTGCCTGAGTAGAGGAAGTTCTTCTGAATGCTCAACAACAAAAATTAGTCATGAAAATATTTTTATTTATAAGAAATTACTAATATTCATGTTGGAAAATAAAGGATGATTGTGACATTTACTGCACATATTTTTTTTTTATTTCCATAGTTATTTTGATTTTATGCTGAAAAAGCTTTATATTTTTATACAATAATACATAAATCTCGTGCTTTCCACAACACATTCTAAACGAATAATGTTGTGAGGTTTGATTTCTTTTTTGAAAATGTTCCACTGCAATGTATCATTGCTAATAATTCTAATCATAATCTATATTATTTGTCAATAAAAACTATTTGATTTTAGACCTTTTTGTTTGTTTGTTTTTTTTTAATTCTAAAAACACTGCCACAGTGCCCTCATTTTTAAGGGGTCCAACAAGGCAATTTTTGCTTGCCACTATCTTAGGTTAAAACTCATCCCTGATATATTGCTGTCACATCTGATTTGATACTTCTATATATTCAGAGGTTCTTGATAACATACAAAGAAGAATCTGCAATGGCATTGGTCCTGACCTAGCATCTCTGTTCACTCATTTTCAGCTTCCCTGTGGCTTTTCTATAAATACTTTCATGGTAATTGTTCTGATGAACTCTCCTCTATGGTACCTAGACATAATGAATTTAAGTGCAGTACTAGATTGGCAACTAGGTCTCATCTTTTTACAGTTGAAATGGATAGCTGTAACCATTAGTTCTATACTAACAGTTTTTTCTCTCATACTTCTCGCTTGTGGGACTATCTTCTGACCTCTTAACTTCCAGTCAACATTGATCTTCAAAAATTGTAATGTATTGTCAAACATTATTTGTTAGATGTTCATATAAATCCATGAATTCTTTAGAAATTTCTTTGTCTATGTTTCAGATATGAAACCTTTTTAGAAAAATAATCTGGGTGAAGTGGATGTGCTTTTCCTTAAAAAGAAAAAAAAAATAGAGCCTTGCTTATTGTGAGATTCTCCATGACCAAGGGGTGAAGCATCCCCTACAAAGGGAGACACAAGATCGATCCCTGTTGAAGAACACTTACTTTGCTCAGATTTCTCAAATATGCAGACCAATATACGTAATACACTGTTTAATGAATAAAAATGTGGCATCTCTTCACTAATACAAAGTGTCCACTATAATAACATAACAGAGTAAGGAAAAAAATACATCATAGCAATAATTCACACATAAGTTTCAAATTAACTTCTTACAAAAATACTGAAAATGAAAAAAATCTGCTGTCAATTGCTGAAACATCCTGATGAGTGGACGAAACCATTGCAAAATGTTTTCCCTACAAAGCTCCAGAATTGAAGTACTGAATAGGTCAGAGGCCTTTCGTTTATGCATATTTGATCCTTGTTATGACAGTTGAAAGGAACTCTAATACATAAAAATTAACTTTGGACAGTTTAACATTTTTAATTCTCATGTACATCACCTCAGGCAGAAAGCAACACTATAAAAAAGTAAACAGACCTTATCATTGTTATTGATATTCAATAAAAACTGTTTGGCTGAATTCTTGCTGCCTAAAAACACTATATCTGTCTGCATATATATATATATATAGTAATGCTAATAGATCTGTTGGTATATAATTCAAGCGGATCGTAGTAATATAAAATATTAAAACTGATCCACAAAAAGAGCCAATAAACAGTATTACACAACAAAATCCCAAATTATATCATATGGGATGATGGATCTATTTGAACCAACAAAAATTTTGTCAGTCTTATTCAACCCCGGTGTATAGACTGAGTTCATGTCGGAATTAGATATTTAAGTTAAATGATGTTGTAACTTAGACTATGATAGGTATATTATTGGTCTTCCCTCAGACTCCCTTGGCAAGCAGTCACACAAGACCTTAGCCACTGACAGTCAAGACTCCCATCACAAACTGCCTTCTTTAAGTTTGCTCCAATCCACTGAGAAGAGAAATGCCAATTTGAGAAAATAAACTAAATACTACTCTGGTGAAACCAAATAAATCAGAAGATAGGTAGAAAATGTATCTGGCCAAAATGCAAAATTCCTTCAGTCGAAGTACTTATTTCATGTGCAAACTTATTGACATGCATGACAGGGGACAAATACACTTTCATTGAAGATATAGATTTCATAGAATTAAGAAAAAAAAAAAAAAAAAAAACAATTAAGCAAGCACACACACACACACTTTATCAAATGAGACAGGTAAGGGAAATGAACAAGAACATGCTTTGATAGGTTATGTCAAAAAAAAAAAAACATGAAACAAAAAAGCATGGTGAAGCAATAAAAGAATCTTCCAAGAAGCAAAATTATTATCAGAAGCAAACATACATGAGGCAATGAGGCAGAACAATTTATCCATCATGAAACAATTAGTTGGGAGATGGGACAAAAACGGTAATAAATGGCAAATAACGATAACAATATCAAAAAAAAAAAAAAAAAAAAAAAAGTATAAAAAATGTATAAAAGCAAGAAAAAATTCTTGGAAGCCATGGATTCAGGAGTTTAGATATTATGAATATAATTATTGTTTAATACTTGGATGTTATTAGCAATCAATCGAGAAAGGTACAAACGGATTTACATGATGAGATTGTGTGTGTGTGTTTCTTAAATAATTGATGGATCCGACATTATTTTATTATTTACACAGTAGAACTGAGACTTGCTTTGCTGTAATGGCTTCCTATAGCTTAATGGTAAAGTACGCCTGGTTGGAAGTGGGTTCTCAAATTAAAAAGGACACTTATGCATATTTAATTCATATGCCAGTAAACATTAATTTCCCTGCTTAAAAACAAAATTATATATAAAATAAATGTGAATGTCACTGTGTCACACTTTCAATTAAAGGGAGACAATTCTCTAACATTTAATAGCTCTGTTTACAGAAATTTTAGATTCCCAATTTTCATTACTACAATTATTTTCGGTAAAGTTTTTTGTATGATAACAATTTTTATAACTTGGAAATAAATTCAGGAACACTTGAAATTAATTGTGAAATCCAGTAAAAGTTACCCATGAAATAAAAATAAATGTTTGTACAGAAAGTAAGAACCTACGCACATCAAATTGTCTTTAAATTAATTGGCGGCAGAAGAATTATCATTGAATTTTTAAAAGGTAAGCTTAAATATTAATGCAGTACTTAAATGCAGCGATCAATTTTAAGTTCTTCTGTAGATTATTGTTGTCTACCGCATATGGCAGAAGTATATTTTGCAAGAAGAAATCTACACGAACAGATTGCAATCAAAAAAGTCATGGCTGTAATGTGGAAAATAAAATCGCATGCAAATGAAAACCCAGATCAAACAGCAACCAGGAGAGCTTCCAGTGTTGAAAATATGCAAAGACTTAGGGACTCTAAAACTTCTGAACAAGCCAAAGGCTCAATGGCGAGTCCTTCACAGGAATTAGCTTAAATGCCATCTTTTAATCTATTAAGTGTCATAATATGTAACAGGCTATACAGCATTACACTTTCCTTAAATTTTTTTTTTTTTTTTTTTTTTCTCACCTTTTGCCTTCTTTGTCTATCTACACTTTTTATTTTTTTGGTTTATATCCTAATATTATTAAATGTTAGCTTTATATACTGTACAGTGTTAATCTCTTGAAACAGATTATTTATAAACAAAAATACAATCCTTCGCACCTACCCTGACCTTTTTTATCATATTGCTTGCTCCTTATGCTTTATAATTTTTTTAAGTTTTTTTTTTTTTAAAACAGAAAAACATGTACCATATAAACTTTAAACTTGTACCATCTTTTTCTTTTTTCTTTGTTTTCCCAATATCTCCCTATCATTTTGAATTTTCACCCCAATAATATATTGGGTTTATATTAACTTTGACCTTTGAATCTTCATATAATTTAGCATTCCCCACCCCCATAAGACACTATTTAAAAAAACAAAAAAAATAACTGTAATAAGTGGCTCATTTGCCATTTGTACCTAACAACTTGAGAAACCATGAAACTAAATTGCCCCACAAACATAGGTACATGTGTATTTATTAATATATCAGTCATAGTTCTGTTTAACTACATTGAGCACTGTTTTGTTTGCACCATAAATTAAATATTTATTTGCTTATATGTGTATGCACTATCGCACGCATATACAGTTGCTAATATCTTATTATTTAATTTATATTCACACTCACAACATTCATTATATATATGTGTGTGTGTGTGTGTGTGTGTGTGTGTATTTGGGCAGCAATCCCTCTTTTATACAAGTTTCATTAAATACGACTGAATGGTACTGCAGTTAAGTTTTTTTTATTTAATTTTTCTTGTGTTCTCATAACTTCTTTTCTGAACATAAATGATGTAGTAATTGTCCAAATGTTCCATATATCCAAGCACTTTTGGCTATACTTTTAGCCATTATCGAAGATGATTTTATTTTTACTTCAATGTATGGTTTGTTTTATGTATGTATCTGGAATTATAGGAATGTTTTATTTTCCAAACACAGTCAGCACATTGTGGCAGTGTTCATAGCTGATATTACTAAGTGTTGTTTTTTCTTTTTTATTAACTTTTACCATGCTAATTTCTTTCTCAACTGTTCCCCATGCCACTGCATTTTTTTCTTTGAAGGTGCAAAAACATGAACACCTATTTAAAACTGCTATAACTTCCTTTGTATTGTGTATATACATTTTATTCTTTGCATGCTAATAAAAGAAAGAACAAATAATATTTTGATGTAAAGCATTATGTAATGCATTACATTTTGCATGCATGTTTTTACGTTGAAGACAAAAAAATTGAAATACGAAATAGAAAACAAATACATTAAAAAATGCATAAATAATTCAACATACTTTAACTTTCATTACTCCCGAGTTCTGAGGTGTGAAAAGAAGCAAAATCGCTAAGAAGGCTTTCATTTAAAAAACAAAAAAATTGACGTGTTTGCATATAAGAAGACACCAGCATTTGTTCACTCTTTCACTCATCATATTTGTCTCGTTAACATGTTCTTGCTGACGAATAAAGTTATTATTTTGTCACTTATAAATACACAAAATAATTCACCTTCAAAAAAGCCAGCAGCTTCCATAAAATTAGTTAGGCATGCATGATAGTAGCCGCTAGTGGTCATCGTTGCTTTCTTCCACGTCACTAGCGTGGCTATCATTTTCAACCACTTCCCCATCAATATTGACTGGAGTAAAGCCTTCAAAGTCATCATCAGAGTCCTAATCAAAGAAAAACTCCTGAATAAAAACTTCATTTGATATTGATGCAGCCATTTTTGTTTACAAAAAAAAAAAAAAAATTGATGTCACACCTCTTGTAGAGTCTAGAAGAATTCAAAATCGCATTGGAAAACAGAAGTTTAACCTTGTTTCAAAGCAGTAGTAGACAATTTCCAGCTTAAAATACTGGAAATAAAAGTTGATACATGTTTATTTATAGCAACCATCTCAAGGCGACAGAATGCCTCTAAAGCAGCAAAGGGAGAGAATTCTATGGCAACCATTTTTTGCTTCCAGTGTGGTAAAGGTTAATAATGCTTCCATGATTTTTAGCATTTTTTATATCCTTTTTTCTACATAATTTATGTCCAGAAAAGAAAATTATAAGAACACAAGAAAAATTAAATAAAAAACTTAACAGCAGTACCTTATCAGTCATATTTAATGAAATTTGTGTGGGTATTATAAATATATATATATATATATATTAGGTTGGTGCAAAAATAATTTCGTTTTCTAAAATATGTTACTATGTGAGAAAACGAAATTATTTTTGCACCAACCTAATATATATATATATATATCATGGACTCTCCCATCATTGATCAATGCAGGCTGTTGACCCACACCTACCAGGGACCCTTTTATGGCATATGAGGGGCAGGTAACTCAGTTCCCAGTAACCAATAGCCAGACAACCTGCACATGATTTGATTATGATTGTGAAAGTTTTGTGCAGAACCAACCACACTTTATATATAATACCTATAATAATAAGAAGAAGAAATGTCTGATCAAAAAGTATCATGGCTGGTGTTATAAAAAAACAAAAAAAAAACAAATTACAACACATAATAATTCAGCATTAAATCTACTTCTGAAGCCACACATATTATCCAACGTCATTTACATTAATGGAAGTATTCCTGGAACTTCTTTCTTGTGTTAGTGAGCCGCTGTCTCATCGCATTCTGCTGATTTCTTAGGCATCTTGCAATTTTGTTCTTTTTAAGTAAGATTTAATTTCTAAAGAGGAAACAGTTGCAAGGAGCAAGATCTGAAGAATATGGTGCTTGTCAGATCTGAGAAATGTCGTACTTGGCCCAAAACTGCTACACAAGCCACTGATGGAACCTCTGTGGTGTTGTTAGACGACCACACTCGACATTCTTCCCTTCCAAGAACTGCTATAAACAACAGAAGTAAGCAAAACCATTATAACTTAATTCAAGGTCAAACTGTGCACCAAGTTGCTTTACTGTGTACTTCAGCTCTGTTGGTATAGTGACTATAAATTTTGATCAGACCTCACATAAATATTAATAAAAAGATATATAAATATTTATAATAAGAAATATACATGCATGGATAGGAGGTATGCACAGAGTGTAACAGTTATCAGCATAGAAGATGGGATTGGTATGTTGTGTTCAAATTCCAACCAAGGTGGTTACAGTGTTACTGTCCTGATCAGGAGACCTGGGTTTCAATCCCACCGTGGTTGATTTGCCATGGAGATGACACTTGATAATATCAGTCTGTGAGCCAAGGGGAAAGTATATTAATATGATGTCTAACTACTGTCACCTTTTATTTTGGGACCTGTACACAAACAGATTTGTATATGTAACCATTTGCTGTCACCTAA
Source organism: Acanthosepion lycidas (assembly GCA_963932145.1). Lineage (NCBI taxonomy): Eukaryota > Metazoa > Mollusca > Cephalopoda > Sepiida > Sepiidae > Acanthosepion > Acanthosepion lycidas. Next base: position 26,387,782 of record OZ010601.1, read on the forward strand.
GTATATTCAGTGTACATTTACTCTTAACTACACTGAAAAGCATTTAAGATGTTGCAATTGTGTGATGTTTATTTCTACCATAGCATACATGTTCTTTGTATAGCTTAGTAGGGTGGTTTGACCAGGCATCCCAAAATACGCAATGATGTATTGCTTCTGGTAACCTCAAAAGATGGACATTTCAAGTGTCACATCTGAAAATGATCATGCAAGACAGTTGCACATTATGTGCACATTATTATGTGGTGATCAAGGAAGATTGATCAATTGATTGCTTTTCTGCAGGTTATCAACCTTTTAGAGGTTATTTAAAACCAAGGAATATTTTTAGATGTAACAATTTTTTGGAGATAATAATAATTTACTGATACAAGTCCTATTAATAGCTGGAGAGAGAAGATGTGGATTCATACCTTTCCCAAGGGTATTTGCACATAAGTGAATATAACAAACCCAATTGGAATTGGACCTCACCTCTCTGATTTTCAATTTCAAGCCATTATCCATTACACCACCCACACAATCCAAGCTTACACCACTTGGTATTCCCAAGCAGTCACCCATCTTGGTACAGACCAGGCTCAATGTTGCTTAACTTTGGTGATTAAATAAGAACTGGTGTTTCAACATGATTTGGCCATAAGCTGACCAATGAAGAACTGGTGTTCTTCTGACAAGTTAGTACAATCTATTTTTTTTTTTTTACTAATTAATAAAAGATAAAAATAAATTAATTCATAAGATTACTAAATATAAAATAGATTACTCTTTCAATGTACTATCTGTGAATTTTTCTAATCGACTATTTCATAGAAAATAACAAAAAACCACCGAATTTCAAATTAATTTCTTCGTAGATTATTTAAACATTTAGATACAGAAAAAACTTTAACCTCCCAAACATGCCTGTTAAAGTAACGCGAATTAACAGCCTCCAAAAAAATTTGAAAGAAAAACTGTCCTCGTGAAAGTAGTGTAGCTTCTTCCTTTAAAGTCAGTCTCCACCCCTCCACTCCTTAGCCATCTATATCTTGAGACTAGACACAATAAATTCGAACAACATCTAGCCGACACATTGGAGTTAAAAATTAAAAATAAGAATTTGAAATGCTACATATGACACAATCATATCCTCTTTCCCACCTCACTTCCTCACTTCGTTAATTTTACGTATACTTGATGAGGTCCGTCAAAAATGTGTGAATTTCTTTTCATTTTTCATTTTAATTTTTGGAAGTAAAGTCTGATGATCCAGAGCCCTGTTAAAGGGGTTATGTGAAATAATTTATTACATGGAACTTTAGCGTGGTCTGTTTTTATTCAAACATATCTGCTCTGAATTTTTACATTGAGCTCTCCGGATATCATCCTCCTCGGGTCTACCCATATGGATTACCTAAGTTTGCATAAACTATATATATATATATATATATATATATATATATATATATATATATATAATGTGTGGGTGTGTGTGTACGCTAAAATCATACTATATATTAAGTGCCTTTTTTTGTCTATAACTTTTTCTTCAGAGCTATCTCACATGCGCTGATTTACTTGTATATTTAAAAACTCACATGTGAAAAACTAGAAAATAAGGATTTAACAAAATATGTCATCATTTTTAATGACATGAGTAAAACTAGTTTTTAACCTTTTACCACACACTGCAGGCTACAATAGTTGCCGTAGAATTCTCTCCTTTCACAACCTTAGGGTGCATTTTGTCGCCTCGAGACGGTTGCTATAAATAAACACTTGTCAACCGTTATTTCCTGTATCTTAAGCTGGAAATCGCCGCCTACTACTGCTTTATAACAAAGCTAAACTTCTGTTTTCCAATGCCATTTTGAATTCTTCTAGACTCTACACAAGGTGCAACATCGATTAAACCTATGTTAATTTTTTGCAATTTTTTATAAACAAAAATGGTACGTCAATATCCAACAAAGCCTTTATTCAGGAGTTTTTGAAGGCTTTACTTGAGTGGACAGGCAGTGAAGTGTTCGAAGATGATAACCAACGCTAGTGACGTGGAGGAAAGCGACAATGATCACTAGCAGCTACTATCATCCATGCCTGAGTAATTAAATGGAAGCTACTGAAATCATATCACTTTTTTAACGAAATAAAAGCCTTCTTAGTGATTTTGGTTCTTCCTGCACCCCCAGAACTCCACAAAGTGTAAGAAAAGTTAAAGTTCATTGAATTACTTACGTATTTTTTAACGTATTTGCTTTTCATTTCATGTTTCAATTTTTTGTTTTCAACGTCAAAACGTAATGCATTACATCAAAATATTACTCATTCATTTTTTTTTTTATTAGTGTACAAAAATTAAAATCTCTATGCCAAATACAACGAAAGTTATAACAATTTTAAAACAATAGATGTTCAATGCTTTTGCACCCTCAAAAAAAAAAAAAAAAAAAAAAAAAAAAATGCAGTGGCAAGGGGAACAACTCTAGATAATTAGCATGGTAATGGCTAAATGAGTTATGAGTATGAAATCTTTAAAAATGGATCTATACTTAAGGCACAAATTTGCGCAAACATTTACTGCAATAATCATCTGAGAGATCCCTTTCAGCCTTCCATTAGCAAAGCTGGTGCTAAGGTTAAGAACAGGGACTCATTTTGCTTTCTTGGGCTAACATTATATTGAATCTATTGCTAAGTCAGCTGCTAAGAAAGTTAGTTCACTGTGTCATGCAAGGCAATTTTTCTCTCCAGAATCTATCTTACATATCTATAAGTCTACCATCTATCCATGCTTAGAATATTGCTGTGACATATAGCCTGGTGCTCCTTCTATATATTTAAAGATTCCTGATAAAATCAAAAGAAAAATCAGCAATATTATTGGTCCTGCTCTGGCACCTCGTCTTCAGTCACTTTACCACCAATATAAAGTTGTTTCCCTATGCCTCTTCTTTAAAGACTATCATGGCAATTGATCAGATGAGCGCTTCGTTATGGTGCCTAGACTTTATGAATTTAAGCGCAGTACTAGATTGGCAGCTAGGTCTCATCAATTTACAGTTGAACTGGCTAGATGTAACCCTAAGTTGTCTGCAAATAGTTACTTTTCTTGCACTTTGCTTGTGGAACTGTCTTCAGACTCCATGCTTATATATATATTTGGAGATATCCATGTTACAGTCCAACATCGACCTAGGAAACTGTTGCAATAAATCAGTCTTCCGGACATAACACCATCCAAGTAGGGACTGAGGCATTCAACTCCAACTGTCAACATGAAGAGCATCTGCTCAGCCACCCATACTCCTCTTGTGACACCTGCTCACAACTCTTCAGGAGTAAGCTGGGCCTTCACAGCCATCACCACCAGAGGGAAGACAGGATGATGATCCCAATGTTCAGATATGAGTGAGGTGCCATATATATATATATATATATATATATATATATATATATATATATATACACACACACAGAGAGAACATACCTTTAATGGGTTAATAAATAAATAACTAGAAGTTAAAATAAGCTGATAAGGTTTTTGCAAAACCTAGCAACAATTGTGTCACATATTATAGAAAACAAATCAAGCAGCATGTTAATTATGTCACAATTGTGATCAGTCAAAGAATAAGTAAACGAGGCCGTGAGAATCCAGAGAAATTTTTTAAACAAGTTGTTCCCAAGCATACAAAAACTTTTTCAGATCATATATTCTACTTTTTCTTTTCTCAAAATCCGTCTTGTCAGAACAAATATTTTTTTTTTTCAAATGGTTACAAATTGGATATTTAACCCTGCATTTTCATTTGAAATTTTAAGCTGATTCAATTATTTTCTTTTTATCTTCTTTTGCCGTTGCTTTGCATCATATGAGTTGCCACCAAATCTCAGCCAGAGACTCCAAGAGACAATTTTTATGTTATCAATGGCAGCTCATATGTAAACATATGAGTTGCCATGTAACATGTATCCATAAGTATCAATTTTTTTTTTTTTTTTTTTTAAATTCATATATTTTACAGCTTGATGCCAGGAATTTGATACACATTACTATTTTATATATCATTCCCAAAGCCCAAATAACAGGTGATGTCATTGTCTTGAGAGGCCACAATTCTACTGATTTCCGTCTTTGTCGGATGTAACATCAATCAGAAGACAGGTGTTTTCAAAATAACTTTTGACAATTATAAGGATTCACCTCAATTTATCTATCAGTCAAAATGCTGAAGTTCCAGAGGGGATGGTAACCTTCTTTCTGTACAACTTGTAGTGACTTATTCTCTTTGCAAGAGAGGCTGAACGTGCAACATATTAAGCAATATATGTACAGAGCAGCCCTGTCATTTTGCAAGTACTGTTGGTGTCAGTTCTCTTAGTATTATTATTAGTTACAGCTTCATTTTTGTTGTTTATATTCTATTTTAACTGGTGTATCCACTAAATTCTCTACGGTATATTCTATATTTGTTAACTTTCAGGGAACTTGAAAACAAATCTTCAATATCAATCCACAGAAAGTTTTCATTAATTCTCTTTAGCTAAACAGAGAACAGCACTGATCATGACAAATATACTTTCTCGAAAATGCACGTAATAAATTCTAATCAAAATTCTAAGAGAGAGAAGAAAAACTGACAGACATTGTTTGCATTTGGCTGTTTTAGTTTAGCAGCATATCAACCTCTATAACAATGGTTCTCAAATGGTGCATCTGGGCACACTGGTGCACCCTGGAAGATGCCAGGGTGCATGGTGGCATTCTAGAGAAATATGTGTCCAGATATAAGAAATTAAATATATTTATTACATTTTGGTACCCATCTCATTCATATTTATGTGAATTAGGCTTTTCTGCTATTGCTACAAATAAGTGCAAAAAGAGAGGAACTCTTCAATGTATTGACGAGGAAATGAGAGTTTGCCTATCAAATATATGCCCAAACATTGAAGAAATCGCTAAGACTCATCAGGCTCACGTTATTCACAAGAATAAATAAACTTAAGGTATATTTCATTTTATTTTATTTTTTTTTTTTTATTGCATTATTTCTTTTCTGCAATATTTGACTTCATTATAACATTTTTCCAAAATTTGTATATAGTGCGCCTAGAATTATTGGTAGAATTTCAAGTATGCCCCGACTTCAAAAAGTTTAAGAATCACTGCTTTATAGATTATTTAATACCGAAATATAAATATTTTAATGCCTTCAACCAAAGATATTTTGTACATAATTTCATACTTTCATGGTAAATATATGTTTTATAGATATATAGTTTGTAGATGATCAATTGTAGAGGTTATATGTTTTGGTAGAACCTTATTTCTTTAAGGTAGGACATTATGCTGATAGTTTCAGTATTTTCAAGTAGTATTCTTATGTTGTTTTCTGTGTAGTACTTATGTTTTACAGGTGCTAAGGGAGTAAATTCAGTTAAAATGTGTTTCACCGTGGGTGCAGTTCGGCATTAACAGCCATTGTCCCAGCTCTAAGGTTTCTATTTATCAAAGTAAGACTCATTATTCTTCCACTGTCAGACTCGTTATTCTCACACCACAGTGGCTACTACTGCCTCTCTCAGTTCAGTGTTGTTTTTATACTTAAGAACATTATTAATATTCATTTTATACCTGAAATTAAAACAAGACATTCTTCTGTTTTTTCTGTATTTAGTCTATTTATTGCATGAGCCAGACTATGCACAACTGACTTGGTTTGTTTACAAGCTGACATTAAGTCTTGGGTTTTCACTTTTTAACAGTCATACACACCATATCCACCACACAAAAGAAACCTGGGATAGAGGGATACACCAATAAGAGAGGCATGTATCCAAGACTTTCTTTTATATTAATACAATAAAACCCAGCAGATGTGAAATGATCTAGCATGTGCTAGCTTTATTCTTTGAATTATTCATGCTCACTGACTGATTTGTTTTATTTTATGCCTTATCAACCCTTTGCGGGTTATTTAAAAATCAAAATATATTTTAGATTCTAAAATTATTTTTTCCAAGTGAATACTGCATTAACAAACTGTTTTGAGATTAACAATGATTTTTCCACATACACGTACTGTTTAACCCATAGCTAGAGGGGCAGAGATGAATTCCTACTTTTCCCAAGGATAAGTGAATGTAACAAACTCCTCTGGAATTCAAACTTGGCTTGATATCCAAGCAGATATCCATAACACCACCTGCACATCCACTTATATCTTCAACATTTTCAGTTTATCCTTTAAGATATTTTGGAGTTTAAGGAAATTTTTTTTACTCTTTGCAAGTGAGTGGTGCAGGAACAATTTTAGGGAAATAACAATGTTTTCCAGATACTAGTCCTATTATTTAATCCATTCCTGGGAGGGGAAGATCTAATGGACACAAGTGTCAGTTAAATGTAAAAGAAAGCTGTAGAATGGATCAACTGAAATATTGTGAAAACAACATCAGCAACACAAAAAATGTGTTCAGTTGTCTGAACAAATCTGTGAATGTTAACAATTTCCCAGAGTATTGTCTTATCTATCCTTTGTCATTTTTGACAAAATGAGAGAAGATAGAATTGATAAAAATAGTTACAAGATTTGAATGATTTGTTTGTTACTACTTATCAACCTTTTGCAGCTTATTCAAAATTAGATTTTTTAGATTGTAAGAATTTTGCGGATATACTGATACGAATCCTACTAATTAACCCAAAATTGGGGCGGGGGGAGAAGAGGTGGATTCAGACTTTTCACAAATGGATATAACAAATCCGACTGAAATTGGAACTCTGTACTCTGATTTCCAACTCAGAGCCATTATTCATTAGACCATCTGAACATACAAACTTACAGCATCTGGTATTCCCAAGTGGCCAACCATCTAAGTACTGGTTTGGCTCAACATTGCTTAACTTTGGTGATCATATGGGAACTGGTTTTTCAACATGATATGGGCTTAAGCCAATATTTACAGGAAAATGGTTTGCTTCATTTATAAGATTATAAATGATAAGTTGCTGGATTAATATTTGATGGAAAAGTAAAAAAAAAAAAAAAAAAAAAAAAAGAAGGTTCATTCATTCTTTGATGAATTATTCTTTCAATTCTCAAAGAGTTTAAAAAAAAAAAAGAAAAGTGTAAGAGAAAGAGAGGAAACAAAAAAAGATGAATAATGCTGTGAAAATATGAATTTGTGCCAAGAAATTATTGTAACATTGAATTTTTTTTTAAATTGGGACTGGAAGGAAAACTAAAGAAAATGGATGGCAGGAGGAGAAGGAGGAGGAGGAAATCTGTTACTGCAGGAAGGTGAGGGCTGCAGGACACGAAGCAGCAGCAAGGTTTAAATCAAATAGTTAAACATACAAGGCAGGAAGCAGACATCAAGGTAAAAAGCCAACACACAAATTGTTAATGGGTTAACCACAATAAAAAAAATAAAAATCATTAACTTATTCTTTTAATAGTAGAGGAAAAAAAAATCATTCAGAATTTTCATTTTGCAAAGTAATTTTTTTTTTTTTTTTTTTTAATGAAAATGTGTAGCCTTTTGAAAATGAACAGAATTTTTTTTTTTTTTTTTTTAAATTTAATACAAAAAAAATTTGATCTCTTGAAAAAAAGGGTTATATTATCTCTTTGAAGAAAAAGATCTTCAAAACCAAATAAAAAATATTTTTTTTAATCTCCAGCAAATTTCTATGAAATGACTTTCAAGAAATCATTCTAACACAACGATTCCCAAATATTTCTTAATTGCAACACACTTTAGAACATGTAAAAACGTTTTGGCACACTTTCTTCTTTTTAAAATCATTTCACCCCAAGCAATGCCAATAAGACACAAGGGATTACTGGGAGAGGAAGAAAATGAGAAAACTTTAGCAGAAGGAACTGGAAACCCAATCCTAATCAGGAAATAAAGGATAAACCTCTACTCCTGTTCAAAAATGAAGGAGTGTGAACCAGGCAATAGACAAACCTATCTACTTCTATTATTATTTTGTACAGAAACAGTACATGTATTACACTGCAGACACCCTACTTAGACTATCTATTTGGTTACCCACTCTCCAAGCTAACAACCCCATAAATAGAGCCAAAAATCATCTACAATCATAGCTGACAATTCATATATGAACTTCGTATATGAATTTCAGTCTGAATTTTTCCCCCATTTCAAAATATAATCTCTAATTTCATTCCAGGACACACTAGTTTGGGAAATACTGGTCTAACAGTTGCAAAAAACAACTTGATTCATATACAGGACAAATGATATGAGGAAACAATGTTTATCTACAGCACCTAATTAGATGGCAAATAAGAACCTCTCCCCAATTTACACTGAGTATTTAAGTTAGGCAAGGTACAAGTTGTGGTAGTCTTCAGTCTCTAGGTAATCAATAGCCTACCACCTAAGGCAGGTATTTCTTTTTTAATATTCTTTGCCCAATACAAGGCCCAATACCAACTCAAGGTACAAGGTTACTGAATGAGGTTGTTATATAGGCATAAGAGGAGGAAGAAAGAAGTGTAGATCATGAGGATATGTAAGATCGCTAGCTATCCTAGACTTGAAGAGGTTATGGCCATAATCGGGGAAGGATATTCTTGGGAAACTGTTCCACAAGGCAGCAGCTCTTGAGAAGCTGCTGTTTGAACTTCCTCTTTACCAATGGAATACAAAGGGAATGAGGATGATGTGACCCTGGCATGGTGGGTCTTAGCTATAAAGATCTGAACTGGTGGAACTAAGGGATAGCAAGAAACTAGCCACATTTCGTCTGTGGATTATGGATTGTCAGGCGGAAAATAATTCATCATCCACAAGGCAGCATGAGTGATTTTAGATATGGGGAATATTCTTAAATTTTTTGTGGCAAAAAAAATAGGTCTTAAGAGATATCAAATAAAAATAACAAAAAACAGCTGAGCGTTAAACTAAATTTAAACTGAAACCTATTGTTAAAATCTGGATCAAAAGGTTCTAAAGTTCTTTTATATGTTTTTTTTTTTTTTTTTTTTTTTTTTTTTTTTTACACAGTGGTGTTCACCCTATACAAGGCCCAAGAGCCAATCGAAGTAGAGGCTTACAGAGGAACAGGCACAGTTTATGGGGATATGTGAGGAAAATAACAGTTAACCCTAGACTTGTACAGGTTAAGATTCTAGTGATCAGGAAAGCATCCACTTGGCAGTCAGATTTGCAAAGCAGCAGTTTGTGGAACAATGCTGCTCGACTGGGACTTATATCTCACTAATGGGAGATGAAAGGATTGAAGGTTGTTTACTATAATGTGCATGGCTTGGCAGTCTTAGCCACAAAGGTTAGAACTTGTGGAACTAAGGAATATAGTTCGTCTGAACATTTTCCATGGAAATAGTGAAAGGCTTGCAATGTTTCGCCTGTAGGTAAGGGATTGTACATTGGAAAATAATTAACCCCCTCACAAGGATGCAGAGATGCTTTTGGACTATCAAGACTAGAAAGTGAAGACTGCAGCTCCCACCCATATATAGCAACAGTACACCATTTTCAACTTGATCTGGCTCTTGTAGAGGATAACAGGAGTTAGGTACTTATTGGAGTGGTACAGAGAACTGACCATTTTTCCAGCATCTCCAGCCTATGTTCCACTTGAGGTCTGTGTTGAGTTTATGTCCTAATAGGGGCTCAAGGCATGGAAAAATTTTACTATTAACAACAAAAAGGCTCCATTTTCACTTGATATGAATGATAAAAATGTTTTTCGCAAACATGTATAAACATGCCTGTAATAGGACATAGTATCAAAAGGACTTTTTCCTTATAACAACGCTTTTTTTTTTTCAACTACCTTCACTCCTCAGCAATGTTTGTTTTAAAAAGTGAGGATTAGAATTAGAATTTATACATTTATTTATTTTTTTTTTTTTTTGTTCTGTAGAATTTACAACAAAAATACTATTAGACTATTTATTTACAAGAATAATTTTATATTTACATCCTGAAAACTAAAACAATTAGAACAAATATGGAATATTTATCATTTACCAATTTATGAAGAGATAAATATGAACATTTTTTATTCATAAATTTATAAACATTTACTAAGTTATTAAAATATGTGAATCAACTATAAGGAAATCCTTATTCATCATTTTATCAAATTTGAATCAATTGACAATTAGCCAACGTTTTGCCAACAATTCCTATGGACAATGTAAAAAATGGTGCAAACAAACAATCTAAGAGTGTTTACTATTTTTGTTGTCAATTCTTAAGAACAAAGAAAATGTAGAAATTCACTTTCACTATACGTTTAGCTTTTATTCCAATTCTAATCACCACTTTTAAAACAAAAATTGCTGATGAGTGAAGGTCGTTAAAAATGTGGTGTCATGGGGAAAAAACATTCTTTTGACACTACATCTTATCAAGGGCACGTTTTGAGGCCTTCACTGAAAGGAGGACAAAAATCTAAGTCATTTTCTGAAAAGTAAAAAAAAAAAAAAAAAAAAAAAAAAATGTACCCATTATCAGTAAGGATTGCTTACCGAGTTGTGTAGCGGCAGCTGCATGCGTGCATGTGCCTGTGTATGTCGCCTCTTCCTGGAATCCAGAACTTCTCCCAGCACAGCTGGCTCCACAGTGACGCCGCATTCTGAAAAATACACAAATGCTAAAAACAACAATATAAACTTGAGTGATGGTTAATTGGTGATTTTTCTCTTTTCTATTTTCTTTTCATCTCACCCCCTGTTATGAATAATCAAGGGTGATCTCAACTTGATTTGTTACTCTCCTTTTGAGAGAGCTATTTCTATTTACTGGGACTATAAAAGGACACTATAAGCAAACCTTGTATTCTCAGTTGAATAAAGCTTTCTTAAAACCTACACCTGTGTACTTTTGTAATTACCACCCTTACAAGCCTCAAGAAATCGCTTTCTAAATGAACTGTTACATTCTATATTCTCTATTTGCTACATATCCCATTTGTAATGGACACTTCTAAAAAGCAATAAAACATGCAAAAAACCTTTTGTTAACAATGTACAATGGGCCAAGTAATTTCAGACTAGAGAAGTGGTTCTTAACTTTATTGGATGCACTGAACCCCACAAGTTCCATCCGTGCATTCACCGAACCCTTCATAATTGGGGAAAAATAAAATCTGATTTCTTTAAAACACAGGTATATATTTTATAAGCACACAAATGAACCATCCATCAGTTGCGCACAAAATCACAATGTCCAAGGAACAAAACCAAAAAAAAACATGATTATAAATATGGCTGTTATGAATAATCAAGGGTGATCTCTCCTTGTTTTGTTACTCTCCTCTTTGAGAGAGCTATTTCTGTTTACTGGGACTATAAAAGGACAATATAAGCGAACCTTGTATTCTCAGTTGAATAAAGCTTTCTTAAAGCCTACACCTGCGTACTTTTGTCAATACACCCCCACCCACAAAAAACCTCAAGAAAACACTTTTTAAATAAACTCGGTTACATTCTATATTCTCTATTCGCCGCAGGCCCCATTTGTAACGAACATTCTGAAAGAGCAATAAAACATGCAAAAAGCCTTTTGTTAACATTTGTTAATTTTAAAAATCAACAGGTTTATCCTTAATGACAAAGTGATGCTTATGTACAATGGGCCAAGCAATTTCAGACAAGCACTGAACCCCCACAAGCTTCATCTGTGCATTCACCAAACCCTTCATAATTGGGGAAAAATAAAATATGATTTCTTTAAAACACAGGTATATATTTTATAAGCACACAAATAAACCATCCATCAATTGCACACAAAATCACAATGTCCAAGGAACAAAACATGACTTAAAAACAAAAACATGTTTCAATGAATATTTACTGCAAGTCAATGTGACTTTTGCTGTTGCCTTTCAGAGAAAAGGTCAGAAATGTATGGCTTCACCTTGGCAAGTGCCACTCTCATATCATTTTTGCAACAAAATCTGTTCCTTTTCTTCATTTTCATGTCTCCCATCCTCAAAAACGATACATTGTAACAAATACTATGAGTATCTCTAGGGTTTTCTTAGCAATAAAGAGAGTACGCTACAATTTGGTGACACCAAAACGTTGAAAGTATTGTTGTTCTAAAGAGTTGCTGTTGAACATAATTCTGCTGAAGTTCAATGATTTTGTCAAGGTATTCATCACTGACATGTCTTGACAGCTGCTGAACCACTGAGGCTTGATCAAACCCAGGTTAAGAAGCATTGGATTAGAGTGAAGCCAGTTGAGATAAAAGAATTAAAATGGGGGGGAAAAAGTTCCAAGCCAAAGTAAGGCAGTGAGAAAGAGAGAGAAAAAAAAGTCAGTCATGTTATTGAGCAATAATCCTGCTCAAAGATTTTGGCAATGAGATGTCAAATACAAAAAAAAGAAATCTAAAAATAGAACAAAAAATATGACAGTTGTTCATTTTTTTCCCCACTGTTAACAAAGGCCATTGCCTTGAGAGACTCCAATGCAAAAACCAGCAATTCCAGAAGTTAATTTCTCAAGGTTGGAAGACCCACACATAAACAATTGATATAATTCTTACTCTCTATGTCTCAAAATTTGTCCCTGTGTAACATCAAGAAAAACTATCTGATTATTCTTTGGAAGCAGACAGTATCAAGAAAAATCATTTTCAAATAATACAAAAAGAGAAATGGCAAAAGTAAAGTCAAGTGAAGAAGCACAAGTAGAAAAGCTAAATTAGCTGACCAAATTAGCAACTTTGGGAATGCTAAATTTTATAAAATTCATTATAAAATATTCATTGTATACTGATTCCCCTATGGAAGCCAAAAGAAATATAAAACTCGTTAAAAAAAAAGTCATAAGGATCCATGCATGATAACAACCCCACTTTGTCTGCTTTCTTCTTTATCAGCTATGATGGCATAACAATGATAATAATTTAATAATAATAATAGTGCCAATTAATGTTTAAATAGGGGGTGACTTTATATCAAGTGGATGTCACCTTCAATGGCATTTAAGCATATGTTAATCCTAAACATTAAATATTGATATACAAAGGCATGAATCTGCATCAAAGTAGAGAGGTAACTAATGCAAGGCTCCCATTAATTGACAAGCTTAGATTTTTGGCAACTGAATTAAAGAAGCAAAAAATATGTATATTCATACTTACTAGATGATTTCTTTAAAAAAAAAAAAAAACATTTTTAAAATTAATCTGCAGTTCTTATTTGCTATTAATATATGAAAAGTTTTTTTAAAAATAAATAATTAGATGCAGTTTTGCAGCTACTTTGAAGCAGGGAGTAAGAACATTTTTATTTTTGGCTTCCATAGATAGATCAATTTACAATAGCAACCTGGACTCCCTTACCCCATTTGCATTTATAAAATTTTATAAAAAAAGATTTTTGCATTGTCTTTTGTTTTGTTTTTTTTTTTGTTTTGTTTTTTTATTCATGATCTAGAGTGCTTAATCTATAGCAATATATTGTTTTTTTTTCTGAAATGATCACAATGCCAAAACTCCACCCAAATAACATATTTGACATAAATTCTGAATATTACTTTGGTAAGAACTGGGATGGGAGAGAAATGTAAAAGAAAAATACTGTTCCATACCGAGTCCATAAATTCTTGAAGAAAGCTTTGACGTTGGCAAGGACAAATTCCCCACCTATAATGCCTGCTAACTGTTCATGAGTTGAACAATATGAAGTAGTCAGTGGTGATACATAGATAGGATAACCAATTGGTTGGTCACATGATGAGTTGATCATGTTACGGAGGGCCTGCTTGGCATTTTGAATGCTCCCCCGTTCAGGGTTACGGTTCCGAAGAAATATTAATTCTTGTTGTTGGCCAGCCCACAAACCTCGAACACATTCACGATTTACCTGAAAACAAAAAATCATAAAAATACTAAAAATGGAAAAGGAAAATATTCCAAAATAATCAATAGCAGTAGTAGTAGTAGTACTACTACTACTGTGATGTAAACTCTTGCACTTCTGCATGACTGAAGGCCAAGATGTTTAAGCAGTCAGCAGTTAGTTGTACTTGATTTCATAAAGTTGTAAGTGACAAACAGTGGAAGACAATTATATATTGTCAGACTAATACCATCATTCCAGGAATTCAGTTAAAAGACGAGAGGGTCTGGTTTGAAATGTACTATCTCCCAGCGACTTTTAATTATCTGGGATAGTGGAGGCAGAGTGGGGTTGAAAGTGGCTTATTTTTAATCTTGTACATTACGGTGTCTTCTCTAGGTGTGGAAATTGCTTTATCTGTTTGTTCCCTGATTAGGTGTTGTTTTATAGCCACGTGTTATAAATTGATGCTCAAGATTTTGAGTGTGTTCAGTTAATTCTTCATTGTTGGAACTCGCTCTCTAAGAACCAAATAACGCACACACACTTAACACAGATACATCCCTTTTCCAGGAACCAATAAAACTGTCAAAATGACCACGGGAATTCAGAGAGACACAAATCCATCCAGCTCTTATCTTAAATAACAACTTAAAAGAGACTGACCAAATTTTATGATAAGAAACACAAATGAAAACTACAAATAAAGTTCATTTTCTCCAAGACATTCATTCCTGTAGTTCACTACTACTAACAAACAGAATCTTTTTTTTCTCCTGATGATGGCCATGCTAGTCAAGGAATCTAATTGAAATAACAAAATGAAAAAATATTAATATACAACCCATGTGTCTGAAAACTTTAATTTTTTAATATTTTTTATTGTTCAAAACACACACACACATTATATATATATATATATATATATATATATATATATATATATATATATAAAAAGTAATATACATAATATTTTACATTAATTGCACAACTCAGTGTTTCATGCCAATGCAATTTTAAAGTGCTGGAATTATAGTATTTATTTCTATTTATATGTTGGGTTGACATCAGTTATTTTTTTTTTAAATTCTTCTGGATTAAACAATTACTATTGTTGGGGTGGAATATTATTGGAGTTAGAAAATTTTAAATAATTGTAGTTTAATTTTGAATTGGAATTAACTTTTAGGATTGAAAAAACCCGTTGTCATATAAATAGAAATAATAAATAAATATAATTCCAACACTTGAAAATTGCTTGCCATGAAATTCAGAGTTGTGCAATTAATGTAAGATATTACGTATATTACTTAATAAATATATATATATTAAATAGCTCTTACTTTGAGTACTGTTTTTTCTTACACTATAGAGTATGTTTTTGTATATGCTCACTCATATACCTACGTACATTTACCTATATGGTATATATATATATATATATATATATATATATATATATATAATCATCGTATATGTACTAATATGGGAAACAATGAAGCTTTCCAATAATATATGCATATTATTTGGAATGCACCTTTTCATTTGGACAATCTTGCAAAGGGGAGGAGTGCATTGGGCAAAATTTTGATTGACAACCACTGACATATAGCAGCCTTGGATGTGTCATCTCACTTCTTTTTCAATCATTTTGTCAAAGTTATAGAGAAAGAGGGTTATGTCTGTCAAGCAAATCTATTGGCAGTTCTTATGTGTGTGTGTGTGTATATATATATATATATATATATATATACACACACACCACACACACATTTATATATATATATATATATATATATATATATATATAAAGTGTTATAAAGTTTGTATTATATTGTAATGTGTGTGCATTTTGAAATGTGTGGTGGGAGATATAATGGATAGTGGGTCAGAAAAATAAAATCAGCCAGCTAAGCTCGAATTACAATGAAGTTTCATGACATTCACTTTTATAAAAATATCCTTTGGAAACAGGATACGTCCATGTCTTCCCTCCACAGTTATGGCTTAGATATCAAAGCAGACTGGACCCTTTGGCCTCGAGTGGTAACTGGTCTAGGAGAAGGGAAATTCTGAATTCAAGACTGTATTTAGCCCTGATGAAGCAAATATTTTGTAGTTAATAAAACAATCATGGAGTTCAAAATAACTCAATGACCCCTAACTATGGTCAATCTGAGGGATAGATGGATGGATATAGATTTGAGTAACAAATAGATAAAAATATTGCTTACCTTGACTACTCTGAACGAAAGGTATCTCTTATTGAGCATGATGATTTTGTATTCATCTGAACCTTCGTCAAAGACATGCCTGAGGGCTAATAAGGAATCTGTGTTGGATAGCACTGCATTACGCCATGCTGGGTCAGCTTCATGTGATATCACCATGTTTTTCTCGTAATTACTGATGGCATTGTATAAAACCTGGAGATCATCATACTCATCGGAAGAAGCAAAATGGTCCTGCACGAGAAGCAATGGATGGAGGGATAAAAAAAAAGAACAACACATTCTTTCACAAAAGCATTTATTTATATGCGCAAAGGTAAAATGAATGAAATATTACATTTAATTATGCAGATATAAAATGAAGTAGAAAGAAACAAAGAAAAGCTGGCAGTACCAAATTCAACAACTGACCTGGTGTAACTTGAGTGACATTCTTAAAGCAGGCGCAACCACTCGTCGTAGCAATTCAATATCCTTTACAACCCATTCGTCACGGGATGAAGTGACTCTAAAATCCCCTTTGAATAACGCATGGAGACCAAATAAGAAATAGTCCACACTAAAAAAAAAAAAAAAAAAAAAACATCAATGATAATCCAATCAGAAAGTGAAGGAAATTTTTAAAAATCTGTTTATATACCAGGATTAAAAAAAAAAAACATTTAAGCACAAATATTAAGTAAATTAACAACCTATAATACAATATATAATCCATATGAAATGGAAATACTTTCCACATAATGGTAAGGCACCTAGACAAAAACACCATTGCCACTAATGTCATACCATTACGTAGGAGGAATTTCTGGGCAGTATTTCTGCCACACTGTATAATGATCTGTTTACAGCCATGTCAATTTGAAACACAAGTCCTTAACCAATCACTAAAGGTAAGCAATGTGAAGGCTGGTCAGTACCTAGATAGGTGACCGAATAGTTTTTAATTAATTATAAATAAATAAAAAATAAAAAAGGGTTGTCCAAGTGAGATAACTCCATATCTATTAACTACTAATGACATAATGTCCTTTTTCTTAATAGGAAAATAAAAATAAACAGAAAAATACTTTTTAAATGCCGACAAAACAATTCATGCACTTTAATCAACATGGCTCGCTGTGCTATATATATATATATATATATATATATATATGAGAGAGATGGCTCAAGTCATAACCAGAGTTTACACTCATGTGATCTTCAGACGACATGAAAGCAATCAATGAGGTTTTTATAGAAAATTATTTTTTTCCCCCCCCCATGATGCTTTAAGTAAGGTATTTAATTTCCAGTCATGGGTTATATATAAGTGGTCCTCCTCTTTCATTTGCATTCAAGTCATCTGAAGATGACATGGCCGTGAAACTCAGGTTACGACTAGGGTTATCTTTCATAGGAATTTACATTGTCAAGTGTTATTGCTGTCTAGGTAATCTAAACATCGAGCACTTTACTAAATTAGGTAGGTATTTGCATTGAAGCTTTTTTCTTATTGCTGTCCTTGTTCAAGTTTTTATCTGGTTTATAGGCATTTAGGTCTTTTGGCATGTTGGTTCCACCAATAGTTATGTTTTTTCTTTATATATATATATATATATATATATATATATATATATATATATATATATAAAAAATGGTCAATCGGCTCATCTATCTTGAAAATCAAATCACTTTAACTAGAAGTGATGCAAATATTCCCATAGACAAAACTTGGTCTGCAATGAACAAATTGCCAATAGATTTGCTTGACAAGATAAAATAAAAGGTGTGTTCTTCCAAATATAACCCTCTTTCTCTATATGCAAAGATAGAGTATGCCAATCTGAAGACATGCCATAGTCTATGGACAATTGTAAGAACTGGAAAGAAAGTTGTGAGGAATCATGCATGATAACAACATTTTACATATCTGCATTATTTTCTATCAGCCATAATGGCATACCAATAACAATTTAATAATAATGATAATTAAGTTTAGCGATAATACTTACTAATTATATAAACTCCACAAACCGGAAGTGACTTAATATTGAGAAGAGGTCACATTCAATGACATTTAAGTTCACGTTAATGAAACATTAATTTTTATATATAAATAAAAAATACACACACAAATCTCTACCTTCCATACAAAGGTATGGATCTCCATCAAAATAAAACTTTCAAAGTAGAGAGGCCAAGGTTTTCTCGGACAGATAAGTGATGCAAGGTTCTCACTGACGCGCTTAGATTACGGACACCAGAGTATGACATTTTAACCATTTTTGCAGACATAGTAACAAGTGTAACAAACTCACCTGGCTGAAGCACTGTTATGAGAGGCAGTGCCCAATGCTCGTCTTCCCAGCAGACTGAGACCATAGCACAGGGAAACCAAAAAAGAATCTCTTCCACTGTCCACAGACTGAAAACAGAAAATTATTATTATTATTATATATAAGGTACATTTTAAGCAGAAAGTATTCAGCCAGACACATTTGATTAAGAAGAACTGACAGTCTATGTTCAATGTTTTTAGAGTATTTTATTGTATATTTCAAAATGAATATAATTGTCTGCCATTAGACATTTCATGTAGGTCTTCATAATGCACCTTACAGAGTGATTTTTGTTATATATATACTAGCAGCATGGCCCTGCGTTGCCCGTGCTTGATTCAAAAATCGTACGACTCATACACCAATCACTATCACTTGACTTAAAATATTTTTGCCCTTCCTTGCCTTTAAAGGAGTGCCCTTTGCCGGGCTGATGTTGCTACATGCCTTACTTCTTGCCTATCTTACACTGCAAATTTTTTCTAAGATCTATACTAAACATTAAATCTGTTACGAAAAGAGAACTAAACAAAATGAACACAAAATGATCAGCTTTAAAAAAGGACTCGTAACTGGAAAAAACAAATGAAAAAAGAATGTTAACAACAAATACTTTTTCACGCCCAACCCAGTTCTGCAGAATCAGAATCAACGTGGAGTTTAAGCAAGCAAGTGAGTCAATTGGAGTAAAGTGCCATGCATATTTAAATTTTTCCCACTTGTGATGAATGCAGCTACATCCGATAAATCAAATTTCGACAATGCTAGCTAACATTTGTGTCAGTCAGCTGTTAGATCTCACGCTGGCCAATAGAATCTTCCTGCCTATTCGTGGTAGCCGGCTATTGGCTCTCACTCTGGCCAGTACAAAATGGCCGCAAACTACATGAAAACTGCCATAGAAGCATGAAAAAAATCGATTATTTCCACTATCGATGGGAGTTGGGAAATGCAAAGTCAGTCTTGGCCTTCCCGCTAACTTGGAGCATGTGCATTCGTCACACACACACGCACACACGCACACATCTCCTGTCTT
This sequence comes from Acanthosepion lycidas, assembly GCA_963932145.1. Lineage (NCBI taxonomy): Eukaryota > Metazoa > Mollusca > Cephalopoda > Sepiida > Sepiidae > Acanthosepion > Acanthosepion lycidas. The sequence continues at coordinate 26,407,216 of OZ010601.1, forward strand.
TTATAGATAGAGATTATCTGAAGAAGACAGGAGCATACAATAGCTGAAACATTGTGAATATGGCAATAAAGATGAGGACAACAGTTCAATCAATGTAGTTACTTACAATACCCCAGATTATTTTAGATGTTGAAAAAGGAAAAAATAAGAAAAAAAAGAATAAGAATGAAAAAAATCAAAGAGATAAAAAAAAAAAATAAATAAACAAAAATCACCCGTGTGTGTGTGTGAAGAAACTTACTTTTTCTCTGCGTGCTGCACAAAACTGTATCCAGTTGAAGTAAACATTACAAAAACTGTTTCTTGTGATGCCCAAGAGTCGGGTGTCGTAATCATCATCAACATGAGAGTTGAATGTAGGGTCCAGATCCACATAGTCCTTGCTCTGCAGGGGAGCCAAGGCTGCCAGCAGCTCTTCATTCTGGGTCCACTGGTCAAGGCGTGGAGACCGGACTGTATAGTAGATTATGCTCTACAGATGAACAAAAAGAAAAAAGGAAGAGACATGAACACAACTGGATTGCCAATAAAAAATCATTCCAATATATATTTTTAAGCAAAGGATTTACTGTCTATAATGCAACCTCCTATTTAGTTATAATGTATTCCTCAAAATTGACTGTGTGTGTGTGTGTGTGTGTGCATGTATATAATATAATCCATAATCTTTTATGACCAAACATAGTCAAAACTTCTGTGATCATCATATATGACATCACTCATATTCTATAACATGTTGTGGTTAAAACATGCTAAGGATATATTACCAAGTGTTGATGTTAATTTGTCTAGAGAACACATACATAAAAACAACCAGTAAAAACTCATGCAAACCTTCACACGCAAGTTCTCATTTCCTGCTTTTGAGCAGTCAGCACTTCAACAAAGACGATGAGCACTGTAATCAGAAATGGCCAGACAGAAGAGAGAAAGCTTTATCATTTGTTTAACCTTCATTTCTCTCTCCATTCTACATCCAAAGGGGCTGCTATCAACCATAGAATAGCTAGTTGTGTTTTTCTAATGTTACTGTAACCGGAACAACATAAGCAGTGACTGATGCTCGTATCAATTTTCAGTTTGTGCACCGTATATTATCATGAAGACAATTTCAGAGACCTGTCAGTTATGTGCCATGCTTGATACACAGTTAGGCAATCATGTATCTTTTGATACATGACTGACAGGCAGATTTTTTCCGCAGCAAGTTGCCATTTCTTTTTACAGTAGACCAGTTGCTATCCAAAGCTGTAGAACCTGATCTGTCCAGCTATTTACCCATACCTGGGTAGCAAGAAGAAGAGGATTCATTCCTTTTCCCAAGGGTATTAGTACATAAGTGAATGTAGTGGATTCGACTGGAATTCGAACTCAGCTCTCCGATTCCTCAATCCAAGCCACTATCCATTACTCTACTGCACCCCCTTTTCAGAGACCACTGAACTATATACATTTGGATGTTTAAAAATGGCCTTCCAAGATGGATTACCATATTTTGCTGCTTATAAGATGCATCTTTCCCCTATAAAATATTTTCAAAAACACCCTACATCCGATAAATCAAATTTCGACAATGGGATTTATAGACAGCTAATTTTATGAGAACATTACTTTCAGTAAAACTTAGTGCTCGCAATACACCTGTCAGTATTACGCTTAATGAGGATTTCAAGCTATAATAACAATATAAGGTTTCAGCAGTATGGTAAGCACTACTGTATATTTTAACCAACACAAACTTAACATTTCTGTATCCAAATTTACATGTAGCTAATTTAAAATCTGTGCCTAATCCTGGTTTGTAATGAATTCAGGCTGCAATAAGGTTACGCTTCAGTAGCATTCCAACTTCTCTTCTAAGTAGTTCTAAATTACATTCTAAATAATTACTATAAATTTGGTACTTCTCAGTCTGTGATGAATTTGTCAAAATTATTCAGGTTTTAATGCTGAAATATGCTATTCAGTGGGTAACCTTCAAAATGCGAGCAGGGGGCGTCTAATGCAGCAGAGTGTCTTATTAGCAGCAAGATACTAATTTTCCTACTTACTTTCATTTTTTTTTTTTTTTTTTCATTTTTTTTTAAAACCCCCCAATATTGGTGCAAAAGTTGGATGAGTATAAAAAAAAAAAAGAAAAAAAAAAAAGTGAAATTCATAGGAAAACAGGATAAATTTTCAAGGTTCACTGAAGTGAACACAAAATATCAGATCTAAAGAAAGGCAACATTCCGAAATATTGTTAAATAATTCGATCCCCCAACAACAGTGAAGATTTGAGCGATTGGGGGGGGGGGTTTAAAGATTTCATATACATCGATTGCTGCTCTCGTTTTATCATCAATCTCACATACCTTAATGTAGTAGTTGATAAGCAGCTTTCGGAGATCAAACACTTGCAGCATGGTAGCAGCACTGTTGTCAGTGATGCTGTATCCCTGGAGGATGTAGTTGGTGACAACCACTTCCCAGGCCAACCAACGCTGATTAAAGGCTGCATTTAAAGAGAGAAAATGGGGCAAGTGGCCTAATTCACAGCAGCAGAAACCTGGAAAGAGAAAAACAATTATTATGACATTATTGCTGATATCCTGACGAACAGATGGAGTGGTTGCTGGAGGGTAAGTCTACGAAACTCTAGAGTTGCAATGCTGAAGGTAACACCAATCGGCTAAGTGACAAATTTTGTATTTTATATATATATATATATATATATATATATATATATATATATATATATATATATTAATAATTACATGCATACTATGTTTACTGTATCACCCAGCATTCCATGGCTTTCCCATTCATCGGTTACTGAGGGTTATGTAATTGTATGCATATATGGTTGCTCATATCTCTTTATTTAGCCCATTTCCACATTTATCTCTCAATTATTATTATATGAGTGTGTGTGTGTGTATGCATATGTATATACGAGTGTGTGTGTATGCATATGTATATACGAGTGTGTGTGTATGCATATGTATATACGAGTGTGTGTGTGTGTGTATGCATATGTATATACGAGTGTGTGTGTGTGTGTATGCATATGTATATACGAGTGTGTGTGTGTATGCATATGTATATACGAGTGTGTGTGTGTATGTATATACGAGTGTGTGTGTGTATGTATATACAAGTGTGTGTGTGTATGTATATACAAGTGTGTGTGTGTGTGTGTGTATGTATGTATATACGAGTGTGTGTGTATGTATGTATATACGAGTGTGTGTGTATGTATGTATATACGAGTGTGTGTATATGTATATACGAGTGTGTGTGTATGTATGTATATACGAGTGTGTGTGTGTATGTAAATGAGAGTGTGCGTGTATGTGTGTATATGAGTGTGTGTATGTGTGTACATATGAGTGTGTGTGTATGTGTATATGCGTGTGTGTGTATGTGTGTATATGCGTGTGTGTGTATGTGTGTATATGCGTGTGTGTGTATGTGTGTATATGCGTGTGTGTGTATGTGTGTATATGCGTGTGTGTATGTGTGTATATGCGTGTGTGTGTGTGTGAGAAGGTGCAGCAGAAACACTTCCTACATAATCATAAGATATTAGTGGCAATAGTGTCTTCGAGCTAACACTTTATTGATTTAACTATTGATTTAGGTAACCTACAAGGAATTCTGGACAAAAGCCTTTCTTTAATTTAAGGAGGTTACCCAGATCAATATATGCCTTAGGACAGCCTAATGGCACAATAGCCAAAATGTTGTGGCAATAACAAGGATGGAGACACTAGTCCAAATTTAAATAGTGATAATTCCTGGAATATAAATAATGATGATAACTCTTCATCCTGGAAATGTTACAGAAATATAGTATTTAAAAGAATTTTCGTTTTCAAAACAAACAGAAAAAGTCTGTTTCTACTAAAAGGCAAAAAAAAAAAAAAAAGAAAAAGGCTCGTCATTGCACTAAAACCACTATTTTTATTTATTAGACTTATTTTTTTTTTATTTCTATGTAAGATATAATAATAATTATATGTCATCATCAAGCCATCATTGTTTTTAGGGTAGAAGGGATTTATTATTTATTATTACAAACACTCTTTACCTTCGTCATTGTCTACTTCTTCTGTGATGGCTTCTACTTCTCTCTGTTGGCAGTATGTTCCTGCAAGAAAATAAAGATAAAAATCAGATTGACAATGAGAAAAACTTCAATGAATTTAAGTAACTGATTTTTAAAAAAATTTTTTTCAAATGAGAGAAACACTTTAAAAAAAAAAAAAACTGATCTGCCTAAAAGTGCAGAAAACAAATAGAAAAATAAAAAACAAAATGACAATACAAATCATTTAAAAATGATGATCAGTAATAAATTCAAGTGTCATGTTGTCATTGGGAAACAAGAAATGGCTAAAGATAAAAATGCTTGCACCAAAAAATTCTGTCTTTCCATCAATTGTGATGCAATCCTGGCTGTTTGATTGTAGATTGGAAGTTGTCAAGGGTTTCAAGCATACTGGTGTTGCTCAAACTGCTATGACAAATTAGGCACCTCCTTTCCCAGAAACTGTAACTAAGGTCCACTCAGTATAGTTACAGTATAAACCACAGATGGGCTCTTTGGTGTTGAACAAATATGTGCCTAAGCAGGCTTCTGCAACAGGGATTGGCCAGCATATATTTTGTTAAATATGACAGACAAGGGAAATTTAATGATTTTTCCACCCCCTCATCTGCCATATTTAATGAAAGATTAAAAAAAAAAAAAAAAAAAAAAAAGTTGTTGTGTGCGTGCATATATATAAATATATAATTTAATGAAAACACACAAATACACGCATACATATTTCTTTCTTTTATTTTGTGATCTGATGGAGCCTGGAAAGGCAAAATGCGTAATCTAGTTTCAATGAAATGGTTTTCCATTTGTGTTTATATATATATATATATATATATATATATTATATAATATTGCAATCACATAAATCCCATCACCCTTATAGGGGCACCACATGTACTGCAGCTGCAACAGAAATGGTGTTTCTTGGGCAAGAGAGCTTGAGGGAGCCCAATCCTTTCCAGGCCTGTTTTGAATTCAGAGTTACCGTCTCCTAGGTCAGTTGCCACTCATGGCTATAGAACCCAGTCTGTCCTGCTATTTACCCATAACTGGAGGGAAAAGAGAAGGATTCATACTTTTCCCAAGGATATTAGTATGTAAGTGAATGTAATTGATTCGAGTAGAATTCAAACTCAGCTCTCTGATTCCTCAATCCAAGTCACTATCCATTATTCCACCGTGCCTCCTAATATAATGCCAAATCAGCCAAGTTTCAATCCTGGCTTGAAGCAATTGGATGTCTAGCCACACTGATGAGCAGTGATACAGCAAAACAGGCCTCTGTGTGTATGTGTGTATTATATATATGCATGCATGCATGCATGCTTCATTAAATGACAGACAAGGTGCTTTGATTAAATTTTTTATACAATTTCTCATATCATCTTAATATTTTTTTTCTTTTGCGTAGATAAATTAATCAAAAACTGTCCAAATGTTTTATTTTTCCAAGTGCATTTGGCTATACCTTTAGCCATTATCAAGGAAGAATTATATTTACTGTTAACTGGAAACGCATAATTATGTGTATGTATTTTGCATTATAGAATGTTTTATTTTCAAAACAAAGTCAACATACTGTGTTCATGTCCAGAAGAAAAAAACAAAAAACTATTGCTTGCTTGTACCACTAGAGTTCCTTTTCATAGCCAGAATGGTACTATTTACACACAAAATGATGGAGTAAGTATGGGAAATCCTCTCAGACCATGCTTCTCCAATTATTATATATTCTACATTGAAAACAAGGTGTTATTAAACCCAAAATATATGTTTGTTATGTAGATGATATATTTATTTTAGCTGATAACCAAAAAGAAATTGACAATCTGAAAACTACATTTCAACAATATTCCGTTCTCAATTTTACATATGAACTTAGTAAAAAAAAAAAAAAAAAAAAAAAAAATAAACTCCCATTCTTAGATGTTCTCATTGATTTTAGTAATAATACATTTACAACTTCAGTTTATAAAAAACCCACTAGTAAAGACTTGCTATCTTAATTTTTCTAATGAATTCCCTCTTAGATACAAGATAGGTGTTATTAAAAAATTTCCTCAAGAGAGCACACAAGAATTCATCTTCTAATCCTCTCACATGTTTTTCTTTAAAGAATTAAATAATCTAAAGAATTCAATAACGTTAAACAAACACTTATTAATAACAGATTTCCTAATCAATTGTTGGATTTCCATATTAGACTTTTTTCTGTTTAAGGTAGCTGATAGTAATGGCAAGAATAGAAACCAATTAACATTAATATTTTTTATAAAAATCAAATAAATGTCAATTACAAACAAGATGAAACTAGAATTAAGAACATTATAAAAAAAAAAAAAATGTACAACCCCAGTAGACAATAGGAAAAAAATTAGTCTAATTATTTATTACAAAAATTTAAAACCGCCAACCTTATAGTTAAAAATAATAATTCACCTCTTAGAACAAAATTAAATAGAAAAAATATTATTCATGAATTTAAATGTCCATTAAGGAATTATGTTCCTGATCAATCAAAATTCTTAAACAATCATATAGGCCACACCACAACATGTTTAACAAGAAGACTCGTGCTACATCTTTCTAACCATAGATCATTTAAATATTCATGGAGACCTACCAAACCCCATTCATAACATACTTGTTGATAATACAAATATAATAGCATGCATATTATTTATAAGTGCATATTATTTTTGAGAAATTATGGTAGGTAAATGTATAACAAGATTTGTGAAAAGAATAATTAAAAAAAAAAAAAAAAAAAAAAAAACTTACCTCTAAACTCTAATCCTCGTAGCTGGAAGGTGAGCAAACCGTTGCCCGTCTCAATGATATGTACCAGTGCGTTGAGGTAATCAGAGGCCATAATGAAGCAGTCGCCCTGACAGTAATTTCCCCAGCGCCCCAACATGACATCTCCACACAGACTGTGCTGCAGGGAGCGGGTAAGGTGCTCGTAGAAGATTGAATTCAAGTTGTTATCATCTGCACCTAGGCCAAAACATACGGAATACAAGTAACCAGAAATGAAAGGGACACCAAGCCAGGACAAAAAGAGAATAGCAGCCAACAAGAAGCCCACAATATCAATGTTTTTTGGGTTTTTTTTTTTTTTTAACATACAAGCTGAAAATTCTTCAGAGTATAGCATACCTTAAAACTATATTGTTTATAATATATGTGTAAAAATCAGATTTAAACAAAAAATATATATCTGTAAAAAGACAATATGAATAAAGACAAAGGAAAAGTATTCTTTACCAATGTGTTTTATAAATTATATATATATATATATATATATATATATATATATATATATATATATATATAAAGAAATAAGAAAAAAAAATTCAACAATATTTACTCTTTCCTTTATTAAGCATTGAATTACATAGCATCCTGCATAGTTTGCCTTGACTTTCACAGTTGGCCTTAAGAATATTTTCTGAGCATTCTTAAATTTAAAAATTTTGCAAACCTGAAGTTTTACTTTTCTGTTTTTAAATACATATTGCAAAAATTTACTTTTTTTTTTAATAAACTCCATCAGAGGATGAAACATTGTTAAAGAACAATTTTCCTTTGTTTTTATTTATATATATATATATATATATATATATATATATATATATGTATGTATGTGTGTGTATATATATATATATATATATATATATATATATATTGTGTGTATTTAGGCAGCATCTTATCATTGATGCACGTTTCATTAAATATTATAGACAAGTGTTGTCTATTTTATGCAAAATGTTTTTGTAACATCTGATAAGTTTAATAACATTATCGTTGAACGAAGAAAGAAATTGACAATATTGATCCATATTTTTTTTAATACAATCTAAGCTTTCGGCTTACATAAGCCATTATCAAAGATGTCTTTATGCACATGTTTATCGTTGCTTAGAAATCATCTATGTAAACATTGACAGACTATCATCACTGTCTTGTCTGTATATTGTTTAATATGTTGTAATTGACATATTTGATAATGGCTTAAGTAAGCCAAAAGCTTGGATTGTATTAAAAAAATATGGATCACTATTGTGAATTTCTTTCTTCGTTCAATGATAATGTTATTAAACTTATCAGATGTTACGAAAAAAATTTACATGAAATAAATAGACAACACTTGTCTATAATATTTTTATGAAACGTGTATCAATATATATATATATTCCCAAAAATTTGTATTGTAACTATTATATGTCCTTTTGAACCAATTTATTTTCATGTCTGGTCTGTACAAAAAAGAATCAATGTATAATAGTAACTTATGCTAAAATAACAACTTACTACACAAACCAATGTTTTTAATAACCTGTGATATTATTCAAGCAATATTATGACACCTAATTTATCAATTAAGGAAGATAAACTTTAGAAGGTTAGGAAAGTTTTTTTTTAAAAAGTCTCCAAGGGAGGAATTTTTCCAACAAACAACAATGGTGGAATCAAAATATGGTTTCTTTGTAATTCTGGAATTTAATTCAAGTCCAGAATCTGCTAAAGCTTTCTGAATACTTCCTTTTGGAATGACTCCAGGTAATCAGGGGTTAATCCTGGTCTTATCTCTTGTCATGCAAGGTGGATGTGCTGCCTGGAGCTCAGTATACTTCTAATTCTTGCTTTGGTCATGAATAACTGAAGCCCTGGTAGGGCCAGTAACATCAGTCAAATTTAATTTCAAATTTCTCAACTAAAATACGACTTGCAGGAAATATACCACTCCTTTCTGAGTTAATTTCAATGTATCTTCACTTCTTCATACCATAGCAAAATAAATTCTTCAGCCAATTGTTATCAGGACATGCAACTGCTAGAACAGTGCACTTTATAGTAATTCTAAATAACCTTGAGCAATGAATCTCTCTTGGGCCTCTTCTAATTATATCAGCTTTGATTGTACATGAAATGTTTAAAAGTGTTTTTTTTTTTTTTTTGTTTTTTTTGTCTCTACAATGTTACCTCTTTCCTAGACTTGGTTTAAAGCAAACCTTCAACTGCTGAATGGAAACATCAAAGATGGAATGATGCCATAAATTCTAGCCAAAAGCAGTCTTCAAAATAGAAGGTTAGGTTACAGACGCTCTCAAGATGCTACAACTGTTTCTGCTGACCAGATAGTAAAAAACTTTTCAAGGTTTCAATTTACACTTTATTTTTCTGTCTAGAAAATTTTTTTTTTCTTTCTCTTCACAGAATACACCCGAGAACAATTGAGCAAACAATTTCAGGTTTGATCCGATGAGAAATTTTACTTTAACCTTCAGAAAACCAATGTCCAACTGGCCCAATAAATAATTTTCAAGGCCAATTGACATCATAAGTATACACCACATATATTTATTAGATTAACTTAACTGTTATAGTGGAACACACCTATTCTATAGTTAATAGACTCTCCCACCTATAATAAGTAGGAGTAGTAGTAGCAGTCGGAGACAGTTAGTCAGTCAGTCGATGTCGGACAACCGTGAGTTGGATATTAAAGTATCAGCGACCACAAGTAGATTACTGCGTCATTACCTATTATATCAAGTTCCTAACATTTTGTACGTCGAACCTATTTAGGACCGATGTAGTACAAAATACAAGCCTCCACTTTGAAACCACTACATGACATTAACACAAGGACAAATTCATAGTAAGGAACTCACAACTCAAGTAAATGCTAACAAATCAAATGAACAAAGTCCAGCTCCAGCGGACATCTCACCAGGTTGCACCTTTTCCACTGCATTTAAAGGAAAAGGAAACAAAAGCATCACAAAAGGAAACTGCTGAGAAAATTGAATAATTTCTGGCACCACAGGCATGTATGCATGTAGGGCTCTACATTTGTGACCCTGTGTCGCACCTATGGGGAGTGGGGGTATTTGCTCGATTTTTTTTTTTTTTTTTTTTTTTTTTAACAGATTAACTTGTTGGGATTGTTTAAAGCTGAAACACAAGGTTTTTGGGTTGTTTTTTTTTTTTTTTTTTTTTTTTTTTTTAGGATAACAATTTTTATAGATACAGGTCCTGCTATTTAACCTATAGCTGAGTGGAGGAGATGGATATATACCTTTCCCAAGGATATTTGCATATAAATCAATGTAACAAATTAGACTGGAATATGAACTCGGCTCTTTGATTTCTCATTCTGAGCCACTATTGATTACACCACTCAGACATCCAGGTAGAGGGGGGTAATTAGCTTCGTGTGAATGCTACTCTACCCTGTGATCTGTTGATTTGTGCCAGTTTTTATACTGTAATTTATACTAAACAGAAAATAAAATTTGGAAAAAAGGATATTTTACTTTTTTTTTTCCCCCAACAAGGTTATGCTAATAATCTGAAGAATTATCTTGACATGCAAACACAGAACATCTGAATATAAAACAGGAAGGAAAAATGATGTGTAAAATGATGAATGTAACAAAAATTTGTAAAGAAATTCTTTCCTTTTTAATTCATATAATACATTAAAATATTATCTCAACATTGATCTTTCTCAGAGAAGTTGGAAAGATGCTTGTTGATATTTTAAGTCAGATTGACTAATTTACTTTGTTTGTTTTTACAGTTAATAAATCCTTTGCAGGTTATTTAAAGCTAGCAAATATTTTTAGATTGTAAGAATTTTTTTTTTTTTCTAGGTAAGGATTTTAGTGATACAAGTCTTAGTAATTAACCCATAGCTGAGGGAGAAGTGGTGAAGTCATCATATTTCTAAGGGTACTTGTGTGTAAGTAAATATAACGAACCTAACTGGAATTGGAACTTGGAGCCGGATTAACAATTCTGAACCATTAATCATTAGATCACCTGCACATCCAAGCTTACAGCACCTGGTATTCCCAAGCATTCACTCATCGAAGTACCGCTCAAGCTCAATGTTGCTTAACTTCAGTGATCATATAAGAACCAGTGTTTCAACATGATGTGGCTTTAAGTCTACAATGGAAGAATTCACCCCATGGACATAGCTGAGAAGATATCTCACCAAAAATGTTTGTCTTCTTATTCTGCTAGTGAATCAGATAAGGATTTGCCAAGATAATTCCTAAATGATAACAATAAAAGCAATTGCAGTCTTTGAGTAGTTGGTGAGATATTCTACCAATACAATTTCATACAAAAATATCCTGGTACAAAGTAGTCCAGTTGTCCAATCCAGTGGAGTCATAAGTAGTTTCTGTTTCAAGAACCAATTGTAATGACAAATCTAACATCCTGTTTGTCAGAGAATGTGGAGGTTGGGTTAGGATGGCAAGCAAATGATCAGAATACATTGTTGGCACGGAATTCTGACAGTTAAAGATTGCCTAACTTTTAGATGTAAGACCAAAACGGCGCAGTCAATAGAGGGCTACTTTTTGCACCCAGATTCCTTAGAGAAGCTAAACCGCACATCAAGGAATGCTAAGCCAATGACTGTGCATGCATTCCCCTGAAGATCTTCCACCCGCTATCTCCTAGAGTTGGTGCTACCACATCTGTCTCACTTGTTTAATAAAACAAATAAGAAAAAGAAACCATCTATCATTGATATAGTCTATGAAGTGGCTTTAGGTTCAGAAAGATTGAAGCCAGTGCTGACACAATATACATGTTTCTTAAATATATAACAGGTGATCAAACTTGATTATTCAAAAAATGAAATACAGTTAGAATTTTATTCAATTCTATATTAACCATTATTTATAATGACTTGTTAGCACTTATCAAGCAGTTCCTCAATACCATTTGAATAAAATTCTGCAGGTTCTGATGCCAAAATATTTTCAACAATCTCTTGAATTTTTATTTTCACAAGAGAAAGTTATCCCCATTAAAGTATTTTGCAGTGACAGGCAAAGGTAACAATGGTTGGTACAAGGTCAGTAAAATATGGCATATGGAATAGAACAGACCAACTGAGTCCCAAAGTTTTTTCATGTTATTTTTGCTATATTCAGCCTTGTGTTGACATGTACAACATTTTTCCTATTGATGAGTGTTTTTTGACCAAACTTTTGTGGTCATGTTGAAGCTGCTGGATGTATAAATATGCATTTACTCTTTATTTGCTTTTTGAGAACTCTAAATAAATAATCGCCCGATGATCCCAATAAATGCACAACATTACCTTGCTGATGAAAATTTCATTTTTAAACGGAAATTATTTTTAAGCAACGCCCCCCGCAAAAAAAGTTAACAGATTATAACCTGTCTTTTGCTTCATGCATATAACAGCAAAGTTCCTGACAGCCTGCTACTGGGATATATCCTGTCATCAAGCAAAAGTTTTTCTATCCACAACACAGAATTTCCTATGAGGAAGATCAAGCATTACAAATTAAAGTCTTATGCTCATATTCCAATAAAAAATGAGTCGAAAACTGGCATAAAAATTAAAACATCCAACATTCCTCTATCTTTCAATGTCAAATACTGGCAGAAAGAAACTCTTTAAAAATGAAATTTTCATCAAAAATCAGAAAAATTTTCAAATTGAACATTTTCCAACTAAATTTATTTTTAGTAACAGAACCTGCTGGTTATTCATTTTAAACAGTGCTAAGTCATTTAGACATATAGCACTGTCAGTTTTTTATTGTTTAGTTAAATATTCTCAATTTTTTTTTTTTTTTTTGTCTTTTCTCAATTTGTTCCCTTTTCAGGGTTTTGATTTATTATTGGTTTGGGGTTTTCTTTTGTATTTTTTTTGTTTTTTTTTACTATTACCTTTGGTCACTTGACACACTTTTGTTTGTTGTTGTGTGTACATCTAATTGTTAGTATGAGCTCTTTCCTATAGTGCCTAGACTTTTTTTTTTTTTTTAATTTGAGCATAGTACTAGACTAGCATCAAGATCTCATCAATTTACAGCTAAGTTGGCTAGATGTAGCTGTAAATTCTATGCTAACAGTTTCTTTTCTAGTGAGTGGAACTCACTTTCTGGCTCCATGCTTTCAAGCCAACTTTAATCTTCCCAAATTTAAATGCAATATCAATCACTATCTGCTTGTCCTCCTGATTACTCTTTCCTCTTCCCACTCATTAGTAATGTTTCTGTTCTTAATTCTTCCACATCCAGTAACCCCTTGTGTCTTTAGTGGCTTTACTGCTTTGATTGTAGAACTTCCTTCTGGCTCCATGCTTTCAAGCCAACTTTAATCTGCAAAAAATTTAAATCCAATAACAATTGCTATTTACTGTCCTCCTGATTACTCTTTCCTCTTCCCGCTCATTAGTAATGTTTCTGTTCTTAATTCTTCCAGACTCAGCAACCCCTTGTGCGGCTTTACTGCCTTACTTAGGGTGAAATTAATTACTGTGTGTGTGTGTGTGTGCATGTAGGATGTATAATAGCATCCAAAACAAATGTGAAGATAATGTAACAAATTCGAAAAGCTATAAATGGCATGAGCATTTGTTTGCTTTGGCTTCTTCAGGTTAGAATGAATGAAAGACAAAACTGCATCTAAGGAAAAATGCGTTGGGATATCTAAGGAGATATGTGGGAGCATAAATCACATTATGGCCATGGATGTGATACGGTAATCTGATTTATGCCCTCCCCCCTTATCCTCAGAGATCCTTAAGCATTACTTTCTTTGTCTTTCATTTTTTCAAACCTGAAGAAGCCAGAGAGAGCCGACAGTCTAAGCAAAATGCACCATTTATAGTTTTTTCATTTTATATCATTATCTTCACACACACACAATTGTTGCCTATTCAGGTTTGGTTTGTTTTACGGCATATCAACCCCAATGGGTTATTTAATGCTGACAAGATTTTTATTGCTGGTTAATTTTTTAAATGTATTGCTGGTAATAATTTTTTTTTACAAAGTATTTCTGGTATTAAAACCTATTTTTACGCTTTCATAGTGTTTTGATCACAGTTTGAGGGTTAACTATTTACCTATAGTTGGGACCCTAACAGGTGCTACTACCCCGGGTCAGGGTGGACCTGGGAACACCAGCAACTAAGAGGTGATTCCAAGCTCCTCAAAACCTTATCAGATACCTTGCTGTTGGATGTAGTTTATCATCATACCCAGGACAGGCCTATTCAGTGCACACGAACAGCCACAAAACAGACGAAAATGGTGATGAAGTGTTCTCCCATTAAAGTCCAATGATATTTGCACAATTATTTATAGTCATTCATAGTTTGTAAAACACTATGTTCACTCGCAACATCAGACAGGCTTGAACCAATAACAAGAAACTGTCAAGATAATTGGAGACTGCTTGTGCCACATACCATTTGAATAGTCTGATGGTATGACACGGTTGCTAATACCAAAACTGTATCAACCTGATATGACCTCTGCCATTGCTTACAGTGCAACAGATAATCATTAAGTCATTCCCTCATCTAACTACTGACCAAGCTCAGCACATCAACAAGAACCAGTGCCTTTTGTATGATTTTATCATATTTCTAATTCATTGTGTACATAATTTGTCAGTGAGGTTGGTTGATTGATTTGGTTAAGCAGCATATCAACACCTCTATGAGTTATTTAATGCCAAAATCTAAATATTTTGAACACAATTTTATGACTTCAATTAAATATATTTTGAACACAAACGTATGCCTTCAACTACTGATAAGATTTATCGGTCATTTTGCTTTAAAAATGTCTTGTTGGTAATTCTGCTACAATTATGTAATGTTGGTAATTCTATAATAGATGGGTATTGTTGGTAATTTTACAATATATTTTTATACTTTCATAGTATTTTTGTTTGGGGGTTCACTATTTCCCTATAGCTGGGACCCTAACAGGTGCTACCACCCCAGGTAAGGGTGGATCTGAGAGCAACAGCAATAATGAGGTAGTTTTCACACTCCTCAAAACCTTCAATCTCCCGATCTGAAGCCTGGCTGTCAGATGTAGTTTATCGTCATACCCAGGACTATTATCAGTGAAGGATTTTACAAGAGTCAAGAAATGTCAATCACTGAAATCCATTACTGAAAAATACTTTCTGACAGCACCAAAAATTATAAAAACAATTGTTTTTGCACGAAATCAATTTCAAAACACGATTAAGAGGCATCGCGAGAATGGAAAGTGGGACAACTTATATCGAGTTATACTTATTATAAAACCCAGGTTGTTTGTGTGTGTGTGTGTGTGTGTGTGTGTGTGTGTGTGTGTTTGTTTATATATGGGATCGGATTTCCTACATTTTTCAACCGATTTCAACAAAACTTCACTTTTTTTTTTTTGGCAGGTAGTGTTTCTTATTGTCTTGCACACTTTTTTCTTTATTTTTACATTCAGGATGCTTTAAAAATTCCATTTACAAGACAATTGTTTATAATAAAATTCTATTCAATTGGAAGACTCATAACGATTGAAAACAATGTTTTTGTTTGAGTTTGACCAATTCGTAAAAAAAACCAAAAAACCAAAAAAAACTAATTAAGACATGCGTGTCTGTCAACCTTAAACAATAATCTTTGTCAATTTTATTTTTCAGTCTTTATGATGGTCGATACTTGATCTATCTCTTACTGTTTACATCCCTGGGCAACGCCGGGCTCTCCTGCTAGTTGCTACTATATCTGATCTGGTGCTTCTGCTAGATTCAGATTTAGAGATCCTTGATAAAATGCAAAGAATCTTTGTGGACAATGGGAGAATGCCCAATATTTCCATTTCTTTCTCTCCAAGTTTATAACCAATTCATGTGTAAGTTTTTTTTTGAATGTGGCATTCTAGAAAATATTTATGGCAAAAAAAAAATAAAATAAATAAAAAATAATGAACCGAAATGACCGATTTATATTTTTATGAAAGCATCACATTTCGACATTATAACTTTTCTTATTCACTTATGCGTAAGAGTAAATGCAAGACACTTGGGCAATCAAGTCTCTTTTCAATTTATCATCACCCAAGAGTATTTGCATAAGTGAATTTAACAAACCTGACTTGAATTCAAACTCAGCTCTCTGATTTCTCATCAAGCTGTTATCCATTACACCATCCTCACACCCAAGCAGTCACCAATCTAGGTACTGACCAGACAAGAACCAGAATTCCAACATGATATGGCCGTAAGCTGCTCTCCACCTTATCCCATTTTTAGAATAGTGAGCATTAATATGCCATAAATGGAAACCTGTAGTACTAAATATTAATTTATAAACTGACAATTATTAATCTTTTTTATTATATTCATACTAAATGTCTTTATAAACCTATAATTAATAGAAAATTTTTATTTTGTTATACAGGAAAAGTCAAAAATTGTCAGAACTCTTGTCTAAAGATATGTTATGGTGACAATGTAGATAATTTTTAATTTACACTCATAATTAATATTGATGAGGGTTACACTATCTGTAGTGCAGGTTTTTTTCTGGCCTCCTCCACAATTCCAGAAGACCTGTAACAATTAGGGAAAAGCTCTGAAATGCTTATTTGCAAAGTTAAACAGACATATTAAAAAAATAAAATAAAATAAACGCCTTTTTATATGCCCCAATACTTTTTTTAGCTGAGAGAAAAATTGAATCAATTTAAGAGTCTCTGCAAAATGCTGTTCTAATAAACAAAATCTCTCAAGAATTTAACAAAAAGAGAACGACAAAAAATTTCATTTATTTTGACTAACTTTTGCGTAACAAAATTACATGGAAAACAACCCCACACAAGTGGGGTGTGGCATGGTGAATGGTACAACACAAATAGTTAGTTGCCCTTAACTCCCATTGTGTTCAAATGTACCAGCTACCACTGCCATAGAAAACAAAACTAGCAAACAGTGCTCAAATTCCAGCTGAATCTGTTCATAATAAGGTTATGCTAATGACCTTGAGAAAGGCATGAAACTATCTGTCCTTACAATGACCCATCACTAACATGCCAGAACGATACTTAAATCACCAGTCTCATAACACATTAGGATTGTAGAGATACATCAAGTACTGCAGCTATACCAGCAGTAGACGTGTCTAAGGCAAGATCACCTGATCAAGCCCATCCCTCTTTAGGATAATTTTCAGTTAAGAGCTTTCCTTCTCCATAGAGTGGTTGCAACCTAAGGCAAGAGGGCCCAGCCAGCCCTACTTTTTAACCCATAGTTGGGGAAAGATGGGTTTATGCCTTTTCAAAGTGCATTAGTGCAAACTTAAAACAGACCGTGAAAATTTGAACTAAGTATGCTGATAACCATGATGTTGCCCACACATGAAGTTGTAATATGAAAACCATTTGATCCATTGTCAGTCATGACATAGGAAAAGTTCTTGTACGATTGAACCTACTTAAAATAAATAAAGAAGACTTTTATCGTCATTAAAAAAAATTCAATATATTTTCAGACAAGTATTCAGAGATACACATGGTTTTATTCTGTGTTTTGTGACTTCATTAAATGTGCAAAAAAGGTGGGCATTATTTTTTTTCTAAAATTCTTCCACGTCCCTTCCGAATGTTGGAAATCATGGCTCTCCACAACTTCCTATCATTTGTAGCTCTTAGCAATGTTTGCCTCATTACTATCCCTCCCAATCCCTGTTCTGCTATCCATTTACACAAGCTTGTTATGTAGGTTACTCGTCGTTATCCTCGAACCCCATTCTCCCTTTTGCCTTTGATATGTCATGTGAGGGTCAAATTTCCTAACCTTTCTTCCATTTTATTATGTATCATAGAAATCTCAGCTAACTCTTTCTAAGTCTTAGTGCAAGTAACCTCCCCCCCTCCATTTTCCTTAAAACTTCATCATTGCTTCCATGTTCCATCTATGGTATTCTCAGCATTCTTCTGTAATACCAGATTTTTGCTGCATCAAGTCGTCTCCATCTTCTTTAATGCTATGTAGGAGGACTGAAGAGAGTAGCACTCCTTTCTTGGTTTCTAACAAAATTTTCCTGTTTCTTAATACTTTGCTTAGCTTTTGGAAGGCAATTTTTCCTGCTGCTATTCCAATACAGCCTTAGAATTTGGGGGTCTCATTTTCGATCTGCTATTAAAGCACTTTCCAGATATTAGAACTTTTGTACTTGCTTAATTTCAAAATCTTCAATTTGTCATTCATATACTGAATATAGAGTTGAAAACTGGTTTTGGATTGGAAATCTTTTTTTTTTTTTGTTCACTTAATGTTTTACTAAAATATTTTAATGTAATTATTTCTGAAAATTAAAAATTTAACATAATTCTAAATGTTAATGGCTATTTTACAGGCCATTATTGGACTACACCAGCAACTCCATGTCATCACTGTATAGAAAAAATTGATAACTGCCTTGTCAAAATTTAGTCGTAAGTAGGTAGAAAAAATATCAGTGTATTTATATTTAAAGAAAATGTAAAATAAACGTAATCTTAGCTTCTAAAAATAACTTAACTTTTAAATAATATTCACTAATATTAACACTTTCATAGAATTCTATAATTTTAGGCCCAGCAATGTGAGTCACAATCTTATTTCCTGCAGCGTCCGTAGTAATATATTGTTGTCTGAAATTTCACAATTCTACTATTTAGTCGAGCAAGGTAGCCATACTCAACATCTCTTGGAGACAACATCCAACTAAATCCCTGATATCTGTACAGTAATATGTGAACTCAGAATGGGCTTGGCAGGAAACTGCTGGTGAGCAAGACAAGAATTTGCAAGTGATCTACTGCTCTGAACACCTTGCCATAGTGCAAGACAGGCCCGTCACCCAGCCAGCAACCACCTACATTGAGCAGCTATGTTATGACACAGAATGCCACCCTAATGACCATGATGTTTCAACATGACAGACTCCTGAATGTCTAAGCTAGCTCGATCAAATAATAATTGGTAACTTAATTTACTCTGTTTATAGAACAGGTATTTGGTTAGTAGTAAAAATATCAACAAAATATTTGTAGCAGATTCATTCACAGTTCATTTATGCAATAAAATCATTTGCAAGGCATTTATTAATTTGCTTGATATTTGCTTTGTTATATACAAGAAATGTCTGAAAAGTAAGATACAAATGTTGGATTACCTCCTGATTTTCAGAACTGCTCCTAGAAAACGCTCTCAGGACTATAAATACTCTGCAATAATTTTTTTTATCACTCTCTTCTGACCTTATCCACCAACATATAACCTCTCACAGAGAATGCATTCTTTTTGGGAAACACAAACAATACATATATAGACACACACACACATATGTATGCGTATTCACTCACTTTGGACCAAAACGTTGTCCACACAAAGGTTAATTTATGAATTGTTAGAAAATATATTATCTAAATTATTTTTTTTCTTCCTTTCTTAATATATTTTCTGACACAGGGTCAAATAAAATTTTTAAAACCCAGTCAGGCTTATGCCTGCTCCTGGTAGCATGTAACCCAGTAGAACACATAAGCAAAGTAATAAAAAAAAAAAAAAAAAAAAAAAAAAAAAAACATGGTTGTACCTACTTAAGTAGATACAACCATGTTTTTTGTTTTTTTTGTTTATTATATATTTCCAATTTAAATATAAACTTGCAGACTGACAGACCTTGTTGGTTCATTTAAATCATGTTTGTGGGTGTGTGTATATATTTAGGCAACAAATTGTTTTTTAGGCATGTCTTATTAAATAAATTACAAAGAACAGGAGAGCAATTATTTTACAAAAAGTCATAACCCATATATATATATATATATATATATATATATAAGATATCTATATATATATATATATATATATATATATATATATATATAAAGAGGGTTAGAATGGGGTCGCAAGCCTGGAATGTCAACCTTCCTTAAGATGATGTCTCAATAAAATCATTCAGTGTACTTCTGTGAATGTCTGAGTTGGGTGTCAGGAAGAGCATTTGGCCTTGTAAAACCTTGTCTCAAATCTTTATGACAAATCCTTTGTCAGGCAGGACCCACCTTGCTTTATGTGAGATTAATCCAGGTCCAACCTCAACAAAAAAAAAAAAAAACGAAAAAGAAACAACGGCTGTGTGTGTGTGTGTGTATGCACGCATTTGTATGTGTGTATGCGCGCATTTGTATGTATGTATGCATACATGCATGCAATGTTAAATGAACAATAGCAAAATATTTTCTAACGCTGGACTGCAACCTCTCCATCTCCATTGTATGAAGTTTCATTTTTCAGAGTAAACTAAATGTAAACAACTTTCTTTAGGTCAATGCAATGAAAACAAGTAAAAAAAAAAAAAAAAATTCACCTCTAAATAACATCAAGATATACTTGGCGGGGGGCAGGGGTTGAAGGTGATTAAAAGTAAAGGATATCAGGAAAGTTTGTGAGAAATTTGACCCAAGAATTGAAACACTTCAGATTGGAGAGGTTTTAGTCTCTTTGTTTGGCGTCACATACATTTTAATCATCAGAAACCTTTGTGCAATGTTATTCAATACGACGTCTGTCCCAAAATAATTGGTACATTTGAATATTTTCCTTTTCATAATTGGGAATGCTTATTAACCCACTGACTGCAGATTACTGTAATCTTCATCTTTGCAGCTGTAGGGCTCAACTATAAAATGACACTGTTCTGTTGGAGATGTTGAAAATACAGACTAAATCCCCTATAGAGAGGTAAAACACCCACACTCCAAGAAACCACTTACTAGGTAGATGCTTGCAGATTTAAGTTCTGACAGGCAATGTTTACGTACAGCCTCAAGTATAAACCTGACCAACATTTACCTATAAGCTCGAGTATAAACCCAACCAATGTTTACTAATAGGCTCGAGTACAAAACCAACCAATGTTTACCTATAGGCTCGAATATAAACCCAACCAACGTTTTTTTTTTTTTAATCATTTAATAAAGCCACTAAGTCACAAGGAGTTTACTGAGTGTTAAAGAATATGAGAAAATAAAATACTATTAAGGAGAGAGAACAGAAGTAAGACACCTACACTCCCAAGAAGGCACTAAGTAGATGCTTGCAACTTTGAGTATTGACATTTACCTATAGACTCAAGTATAAACCAACATTTATCTATAGGCTTGAGTATAAACCTGATCAACTTTTACCTATAGGCTCAAGTAGATACCTAACCAATGTTTTTTTTGGGTTTTTTTAAATCACTTAATAAAGTCACTAAGTCACAAGAGGTTTACTGGGTGTTAGAGAATATGAGAAAAAAACCACTATTAAGGAGAGAGAACAATTAAAGAACACTGGGAAGTAAGAAACTGGAAGAATGTTCCACAAGCAAGAAGTGCAATAGAAGAAACTGAGCATAGAACTTACAGTTCGATATAAACTATTTCAACTGTAAAATATGCCACCATCTAGTAATGCACTTATATTCATAAAGTCTAGGCACCACAGAGGAAAGGTCATAAAGAACAATTAGCCTGAAAGTATTTATAGAAAAGGCACAGGGAAGCTACATAATGGTGGTGGGAAAGTGACTGAAGACAAGATGCCAGGTCAAGACCAATAATACTGCTGATTCTTTAAATTTTATCAAGAATATCTAAATATATAGCAGGAGTACCAGACCAGATGTGGCAGCAATATTCAAAGTATGGATGAATGGTAGACTTACAAATATGTAAGCTGACCAATATCTGCTTATAGGTGCAAGTATACACCCAACCAATAACTCAAGTATAAACTTTGAAAAAAATATTTACCAAAACAATCCTGTTCTATCCCTATGAAAAATTTTACTAAATTTAGAATGTTTTAAACACATAGTGAGGAAAGAACTCTTTATAGACAGTGAGTATAATCTATAACATAAGTTTTTCATAGGGTGGCCCAAACTTGTAACCTTGTGCCATGTAACGTGAGCTTCATAAAAATATTTATACCATCTCCTCAGTACCCTGTGAAGAATTGAGCCACAACCTTCCAATGCTAGTACCATAGCCTATTTACACTAGGTGTTTCTCCAATTGTGCCCCTAGTAGGTTATTAACAATGTGGAGTTGCCAGTCTTACTTGCAACCATTTTTGAATGCTATTTAATACAGAGTATTTTGTGCAAAAGCATACGCACATAGCATAGCAGTTATCAGTGCAGAAAGTAACATCAGCATATTAATTTAAAAATTTAAGAGTTTGTAGCATTCAACAATATTTACTGAGCACTGATTATTTTGGCACAAGGCTAAAAATCTGAGGTATCCAGTGGAGGTTAAACTCCCTCATGGAGGAATTGTTATCATGATAACCATTACTCCACGATGGAGCCTCATTTTTGACAGAGATTAAAAAGCAATCTCTTTTATAGAAAATAAAAAGAGGAGTGAGTGAGATATCCACAAACAAAATATAGCATCAACAAAAGCACATGCACAAGATGCAAGGCAATTGGCTTGGATTTTTTTGTACAACAAATATCAAGAATTGAAAAGAAAACAATCACAAACATTTAAATTTTTTTTCTCTTTGGACATGTTCATTAATGAGAGAACCTATATTGGCACAAAGGGCCCAGAAATAATTGTTATATAATAAATGTTATATTAAGAAATGTTATATTAAGAAAATTAATGATAAAAACCAATTGCATTTGGAAGACAACGTTGTTTCCCTGTATTAAGCCAGCAGCTTGAAAACTTTAATCGTAAAACCCCCGCAAATCTTTAAGTCTTCTCATTTCAAAAGATGACTGACTTTTAACTGCTGCCTCTCTCTGACACTCACAGTGTATACGTTTTATCCTCTAAGCCAGTGGTTCCCAAACTTTCACCCCCCCACTCTGGGCTGCATTTTTGGAATGAAAATTTGCTTTTGCCTCACCAAATTTAAGATGATAAAAAGTACATTGTTGAAAGGAAATAAGTGGATTAGAAGTCAGAACATTATAATTGATAACTCTCTCCTCCAATTTGCTAACCTTAGTTACTATATTCCTTGATATATTGGTCAATAATTATTTATAACAATTTATACCGAGACATACATGCAATTGCAAGTAGTCCATAATAATATTTTAAATTTTGAAATCCTATTTATTTTTTGCATATGAATTTTTTTGAAACTTTCTAAATCTTTGTCTTTCAATCATTCCGACTCACCTGCTATTCTCTTCTGCCACAATTATGAAGGACACTGCAACATTTTGGAACCACTGCTCTAAGCAATGAGGTGTGACATTTTGATCACATGACCTTCATGTTACATGTCATGGTTAAAGTTACATGAGCAACTAAGTACATGTTTCTCAGGTGGATTTTAGCCATATGTAAGATAGGATGTGACAAACTGCTCTCTCGCCACTTCCATGGAAAGTACTCAAACTGCATTCCTTGGTTCATCAGTCTTAACCTTCGTGACCAAGAACTGTCATACCACTCACATTGTAGCAAGCTACCCACATTCCCTCTGTATAGAATCACTAAGTTCTACTCAAACAGTTTTTGTGGAACCAACTCCCAATGGGATGTTTTCCCGATCACTACAATCTTAACTTTTTCAAGTCAAGGGTTAACCATTATCTTCTACTATCCACATAAACTGCCTCTTACTGTAAGCTTCTACCTTGAGTGGCTCCTAGGCTTTGTACAGAGTGAACCTTGATTAGAGAGAGAGAGAGAGAGAGGAATGGGTAGGATAAAAAAAAATCTGCATACATGCACAAATACTTGCATGTATGCATAAATATATTTCTTCCTCAGGTTTCATAAATACAGTGCTCAATCTTATGCAACAGAGCTATAAGTATATATTAGTGAATATACATAATATACATACCTGCTATCATTGTTGGATATTATGTATATTCACTTTTTTATATATATATATATATATATATATATATAGTGGAGTAATGGTTAGTAGCTTGGATTGAGGAAGCCAAGTTCAAATTCCAGTCGAATCCATCACATTCACTTACACGCTAATACCCTTGGTAAAAGTATGAATCCTCTTCTCCCTTAAGCTATGGGTAAATAGCAGGACAGAAACGGATTTTATAAGCCTTGGATGGCAACAGGTCTAGGAGAAGTACAATTCTGAATTCAAAATCTGCGTAGGGGACCTTGTGACACGTATTGCACTAGGTCTCTGTATTCAGCCACACAAAAAGTGTGGATGGTTCTGCACAAAACCTTTCTCACTATAATCAAATCTCATGTGCTGATGTCAAGCTGTTGGTTCCTAGGAATTGATCTACTTGACACTCATACGTCAAATCAAATGGAGAATTGCATATATATATATATATATATATATATAGTAAAAAATCCTGGTAGTATTTATATTAAAA
This sequence comes from Acanthosepion lycidas, assembly GCA_963932145.1. Lineage (NCBI taxonomy): Eukaryota > Metazoa > Mollusca > Cephalopoda > Sepiida > Sepiidae > Acanthosepion > Acanthosepion lycidas. The sequence continues at coordinate 26,431,521 of OZ010601.1, forward strand.
TTCTCTTTCCTTGTGGGGTCAAACTGACAAAATATCACAATTGTATTTATATGTAGAGAATTTGTTGTCATATTGTGAAAAAATATATGCTCACTGAAACATCAAATATAGAACCTATTTTAATCTAACATTTAAATTTAACCTTTTTTATTATTTATTTTTCTGCAGCATAACCATTATTTCTTGACAGATTTAAAAATATAAACGATATATAGGACAACGCTGATGTCAATAATTGAACCAGATTTTGAAAAAATTAGGTCTTTTTTTTCCTATAGGATGCCAAAATATATACCAATTTGTTTATTAATCTAAGTTTAATCAAAAAATTTATAATTTGGTCCCATATAGCTCATTTAATCATCTTGCCAAGGTTTTGTCCAAAAATGGGACGAGTTAAGACTTAACCAAATCTATAGAAAAATTACATTTTTGAAACCATTTCTACTATTGTGATTTTATTTGAGCAACATTCAATAAAATTTACACAAAATTTCCTTGGTTTTTACAGGTTTTTTTTTGGTTGCTAGCTGCTCTGGTTCTGTCATTTTATGAACATGTCCTTTCATTGCTCTAAAAAGAGCATCTGAATGGATTCTCACACAAAAGTCACACACTGGGACAATACCTTATATATAAACAAACTACCTCAAGATCCAAAATAGCAGCAGCAGCTGTCAAACTTTTTGCTGCTGCAACAGTTAACAATTAAAGTACATTACCAAACTGACCTGGATTTCTCTCCAATTGGGAGGCAAGGCAAGTGTTACTGTGGTCAACTCTCTTTGTGCTGAAATAAATTAATTGAATGTATTTTATTCCTTAGGAGAGAGAAAAATGATAAAATGATTTCCACCCAGTAACATTCGAAAAATTCATAAATATGGTTCTCACTGGACATTTGGAGGGGGGGGTCTAAAAACTGAGGTTTTAAACACAAACTACTGGAATTCAAAGTTAAAATGTTACTTGAAAGGAAGGGGGTAAATAAAGCAAAAAATTAATCAACCATAAAGTCTTGTTTCCATTTTGATTCAAAATGAAAATGATAATTTAACATTTATTTTTTTTTTTTTAATTAAAATAAAAAAAAAAAAAAAAAAAAACAGCAACAAATTAAAAGACAAAAGGTACAGACATGCACTACTTTATATAAAAATTGTTCCCAAGCTTGTGCCCAGGAAAGTACACTCCAGAATCACCTAACCTGGACTCATTTGGTAAAACAGACACTGTGCTAACAAAACAACAGTTGGATTTAGAAAGGAGAAAAAAGAAAAAAAAAAAAAAAAAAAGACAAGAAAAATTAAAGAAAAAAAGAATGAGGGAGAAAGTGGAGGAAGAAAAGGCAGAGAAAAAGAAATGGAAAAGAAAAGGAAATAAAATGGAAAGGGGAAGAAAAGAACAGGGAAGAAAAGAACGGGGAAGGAAAGAAAAAAAAGAAAGGGAAATAAAATGGAAAGCAAAGAACAGGGAAACAAAAGACAGGATAGGAAAAAAAAAGAAGGAAAAAAAGAAGGAAGAAAAAGGAAAAAAAGAAGGAAGAAAAAGGAAAAAAAGAAGGAAAAAAAAGGAAAAAAAGAAGGAAAAAAAAGAAAAAAAAGAAGGAAAAAAAAGGAAAAAAAAGGAAAAAGCTCAAAAAGGGATCCATGGTCGCTCTGTTTCCAACCAACAGGTGCTACACACACACACGTGTGTGTGTGTATATATATATATATATATATATATATATATATATATATATATATACACACACACGTGTGTGTGTGTGTGTGTGTGTGTGTGTGTGTGTGTGTATATATATATATATATATATATATATATATATATCCTGGGAGAGAAAAAAAAAAGAATTAAAAAAACAATTTAGAAAACAATGAAGCAAGAAAATCCCTTATGGTGAGAAAATATGAAAAGAAAGAAAGAAAAAAAATAAATAAATAAAATCAAACCCATGCCATTTATGGCTATTTAGTTTATTACATAAAACAAACAGAAAACCCCCTCCTGTGAGTAAAATTTTTAACTTAGTTTCTGCAGAAGGTCTAAAGAGCCCCCTGGTGACCATTTCACATGCTACAAATATAAACATGACACTATTCTTTTGCAGCCTGCAGAAGAAAAACAAAGAAAAGATTGGCTTCTGGCTAGGAAATTTATTTATATATATATATATATTCAAGCCTATTTGGTTAAATAATTTAGACGTATTATGTCTACTTATTTTAAATTTAATCCTTTCAAGTTCACAGATTAATTTCTTGGTAGCTGTAGAAAATTGATCAAAAAATTCCAAAGTTTTTCAGTCTCTTCTGAGATAATCTTCAGGGATCAAGTATGTATGCGTGAACTCTGCAAAAATTAAAAATATTTACCTGTTATACGAGGGAGGTAACTAATGAGATTTTTTTTATTTTGGAGTACATTTTTGTGCATGATCACCGTAAAATTCAAAATATTTACCCACTATGCAAGGGAGGTAACTAATGAGATTTTTTTATTTTTTGAGTACATTTTTGTGCACGATCACCGTAAAATTCAAAATATTTACCCACTATGCAAGGCAGGTAAAATATGATTTTTTTTTTTTTTTTTTTTTGAAGGGAGGGGAAGTATATTTATAGGAGTTTAAAAGATTTTTTAAATTGTAGTTTTTAACAATTCTAATTTAGAATTTTTAAAGACTTTGCTGCTATGAACATTTAAGAACTTTGTTGCTATACTTGTAGTTGACTTTATTTTTGGCCACAATTCTCTTATATAAAGAACTTCTAGAATTTTTAGTTTTTACTTATTATTATCTTGGTGGAGTACTGTTGTATTTTTGACTAACCTTTGCCTAAACTATGAATGTGGGAATGAATGTTCCTTTAAATACTCTGATATTGAACTATGATTGTTTAAGCGAAACGTAAGCGTTCATAGTCGCTGTATTAAAACCAACATGCATATTATTAATACTTTTGTTAGAAATCTGATCTCCCAAAGGATATTTAAATTGATATACAATGTTGGTCTTTTGTAAAATTGCCATTTAACAGAGAGAAGGAGTTGTTATGAATGACTAAGTTGATTACAGTGTTGATAAACAAATTAGACAAGCTATCAAAAATATTAACATAAATCAAAAAGACCATAAGACATCCTCAGATAATTCTAATAAACATATCAAACTACTATACAGTAATCATATATATATATATATATATATATATATTATATAATTATTCGCTCTGAATTAACATTGAGCTCTCAGGATTTTATCCTTCTTGGGATTATCCATGCAGATTACCAAGATTTGTCACTTTATATATATATATATATATATATATTACATACACACTTACTTTGTAAATTATAAATTTTCAGCAAGATGTCTGGACATGGCCAAAAGTTTAAAAACAGAAATTGACATTTCTCTATTAATGCAGGATATTACATGATCCATTTTAAGTTTATGTAAACAAACTGTAATTATAAGCAATATTGCATCACCTTCAAGTTTGAAACACCAACACAGAGTTTTGGGTTGTTTGAAAGCTGTGAAGTTATTCTAAAGAATATTTTTTGGTTAAGGCTCTATACATTAAACACTACTCATCACATTCTGGCATTCAAAGGTGCCCTTAATAGTAACATTACATGGAGAGGTCTTCTAAGATCATGAAATCTCAGTCCAAATGGATGGTAACAACACTGTAGTTATCAATGCTATTGTCAAATACCAAGCCAATGGCTATTACTCTGACAATAAAAAGTGGACAGGCCAGAAAAACAAACCCGAGTAATGATCAATATCAAATCCATTGGTTCATGATTTAATAAGTTCATGCCAAAATTCTATTCAAGCTGCTTTGCTTGCCAGAGCTACAAATGTGATTTTTAGGTCCATTTCTCTCAGATTGGTCAATAAATATAATAATCAATAAAGATACTGTGATGTTGTCTAAAAACCTAGGTTGACTGTGGAAATGAAAATGAGGCACCTGGCATTTACAAAAAACATGAACATTGAACAGAAAAAGAAAATGGGGAAACTTTATGTTCTCTGATGAATCCACAGTGAATAGTTTTTTGTGTGGTAACATTATACTAGAAAGCAACCAGGAAAGAGATATGATAAAAAAAACATACCATGAAAACTATGAAACCCCACCTCAGCTAGAGGAATTTCAAACAGCTGGTTTATATTTCCTAAACCCTGCAACAAACATGAATGACTAAAGGATAAACTAGGAAGTTACATGCACATACATGGTTGCAGCACATTTATGCATGATGGTGCACCATACCATAAAGCAGAGAAGGTGCAAGAATATCTTACGGTCAAGGTCACAACAGTGAATAACATTGCAACAATCCCATAGAAAATTAGTGGGATTACATGAAAAATAAGGTTGTACACGAACAGCCAGCTAATGCTCTTGTGGATGCAATGAAGGACATATGGGATTTAAGCAGAATACTGAGTTTCATTCCCAGCATGCCTTATCACACTGAAGTGGTTATCAAGGCAAAAGTTCACCATACAAAATACTAATTTATATTGAAACTAATAGAAAATAAACAGCTTTTAATAAGGTTGATGCACTGAAGGGGTTACTGCCTTTTATTTTTATACTATTGTGCAATTTACTTTTGTGAAAAAAAATTAGGCTTTCTTAAAATTTTGGTCACAACTACTTTTTAAATTTAAATAAACAATTAAATATTCAGTTTAGCATATCTGATAGACATATAATATGTAAGGTGAATGCTAAACTGGATACTTACATATCCAGTTTAGCATTCACCTTACATATTATATCAAATTTCCAAATAAAAACTTTAAAAATCTTGAAATTTTCAAAAAGATGTTATGGTATCCTATAGATAACAAAATAAAATTAGGGAACCATACCTCTCACCATTATAGCCATAATTACTATTATTTGATGTAGAGACATTTCCAGAATTGCATATGATGCTAGAAATGCTTAAATTTCTAGGATCACCTAATTCCCAAAGTGAACTGCTGCTACAACTATAGTATTGGCAAACAATCAGATTTGCCACCAATGAATTTGTAATCTGAGCCAGGTTGACATAATGAAGGTAAGCATCTGTACTTTAAAATTATTGAAGTTATGGTCTAAGAAAAAAAAACAAAAAAAAAACTCACTACTGACATGAAAGAATAAACACAGAGTAAACATCTAGTTAAGCATTATACATAAGTCTTTATAAGTAACTCAATTATAAGCAAATGCATTCAAATTTGACAAAATCTTAAGCAACTGTGTCTGTGTGACTTAAACAGCTAAAACAATAGAGAAAAGCAAACAAAAAATGCATAAAAAAGGATAAAAAGAAAAAAAAAAGGATAAAAAGAAAAAAAAAAGGATAAAAAGAAAAAAAAAAGGATAAAAAGAAAAAAAAAAGGATAAAAAGAAAAAAAAAAGGATAAAAAGAAAAAAAAAAGGATAAAAAGAAAAAAAAAGGATAAAAAGAAAAAAAAAGGATAAAAAGAAATTAAAAAAATTTTTTCCGTTTCTTTTTGTCCTTTTGTCATAAAATGTAGGAAAACGAAGAAAAAAAACAGAAAAAAGTAAAAAAAAAAAAAAAACACAGAAAAAGTAAAGCAAAACATAGAAGTGTGGAAAAAAAACAGAAAAAGTAGGGCAGACAGAAAAAGTGGGGGGAAAAACAGAAAAGTGGAGGGGGAAAAACAGAAAAAGTGGAGGGGGAAAAACAGAAAAAGTGGAGGGGGAAAAACAGAAAAAGTGGAGGGGGAAAAACAGAAAAAGTGGAGGGGGAAAACAGAAAAAGTGGGGGGGGAAGTGAGGGGAAAAACAGAAAAAGTGAGGGGAAAAACAGAAAAAGTGAGGGGAAAAACAGAAAAAGTGAGGGGAAAAACAGAAAAAGTGAGGGGAAAAACAGAAAAAGTGAGGGGAAAAACAGAAAAAGTGAGGGGAAAAACAGAAAAAGTGAGGGGAAAAACAGAAAAAGTGAGGGGAAAAACAGAAAAAGTGAGGGGAAAAACAGAAAAAGTGAGGGGAAAAACAGAAAAAGTGAGGGGAAAAACAGAAAAAGTGAGGGGAAAAACAGAAAAAGTGAGGGGAAAAACAGAAAAAGTGAGGGGAAAAACAGAAAAAGTGAGGGGAAAAACAGAAACAGTGGAAAACAAACAAAAAAATTAAGGTAAAAAAATACAAAAAAGTAGAAACAAAAAGAAAGAAAAAAGCAGAAAAAAGCAAAGAAGAAAGAAAAAGTAGAAAAAGTAGAAAAACACAAATAAAAATAAAATGTACAACTGAACAAACAGAATTACTAAATATATTTTATACTGTACTCAAGAATTCTACTAGTTATATTGAAACGTCTTTCCTTTCAATTTATCAGACTCAAGCATAAAAAATTTAAGCAACTTGTGCAAATATTAAGCAATTCTAAAGTGTTTATTAAAAAAAAAAAGAAAAAAAAAAGAAAAATAGCATAGTTACATTATAAGCTAAAAATTAATCATATACAGGGAGGGGGTCTACAAAAGTAGGTGTACAGTAAGTATTATAACATTATTAGTATGTTTGTATAATCAATACAATAGATTTTGTGTGCACACGTTTTGTTTTTTTTATTGTATACCTACTTTTGCAATGCTTTCTCTCTCTCTCTCTCTCTATATATATATATATATATATATATATATATATATATATATATATATATATATATATATATATACACACACACACACACAGAGGAAAACCCTCATATCCGGACATGATTTTGATGTGCATATTAGAACTATTTGGGTGATATGCAAGTGATTTGAAATTTCTGTTTTTCAGGAAATTTATTTTGGATAATTGTTTATGCTTATTTCACCCTAATGGCTTGTATTGGTGCAAAAGATGATGGGAATAAGAGGAAAAGAACAACTTTGGAGTTATTGCAAAAAGTGGAAATTTTAAACAGACTAGACGCTGATGAAAGTTCATTGTAACTAATGGCTGAGTTCAACAGAGGAAAGTCAACATTGTATGATATAAAATCTTCCAAAGAAACTATTCTCCAGCATTCACACTGAACAAGGAAATAAAAAAAAAAAAAAAAACACGATTGTGGTGAAATCTGGACTGAAACTGAAAAAGCTATTGAAAAGGTTGTCAGTTTTATGGAAAGAAAGCCAGCATTCAGTTATGAACGATTGCAATAACACATGCAGAGTTAAAAATGTCTTTCGTTTAAAAAATTCAAAAACAAAAGCAAAACAAAATGTGGAAAAAGTTGAGAATGACATTAGAAGAGAAAGAATCATGCAACAAGGATTAAAAAATCCTCGTTACATTATTTGTTTTGCATACAGGGCATATTTAATTTAATGAATTTTCATTAGCATTACATGATTTAATTATTTTTCCTTAAAATCAATTCCGTCATATTTCACTCACCATTAGATTATTTTGTTTAATATAAAACACTGAAAATAAATGTTAAACTTGATTTCAGTTCTTTTATTTTAATCTAAATATAGCCCCTCATATCCAGAAGGCTTCCTTAGTCTAGTTGTCTGGGAGTTTACTATATATATATATATATATATATATATATATATATATATAGGAAGATGGAATGTTTTTTTTAAGCAATTGTGGGATTTTATTAATAATCCAAAATTGTTTCTTATCGCTGTAAGTGCAATATTTAGTTCAGTGCACATATTTGAGCAAACATCTTTGTTTTTTTAAACAATGAAATTAATTTTTTCTGGGCAAGAGACCAAAAGTCTTAATAAATTAGAAGTGCCTTCTGATAGGAGTCAAACTTGTATTTTCTATGGTGAAACACTTGAAAGTAGTTTTCCTGATTTAAGTGTGAGTTCTTAAATAAGCCCTGTAAATAATTATAATTTATTTTTTACTTACAAACTTGCACAAAAGATGCAACCTTACCTATATTCTACTCAAGACAACACCTAAAGGCAACAGTCTGTTTCATGCTAAATGCAATCATCAGACCATGTGTTTAGCATGAAACAGGCTGTTGTTTCTGGGTGTTGACTTCAATGTCCACTTTCATATTTACATACACTATCTGATATTGAACACTTTAGCCTATAAATATAGCATACCTTAAAACTATATTTTAACATACATACAAGACAAAATATAGTTTTAAGGTATGCTATAATTATTCACTCACCAGTAGTTTACCATCACCCAAGGAGACACATTTGCAGTGTTGAAACATAATTGTAATTTTGAAGTGATTTTTAACATGTTTTTGTTTTAATACCCTTATATATATATATATATATATATATATATATATTTCTTGAATTCATTAATCATAATGAACTTATTCACAATAAGCCTGCAAGAAATTTCTCATAGAAAAAAAAAAAAAAAAAAAAGAAAAAGAAACAAATATTTACTTGTAATCTCTCTCCCAAAACTTGACCGGTCGGACATAAGATGTAATGAAGATGGCACTCCCGAGGAATGGATTGAGTGGTGTGGAAAAAATTGCTGAGACTGCTGTCTGAACGAACAGCATAGCTGAATCTGGGTACAAGTCATTAAGGGAAACATTAACAAAGCAGAAAAAAAATGTTGAGGACCAACAGAACAAGACAAAAAAAAAAACAAAAAAACATGCAACCATTATAGTTTTTACATGTGAAAAACATTTACAAATAGATCTGAATCTATGTCAGAATTTTTGACATTATTATATGCCTTTCTTTTCAGGCAAGTATGCTAATTTTGGATGGTAGACTAACAATATTTTGGCCACCATACCAATCCAGCACAAAGAGTTATTTGAGCTACAAGGAAAACTTTATTTGGGAAAGCTATTACAATAATCCAGAACTTATACTGGAAACAAACTGCCTGCACATGGATAGAAAATGACGTGTCATCTCAATGGATTTTTTCTTTTTTTTTTTTTAACTTTTATAGTGAGACAATCCTGAGAGAACTATTAATAGCAAGCACAATCTTAACAGACGAAATGCAGATGACACAGTGTTGATAAAAGACAGAAAGGAAACTGCAGGAACTAGAAAAAGTACTTATGGAAAAAGAGAAGAAAGTACCAACCATCAATTGTAACAAGAAAACATATATGGTTGTCAGCAAGAGAAAAAGCTCAATGAATTGAAGATGTCAAAATAAAACAAGTACAGAAGTTTAAATATCTGGGAAGATGATGGATAATGTAATGACAAAATCCAAAGTCAAACAGAAATAATGAAAGATGCCTTCTGAAAACTAAAGAAAATATAAACAAACAGGAAAATATTAGAAACAAAGAAAATAGTGCTTAACTGATATGTAAAATCAGTCCTCCAATATGACTGTGAATGCTGGACAATTTCCTCAGACATGAGGCAATGGAGATGTAGTTCTACAGAAGGATGCTGAGAACAACATGGACTGAACTTGTAAGCAACATGAAAATTTTAAGAAAAATGGAAACGAAACAGATGCTTATACTGAAAATAAAAGATACAGCTGAAATTTCTAGGACACATTATGTGAAAAGAGGGCTTGAAGAATTTGACACTCACAGGACATTTTGAAGGCAAGAGGAACCAAAGGAAACACTGAGTAAACTAACAAGATTGCATAAAAGAAATGAGAGGGATTGTATGAAACCATTACTAAGAACTACAAAGGATAGAAAATTGTGGTGGGATATTTTCATTGGTCCATGAATTGACCAATCAACAACGAGCAACAAGAACTAGGAGTTCCCCCTCTCTAAAGTTTCCCTGCTGAAGACAATAAAAGAACTCATTGCACTACGTCATTTATTATTACAAGAAAACATTACACCTGGTGAAAAGATGACTTTTGACTTTCAGTAAGAAATCATGTGTAACTTTGGGGTATTGACCTGAAGACATTTGATGTGACCTCCTACAGAGCAATGACCATAACATTGGTCAACATGATTTTTGGTGCTAAAAACCAAGAAACAAAACACATTTTTTAGCTAATTGGATGGTGCTGATTCCAAAAATTACGTTAGTTTTTCATTGTTAGTTATCAATTTTGTTGTACTGAAATTGCTCATTTTTTAGAAAAAAGATCAATTCACGATCTTGGCTGATCGCAAAATTTAGTTAATAAAGGTTGTAGAAACCCATCAATTTTCTGGTAGGCTGAGCAATTTGTCATTCACCTGAAATAAACTATTTTTAGAAGAAAATAGTGTTTTTGAGTCAAAAATTTTAAAATAGATGTACCAAAGTTTTCCAATTTATCGCCAAAATTCAAATTAACTGATAAACTTTATTAGTAATACACTTTGGTAAACCTGATAATTAAGGTGACACTAAAAAATGAAACCCTAAAATCTTCTGTTTGATATTCATATATTTATCCCATCCCTTTTTTATCCCTTCACTATGGAAGGAAACTAAGCACATTGAGAGCATTTTGTTTTCACAGTTGGAAAGAAACTCCGCCTAAAGACATCGCAATTGAATGCACCTATTCCATTTTACATGATACTGCTGGAGTATCAAAACGGATTTAAATAACATTGAACAGGACAGACAATCAAGAAAGAGAAAATTTTTTACCATGTTTAGAAAGGTTTTATTTTTGCTGTAAGTTTATTAAATGATTTGATGAAAATACAAGTTGGTCTTGGTATATGCAATCGTGTTATTTTAAAAGACTTAGAATTTGATTGTTATTGCAAAAATAGTATTTCTCAATAAGCAGACCAATATTTGTTGGTTTAAATACAAATTAAGAGGTTTCTACGATTTTATTTTGAGAAATATTGGCATCGGTTAATATGATATATACAGAAAACAACTGAAAAAAAGGCTTGTTTTTCCAAAAATGAGGCATTTCTGTACAGCAAAAACAGTAGCTAACGAAGAAAAAGCAAGGTCATTTTCAGATTCAGCACCCACAAATTAGCTAAAAGAGATGTTTGGTGCCTCAACAACATTTCAAGAATTTCTTTTTTTGTTGACCAGTATATTAGACAAGCATCAGTTCAAGCTACACAGGACACTGTGACAATGCAACAATGGATGATACTCAAATGCATATCATTTTGACCTTGGGAAGTTTTCCTCCACCACATCACACCTGCTTTCTCTTGTTCAGACAACAAGAACCAAACTACTGACAGAAAATCAAATCTAACCAATTAAAATCATTTTCTAATTCTTTGTTCATGTCATCTTTATTGGTTTTATATGCATTAGTAAATAATAGGAGGCCAAATCATTAGTAGAATTAGGAATGTGTCAAAATAATTAGATCTGATCCACCAGATATATATTTCACACCAATTAAGGTAATAAAGCCACTAACACACAGAGGGTTACTGTGTGTGAAAGAATATACAACAAAAAACATTATGAAGGAGCGAGAAAAATAAAAGAACAGAAATTCAGAAAACAATTTTCATTTCATTTAAATTTTTGAAGATCAAAGTTGACTGAGAAGCAAGAAGAGAGTTCCACAAGTGAGAAGTGCAAGAAAAGAAGCTATCAGCAAAGAACTTACATCAGTTACATCTTGCCATTCCAACTCTAAAATAATGAGACCTTGCTGCCAACCTAGTACTGTACTTAAATTTATAGAATCTAGGTTCCATAAAGGAGAGTTCAACAGAATAATTACCATGAAAGTATTTATAGAAAAGGCACAGAGAAGCTATGTTACCTTGGCAGGAAAGTGACTGGAGCCAAGATATCAGGTCAGGACCAATGACATTGCAGATTCTTTTTTTGGATTTTATCAAGGATCTCTAAATATATATATCAGATATTTAAAAAAATTCAAGTGGCAAAATTCAAGATTTAGTTGCACTGAACTTTTAAATGCAGACAAATTTTATTCATTATTAATACTTCATTGATCTTAATCTTTCACCTTGGGTCATTATTTAAATTATTCAGACTATTGTCATCATCATTGTCGCCATATTTATTACATTGTTTCGGCCGTTGTACTTTCTTCAGGTGGTTTATTTCGCTCACAGGGGTAGACTGTTCTAGTTCCACATGCTATGTTTAATGGATGTCAGATATCAGTTATCTCCTGTTAATTTCCCTCTGAAAGTTCTCCACTGCCTTAACCAGGTATTGAACTCGCATTCTTTGGGTACTGTCACTGGATCTAGCTAATGCCTTTATCCCTTGTGCTACGTGTCCTTGAGGACATCTGTGTATGAATTTCTGGGTATTATAAACCTAATGTCTTCAGTAACCATTTTTACCAGTGCTCATATTGGGATTGTCAAAGACAATGACTGTTATTTGTAAAACTGACGTCTATGAACCAAACCTGAAAGAGAAATATTTGCTCACTTTTTTTTTTAAGGAAAAGAGTTTTCAAAAGAAAGGATACGAGGTACACTGAATGGCTGAGCAAATGCATGAAAGGCTGAACCCCAGGTAATCTGCCAGGGAGCAATGTAAGTGAAGATAAACTTTAATTTCAGCAGGAGATCACAGAACTGAAAGCAAAGAGAAGTGGGGTGGAAAACAAAAAAAAAAAGAAGAAATCAACATTTTGAGAAGAAATATTAAAAATATTTTACATGATAACAACAGTGCTTCAAAAGTTAAGGGCATTGGTTCTTGTTGGTATTTTGTTGGGTGTTTTTAATCATGGGGCTGATCAGTTCAGACTAATTGGCTTGTCATTTTAGAAAGTAACCAAAAAAAAAAAGTCCTTGCTGTTTTTTTTATATCATGTGGGAAGAAGTGATCACCAATAGTAAATGAGTTAGTCATGTGCCAAGAAAGCAATACAGGTGGGAGCATTGCCCTTGACCAATGCAGGTGCGTTCCACACACATATCAATCAGGGAAGAGGAAACATGGTAGCATCGAAGCAGCTCATTCTGGGTAGTCTGTTATATGACTTATGAGGTAGGACACAAACTCAGCACTCTTAGGACACCTCATTCTCTCTTTCACACATCAACAGAATTAAGTTCAGCCATATCCATTTCTTCCTTTTTACAGAGACTATCATAAGAACATTCCTTGTATTTACACTTTCTTTCAGGAACTTTCTTAGACAACTCCTGTCCTGATAGAATATAAATTTCTATCTCATTTTATTCATCTTTGTATATCTCTCTCTCTTTCAACCAAACCAACACTTGTGCTATTTATTCATCAACACACAACTTTTGGGTATGTGTAAATAAAACTGGGAGCATGCATAGAGCAAATCCCAAGAAGCTAGTGCTCTTTCATACTGCACTGCAGATGAGGCAGGATATGAACTCAGCACTCCTAGGACAGTTTGTTCACTCTTTCACACATCAACAGAATTAAGTTCAACCTTATCCATTTCTTCCTTTTTACAGGGACAATCATAAGAACATACCTTGTATTTACACTTTCTTTCAGAACTATCATTTAATGCTCTAGACTAAAATTTTCTGAAAAAATAAAATTTTATATCTCATATGTTCATTATTTTGCTTAGCAATTTCTTTCAAGCAGTTCAACACATGTAATTTTTATTTGCCAACTTAATCTTCTCAACCTCAAAGGCTACCAACCAAAAAAAAAAAAACAAGTACCAAAAGGCCATATATAAATTATGAGCTACCATTTGACCACTTCTGGCAAAGATAATGTGCAGCAATATTATTATTGATTTGCTTTTTATGGTTTATCAACCTTTTGCAGGTTATTAAAAACCAGAAAATAGTTTTATATTCTGAGTGTATAATGAGATAATGGTTTTTACAAACACAAGTTCCACTAATTAACCCATAGCTGGGAGAGAGGAGGTGGACTCATACCTTTCCCAAGGATATTTGCATTTAAGTGAATATAATGAACCAAACTGGAATTGAAACTCTGCTCTCTGATTTCTAATTCCAAGCTGTTATTCATTACACCACCTGCACATACAAGCTTACAACACCTGATATTTTCATGCAGCCACCCATCTAGATACTGACCTGGCTCGACATTGCTTAACTTTGGTGATCATACAAGAAATGGTGTTTCAATGTGATATGGCCATAAGTGTTAAAGTATTAGGTATGGTGTAAATAATGGTTTCAAAATCACACTGCAGACTTACTTTGCAAAAAAGAATAGACATGACGAAGAAATCTAAAAGGAATGTTTCAGTCGCTGCCTTGTAGTCATACTTGAAGAACAAAACGGTGAAAGCCAGGATCATGTGTTGTTTGAGGGTATCAGAGAAGGAAAATCTCAGCAGCTTGAGTCCACACACGACCACAATCACCGAACCAAAACTGGAGAAAAAAAACAAAAAACAAATTCATTTTGATATAATTTCAAATATTTATAAATATTTTGTACTTGTTTAAAGAATACCCAACTCATTGTAAGTACAATATACATGACAGAATTTGAAAATTTCTATGTTACTTTAAACCAGTGTTTCCCGTCCTGGGTATGACAATAAACTACATCCATGTCCTGGGCAAGACGATAAACTACATCCAACAGCAAGGCCTCTGATCAGGAGGTTTTGTGGAGCATGGAACCACCTCTTAATTGCTGGTGTTCCCAGGTACAACCTGACCTGGGGTGGTAGCACCTGTTAGGGTCCCAACTATGGGCAAATAGTTACCCCCCCCCCCCAATTGGTTGGTTGTTGGATTTAACGGCATGTCAACTCCTATTTGGGTCAATTTATGCCGAAGCCTTATTAATTTATGAATTTAAGTTGGTTATTTTGTATAAAAGGTTGAGAGGCTGTTGGGTTTCATAATCTGTGTTTTTTGGGATTACTTTTTCTTGTGACTATTTCTGATTGTGTATTTTAATATTTACATTCGTACATGCATATATATGTCTATAAGCACATACATATACATTATTTGAAAGGATTATATTTTATTGAGGATCTTTATTTCCCTGAGAAAACTGTATATATTTTCTGTGTCTGTATTTTTGAATATTTCTTTTAACCCTTTTCCATTGAGATATTTTTGTCTTGTTCCGGTTATGATTTTGCATTCCAATAGAATATGTTTAATTGTGATTAAGCTTCCACATCTACATTTTGGTGGATTTGTCTTTTTTAATATATAAGAATGGGTTAAGTATGTGTGTCCTATATGTATTCTGGTTATGACGACTTGTTTTTTCCGAGTATTTCCAATATTATTTCCCCATTTTCCTATTTTAGGTTTAATTTGAAATAGTTTATTTCCGGTTTGGTTTTTCCATGAATTTTGCCATTTGTTTCTTATATATTTATTTATTTTAGATTTTAAGTCTGTATATGGAATTTGAAGATTTTCGTCTATTGTCATTTTTAAAGATGATTTAGCAGCAATATCTGCCCTATCTCCTCCTCGGATGCCGACATGGCTAGGAATCCAGCAGAAGATGATATTTTTGCTTTTTTCCATTGAATGTAGTTTATATAGAAGACTTTGTATTAATGGATTTTCCAGTCTTTTCCCTTTTAGGGATGTTAATACAGATAATGAATCTGAGAAAATAATGTAGTTTTCTCCTTTGTTTTTTGATATGAAATTTAGTGCTAGTTTTATTGCGTAGGCTTCTGCACTGAAAATAGATGCTTCATTTGGCAACCGTTTTTTGATAATTGTTTTTTTAATTATTGCTGCGCTGCCTGTTTTTTCTTCGTCTTTTGAGCCGTCCGTGTAAATACTTTCGTAGTTTTGATATTTTTCTTTTATTTTTGAGAATTTTTCAATGTATATTGTGGGGTGTGTTTTTGATTTTGATAATTTGTTTAAACTTAATATTATGTTTGGATTTTTGATTATCCATGGTGGTATGTTTGATTGGTTGGTTTTAAGTATTTGATTAGATTGTATATTATTTTCTTGGATGATTCCTTCTATTCGGAATCCTAATGTTTTGATTTTATTTGTGTTAAGATTAAATTTCTCTTTGTGATTTGGTGTAAGTACACAATCGTGTGTGGGGTTAGAAGGACAGGAAGAGAGTTTTAGATAGTATTGAGTTGCTAGTTTCTCCATTCTTAGTTGTAATGGGGGTTCGTTTGCCTCTACATGTAGACTCTCTATAGGTGAGGTGGGATAGGCTCCTAGAGCTATCCGAAGGCCTTCATGGTGTATTGTGTTTATTGTTTTCAGATAAGACTTTCTAGTTGATTGGTAGACCATGCTGCCATAGTCCAGTTTGGAGCGGATCAATGTTCTATAAAGTTTAAGAAGGGTTTCTTTGCTAGCTCCCCATTCTGTATGGGCTACTGTTCGCAGTAGTTGGAGAGCTTTAAAACATTTTATTTTTAGGTAATTGATATGTGGTCTGAAGGTCAGTTTGCTGTCAAAGATCATTCCTAGAAATTTATATTGCTGAACTACTGGTATTTCTTCATTTCCTAGTTTTAGAGTTGGGTTATTGTGTAATTTTTTCATTTGACAGAAGTGTACAGATTTTGTTTTTGTTTTTGATATTTTAAAACCGTTTTCAAGTGTCCATTTGTTTATTTGATGTAAGCATTGTTGAAGTTGTCTTTCTGCTGTGTTGAGGTTTCTCGATCTGTAATATATTGTAAAATCATCAACATAAAGGCTACAGTGTATTCCTGATTTGATGTTTTTTATTATGTCATTTATTTTTACTTTGAAAAGTGTAGGGGAGAGTACACTTCCCTGTGGTACTCCCTCTTCTTGCTTTTGATAATCAGAACGTGTAGCATCTATTTGTACTTGGAAGAGTCTATCTGTTAAAAATCCTTTTACAAAGTTTGGTAGTCGACCTCTTAATCCTAGTTTATGCAGATCTTTCATTATACCATGTTTCCAGGTTTGATCAAATGCTTTTTCTATATCAAAGAATATAGCTATTAGATGTTGTTTGTTTAAATTGGCCTCTCTTATGGCTGTTTCTAGTCTTATTATGTGATCTATTGTACTTCTTCCTTTATTATATCCGCATTGATATTTTGATATGTGTTTTCCTTCTTCTAGAAACCAACTCAATCTGGCGTTGACCATTCGCTCCATTGTCTTACATAGACAGCTTGTTAATGCTATTGGTCGGTAACTTTGTGGGTTGTTTCCCTCTCTTCCTTCTTTGAGTATGGGAATAATTACTGATTCTCTCCATATTTTGGGAAATTTCCCAGTAGTCCAAATATTGTTAAAAATATTCAAAAGGTATTTCAGCGATTCTTGTGGTAGTTGTTTAATAAATTCATAGTGGATTTGGTCTGGGCCTACTGCTGTATTATGGGATTTTTTTAAGGCTTCTATTAGTTCTGCTTCGGTGAATAGATTGTTGTAGGCTTCTGTATTTTTAGATGTAAAATTTAGTTGGTTATTTATATCTTTTTGTTTACACTTTTGTAGGTTTTGATTTTTGCTCATTTTAGAGTTTTCTGCAAATGTCTCTGCTAGTAGATTTGCTATCTCTTTTTTGCTAGTTACTTTAGTGTTGTCCTTTTTAAGATGTATTATTGGGTATATTTGATTTTTCCCAGCTATTTTTCTCATCATTTCCCATATTGTCTTGGTTTTGGAATGTGTATTTAGGCTATTTACATATTTTTTCCAACATTCCCTTTTTGCTTCTTTAACAGTTTTCCGTGCTACTGCTTTGAGTTTTTTCATTTCAATCAAATTTTGGGTTGTGGGTTCCTTTTTGAATTTTCGCAATGCTGCTTCCCGGTTTCTGACTGCTTTTTGGCAGTTTTTGTCAAACCAGGGTTTAGTTTTTTTATAATTATTTTCCTTTTTTGGTATATTTTCTGAGGCAATGGTTATTAATGTTTTGGTAAAATATTCTATCGAGTTGTCTGTGTCTTTTGATTGTATCAGTAATTGTTTACATTTGTTTTTGAAACCCTCCCAGTTGGCTCTTTTCAGTTTCCATCTGACGGGGCCTATCTTTTCTTCCTTGGCAGGCTTTTGATTTTCTAGAATGATCGGGTAATGATCACTGCCACATGTGTCGCTATGTGTTTTCCATGTATAATCCATACAAATTTCTGGATCGCATATACTTAAGTCTATTGACGATTCTGTTCCATTGGAGGGATTAAGGTAGGTTGAGGATTTATGATTTAATAGACATAAGTTATGGGTGTTAATTATTTCTTCCATTATTTTACCTTTAGTATCTATTTTTTTGCTATTCCATATAGGATTATGACTGTTAAAGTCTCCAAGTAAGATTCTGGGTTTAGGGAGTTGCTCCATCAAGTTGTTTATTTCTGTTGTATTTATTGGTTCCTGTGGGGGTATATAGATGGAAAGAATTGTGATGGTTTTATCTAGTGTCACTTGTGTTGCTATTGCTTGTAATTTAGTTTTAATGTGTACTTTACTTTGCGGTATGTCATTTCTAATCAATATTGACACTCCTCCATTAGCTCTATGTCCTGTATTGTGGTTATAGTGGTATTGTTTATAATTTTTAATTTTTAAGTTGGCATTTTCTTGTAAAAAAGTTTCCTGTAAGCAGATGACAGCTGGATACAGTAGTGACATAAGTATGAGTAGGTCATTGTAATTAGATTTTATTCCACGACAGTTCCATTGCAGGATCTTATGTGCCATGATTATACTTTCATTTTTGGGGGGTAAAGTTACCTGCTAGGTTTATATCATTTGTCCTCTCTAGTTTTTTTCCATCTCTTGAGTTTTTAGAAGCTTTGTCTTCAACTGCTTGTGGTATCCTTCGGTCAGATTTTTGGTTTTGTTTTGAATTTTGTTTGTTTTCTTTCTCTTCTATTTCCATATATTCCATAGGCTCAAATTTATTTTCATTTGATATATTGATTCTTGATTTTGAATTAGATCTTGATCGGGTGCTTTCTTGCTCTGTTGTCATTTTTTTTTCTTTTTGTTTATTTTTCATTTTCTTAGTTTGGGAAGAAGAGGGTTCGCTGGAGTTTTGTTCTAAGTTTTCTTTCCAAAGTTTTTTGCCTTCTTCTGGGTTTATTCCATTTGATCTGGATTGTTGAGTTTTATTTTGATCCAATTTAAGTTCAATTAAAAAGGTTTTTAATTCTTCGAGGAAAGCTTTTAATTCTTTGCATAAATTTGTTATTTCAACTGAACCTTTTATTTTATCTTCATTGTTTATTTTATTTGCTTTTTGTGCCATGGAAGCATAGGTGTTTTCTTTTATGTTATTTTTAACTTCCTTTCGTGCTTCTATGAAAGATATATTTTTTTTGTATTTTATTCTAATTATTTCTTTCTCCTGTTTATATATACTGCATTGTTTTGAAAGAGCAGAGTGGTTTCCCAAACAGTTTGAGCATAGGCTTTCATTTGGGCAGTTCTCTTCTTTATGTTCAGGTTCTTTTTCATTACATTTTCCACATATTCTTTTATTTCTACAGGAATCTCTGTGATGCCCAAATTTGTGGCATCTATAGCATTGAAGAGGGTTTGGTACGTATTGTTCTACTTTTATACTTTCATATCCAATTTTAATTGTTGTTGGAATTTGGGGGGAGTTGAAAGTTATAATGTAGGTATTAGTTTGTATCTCTACTTCATTTTTCTTTATTGTTATTCGTTTGACATTTGTAACTCCTTGAGTTTGGAGTTCTGTTTTTATCTCCTCTAGAGTGCACAGGGAGAGCTCCTTGCTTTTTACTACTCCCTTTGAGAAATTTAGGGTTTGGTGTGGGTAGGCTTTTATTTCTATTTCTTGTAGTTTTTTTTGTCTTATTAATGTGTCCGCATATATCTTTTTTTCTACTTCTACTAGTAGTGTTCCATTTTGCAATTTTTTTACATTTTTTGGTATAATGATATTTGATATTGTTTTTTGTATTTTAAATGGTGAAATTTCTGTTAATGCTTTTTTGCTTATTGCTTCAAGTACAATAAATCGTGGAAAGTTTTCGCTGTCATTTTCTGTTTCAGAGTCGTTATCCACATGTGGTCTCTTGGAAGATTTCTTTTTTTCCATTGATTGTTTTTATTTTTTTTTTCATCATTCTCACTCCCTACCCACCGCGGAGTCCAGTATTGGGACATGACAAGGGGGAAACCCATTCGCCTTGCCATGTCGGGGCTACGTGAATGGTATACTCTCTTTGGGAGGAGTCTATGAGCACGCGTGTTCCTTTGTTTCCGTTTTCCAAGTATTACGGCTGTGAAGGTTTAGCAAGTGTGTCAGATCCTTTTTTTCTCCCAAATTGATTGACCCTCAGCCACCGCCTTCCATCACATATTTAGGGTTAAGTGTTAGTTTTGGTTGGGAAGAGGAGTGTCAGTTATAGGTTTGGGATGGATTATATATGATGGGGCTTGACATGACCAGCCGATTGATCGGATCGGGCCCCTCCGACCGCCCGTCTAGCCCAGGTAAGGGCCAAAGTGGTGTGTTACAGGATTGTGACCGCTTTACACCTGGGTTACAACCTGCTCAACCACCAGGATCCCGTCCCCAGACATTACGGGTCGCCACCCACGGCCAACAGGTGGCCCCATTGAGGGACTTTTACCCTCTGCAGGGGGGCAGTCGGCGTATTCTAATGCCCCACCAACTGGGCCCCCCCAATTGGAGTCAAAACACTATGAAAGTGTAAAAACAGGTCTTAATACCAGAAATATTTTGTAAAAGAAAAAAAAAATTATTACCATCAATACATTATTATCAGCAATACATTTTAGGCAAAAATTTTTTACCAGCAAAACTTTTTTGAAAAAAATATTATCAGAAATAGATTTTTTTTGAAGGAAAAATATTACGAGCAATACATGTTTGAAAAAAAAAAAAATATTACCGGCAATAAAAATTTTGTCGGCATTAAATAGTCCATTGAGGTTGATATGCCATAAAACAAACCAAACCAAAATTAAACCAGTGTTTCTCAAAGTGGGCAATAGTGCCCCCTTGTAGGCTATGCTATGTTGAAAGGAGGATACTGGGAGTTTTTTTTTTTTTATTTCATTTGGGGGTGGTGAACATACTCAGGTGGCAGTGGGCATGTATCCATTTTTTCAGAAATTATCTAATATTTGCTACAAAAGGAAATAACTGAAAGTGCTGTGGAAAGCAATCAAACTTTTCTTCATTGCTTTTCCAACGTCCTATATGGCTGAAGGTGGTTTCAACACAGTTACAGAACTTCTTACTAAACAAAGAAACCGCCTGCAAATTATAAAACAAGGTGATTTACGATTACTTCCAAGAAGCATGGAAACCTAGACTAAGCACCAATGTCAACCATTGCATTAAAAACACTGAGATAAGCTATCAAATAAGTTTTTTTTAATTTTTTTATCTATCCTACATATTCTCATAATATGCATCTATTGCTCCCTTCCAGTATTCCTTTACAACAACCTAAATTAGTTCTTGTATCGGATGAAGAATAGTTATATATAATATATATATTATATATATATATATATATATGATTTAAAAACAGGTTTCTCCCCACTGTGTTGAACCAGATCATAAAATTTGATTATTTATTGTTTGGGAGTAAAGTCACACAAGTGTCAGGAATGATGATCATGTAACAGAATTGATAAAAGGGATGATTCTCTAAGCATTACTTAGATGTCATAAGGATGATGGTATGGGGCACCCAGAGATGATCAAATTCACTAATAGTTGTAATTGTTCTTGTGAGACAAGCTTGCTAACCATTACACCAGTGTTTCTCAAAGTGGGCGATAGCACCCCCCTTGTGGGCTCTGTTATGGTGAAAGTGAGCATTGGGAGTTTTTATTTAATTTGGGGGGCAGTGGATATTGAACAGTTTTTTTTTTTTTTTTTTTTTCAAATTTTCGAAAATTATTCAATAGTGGCTACAAAAGGAAATTTCTGAAAGGTATCTAAAGCTGTTGGAAGCTATCAAACTTTTCTTTATTGCTTTTCCAACTCCCTATATGGTTGAATATGGTTTTAACACACTTACACAGCTTCTTACTAAACAAAGACGATTACTTCCAAGAAGCATGGAACCTAGAGTAAGAGCTTTAGGCAGTAAGCACCAATGTCAACCATCGCATTAAAAACATTGAGATAAGATAAGTTTTTTTAGGATTTTAATCATTGGCATTTCTAATAGAAATGAAAACCGTATTAACGTTATTTTTGCACTAATACCTAAGTGTTATCTTGCTATGAAAGATGAATTCAGTATAATATTCAAAATTTAATTTGATGAGGTGTTGACAAAAAGCTTGATCCCAAAGGGGGCACTGGTTGAGAAAAGGTTGGGAAAGCTGCTTTAAACCAAATCCTGTATTAAAATTATTCATTGCCTCACATATTAAATTAATGCCCAAGTTTCCCACATTTTGGGATACTCTTATGGCCTTAATAGGTTACAGGTCTCATGATCATGAAATTATAGAATTTTTTTTTTTTTTTAATCTTTTTATTATATAAATTCATAGCATTATTATTAACTCATCAAAGCATTCTCCTTTTCTTTCGATGCCACCTTTCAGCTAAATATTCTATTTCAGCATATAGATTTGATTGATTCATTTTCTATGGCTTATCAAATTTTTGCAAGTTATTAACATTGTGGCCACAGTAAACAGGATTAATTTGTTTTACCAGTATATAAACCTCTGTGGGTCATTTAATGCTGAAACTAGATTTTTATTCAGGAAAGTTCCAAAACAACCCTAAACAGGAAACAAGGGATAAACCTCTACTCCTGTTCAAAAGACCAGGGAGGAGTGTAAACCAAATAATAGGTGAAGCAATCTACTCCTATTGAGGAAAAACAAAAAAAAAAAAGTAAATAGAATTTCAGAGGAAAGGTCAAGGCATTAGAAGAACAATGTTGAAATAGTGTATTACATTGAATAAATCTAAGTCAATGTTCATGGACAACACAA
The DNA here is from genome assembly GCA_963932145.1 of Acanthosepion lycidas. Lineage (NCBI taxonomy): Eukaryota > Metazoa > Mollusca > Cephalopoda > Sepiida > Sepiidae > Acanthosepion > Acanthosepion lycidas. The sequence continues at coordinate 26,454,315 of OZ010601.1, forward strand.
GCAATAAAACTGAGACTGAAATAGAAATTTTTAGGTCCTAAGCTACAAATTTTTCAAACTAAGCTCTGTTGGCTGGTGATAGAGGCACGGTGAAGTAATGGATAGCAGCTCAGATCGAGAAATCTAAGAGCCAAGTCCAAATTCCAATCAAGTTCATCAAATTCACTTACACACTAATTCCCTTGGGAAGCATATGAATTCATCTCTTTTCTCCCCAGTAATAGGTAAATAGCAGGACAGACTGGGTCCCATAGCCTTGGTTGTTGACTAGTCTAAGAGAAGGAAAACTGAATTCAAACCAGCCTGCACAGGATTGGTCTCCACTAGGCTATCTTGTGAAAGACAGCCCATGTACTGCAGCTATAGTACATGTGGTGCTCCTATAACCCTAATGGGTTACAGGTCTCATGATCATGAAAGGAGAGAATGTGTTTTTTTTTGTATTTTTTTTAATCCAATATCATAAACACTGAAAAGTTTGCAAACAATTTTACAAACATTACAATTTTCAGTCTAACTTCTCTGAAAGGTTTTTTTTTTTCTTCATTATTCTTATGAGACTGTCAGTTACTCATCCTTTAGTTGGTATTTTAAAAAAAAAAAAAAAGTTATTTTTTTTTTAACCCTTGAAAAAGTAATTAAAATAAACAATAAAATAAATGAAATATAGTAATTAAAATAAACAAAAATTCAAATACATACTGAAGACCAAATTTTTTCACTATGGCTGGGGCGGATAGTGTTAAGGCACAGAGAAAGACGACTGGGTATATAATGTTCCTCTCGATAAACCGTAACCATATGTACAACTTCTCAAAACACATAACTGGGGCCGGCTCTGGAAAATAAATAAAAAATAAAAGAAAATCATTTTTTTTTTTTAACACCAAACAATTTCAAATTTAATAATTAACCAATTTTTTTCCCCCTCTTTTAACAAGCAAAAATTAATTGTCCTTTCACTTTCAGTTAAAATAATTTTGGTTCAACACAAAACTTTGCACAATGGTTTGGTGTGCTTTGTTTTTTATGGTAAATCAACTTTTTCCAGGTTTATTTAATGCCAAATTTATATAATTTACCTATGGCCTATACATTTCAACTGCCAGTGTTTGAGTGCAGTCTGTTTTTCCATTGTTATTATTGAGTAGGTTTTTATATATTTCTTTTTTACAATAAAACATACTCTTAAAGGCATACAATATTTATGAGTAAAAGTACTTAGAAACCAAGATAGTGTGTGTGTGTGTATGAATATAAGAGGAGACACTTGTATCAGCACTAAGTGGAAGAAGTCTGTTTCATAATTAAAAGAAAAAACTTGTAGTTCCAACAAATGATTTATTTTTATGGAAATATTTCAACTAGCAGTTGCCAATCTTGGTCATTCCCTAATTTGAGTAAAAACAGTGCAAAGAAGCTTGAAATGCTTAAGAACTCAAATCAAGCAAAACAACTGTGTTGATATCGTTTACAACATAATAGCAAGTTGAGGCATAGGAAAAAAAAAAAAGGATTTTTGTTTTTTACTCTATAAATTGCCTTTGCTTTTGCTATATAAATATAGTTTCATAAAGGATTTATTCAAAAGTACAACTCTTTTTCTGAACTCCTTGACTCTCAAATAAGAGACTAAAGTTCTTTTCCACAAATTATTTATGTATAGTATTATTTTCCGCAAATATTTTCAATATAACCTCTTTGCCAATATGCTGAAGTCATTGAGAAATATTAATTACAGAAATATTATTATACAGTAAAAATTTCAGATGAAAAGATAGCTAATAGCATAGGCCACAGACTTATTGACCAAACATTATAACTTATTGATTATTAAATAGTATAAGAATAAGCAAATTGAAAAATGCAAAAATTCCATACCATCAGCTTCCAAGTGCTTCTCTTTATAACTTGGAAGGATGGGATCATAGCAACACAACCATGGCATCTCCTTACGCAGTTGCGGGATGATGTAGTGGATGATGAAGCCAACAATTGCAGCCAAGTAACACAGCACATCACTGAGGTACGGCTAAAAAAAATATAGCATTATTTTTAAGTGCACAGATGAAGAAAGACATGAGAGAGAAAGAGAGGGCGGGGGGAGGTGTGTGAGAGAGAGAAAGAAAGAGAGGGCGGGGGGAGGTGTGAGAGAGAGAGATAAAGAAAGAGGGGGCGGGAGGGGAGGTGTGAGAGAGAGGGGGGCGGGAGGGGAGGTGAAAGAGAGAGAGAGGGGGCGGGAGGGGAGGTGAAAGAGAGAGAGGGGGGGCGGGAGGGGAGGTGAAAGAGAGAGAGGGGGGGCGGGAGGGGAGGTGAAAGAGAGAGAGAGGGGGCGGGAGGGGAGGTGAAAGAGAGAGAGAGGGGGCGGGAGGGGAGGTGAAAGAGAGAGAGAGGGGGCGGGAGGGGAGGTGAAAGAGAGAGAGAGGGGGCGGGAGGGGAGGTGAAAGAGAGAGAGAGGGGGCGGGAGGGGAGGTGAAAGAGAGAGAGAGGGGGCGGGAGGGGAGGTGAAAGAGAGAGCGAGAAAGAGGGGAGGTGAAAGAGAGAGCGAGAAAGAGGGGAGGTGAAAGAGAGAGCGAGAAAGAGGGGAGGTGAAAGAGAGAGCGAGAAAGAGGGGAGGTGAAAGAGAGAGCGAGAAAGAGGGGAGGTGAAAGAGAGAGCGAGAAAGAGGGGAGGTGAAAGAGAGAGCGAGAAAGAGGGGAGGTGAAAGAGAGAGCGAGAAAGAGGGGAGGTGAAAGAGAGAGCGAGAAAGAGGGGAGGTGAAAGAGAGAGCGAGAAAGAGGGGAGGTGAAAGAGAGAGCGAGAAAGAGGGGAGGTGAAAGAGAGAGCGAGAAAGAGGGGAGGTGAAAGAGAGAGCGAGAAAGAGGGGAGGTGAAAGAGAGAGCGAGAAAGAGGGGAGGTGAAAGAGAGAGCGAGAAAGAGGGGAGGTGAAAGAGAGAGCGAGAAAGAGGGGAGGTGAAAGAGAGAGCGAGAAAGAGGGGAGGTGAAAGAGAGAGCGAGAAAGAGGGGAGGTGAAAGAGAGAGCGAGAAAGAGGGGAGGTGAAAGAGAGAGCGAGAAAGAGGGGAGGTGAAAGAGAGAGCGAGAAAGAGGGGAGGTGAAAGAGAGAGCGAGAAAGAGGGGAGGTGAAAGAGAGAGCGAGAAAGAGGGGAGGTGAAAGAGAGAGCGAGAAAGAGGGGAGGTGAAAGAGAGAGAGAGAAAGAGGGGAGGTGAAAGAGAGAGAGAGAACGGGGGAGACGGGGGAGGAAGTGCGAAGGAGAGCGGACGGGCAGGAAGGAGGCGAGAGCGGACGGGCAGGAAGGAGGCGAGAGCGGACGGGCAGGAAGGAGGCGAGAGCGGACGGGCAGGAAGGAGGCGAGAGCGGACGGGCAGGAAGGAGGCGAGAGCGGACGGGCAGGAAGGAGGCGAGAGCGGACGGGCAGGAAGGAGGCGAGAGCGGACGGGCAGGAAGGAGGCGAGAGCGGACGGGCAGGAAGGAGGCGAGAGCGGACGGGCAGGAAGGAGGCGAGAGCGGACGGGCAGGAAGGAGGCGAGAGCGGACGGGCAGGAAGGAGGCGAGAGCGGACGGGCAGGAAGGAGGCGAGAGCGGACGGGCAGGAAGGAGGCGAGAGCGGACGGGCAGGAAGGAGGCGAGAGCGGACGGGCAGGAAGGAGGCGAGAGCGGACGGGCAGGAAGGAGGCAAGAGCGGACGGGCAGGAAGGAGGCAAGAGAGAAAGAAATAAAAATAAATGTTAGCAATGTACAATTTCAAATGACATAATCAATTTTCCAAATTATTGTAAGCCAATAAATGAATCAAGGGGCATAACTTCGTTTGGTTGTCCTTTTAGCTTTTCAACAACATCTGAGAACATCTACCAAAAATTTATTACTGGACCTAATAGATGTCCCTGTTTGTGTCATCCAGCTTGGAAACTTAAAAAAGAAAAATCAAACGAGGAATGTAAATCTAATTTTAATATGGCTTCCCACCTCAAAACAATTTTTAGTAAGCTCGTTACAAAGACCAATGTTAATCTTTATTTCAACTCTTCCCCTCATAACTTCATCCTTTTGTCAGTCTAAACAACAATTAATACAGATTTCCAATCTGTCATTGATTTACGTACTGACCAGACTTGACAATGCTTAAATGATCCTACAGGAACCAGTGTTTCAATGTGATGCTCCCATAAGCTAGCTGTTGGGTTAAGTGTATTATAATGTAACTATCTGTAATCAGGCAAAAATCAGCTATCAAGCACCCAACAGGTTTTGATAATGCTAAATTAGTGATAGCCAACCTGAAGGTAAAATAATACAATGAATTCAGTATAATGGAATATAACTGGTGCATAGTGTTCCAATCATGAGACCTGGATTTGAATCACACTCACAATTTATCAAGGTCACTTGATTGATATTGTTGTTCTGGTGAATTCATCCCAGTATGTGAGACTATTGGGAAGTGCCTGAAAACCATACTACAGGTTGATCCAAGCCTTGTGAGTGAAAGTGGGTAGACAGAATTGTTTGGAAGCCATCACAGAGTCATCATGATTGAGTGATTGACCAAAATTTACAAATTTCATCATACAAGATTACATGCTCACTCCCAAAAACTGTAACTAAAGTCTGTTCAATATAGTTGAAGCATAAACCATAGGTTGGCTCTGTAGGGATGTTGAAGAAACACAAATGTGCCTGAGCTGGTGTCTACAACAGGGATTAGATAGCCAGCCTAACAGACATGCATAATTGAAGACAAGGGGGCCAGCAATTGTAATGGAAGAGCAAAATAAATCAAAGAAAGAAATTGAAAAAAAAAGAAAAAAAAAGATTGAGTGTGGAGAAAATGAAATGGAATGAGTGATTGATTCTTACCTGCAAGACAGGACTGCTGAAGACAGTGCTAACATGGACTGCAAACATGATGACTGCAAATAATATACACACTAAAAGATCAGACTGTAACCGGTCACTCTGAAAGTAGAAAGTCATATTGTTATGGACAAGATATAAACTAATGAATCAATTTCAACATACCAAATAAAACCTTATATAAGCAAAGACCTATATGAAGGAGTTTCAAAAAATATTACACCCAAGCTCTCTGGCCTTCCCCTTGCAAGCAGTACTTTTCCTTTGGGTTGGGTTCTGGTGTCTGAAACAGGGTAAATACTGAGGATGCTTAGGCAATTTTTCTACGGTATTGCCATTAAACCCACTTTAAACCGTGACCTTCAATAGTGATATGGGCACTCTGTTAAATACCAAAACCAAATAAAACCACAATATTTTGTTTTATCATTTCATCCGAAGCAAGACAATAAAGCCACTAAGACACAAGGGATTTCTGAAAGTGAAAGAAACTGAGAAAACATTATTGAGGACAAAGGTCAATAAAATAGCAGAATTAAAGGAGACAGAAGATGACAACTGATGTTGCATTTAAATTTTCGATGATTGAAGTTATAGGAGAAGCAAAAGTTACATAGGCAAGAAGTGTAAGAGAAGAAACTGTTAGCGAAAAAATTAAAGTTAAACTTAACAATTTCAACAGTAAAAAGACGAGACCTACCGAGCTGAAAATCTAGTACTTCATGTAAAGTCATGAAATCAAGGTATAAAAGTGGAAAACTCAGAACAATTGCCATTAAAGTATAGAAAAGGAACAGACGTTTTTCCATTTCAGAATAATCATCAAATTCTACTTAAGAGCATTTAAAATTTTCAGCCTTCATTATTTACATGAAGAGGAGAAATACATTGAAAATACTTTCAAGTTCTTCCAATACCTATTTCATATTCAATGCAAAACAAAAGGCTCATAAAATATTCCAAAATAAAAATAAAAAAAAAATGCCCCCCCCCCTGTCAAACACAAGAAATCAAAAAAATATTGTTCTATACTACAATTTAAAAGAATTTATCTGAACTCAACATAAAATTTGTCACAGCTACATCTCAAATAATGAAAGACTTAAAATAAAACAATATGCTAAAACTTGAAGGAATTCACTCTATGACCTGTAAGAATTACCTCAAGGAATTTAAATAAAAGATTATATGAATACAAAAGGGATCTTTTACAAAACAACAAACTCAATACATTAGTTGCTCACCATAATGAGACTGACAAGAATTTGATATAAAAAAAGATACTCTTAATTAAAAGAGAAAAGAATTCACTAAGACAAAAATATTTAGAAAGTGTTTTAATAAATAAATAATCCAGATTCTTACATTCTGGGTAGATCATCTATTATCACAATATGGGATATTTAATAACAAAAGTGCTGGCAAACACAAAAGGAAAGAATCTAAATAAAATCGATTAGATTATATACTGAAAAAATATTAAAAAAAAAAAAAAAAATCATCTTCAAATTTAAAATTCCCAACATTGCTCATTCATGTACATGTGTAGATTCATAAACATAGTATGTGGAAATCTTAAAGGACAAAAACCACCAACTATCACAACTACAATTGAAAAACAGTTATATAAGTTTAACATAAAATTTGTTAAAACTACTTATAAAACAAAAAAACTTAATACAAAACAAAATAATAATAAGCAAAAACAGAGGAATTTACTCTATTACCTGTAATAAATGCCACAAGGAATACAGGACAACAACACACAGAAAACAGTCTGCCTGCCTTATGTGAAGGAGTTATCAGAGAAAATACAAAGGATCTGCAGTACATATAACATCAGGACAACCTTCAAAAGCTGGACGACACTTCACAGATACCTCTCCCGAGTAAGACCGCCCTCCATAGAGGAAAACATGACTAAAGACTGTGTGTACACAATCCTGTGCAGTTGCAGAAAGAAATATAAAGGGGAGACAGGCCACCTCCTTAAGGCAAGGCTTCAAGAACACCAGAAAGCTGTAACACGAGGGGGAAGTGGAAAAATCAGGTGTGGCTGACCACATATGGAGAGAAAAGGGAGATCACTGCCCTCTGTGGGATCAGGCTGAAACCATAGACAAAGAACACCATTGGAAAATTCATAAACTTAAGGAATCAGCACATATGCTAGGCCACAAAAATCTCCTGAGCCAACCAAGTATAGAAATGAATACAATACGGGAACCAGTAATAAGGAGTGCCAGAGAAAAGCAATAATAACAACAAAAATTGCAATATGGTAAAAACATGAATCGATAACAGCAAAAACTGCAATATGAGCAATGGTAAAAAAAAATGATTGCTGAAGACATTAGAAATTCATACACAGATGTCCTCAAGGACACATGGCACAGTGGATAAAGGCGTTGGTTAGATCCTGTAACAGGACCCAAAGAGTGTGTGTTCAATACTCGGTTAAGGCAGTGGAGAACTTGGAGAGGGGAATTAACAGGAGATAACCGAGATCCAATAAACATGTCACGTGGAACTAGAACAGTCTATCCCAGTGAGCGACATTCCAACCACCTGAAGAAGGCCAGAACATACAATGGCCAAAACGTAATAAGCCTTGCAACAAAGAAGAGGACAATAGTCTGAATAATTTTAATTTTTATTTAAAGATGGTGAGAAAAAAATTTATTGTTCCACTGGGTTTTAACGTTAACACAGTACATGAAAATTTGTAGTAATAGCTTAAAACAGGTGTAGTCTTTTTCAAAATAGTAAGTATATTTTTTATTATATATACTCGTTTCTTCCTCGCATTTATGTCAAACTATGTGAAAGCAGCAAATCAACTTGCATCTATTTATATTTTTACCATCAAGTCATGTAACACATAGTCTCTTCAAATTTCAAGTAGTTGTTTATAAAACTGTTCTAATGTAGTGTAATGAATTGTATAAATATATGTTGTGTAATGCATATGTAAATTTATTTAATATTGTTGTTATAATGTTGTTGCAACCTAGAAAAGGTTACTGAATGAGGAATAACCAAAATGGAGTTTGGAAATGAAATAGCAATCTTTATAACATCAACAAAATTCAATACTCGCCAGTGGCATGAAGAAGTAAAACCACTGCTAGTGGTTGACTACTTAGACAGCATATTACCCTCACCTACAATAGTGAGAAATGTATTTATGAGGATTGGGACATACCCATTAATGTTCATAGGTATGGTATATGACAAATGTATTATGAATGTTTATTATTTTTAACACACATAATAGTTGGAATATAATATACGAGTGTTTGTTTTTGATTCTTATATCAAACTGTGTATATAAGCAAATACTGAATTTCCTATTAAAAATGTCATAAAAAAACAGAAAAACCGCCCAAGCTCAAGAGTCATTTGCCAAAGGGGGTTCAAGGTACAATATGGTCTTAAATTGATCGTGGTATTATGTACTATTCAAGCTCTATCTCTCAAATACACATACATACATACATACATACATTACAATATGAAAGGTTTAGTATTTTATATATATATATATATATATATATATATATATATATATATATATATATATATGTGTGTGTGTGTATGCAAATTATTTTCAGATAGAGTGAATCTGTGAGAGAACAAGATGAATAAAAAGATAAAAGGAAAAATTATTCATAGCATACACGTTTCATCCTCTGGAGGACTTTACCAAGACTAACGTAAGGATTTATTTTGTTGCATGTGTTTACATACAAGAAAAAGGATGTCATTGGTTTGATTTATCAGACTTTGAATTATGGCACTTTGTATCCTTCGCACGTTTAGACAGATCTTTAAACCAGCTGATGAATATTCATGAACATTCTCAAATTTAAAAATTTTGATAAACCAATGACAGCCTTGTTCTTGTACACATGCAACAAAATAAAGCCTTACATTTACCTTGATAAAGTCCCTCAGAGGACGAAATGTGTCGGTTAGGCTAAGAATAAATTTTAATCTTGTGTTTGTGTGTGTGTCTGTATAAAATTTTCATCTGAAATTCTAATTTTATAATCAGTTATTATATAAGTTTATCAGAATCTGTTTAGGTGTTAGTCTTGTCTATTTGATACCTGTTCTTTTATTGTCCTTCTCAATGAAGTCTCCTCAGTTTCTTTCACTCCCAGTAATTCCTGGCATCTTAGTGACATTATCACCTTATTTGGGGTGAAATGATTTTAAAATTTAAAAAAAAAAAAAAAAAAAAAAAAAAAAAAGTCTAAAACTTTTTCTTTTTTTTTTTTGCAGAGGAAGCATTTTCATTATTTTTACACTGGTTTTTCTTTTTTTTTTTTTTTAGTCTTTTTATTACAATTGTCATGTTTTTATATTATGTGAGCAGGATAGTGTACTGGCAAGTGGTCAGATATCAGAGTTCAATGTATTAGAGAATAAAAGAATCTTATCAAATGAACCTGAGCACAGCATTGCACCTGTGAGTCAGGATAATTTTGACAACTTTTAGACTTACCACGCATTTTTTGAGTTTATCTGGCAAGGGGTCAATAAGTTCATTTTCCCCTGGTTCTTCTGGTTGGTTAGCACTTTTTCCACAAATCAAATCTTTTATGAGGGAACTGGAAAAAAAAAAAAAATATTTCAGGTATAATTAACTCTCAAATAAATAGTGCTTTCCTTCAAGCATTTAACTGCAATCATCTTTAAGATCTTGCATTTAGTTTTCTTTTTCTTTTTGTCCTATTAATAATACTTAATAAAAATAAAAAAATGCATATTAATAAAGTGAAGAGAGAAACACAAAATGGCCATGTTTAACATATGTTTCTGAAAAAAGCAAACATTGTGTCAAAAAGGGTTTTTTTTTTTTTTCTCTTCAACCCAACACCACTGTATCAGCAACATCAGCAACTTTTATTGCTTTAAAAAATTAATTTTTAAAATTTTAATAAAACCTAAAATTATGAAACGGGATTTATGCATTCTCTTTTTTCTCAAGAATTGACAACAAAAAAATTAAACACTTAATAATTTTATTTTATTAGATTGTTTATTTACAAGAATAATTTTATATTGACAAGAAAATAAAAATATGTCAACCAACTACACTGCAACTTTTTTTTTTTTTTTTTTAAGCATCTCACCCCAAAAAAAGCCAGAATGCCACTAGCATGTAAGGGGTTACAGAGAATGATAGCAAGAGTGTTGTAACCTAGAGAAGGCCACTAAATAAAATAATCACACAAAGGCTGGTAATGAACAATAATACTTAGGACAAGAACAATAAGATTTGCCAGAAGTGCATGGAAGAAGTAGTCAACTGCTAGAAGTGAATCAAGTGAATTCCACAATGAATCTCCAACTGCAGACCAACATACAGTATTTACTACTGTACTTATGTGAATGGGGACATACCCATTATCGTCCAGAGGTATGTTACAACAAAGAGTAAAAAAGGGTGTTTAAAGAAAGGATATAGAGAGGGATGGGAATCAGCATCAAGGCAACAGATGTCGATTGACATTACATTTGAATATTATACCTATTAGGGAAGCAAGTAAGGAGAAGGGCATTTCCACTGTCAGGAAGTGCCAGAGAAGAAGCTGTTGAAATAGAAGAGGTGGTTACAATATCTATGAAGATCAAATCAACTTTTTATAACTTTATAAAAATGTCTGATCAAGAAAATTTAAATAAACACAACTACGAGTACCTAATTTTACATTTTGAAAAAATGCATTTTCCAGTCATTTCTTTTATTTGTACTCACCACATAAATTCAATAAAATCATTTACGAGCATTTTAATTCATACATTTTTTTTTCTCAAAAACTAACAAAAAAACATGTTAAACATTATTTATTCATTCCACTGATTATTTTCAAAAAAAAAAAAAAAAAAAAAAAAAATTAATACTTTTGTTGTCATTTCTCAAGACAAAAAAAAATAAGATGGCTGATCAAAAAATGTTAGGACTGGTACTATAAAAAGAAAAATTACAACACATATCAATTCGACATTTAATCTCCTTTGAAGTAGTCACCTACTGAAGCCACACACTTTATCCAGCATTATTTCTTTTGATGAAAGTATTTCTGGAACTCATTTTTTAGATATAGAGCAGCTGCTTTGTCACATTCTCTCAGATTTCAATATCTTGAAAGCGTGTTCTTTTTAAATGGGAATTGATTTTTGAAAAGGAATTGTTACAAGGCGTGATATCTGGGGAATATGTTGTTTGTTAGACTTGAGGCATGTTGTCCTTGACCAAAAACTGCTTCACAAGCCATGGTCATTGATGGAACCTCTGTGGTACAATGAGACAACTACACTCTACACACTTTCCTTCCAAGCATTGCTATAAACAATAGAAATGAGCGAGGACATCATAACTTGGTGTGTATGCGTGATAGAGTTCAAGGTCAATCTGTGCAAAGTGGCTTTACACTGTATACTTTAGTTCCATTACCATGGCAACAGTTCTAGTACTTTCTGATCAGGTCTCATTTATCCAGTTATATATGTTTGGGGTTTATTAAAATTTTAAAAATAGTTTTTTAAAACCATAAAAATTACCAAGGGTGTATATAGTAAAAGTGTTGAGAGAAAATTGTCCTTTTGACATTTTTTTATTTTTTTTTTTTTAGAAGGTAAACAAAATGTACTTATCTATAATTTCCTTTCTAAATTTTATTTCATTGTAACACAATTGGCTGAATGTAGCAGTAAAAGTGTAAACTGTTGAAGTTTAAGAAACAATATAGTGTTGGTATTCAAATCCAAAGTTAGTCACAACTCGAGGATTTAGTATTAAAAGTCATGAGAGCCCATTCTGGTAGATCTCATGTTAATATGGTTAACTCAGAATAAAAAGACAAACAACCTGCATTGGCCAAGTTTGTTTTCATTCAAAAAAAAAAAAAAAAAAAAAAAAAAAAAAAAAATTCTTATATTTAAATTTTTTTTTAAGGGGGATGATAATGATTTGCTAATACAAGCCCTACTATTTAACCCATATGTGGTGGGAGAAGAGGTGAATTCGTAGCTTTCCACTGTTGCATGTAAGTGAATATAACAATTCTGACTGGAATTGAACTCAGCTCTCCAATTTTCAATTCCAAGCTGTTATCAAACCACTCATACACCCATGCTTACAGTAGCTGGCATTCATAAGCAATCACCTATCTAGGTTCCAGGTTTAACATTGCTTAACTTTGGTAACTGTAAGTCCCAGAATTTGTGAGTAAGGATATTAGCACATCAAGTTGAATTAGCAACCAGAGTTCAAATTCCATTGACAGTCACATTCACTTAGGGAGTAATGGCCTTGAAAAGATACAAATCTGCCTCCACTCTCACTAGCACTAAATAAAATAGCAGGGTAGACAGAGATCTCTAGCCTTGAGTGGCAATCAGTCTAGGAGAAAGAAAATTTAGAGTGAAGTAAACGTAGACTAAGCTAATGTCTTTCCAATGAAGTCAAGGAAATTCACAGATAATGAAGAGAAATCTGTCATGACTGCCTACATCCAGAAGGGTCATCATCATATATTTCATATTGCTTGGACAGCTACTTGAGCTTCATGCTAAAACAATCATCAGGTGACCAGAACTTGTCTTGGTAATTTATACATAAAGCACTGTATATTACTTTCTGTCTTTTGGTCTTTTATTCTTTTCCCCCTTTTTTCTTCTATCGTTTTTTTTCTCCTAGTTTTTGTTTTATTTGTTTTGTTTATTAGTTTTTTTTCTTTGTTCACCTGGCAGACTTTGTTTTGCTTATGCCAATACTCTGTGTTTTTATTTATTTATATATATATATATATATATATATATATATATATATATATATATATACACACACACACATTAGTGAAGGTATCAATCCATTCCTTCATCTGCTAGCTATGGGTTAAATAATAAGACAGACTGGTTCTTTAGACTTGGTTGGCAACCGGTCTAGAAGGCCAACTCTGAATTCAAAACCTGTGGTGGGCTCTTTGGAGACCTTGTGACACACTATGTTCACCAGTAAATAAACTATGAAAATAAGTTTTCTGAGACAAGTAGTGTAGTTTAAGACCAATAGTGTAACAATTCAATTTATGCAAGCAATAAAATAAATATACAGATCTGCCCAAGATTACAACCTGAGATTAGATTTAGATACATGGTTTGCAATGAGCCTTGCCATCAAATTTATCTGAGAAAAATAAATTGTGAATAAATAATAAATTTGCGGCCTGGCACTACAGTCTATCGACATCTCTTTGCTTGGCATCCCATTTGCACTCAAGCCTTTCTTCATCACTGTACTTGGCATCCCATTTGCTGACTGGCACTCAAGCCTTTCTTCATCACTGTACTTGGCATCCCATTTGCTGACTGGCACTCAAGCCTTTCTTCATCACTGTACTTGGCATCCCATTTGCTGACTGGCACTCAAGCCTTTCTTCATCACTGTACTTGGCATCCCATTTGCTGACTGGCACTCAAGCCTTTCTTCATCACTATGCTTGCAACTGTAAAACAAACATCTTTAGCAGATTTAACACGCCCAGCTTGCAAAAAGCAGAATTTTTTTTTAAAATCACCAATAAAACACCAAAAAGTGGCAAAATAAAATCCTAAGATACCAGAAGGTATCCCAGAATAAACTTATGGCACATGTAAACCATCTCTCCATTATCCTGGTGGACCTATAAAGATAGCAGTTATAACTTTTCTAAAGGCCAACAGAGTTCAAAGAATATCTTCCATATTCTCTCCCTTGCTTTTAACTTTCTCCACTATCCATGTTACTTTTTGATTTTTTTCCCCTCAAACTTTTGTTCATTTCCATTACTAAACACCCACTATATTTGGACCTTTTTTTCATTACAATCACCTACCCAGTCTCAACCATCTCTCACTTCTTCAGCATCCCATCATGCTTTATACAGCACAACAACATCCACCTATCCATTCTCCACATCAGCTATCTACCAATTCTCAGTTATATCCCACTTATTCAATACCACACCAGATCTACTGCACCCTATTCACTATAGCAGCTCGCCATACGTAACTTTCATTGCCGCATCAGTTATCTACTCATTCTTTGCCAGTCCTGCATCAGCTATCCACCTTTATTTGGCATCAACATTTGCCATCTGCTGTCTCCATAGTTATATCAGACACTAACGTTTTCCCTCTTGACAGATGTAAGAAAATTTGCAATCAGTCTTAAATGTTTTCTATCACATTAAAATAAAAGAAAACTTACAACAGAACGCCTGGATCACTGGCCGACCTGCTCAGATGGTAAGAAATAGCCACCAGCAGAGCACAAAATATTGAAAACATAACATGTTGAGAGTTCTCCTTTTGCTGTAAATGAAAAAGAAAAAAACTTATTAAAACAAAAAAAAAAAAAAAAAAAAGGGAGAAAGAGGAGGGAAAAGGGGGGGAAATAAAGGAGTGAAGAAAGGAAAGAAAGAAAGAGAAAGAAAAGAGCAATAGATAGTTATCATTCAGAACACACTGTACCCATCCCTACCTGAGCATGTAAATTAACCCATATCCTTCTGCTTCGTTTTAAACAGACACTTTCTTCCTCTCTCCATCTACATAAACTATAATTTTGGAAAGTGACATTTTAGCTGAAATCTGTTGGAAAATAGGAACTAAAAGCAAAATGGTCGCAATGGGAAGGTTTCAGCTTAAACTGATGCTAGGAGGGATACAAGTTAAGCAGAAAATTTATCTATCTTTAAATGTCTTTATTCTCACAAATCCAAGTCATTTTTGCATAAAACATACAAAGCCAGTTTTAATGCAAAATGTATAGCGTTAATTAATTTTACCCCTGTCCTTTAATAAACTAATTCTTCTTCAGCTTCAAAACCATGTGTAACCCCAGAATCAGTTTCTAATGGTGGCTTTAAGATCACTTCCACTGTTTCCAAAGATGCAACTATCAATTTATTTACAAGATGTATAGATCTTAGTTAATAATTCAAAGCTTGCAAATACAATGAATAAAATACAGTATTTCCAGTCAAAATACATAGCTACAATTTAGCAAGAAATATTCAGGAAAGACTAAAACACATTCTAAAATTTGTGTGTAATTATTATTCATATTTATAATCATAATTTTATCACTTGAAATTATATGAGTTTCCTGATGTCTCCAGAACAAAAGAATCAAATACCAGAAGCACATTGGCTTTGCAACAACCACCCTAGACTGACTTACCACTTGTGTTTGTGAAAACCCAAAGCTGCTGACTCCTACAAAAGATTGTAGTTTATAACTCCGTTGTTTGGCAGTGAAACATGAACAACATATACCAAAAAAGAGCAAAAGCTGAACAGTTTCCATGTGGGTTACCTTTGCCACATGCTCAGCATCAAGTAGAGCAGCAAAGTACCCAAAGCCAAAGAAATCAAATATGCTGGCCTACCCACCATGTACACACTGCTCTGAAAATGCAGGCTGCATTTGTTTGGTCATGTGCTCTGGATGAAAGTTGGCCATAATCTAAGTGTCATCCTGTATGGCAAATTCGCCTCTAACAAAGTATCTGTTGGTCAATGCCGAGATACAAAGATGTTGATAAGCATGATATTAAAGCTCTGGGCGTTAACACAAAGAGCTGCAGCAGCAGACTAGAACAGATTGTGCAGCATTCTCTGGAAAGAAGTTGGGAGGAGAGCAAGGCATGAAATGTGCTGCTGTATAGACAACTCCATGACCAGCCACAGCTCTTACAGAGCATCGATACAGCTTGACTCCAAGCTACATCATCCACAGTTGACAATAACTGACATATGCTTACTACCTTGCTTCTAAAGAAAAAAAAATAAATAAATAAAAATAAAAAAAAAATGGAGGGTCATCCCATAATTTCTGAAGATATCAAAATAAGAAGTAATTAAAATGTATTCCTAAATACATATGAAGTTGGGTAGAATGTGTTGAGATTTCTACAGTAAACAAAATAATTAATAAGCAAAGATCAGCAAAAATCAGCAAAAATTAATTTTTGACATGTACTGTTTGTCATCATGAAATCTCCACAAACAGGGAACTTAGTAAAATAAAGTTGCAGGAAAGTTTCTTAATTCTACAAATTTTAAGAGGGTATACACTAATCCCATTTATTCAGAAGTTAAAAACTAAACCCAGATCAGGGTATAACACACAATTTTTAAAGTTTTTTTTTTTTTTTTTTTTTGTATAGTAGGAAATAGCATGCATTAGAGAGACAAAGAAAAATAGATTGCTTGTAGAGTTTCAAAATCTGTTGTGAAAGGGCAGGATATAAAGGAGAAACTATTACCTGCATGGCATAATAACAGAAGAAGTAGAGGAGGGCCACGGCTATCACACTTCGCGTAACAGAGTAGACAGCAGCACCCAAACTGGTCGTGGCTGCAAGAAAAGGACAGCAAAGCATTATGCTAAAACTAACCATTTACAGACAGGAAGCATCTGGTATTCAATAATTACATCAGTTTAAATTTACCTTTTTTTTCACAAAATCAAACTTCAAGTCCACTAGGTTACAGTCACAAAACACCAGTGCTCCTACAATCACTGGAGTTAAGCAACATGAGGCCTGGTCAGGACCTAAGTGGGTGACCCACTTGAGAATAATACCAGGTGTTGTAAGCTTGGATGTACAGGTGGTGGAATGAATAATGGCTCTGTTAATCAGAGAATCCAATTCCTGTTGGATTCATTATAATTATTTACATGCAGTTACCTTTGGGAAAAGTATGAATCCACCTTTTCTCCCCCTCAGTTATGGGTTAATTAGTAAGACTTGTATCACTAAGCCATTATTATCTTAATAAAAAAAAAAAATACACATCTTACAATCTAAAAATATTTTCTGGATTTAAATAACCTACAAAGGGTTGATAAGCCATAGAAAACAATCAAGTCCACTAAACTTATCACTCTTTCTAATATCAAGTTTCCTTTCTAACCTTTTGCTTATGGTAGTATGGAAAGTGAACATCTCGATTATATAATCATTTTCCCTTTGCTATCCATTTTAGTTGCTGATGCTGTTGGAATTCTTTAAGTGATGAGAGTTCTGCTTTTGTGATAATGTAGTTCAATGTCTTTGATACCAGATGAAGACTTGTCATCTTTAAAATCTAGAAGATTCAGTCAGTTGAAGCCATTTTTATTTATTGGTCTGAGAAAATGATTGCGTCTACAGCTGCTAATTTAAACATTTCTTAATGAGTAGGGCACCATAAGATTTGAGATCTGACAAAAGCTAATATGGCTAAAGCTTTGAGGTCAATGCATTGATTTTGTCGTGTCTTGCTGTTTGGGGAGAATTAACCCATAGCACAGCTGACTCAACATTCAATATCCTTATTTCTTATACTAAATTTGTTATAACTCATCTATACTTAGAGGTAATTGAAGCGTTTATATTTACAAAATTCTACATCCTGAATTTTTATGATGGATTCAGGGTATGTGCCATCAATGCTTTCATTCCAATTTGGGTTGTTTCAGAAACATTTTGCTTGAGTACGACTTCTTGGAACCCTTGGTAGGGAATGTTGGGTTTTTTTGTTCAAGGTCATTCTTATGACAATTATAAATACCTATGCTATCAGCATAGCTCCACTAGTCATCAGTACCCTGTTTTGGAAATGTTTCTCATGTGTCCAACTTCTTGGAACCCTTGGTAGGGAATGTTGGGTTTTTTTTTTCCAAAGATCATTCTTATCCCAAGTATGAATGCCTAAGCCATCTCCATTAGTCACCAGTACACTGGCCTTTGGATTGAAAACAGGAACACTATTTTCTATCAGTAGATTCATCTGGGATGTGACAGGAATGGTTTAAATGATTAAAGTCCATAACTTCACATCTGTGTTTGTACAGCACAGATCATTGTCTAAGAAGTGATTAAATAGATTGCGACTCAATGTACAAAATCTCATAACATTTATTTTTATTTTTCTCACTTCATATTTTTTTTCATCCCCTACTTGCGGGGAGGATTATTGAAAATGTTCTTATTTTTTACTTTAGCGAAAATATTAATCCTAACACACCAAGATACTTTTTGATCAGACCTCGTAATTTAGGAAAAATATTGATCATGAAAGTGCTTGAGAAAGATTGTCCACGGGACCATGAGTTTGGACTCCCTGCCGTAAATAGGTGCAAATTCTGCCACTTACCATTGCCACCAAAGATATGCATATCTGTCTGTTCCAATATGTACATGATGAACGTCTTCACCTGGGGTAGCAGGCCTACTGTGAACAGCACCGGGAACAGCAAGATAAAAACTAAAAAGAGAAGAAAACAGATAAAATGAGCTTTGCAAAGATACAGATCACATGAGCAAACATCTGAATTGATCAAAATTATTAAAGCACAAGATACTGTAATGTCTTTTTAACAGGCTTTGGATGGCCAATGCCATTTCAATGGTTAATGACTCTGAACAAGAAAACAACAGGCTGAGTTCAAATTGCAGCCAAATTCATTGCTTTTTTTTTTAACACCTTTATGGGTTATTTAATGCCAAAATCTAAATAATTTGAACACAATTTTTTGACTTCAACTAAAGTTAAATGTATTGCTGATTATGTATTTTCAGCCTTTTTTTATATAAAAATAGATTGCTGGTATTTTTACATTTTCATAGTGTTTTGTTTTAGTTTGAGCATTAATTATTTGACCATAACAAGGAACCCTAACAGGTACTACAACCTCAAGTCAGGGAGGACCAGGGAACAACAACAATTAAGAGGTGATTCCATGTACCACAAAATCTCCATTCTCCCACTCAGAGGCCTTGCTGCCAAATGTAGTTTATCGTCATACCCAGGACATTAAATTCATTGCATTCACTTTCACACAAATACCCTTGGAAAAAGGTATGTATCCATCTCTTCTATCTACCTTCATAACAGGTTGGACTCTATCCATGATTCATAACCAGTCTTGGTGAGGGACAGCTTTGAAATCAAAACTGTATGCAGCCCTGGTATAGTACATACCATACAGCCAAGATCATGGAGCTCACAATGACTATAATCTCAGGTGTGGTTGACCTATAAGTGTATCAATTTTTTTTTTTAAATGCTAGGGATCCTTTCAGGATATTGGCAATCATAGCTGTCATATCTTTAATTTCTGAATTGCCACTACTTTTTTGGGGAAAGGTAAGAGAGTCAATTCCTATTGCCTTCTGCACAACTTTAAGCTTGTAGTTAGCCTGCCAAAATTAGAGATTTCAGTAGACACTACTATTTTACCTACAGCTAGTAGTAGACAAGATGGATTCATGCCTTTCCCATGAGAATTAGTGGAAGTAAATGTATTGGCCTCAGCTGGTATTTCAGTTTGGTCTGCTAATTCCATTCTCTTGCACTAATAACTGTTACACTTGACACAGCAGTTTCCATTCAAAAAGACATCTCTTGCAGAAAAGAGGGACAACTCTTAATATATATATATATAACTACTTAAATGTTATTTTAAGTGGATACCCATATTTGAATAGATACTCCATTTCTCCTGCCAAGGGAAACACAGGTTCGAATCCGGCTAGGGAGCAAATATTTTTCTTTAACAAGATTTCTCAAATATTCAGGCTGGTAGATGAAAATAAATAAATATACCGTTTAATAAATAAACAGAGCGTCTACTCAAATATGGATATCTACTAAAAATAAAGTTTAAGTAATAAAATCTGTTGGAGTAATAAATAAAAATGCATCACTTCTTTAGAAATAAAAACCCATGACTTTACATATTTATCAGTCACAGTGAATAGTGATGAGATATTCCGTTGTTACAATAACAAGGTATAATTCTAGTTTCAATCGAACCAAACATGTCTAGTATCATAACAACAGAATATCTCACTGTAATATTTTAAGACTAGGACATTAACACATTGCTTTTAATTTATTTTTCATATTTTCTTTGGATATTTTCTACTTTAAGTGATTTAAAAGTTGATTTCTTTCTTTATGTTCAACACTTTACAAAAAGCTATAATCAAGGGAGGTAAATTTGAATTGCTTAATGAACTGTTTGATGTTAAATGGAATCAGATTATTTAATAATCCGCAACAACAGAATTAGTCGAAATGCTATGTGTATGTATTTGTCACTAATTCTCATTATGCTTCTGGTGATTATCTACACTACTGACATTATTCAGACTGTTGTCCTCATCTTTATTGTCAACGATGACATGTCTATGTCCCGATTTATCATGACATGAAAAAGTAGCCCATCCACCTCCACCCTCTGACCATACTTTTCTATTTAGCGTAGATCTGACATTTAATTGGTTAATCAAGACATATCCAGAAGTCTATTTTTAATTCTGCCCTTATGTCCCCACCCTTTAACTTTTGGAAAAGAGGTAACACTTTGTTTTTAAATTTCCATAAAAATCATTTAATCACCAGTTACTTACCAACACCTGAAGAAATACAGTCACAGTATTGAAACATGAAAGCTTTTGTGTAGCGATTTCAAAATGTTTTTATTATAATCTCTTATAATAAAAATACAATAATAATAATATACAGCTCTACTTTGTATTGAGCACTTTTTTTAAAATGTAAAACAGTGGATTTTTACTCCATCAGTTCTTTCATTATATATATATATATATATATATAAAAACACACAGAGGTAAAATAAGAACAAATGGAGTACGATTCCACTGTACGTAACATTTAAAAGAGCGCTATATATATATATATATATATATATATACGCACACACACACTGGACTTTCCCATCGTTTTCAATGATTGAGGGTACAAGCAGCGCAATTTTTTTAAATTAAACAGCTGGACTATATACACATGGTTTTGTTATAGTGGTGAAGGCACAGAATCAACTACAGTTTTCAAAAGAACCAAATACAGAGAATTTGTACATATAATTGTGCCACAAAGTTTCTAAACAACCCTTCTCAGTTTTTCAATTCAGAGTTGTCCTTCTCCTAGACTGATTGCCAACCATAGGATCCAGTCTGTCCTGCTATTTACCCATATCTTAACTAATTTCAACACTGTTTTTTTTTTTGTTTTTGTTTTTTTTAGTGTCACCAAGTTCTTTCAAAACAAAACACAAACAAGAGACCATTACCTTTCATGATTTCTTTAGCAAATTCCAAAGATGCGGATGCAGTGAATGGGAAACCATAGATAATGAAGGCCGTGGAGGACACATTGTGGGTTGCATAGTCGAGTAACTTCAAAAGGCCACAACACAAACAGAAGTAGAATGGACGGCTGAACACTATTAAACGATTGTAGCCCTGCAAGAAAATAAGACAAGAAATTATGAAAAGTAAGAGAGCCGACAAAAGAAAAGCAAGTAATGAATCTGGATGCTTTCCTTTATCTTAAAGGCTACAGTAATTATGTGGTACATTCCCTTTTGCATAAATAAGTTATTTTATAAACAAAGCTTCTGTTGCTGTTAAATTTCTGACTTAATTTTAACCCGTACATATAAAAAAAAAAAAAAAGATTAACAAAAGTTTTATTAATATTTTAGCACAATGTACAATCTTCATTGCCCAAAGTCAAAAACAAAATAATGAGGTTTCTACAGGAGCATCAAACAGCACCACTGGAATCAAAACAATGTGCAGAGGATAAAATGATTACAAAACATTAAATTCAAAAAGGGGACGTTACATGTCGCTTAAGACAAAATAGTGAAAACATTAACATCTTTTTGGGGTCAGAATTTTCGTAAACGAGGAATTATGATAATTATACAGATTCATTTGGACTAATGTCCCTATCTTGGTCATTCTAATTACGCTTCAACTATTGTACACAACTCACCTTCTTCAGAACATTTATATCTCCTCAAGCTTGGACAACAGAATGAGAACTATCTACACCCCTGGAACAAACAATGAGGTTGGTTCCAAATCACTAGAAGGTTACTGATTACAACAGAAACCTGAAGAGGGTTAGAGATTACAAGGGCTAAAAACAGAACTGTAACAACTAAGATGAGGAGACTAAGCAGAGTTAATCAGATTTAACATCCTTTGGTACTAAATTTAATTATAAATGAAAGTGATTTAAAAAAAAAAAAAGCTATTAATAATAAGATATATTTTTTAGAAGAAATTCTGCTTGGTGTCAAAGACTAAAATCTATCAATTCCACGTTACAGGTTGAGTACCCTTTATCCAAAATTCTAAAATCCGAAACCTTTTCAGGTGCTGACATGACTTGCCACAAAATTTAAAATTTCAGAAAGCACTGTGAAGATTCCTATGGTAATAATGTACAGCTGATATAAGTAACCTCATCTGCCCTGGGTGAAGGTTCTCCAGCCCAGCTACGTAGCCTACTTTAGCACTAGTCTTTTTTGTTAGCAATCGTCACAACAACACCTATTGTTTCAGGTAAAGATACTATTCAAAATGTTATTTATATAAAACTACTTTCAGGGTATATGGTATTTATATAAGACTACTTTCAGGGTATATGTTATTAGGTTGGTGCAAAAATAATGACGTAATAATGTCGTTTTTTGACGTATTTTTAACGTCAAAAAACGACATTACGTCATTATTTTTGCACCAACCTAATATTTAGGTAAGACTACTTTCTGGGTATATGTTATTTATATAAGACTACTTTCTGGGTATATGTTATTTATATAAGACTACTTTCTGGGTATATGTTATTTATATAAGACTACTTTCTGGGTATATGTTATTTATATAAGACTACTTTCTGGGTATATGTTATTTATATAAGACTACTTTCTGGGTATATGTTATTTATATAAGACTACTTTCTGGGTATATGTTATTTATATAAGACTACTTTCTGGGTATATGTTATTTATATAAGACTACTTTCTGGGTATATGTTATTTATATAAGACTACTTTCTGGGTATATGTTATTTATATAAGACTACTTTCTGGGTATATGTTATTTATATAAGACTACTTTCTGGGTATATGTTATTTATATAAGACTACTTTCTGGGTATATGTTATTTATATAAGACTACTTTCTGGGTATATGTTATTTATATAAGACTACTTTCTGGGTATATGTTATTTATATAAGACTACTTTCTGGGTATATGTTATTTATATAAGACTACTTTCTGGGTATATGTTATTTATATAAGACTATCAAAACACTTCCACTCCCAAGACTTTTGGATAAACAATTCTCAACCTGTAGTAGTTTTGTCTAGTTTTCCTTTGCTTTTATTTTTTTTTTAAATGTTATTTTATAACTTGTCAATTGTTGTGTTAGCATGAAGTCCAGGGTTTAAAACTATTTATTTTTTCACCATCATCTGGGAACCCAAAACAACTTTAATCAACTCCACCAAAAATTTTAAACTGTCCCAAAATCAAATTTTTCTTTTTTTTTTTTTTGTAACTTTGTTATCATTTATAGTAACATCAAAAAAAGAAAACACTTAAAATGTTTATGAAATAAATATTTTAATTTATTCCATCTTTAAATGTTGGTTCATTGACAGATTCATTTTTCACAGCTTATCAACCCTTTTCAGGTTATTTAAAGCCAGAAAATAGTTTTACAGTGTAAAATTGGGGGCAGGGAGAATAATGATTTAGTGATACAAGTCTTACTAATTAACTCATAGATGGGGTGAGAAGAGATAGAGTCATCTCTTTTCCAGGGGCATTTTTGTGAACTTAGCTTTCCACTTAACAATTCCAAGCCATTATCCATTACACCACCTGCACAACCACACATATAGGACACCATATACCCAAGCAGTCACCCATGTAGGTATTGACCAAGCTCAACATTGCTTTACTTCATTTATTGTCCAGGAAGTGGTGTTTCAACATGATGTGGCCATAAGCCGTGAAATTTGTTTTTAATGAATTTAATACAGGTAGGATATTTCTATCAACAGGATTTCTTGTTTCACTGTTATGCTTGCTTGCTTTTTATATACAGTAATGTTTTCTGCAAAAGCAAATGTGCCTTTGTAATTTTCTGATAGCCTGATACATGTTTAAATACAGAAAGTATTTTCCCTGAATACACCCTGCTGGAAAGGCAGGGGTATCTTCTATGCCATCAAACAGAAGAGAAGTAGAGAAGGCAATTAACTTACATGCATAGGTGATGCAGCATCTGGCTGTACACTCTGTAAATAAGAAAATAAATATTTTAATTCTTCAAAATATGACAGTGAAAAGAATTCTTACAAGTCATACACAAACACTGAGCAAAAAAATAAAATAAAATTATCACTCTCAATCATATTCTAAGTTCATCTTTGTTTCTGTTGAATTATTCACAAATATATAGCGACACAGATGTTTCATTTAAAAAAAAAAAGTTGACTGAAATTATATGGAAACATGAAAGATTCAAAATCTGATTTTCCTCAAAAGAATTTCTACGTGTGTGTGTGTGTGTGTGTGTGTGTGTGTGTGAGAAAATGATAAATTTTTATATACGAACAGCAGTTTTAGAAAAAAAAAAAAAAAAGATGTAAGACAAACTGGAAAAAGTTTTTTGTGCCAAGTTTCATCCAACTGGGTTTGTTTGTTTTTGCGACTACATATGCACTGCTGGGAGTTTTAAAATTTAGAAAGAATTTTTTTTGCACACAATCTTTCTTTCTCATATATATATATATATATATATATTAGTTGGCCACTCCTTTTCGAGGATACTCATCTACCAGGGCAGCTAGACAATCCCTATTTCAGACTCTCACTCAGGAACATTTTTGTTTGCTCAACATCCACAGAGCCAACCTGTAGTTTATACTGCAACTATGCTGAGCAGACCTTAGTTACAGTTCCTGGGAGAGAGCATGTTATCTAGAACAATCAAACCAGCACACTCAAACCCTCAGTCATGATAACTTATAAATTCATTGCTTGAACATTTTTTTTTTTTTTTTTAATGGATACCATGTTTGAGATGTATGTATGTATTAGATCATTGCAAAAGTTTGTGTTCGATTAGAATAAAACTTTAAACAATCACAAAAACATCGAACATTGATTAGTCAAGTACATAGGCTTTGTCGTTTTTAACAGCTGTCTCCCATCATTCTACAAGTTTGTTTATGCAATTTTCAGAGAATCTTTGTGTTTTTTTATTGAAAGAATGTTGTGAGGTAGCTTTTAACTGACTGTCCAGAGACAAATTTGTTTTCATTTAAATCATTCTATAGAGATCAGAACAAATGAAAATCTGAAGAACTCTTTAAGCTTCTGCAAGGTCCGTTTTGCAATATGCGTTATCCTGGTGGAAAATGAAACCTTTTCAATTTGCCAAGATCAACTATTTCTTTTAACCCAGCTGGTGAGATAGTGATTTTGTAAACTCTTAGCAATCTCTGCCATCAAAACCTTGGGTTTATTCTCAAAGATGGCAAGCAGAGCATCTTCACTGATATCAGAAAGTTGCCCAGAGCAGGATTGATCATTTGGGTTAAATTCATACTGAGTAAATCTATGAAAGCACTTTTTGACCATCCAAAGAGGTGGAGTATGATTGAAATAAATTCATAGAGCATAATACAGTGAAAGTGCAATTCATCCGCCATCTTGAACGCACACAAAACAACATTCAACAAAATCTGACATAAAAATGAATGTTGCAAAGTTTCAATCAAGAACACACCAGAAATCAGCAACAAAACAAATGCCTCTGACAAGTTGCAGTCATTTTATATTAACAATGAAAATCTGGCACAAACTTTTGCAATGATATATATAAATATATATATTCTGTATATTTTGGCAGCATATTACAATTTATACATGTTGCATTTGTTTATCCTCAACAATATCATTTCATAATCATGTATAAGCTTTGTTGTTTCATGATTAAAGAGAGCAAGGAAGGTACCATGGTTGTATTTATTCATTCTTATTTTTCCAAGAACTTTTGATATATTGCAATATTACCTTCAGGGTTATGATGGCTAAGACAAATAATTGTGTTTGTCCAAAATAAATTTTTGCTTTTGTAGTTAAACTGTTAACAGTTCCAGTCATGCACAAGGTCACAAATGGTGATTTTAAAATTTTTCCTTGTATAAATTTTAGTGTAAGGGAGGTAACTTAGTTAAAAGTTAAATTCTTGTTAGGAGGTTACAGTTTGGTTGTTTTTAAAAAAAACTGTCTAGTTTTAACATAGATATTTCTAAACAACTACATACTATAAGCATTTCAGAAGATTTGTACTATATTCATAATTAATTTTGTTTAAGTGTTGGATTTAATTTTTTTACTAAAGATGACTTCATGAATTTGTAGTTTCTGCTTGGTGAATATCAATTTAAATGCCCCCTTAGAAATTGTGCAAAAAAGCTAGTGTATATGTTGGTTATTCTACAACAACATTATCAAAATTGCTCACTATACACATGAATGATTCACCATCCATTGCACAACATCTTCAAAATCATTCCTATCTTTATTTTGCCATCTTACCCCTGAAGAGGATATCAGAATATATCAAAAGTAAAATTTCATCCTGCTTGTGGGAAGGAGATATAATTTTCTGTTGTTTAACAGAAGACCCAAGAAAAGAATTATTGAACAATTTGTGGACATTCTTAGGAGATTTTTTTTTTTTTTTTTTTTAAAAAAAAAGGTGATTTTTTTCTATCAGGAAGGAGATACCAGAAACAAAAAGGGGCCAAGTGAAATCTGCAGAGAACTTAATCTTACCTTGAGCAAAGAATACTGACAGCTTGCCAAGATGAAGCAGAAGAGGAAAATGTAAAAGTCCTGATAGAAATGAGACGAAAGTATAAGTGCTCCAAGAGAACTGACCGCCACTGCCATAAGCACAGCAACCAGATTCTCACCAAGGGTCAGATTCCTGTCAAACATTAACAGATAGAATTAGCCCAACATTACAAAGTCACTTGTTTGTAAAATCTACAGAATAATCAAGAAAAAGCAGAATTCTCTATATACACTTTTTTTTTTTTTTTTTTAAATCTTACCAACTCTGGCACAAGGTAATATTTATAAAATGTACAATGATAAATTTGCAAGCAATGATTTATAAAAATGATGGTAGAATGTTGTTAGACACACCTTGTCTTGTTTTCCTTTAAGAGAAACTGTTGAATTGATTTTATTGTAGATATTGATAAATCTGATGTTTAAAAGGAAGAACAATGTTGGAATAGTAGGTCAAGAATGGATTTTTGGACCTTAAAATATTGATTTAAAAAAAGGCAACCTGATGCATGATGGTGACAGAAGTGCAGTGACATGTTGCACTTGGTTCTATCATTCATAGTGATAGATGAACTGCTTATAATGGGTTAGCTGTGCTTAGGTTTCAGCATTTAGTTGTCAAACCGTAATCAGAATTTTCTTGACCCAACCTGTACTAATCATGTAGAATCATATCGGGCAAGAATCAAGAAAAACACCTTTAAGAGAATTGCCGGTTAAAAAGTTGATATGAAATGATCATACCTGGCAATTTATCAAGATTTTTTTTTTAAGTTCAAGACTAATGTTTGGGAGAATATAGACACTTTTTTTGAACACATAATTGCTATACACATTCTAAATATATTACTATGCTTGGTTTTAAATATTAGGTTGGTGCAAAAATATTTTTTAACGTCAAAAAATGACATTATTACGTCATTATTTTTGCACCAACCTAATAGTTACATGAATACACTTGAATTAAATTTTTAGGGTGCTGTAACTAACAACATTCCGTGATATCAGATAGATTTCTACTTAGCTGAGTTGGACACAAGTGTTGAGCACTAACTAAATTCAATAAACATTAATGTAAGTTAGCTGAACTCTGTGTAACGGATATCAGTGCATTTTAAACTATGACTTGTGTGGTGCTAGTTAACTTAAGCAAGTAGCAATGGTGACTTCATCTAGCTAATCTCTTAGCATCAGTTACCATCATGGCTTGGACCAGTGCACACTGAGCATTTACATTTGAAACTTTTTTTTTTTTTTTTTTTTTTTTTAAGATGAGTGAATTTGTAATTGTAACTGATATTTTCATTGCTCATTTCATATTATATTGGAATGATGCCATTTCAGATAGAAAATTGATGCTACTATGGGTTTAAAATTTCAGGGCCACAGATTCAGTGCTTAAAAGAAAGCCATTTCAAAGTGATCGAATTTTAGAAAATGTCCAGATTTTAGAAATTGTCTACAACAGTATATGGTGAATTGGAGGACATCATTTTTAAAATCAAATAAATAACTGACATTTTGTTTAAAAAGTGAAATAAATTTTTTTATAGCAGTTACCTTGATCTTTTTGTCAACCTTTAAAATGTAGAAGATATTTCTACTATACATTGTATATAATTTATTAAGTTGTTATTAGGTTTTCACTTAAAAATTTTCAAATACATTCCACCATTTATTAGTCGACTTAATTGTGGCGGCACAATTGATTATTCTGGTTGTATGTTTCACATGTTGGATCACACAAAAATCAACTGATTTAACATTCATTGCCTTATATTCGATAAACTAGGCAACTGGGATCAATACAGAGACCTAACAGTCTAAATTCTATTATATACAATCATTAAAATTAGGCAATAGGCTGCACTGGAGGTAGTTTCACTTAGCACACCAAGTTACTACAAAACAAAAACATCAACTTGAAAACTCAAGTCATGTTCTTAAATAGTTTCATCAGATCAAAATTTTCATATGAATGTTGTGCACAGTGCCAGACTCTTTCAGAAATATCTGTCAGCTCTACATAATTACTTTCTAAAATCAATGGTTAAAAAATGAATTTGAGTGAATGACAACTGTAGGTCTTAGTGAGGACTATCCTTCTTCAAACCTTGCAGACTGGCACTACATAATCACAAACAAAGGACTGTACCAAATAACAGAAACTGCATCATTTGTGGACTTTCAACAGCAGCAATAATTAAAATGGATATTACAATTAATTCAATGAGAAAATAATGCCATAATCAAAAAGTTGATGTGGCACACTACTTCAGATAAAAGGTTAAGCAGGAAACCCGAATCAATACTGGAAAGACGGATAACAGCTACTGGACTTGAGAAACCTGTTTTCGTAAAAAATTCTAATAAAATGATTTTATAAAATTTCAATTGATATTAACACTTGTTGCTTGTTAAATAAATGCTTAATGTTTCCTTATAAGGAAACAGCTTATATTACCTTTGAGTTTCTCTATGTAAAAACAAATGTATTTATGATAAAAAAAAAGAAAACTTTCTACACATAAAGATAATGTTCTTTTATGTACCATGTCCTTTCAGGATATGATCATGGCTCTCAACATCTTCCTGTCTTTTATTGCACAAAGTAACTTTTTAACCCCTTTTATCTTCTCTCTTTATCCTTGTTCTGCCATCTATTTACACAAATTTGTTGAGTAAGCTACTTGCCATTCCCCTCACACCACCCCACTTCTCTTACCTGTAAGTGTTAGATTCTCCAAGCACTCTTTCCTCATAAAATGTCCCAGTAAAATAATACACTTTCAGTTATATTTTGATAACTGCATTTCTAATGAAAACTCTCAGGCCTGCTCTATGATGGAATTTTTTAACCATTTACCATTGGTCCCAGCGATTGGTGTTCAAGTCAAGGTAAAAGCTAAGATTTTCAAAGCAAGCTTTCTCTATTTAACAGACTGACGCAACACAATCTTCCTACACTTTCAATTGACTCTGCACCAGTTTCAGTTAACCCCTTTTCAGACAGACTAGCCAAGTGGCTTGGGTGACAACCAGTGAGGACAACTCAGAATTCAAACTTGGTCCACAACCTGAGTAATAAAGGGGGGGGTGAATTAGCACCCTGTAAATAAAATTAAAAAAAAAAAAACACAAATGAAAAGTCAACAGCATCACCAATGGCGAACAGGGGTGGGTGGGGCGTGAGAAGGTGTTTGAAAAAAAAAAAAAAAAAAAAAAAAAAAGTATAAAATTGGATGAAATTTATAAATCAATTCAGCATACTCCTTAAATAGACAGGTTCACTAGGAAAAAATATCTGTGGGGAGAGGGATCATTTTAGTAGATTAGTTCACATTAGACCTTTTCCTCGAGGTGTGACATTAGTCAGAATTGAAAAATATTGATTTCTATTGATTTAGAAGAGGGTGGGGTTCTGTTCGTGATATTAGATACAGTGTAAAAATGATTCCGGAATTGGGGATATTTTTTTTCAGAAGTTCATGTACAAATATTGGGGGATAATACTTATTTATCTTAAATCAAGAATAAATAAATATATACTTTTATTAGTATGTAAATTTGTTTTCAATAAAAATGTATATATCTGTTTGTTCTTTAATTAAAAAGAAATCTATTTATAAAAAGAAAAAAAAAAATCTGAAATGATTAAAAAAAAAAAAAAAAAAAAAAAAAAAAAAATCATTTTTTGGAGAAACGAACATTCATGACTACAAAAAAAACAGTTTCAAAAGGACAGCTTTTCCCTTGACACTGCTATTATTTTAACTACCTTCACTCTTCAACAATGTTTAGTTTCAAAATCAATGATTCTGTCAGTTATGTGTCATTCATGATACACACACAGAGGCGATGATGTATCTTACGATACATGACTGAAGTGAATTTAAGCATTTTCTTTGTTCTTTAAAAGAACAACGAAAATAAACACTATTAGATTGTTAATTTACACAAATTATTTATTGGAATGGTTGGCAGAACATTGGCTAATTGCCAATCAATTTGAACTTTATAAAATGGTAAATAAAGGATTTCCTTATAGTTGGTTTACATATTTTAATAATTTAGTAAATATTTATAAACTTCTGAATAAAAAAAAAAAAAAAAAAAAAAAAAAAAAAAAAATCAATGGAAAAACCATTCCTTTACCACACTGTTGTTTTTTTTTTTTTTTTTTTTTTTTTTTTGAGGCACAAAGGTGCAATTTTACCATTTTTTCGTTCTAACAAATGCTGCCACTTGAGAAAGATCTAATGAAATCTCATCTGCAGAAATTATCCCCTCTTCCAAATCTTTTGTCTTTTTTTTGTTTTTTTTTTTTTTTGTTTAAAGAAGTAGGCCATTCAAGTAACACTGTTTAAGGGAGATATAAAGAGAAAATAAATAATAAATCAGATAAGCTAACAAAATCATTGCACAAACCTTTCACTGCCCAGTTTCATAAATACATACAGGGTGCGATGGATAAATTGTCGTCTAAATTACACAAAAAGGAAGATAACACCGACATCTCATTTTAACCAATGTATTTACCAAAATTACACAAAAATGCTAAAGAGTAAATTTATTCAAAATAATTGCCATTGGCTTCAGCCACAGACACCAGATGACTCACAGAATCTCCTGCAACTCTTCTGGATGGTCTCCTTGTTTAAGTTGATGAATGCTACCATAATCCTTTCCTTCAGTTCATCTTTGGTATCACAAGGAGATTTGTTGGTCTTTCACTCAACTGCGTTCCATGCATAATAATCAAGGAGGTTGCAGTCTGGTGGGTTAGGTGGCAAGATGTAAGGGGTGATGTGGTTGCAGAAATTGTCAGACAGCCATGACTGGGTTCTCCTGCTTGTGTGGCATGGTACAGAGTCCTGTTGCCAGACATAGGTTCTTCCAGCAGCCACCCTCTTGACCTCGGACAGCACTACCACCTCAAGGCACATGGTGTAGGTCACTGTGTTGAGTCTGAAGCCCTCACCAATAAATTTGGCAGTTCTTTTCTTTCCAAATACTCTGAAATGTCCGTATTGCAGCTTCCAGCACAAATACCAAGTAGTACAGCATGCTGTTTCCAAATTTATGCCAAAGTGAATTGCATCATGGTGGTCTTTTTCCTTACAGACAGTGCCCAACTGACCCAACTATATTGTGCAGCCAACAAAGTCAAAAACAACACGCATGCGCAAAATTAAAAATATAAAGTGGCAACAATTTAACCATTGCACCCTGTATTTAAAAGCAAGCAAAAAACCACAAAGCAAAGGAGGTGGAGTAAAGGGTGGGGGGGAAATACTTACCTATCTAATAGTGCTAATAACGCTAACCTATCAAAATGTATTTTGACATATTTGTTTGGAAATAACCAGAATTTGTAAAACTGTTTCGGCTTATCCGGAGACTTGTGATACGAAGAGGCCTCCGTGACGGATTGACTGTCTGAAAGATCACCTGTGCTCGGCATTGCATAGGATTCTACTAATCCCGATTGTGATGTCCCTAACTGACCCATTTGACTTAGTTGCCAAGGGTAGAAAGTTTGCATTGTACGCATACTCGATTCAAAATCCAGTGATGTCGGCCGAAATGTGCTGGGCCGATCATCAGCCTTCGGTGAGGGATCAATTATTACTGGAGACGCTGAACCACTGCTGGAGGAACTTTCCCTGAAACTAGAAAAAAAAAAAAAAAAACATCAGAATACGACAGCCAAAAAACAAAAATAAATACATGCAAGAATTACGAATAGCAATTCTAACGATACAGTGGGTCCCTCTCTCTGTCTTTCACCAACTGGACAAATAACCCCCACATTCTGTCTCCCTTCTCATTTGCATCAGTGAGCATAAAACTGGGAAAGGGCCATTGCATGTTCACAGGGAAACAAGAAGTGAAAATAAAGCAATAGCAAGAAATTAAAAATATCAATCCTGTGTCCCATATATTTAGTTATTTCTTCAGGGATCCACTTGCACAGTTTGCAGGCTAGGTAAATGACACTTTGGACAACTTCTGTCATGACAAACTAACAGATCAGCTTTTCTCTTCAACCAGCAAGAACTGACTCTCTCCTACCACCACTTTTGACCATCTCAACATTCTAACACGGAGTTTGAAATAACTCTGTAACATGCAGCATTGGAATTCTCTGCACATTCTAACTGTGATTCTGCTAGTATAAGCCTTTGATTGGAACTCCCAATCTTATGACCAGGTGACACTTGTTCCTGAAAATTTTCATTTATTCATCTATATATTTCATTCTCCTCTAAACAAATGCATGGGTGCTTTGAAGATCCTACTTCTTTGATTTTACTACTGGTCATAAAAATCAATGCAAAATGAATATCAGTAGTCCCAGTCAGAAGATTTGCCCCCCCCCCCCTACTTCATATACTAATAGTTACATCAAACTACACCACCACAAGCAGATTTTACACACAGATATGTTTATTTGGATACATGTATATGTGTATCTAGGTATAAATACAGTTTTAATGGAATTTGAATATTAACCATAATAATTTATAGAACAATAATCTCAGAGTTGTAATAAAAAGTAGCCAAAATTAATATGAAAGAAATCCTAGATTTTAGTGGTCCTTCAATTTGTGCATTGATCTTATTTTAATAGTTACTTTTTTTTTTTCTTTTTTTACAGGATGGCACTGCTAGCTCCATATATTACCTTTTCCTATTTTCACCAACTGCTAGAGAATTTGGAGATCTGTCCTAAATTGGTCATCAACTAAGGCTGGAAGACCAGTTTGCCTTGCTTGGTGATTTTTTTTTTTATACTGTGGTTCACCCAGTTCAATACAAGGTTTACAGACTGGTTGTAGCAGAAGTAAAAGGAAGTAGGTTGAAAGAGAAGGAAGTATGAGGATAAGGAGGATAGATAACAATACTTGACTTAGTACAGAGTAAACACAAACTGTAACAGCCAAAGTTTGGACCGAGTTCAATTCTCTGTGACAGTGACCATTAGAGCAGATGATTAAAAATTCATCAAAACTATCATTAATACTTGCCAGTTTTTTGTTTTTTTAAAGAAAACACTTTTTAAAATTCAACAGAAGTCATCCATTGTCACGCGCAACAAAAAAACCTATTTGTCTTTGCATTTTTCGCTGTGGTGAAATTTTTGCCTTTATGTTTTCCTTCTGAATGTACTATAGACCTTTCCCAGTTTTTAGGTACATCAAGGCAAACAACAATATGAGATAATAAGCCCAGTTAGCAGAAGACTGACAAGGCTCTGTTGTGTATTTACAAGTGATTCAAGATAAAATAACAGGCAAACTCTTTCGCCAAAAAGGCAAAACAGTTTTACTTGGAGTGGGTGGAGGGATTATTACTTCAACCAATTCCCAAAAATCTGATCAAGCAACTGTTTTTCGTTTGTTTTTTTGTTTTTTTATATAGAGGAGTTTTTGGTAAGGATTAAAAACTTTTCAACACCCCCTCAAACTACTAACCCTTTATCAGTAGACTTCATCATGTCTATCCATTTCTCTTCAGTATCCAAGACTCCCTGTGCTACACCAGAACTATTCTCACCAAATGTGTAGGTGAACCAGTTACCTGAAAAAAGAGATTTAAAAAAAAAAAAAAAAAATTAAGAGACTTCTTTTGGGATTAACTTTAGGAAAGATTCAGAAACATTGATTAAATCTGCACAGGCCATAGTTTTTTTTGTTGTTTGTTCCTCTGCAATCCTAACTTGAAACAAGATATTTTTAACAGTTATATTTATTGCGGCTGTTTTTCCACAATTATGCTTGTTCACTCTGCTGCACTCATTAAGTAAACATAACAAGAACAATCTACCTTTGTATATTAAAAATAAGGGTTCAGTTTGAAATTCTCTAAATTGTACTTGAATCAACAGACATCTGAAGAAGGGCACAACAGCCAAAACGTTGATTGTAACAACAAAGATGAGGACTTTAGTCCAACTATAAATAATGTAAATACTAAATTCAATATTTTTTTTATTTTTTTATTAAAAAGCTTTCATAATTATTAGAAATAAACTTTCTAACCACTGAATGGCCAAAAGGATTAAAGTATTCATTAATGAATTTGGTGACATTTTGATTTTGAATTTGACTACAAGTTCAATCTCTAGGCCGGGTAGTATGGATATAGTCATGCTTAGTGGAAGCAGAACAAGCAATAAGTGAGTAGCACTAAAAGGACAATTAAACAATACAAGATATCCCTTGACATGGGCAATGGAACAAGAACAATCTAACCCTATAGATTAAATAACCGGTTCAGTTCAAAATTACCTGAACCTTGATAGACACCTAAAGAAAGACAGAGGGTACAACAACCAAAATATTATGATAGTAACTATAAATATGAGGACTTTATACTAAATTCATGTTTTCTATTGTTTGTTTGTTTTTTTATTGATTTCCTGTATTTGAGTCACATAGTAATCCCAGGCATTGTGTACTTGTACAGAGTGGAATCAGAGCAAGCAATAACTGAGCAGTACTAAATAAGAACTAAATGAGATATCTCTAGACATGGGCAGTGGAACAAGAATAATCTACACTGTAGATTAAATAAGGGGTTCAGTTCAAATTGTGTGAAAGTTAAACCAGATGGACAGACACAAGAAAATAGCAACAACCAAAACATTGAGATGCTAACAACAAAGCTGTGGATATTAGTTCAACTGTAACATGGGCTGATTTTGTTCAAGTTAAAAAAACTTGAGACGCCTGAAGAAGCCCAAAAGTTACAACAGGCAAAATGTTGTGAGTAACAACAAAGATGAAGACGTTACTCCAACTATAAATGTAAATAATAAATTCTATTTTTTTTTTTTTTGTTTTGTTGGTTATTAATTTTAAGAGAATCTCCTTTTACTGATTCAATGTCTTCAAGTTCTGGGTCACTTAGATCAAAGACTTTAGAAGTCTTTCATGTGGAGATATGACCTGACAAATGGGCATCTTTATCTGGGCTTTCATTGGTTGATGACAAAATTAAGTGAGTTGGCTGGCAAAGTCAGTTGTTGCAGAAATCTTGTTCAGAGCTGCTCGTAAATGAATATAACAAACCCAATTGAAATTGGAACTCTGCTCTGCGATTAACATTTCAGAACCATTATCCATTACACAACCTGCACATCCTAACTTATGGCAGATGGTATTCCCAAGCGGTCATCCATCTAGATACTGATTGTAAAGGAACTGGTGTTTTACTTTGTCTCACAGCTTCTAGTTATTCCTTTATTCTTGCCTTCTGTTATTACCTTGTGTAAGTGTTCTTTCAGTCTTTCTTTTACGTCTTCCATCAACACAATACTCGGAAGTGTCAAAGCAGACATCTTGTCTTCACATTTGTTGTTCAGCACTATTTTCCTTGTTTCTAAGGGCACTTATTTATTTTTAATACTTTGTTTATTTTCTGTAGCAAATATATTCCCTTCATAGCGTTTTTATTCAGTCATTCAAATATTCCATTAGTAAGAAAGAACTTCCATTCAAACAGCTTCTTCTCAAGAGCCATTATATTGTGAAACAATTTTAACCTTTCATGTGCCTTCGGATTTATGGGTTTGGTTTGGTTTACAGCATTTCAACACTTCAATGGGTTATTTAATGCCGGCAAAATTTTTATTGTTAGTAACATTTTTTTTCCTTCAAAAAAAATCTATTTCTGGTAATATTTTTTTTTTCAAAAATGTATAGCTGGTAATAATTTTTTTTACAAAATATTTCTTAGGTGCCTCAACTTTCCATTTGTTTATTCAGCACTCTTTTCTTTGTTTCTAAGGGTACCCATTTATTTATTAATACTCTGTTTAATTTCTGGAGGACATCTTTCTCTATTCTTGTGTACCTTTAGATTTCTGCATCAATTTTTTGTGCTGTTAACTCCACACTACTACAAAAGGTTAGGAAAGCCACCGCCCTATCAATAGTAGAAAGAACAATAACAGCTAATGGACTTAAGAAACCTATTTTTCTTAAAAAATTGTTTTAAGAGAAAAATTTTATAAATTACAGCTGAAAGAAATTACTACTGGCAGCACAGTTAATGCATGCCAAATATTTCCTTATAAGGAAACAGTTAATATTCCCATTATGGTTTACAAAACATACAAAAACATTATGAAAAACATCAAAATGTCGCTTCCCTTTTCCTCTTCTATAAATATTTTCATGGTAATTTTTCTGATGGGCTTTCCTCATTGGTACCTAAACTTCTCGAATAAAAGTGCAGTACTAAATTAGCAGCTAGTTCTCATAATTTCACTGTTGGAATTGTTCAATGTAACCATAAGTTCTATGCGAACAGTTTCTTCTACTACACTTCTCATTTGCGAAACTCTTCTGGCTTCCTGCTTTCATGTGAACTATGATCTTCAAAAATTTAAATGCAATGTCAATCATTATCTTCTGTCTCTTTGAATCTTGATCTTTTATTACCCTGTTACTTTCACTCTCAGTAAACCCCAAAATCCCATTTGGCTTTTATTGTCTTGCTTGGGGATAAAAGGATTAGTGATTGATTGATTTGTTTTTTTTACGGCTTATCAACCTTTTGCAGGTTATTTAAAGTTAGAAAGCATTTTTAAATTGTAAGAATTTTTGTTATAATAATGCTTTACTGATACAAGTCCTACTAATTACCCCATAGCTGGGGAGAGATGAGGTGGATTCATACCTTTCACAAAGGGTATTTGTGCATAAGTAAATATAATGAACCAGACAGGAATTGGAACTGAATTCCAAGCAGTTATCCATTAAACTACCCACACATCCAAGTTTACAACAAATGGTATTCCTAAGCAGACAGCCATCAAAATGTCAACTATGCTTGACATTGCTTAATTTCAGTGATTGTACAAGAACTGGTGGTGAAATGATTAAAAAGAAAAAAATCCCAAGTGAAAACGCGTTTGAGGAAACTTTCCAATTGTTTTTTAAAGTCTGCAAAAAGTGCATGCACATAAGTTTAGAGCTTTGAATGCTATGAAAACACAATGAAAAGCTATGAAAACACAATAAAAAAATTAAAAAAAAGTTGGGTTGGTGGCATTAAAGGTCATATATTCTATTAAAAATCATCTGAGAAAACATTTCTGATTTCCTTGATTGCAGCTGATGCAAACTTCCAGAAGAGTGACTCATTGCACCTTCTCAGATGAAAATTTTCCATGGACATGAAATGGAAAGATTATATTGAATCTATTGCTCAACCTACAGCGAGGAAAGTTGGTTCTGTATCAAACTAGACAATTTTTCTCACCAAAATCTCTTACAGATTTACAAGTCTACCATTCATCCCTGCTTAGAATATTGCTGCCTCATATAGTCTCGTGTCACCGTTACATATTTAGAGATCCTTAATAAAATACAAAAAATCTGCAATGTCATTGTTCCTGATCTGGCATCATGGCTTCAGTCACTTTCCCCACAGCCATAACATATCTTCCCTGTGCCTTTTCTATAAATAATTTCATGGTAATTGTTCTGATTAACTTTCTGCTATAGTAGCTAGACTTTATGAATTTAAGTGCAGAAATAGATTGGCAGTAAAGTCTCAGCAGTTTAGTGTTGAAATGGCTAGATGTAACCATATGTTCTATAGTTTTTTTCTCATTCTTCTTGTTTGTGGAACACTCTTCCAGCTTCTTGCTTTCCAGTCGTCTTAACTCGATTTTTTTATTATTCACACTACTGAATGTTTTTCTTATATTCTCTAACACTCAGTAATCACCTGCATGTTAGTGGCTTTGTCGCCTTACTTTGAGTTTGGTTTGTGACATACCAACCTCAATGGTTTTTTATCACTTAATATTTTTTTTTTAAATGTACTGCTGGTAATATTTTTCTTTTTCAAAATGTACTGCTAGTAATAATTTTTCCAAAAATGTATTGCTGGTATTATAACTTATTTTCATACTTTCATAGTGTTTTGACCCCTTTTGGAAGGTTAACTATTTGACCATAGCTGGGACGCTGACAGGTTTCACCTGCCCGGGTCAAAGTGGACCTGAGAACATCAGTAATTAAGAGGTGGTTTCATGCTCCTCAAAACCTCCTAATCAAAAGCCTTGCTGCCGAATGTAGTTTATCGTCTTACCCAGGACACAGATGTAGTTTATTGTCTTACTCAGGGTGTGCCTTACTTTAGGCGAAATGATAGAAAGAGAACAGAAATAGACTGAATTTTAACATGAAATAGAAACAAATTTTAAAACATAAAAAATAGCCATGAATTTACCAAGTTCATCCTGAAAATAATGCATCGCTCCCTCTGTGGTATCATCATGAGAGGAAGCCAAGTGACCACCAGATCCAACAATCATGTTGGATAGGGCAGTCAGAGGTGGGGAATTTCGACGGGGAGCACGTCTGGCTGCAACGCGTCCGTGCTCCCGGCGGTAACGCCGCCTGTTAATAAAAATACAACATACAGTGACTTTTAAGTGAGGTATATTAAAATGACAAAACGAGTGAAATAGTAAAAATCTATTATGTATCTAAATTGCACAGAATTCAATCTTTTCATTTCAAATTAGATTACATCACACAAATTGGTACAAATTTAAAACAGGTTAGCGTAAAAACATTACCATCTTTTCAGAGAAAATTAAGTAAAATCAAACTTACAAACCTTGCTTTTTGATCATCTTTGTAAAAAAAGTCTCTGAGAGGTAACAGTGCTGATACCTCAGTGGGAGTGAGTGATTTTGAATCTGTAGAACGCGTATCTCCATCTTCTGGAAGAGGAGCACCACCCACAGCCCCACCCAACTCAGCTGGTGATGTTGCCTTATCCTTCATGACCGTGGGTTCTATTAAAAAAATGAAAAAAAAATTTTTTTTTTTCTTCACTTCCAAGCAAAAAAAAAAAAAAAAAAAAAAAAAAAAAAGACAACAAAATTGACGGAAACCTGAAAGTGATTAGCTTGCTTAAACATCTAAATGCACAAGACAAAGAAATAAAATTTAAAGTCAAGTGTACTTACATCTCTTAACATTTTCAATGTAAAATTATCACCAACATCCACTGTCTTTCTCCAAACCCCATACATGTAATGGTAATATTGACGACTAAGAAACATGTAGAAACAACACGACATAAATGCACTCATGTTTAAATGTGTATCAACACATCTCATTAGGCGTCAGTAAATGACTGATTATTCAGTCATTTACTAACGTCTGATCAGATGTGTTGATGTAGCATTGTTTCTACATGTTTGAATGTAATAACCTATAATAAAGTGTGTGTGTGTGTGTGTGTGTGTGTGTGTGTGTGTGTGTGTAAGTGATAGAAATTAGGGGTTGGGAGGTGAATAATCATTTGTAGTAATTCATTGAGTCTAGAAAAATCCTCAACTGAATGCAAAAAGCACTGGATGACCGTTTCGTTCTATTTGGGACCCATCGCCATAAGGTTGAAACCAAGGTAGCGGATTCAACTGATCTCCTGATTTTTAAAGTTAAAAGCTCTACATGTTATTTTTATTTTCATTTTATTTTTTTCGCACATATATTGAGCACTTTTAATACTACTGTTTCCTGGTCTGCCCATTAACCTTTGAGATATATATGAGTCAATGTCCCTTCAGGACTTTGACAATTCTCCACAACTTCCTGAGGTTTGTCATTCTTAGCAATGTTTATTTTTTTGTTATCTTACTTATTATAAAACCCAGGTTGTGTGTGTGTGTGTCTGTACGTTTATAGATTGGATCAGATTCCCTACATTTTTCAACAAAACTTCACAGGACTACGTAAAATTACCTTGCAGTGGTTCTGACAGCAGCAAAAATTGGAAAAACACAATTGTTTTTGCACAAAATCAATTTGAAAACACGATTAAGAGGCATTAATTAAAGGGGGACAACTCATATCGAGTTATACTTATAAAACCCAGGTTGTTTGTGAGTGTGTGTCTGTGTTCGTTTATATATGGGATCGTATTTCCTACATTTTTCAACCGATTTCAACAAAACTTCACTTTCTTTTTTTGGCAGGTAGTGTTTCTTATTGTCTTGCACACCTTTTTTTCTTTATTTTTACATTCGGAATGCTTTAAAAATTACATTTACAAGACAATTGTTTTTTGACTTTGGGTTTGACCAATTCGTAAAAAAAAAAAAAAAATAATTAAGACATGAGTGGCCGTCAACCTGAAACAATAATCTTTGTCAATTTTATTTTTCAGTTTTTATGATGGTCGATACTTGATCTATCTCTTACTGTTACATCTCCGGGCAACGCCAGGCTCTATTGCTAGTGTTTCCTAATCCCTGTTCTGCCAACCATTTACACAAGCTCATTAAGTAGCTTATTCACTCTTTCCTTTCTCCCTCTTGACCTTTATGTGCCAAATTTTCCTCATTATGTGCCCCAGAAACTTAATTTCAGCTGTCTCTCTGATTCTAAGTATCAGTGATCTTTTCATTTCCATTCTCTCCAAAACTTTAGTATTTCTCACATGTTCAATCTACAGTATCATTATAATGTTCTCTCTGTACAAGGCCCAAGAGCAGTGGTGAACCAAAAACTTGGAGAGTTAAAGGGAAATAACCGAATCATCCGGAAGAGGCATGGCACGTGGAACTAGAAGAATCTACCCCAGTGAACGAAATAAAGGGTTTGGTTTGAAATTCCAATCACCTGAAGAATGCCAGAGCATACTACGGTCGAAACATTGTGAATATGGCAATGAAGATGAGGATATCAGTTTGAATAATGTAAATAATACAAGGGCTGCATAGTTTTGAATTCACAGCTGCCCTACTCTTGGACTGGTTGCCAATCATCGCTAGAAAAGTCCAGTCTGCCTTGCTATTTAACCTATAGCTGGTTGGGAGACAAGATAGATCCCTACCTTTCCAAAAGCTATTTGTGCAAAAGTGAATGCAGCGAACTCGACCAGAATTTGGACCAGGTTCACAGATTTCACATTCTAAGCCACTAACCATTACGTCACCTACATATCTCCAATTCTAACAAAGCTGTTAAATTTGGTGAGAAAAACGATACCTCACCTTTGAGTCGGCCATCTTTGCTCTGATCATCATTCCGTGAATAACTTCTCTCTAAGAAGAAAAAAAGATATTTGCTTAAAAAAGAGAAATCAACAATGTAAAACTCAAAAAAAAAAAAAAA
The DNA here is from genome assembly GCA_963932145.1 of Acanthosepion lycidas. NCBI lineage: Eukaryota > Metazoa > Mollusca > Cephalopoda > Sepiida > Sepiidae > Acanthosepion > Acanthosepion lycidas. The sequence goes on from OZ010601.1 coordinate 26,496,074, forward strand.
AAAAAAAAAAAAAATACTGTCAGCAATGTCCCATTTAGGAACTTGTAAATTCTTGAAAAGAGTACAAAACTGGTCTTAACGCCAAATGGCATAAGGGAGCATCACAAGCAGGTTGATGAGAGTTCAGCATTAAAATCCAAGGCGATAGAAAAGCAAATCCGAGCCTCAAGCTAAGCAGCAATGACTTACTTGTTGGTTGTACAACAGCTTTTAATTTGCGCATCTTTTCAGGGAATTCATTATTGTCATCTAAGATTTCAATGATGTTCCTGCGCAGTGTTTCAGGATCTGGAGGGTCAGGAGACGCATTGAATGGACCCTCATCTGGAAGAGAGACAGAGAGAGAGAAACAAGTGAAAAAACATTTTTGGTTGGAAGCAAAAAACATAAAAAAAAGTGTGTCAGTGTGTAAAAGGCATTAAACTTGTTTAAACTGAATCAGCTTTAGAATTTATTAAATCTATTAAATAGAAAGATTTTTGTGGTGAAAGCTGAACATATTTAACTATCCCAGGCAGGTGGAGTACTTTTTTTGCCCACGTACAATTGATATTGCTCCTTTTGTGATTGAGGTATTGATTTGAAACTGCAGGTATGTTACTCAAATTAGACAATCATAAAAAAAAACAAAAAACATCTTGTTGAATTAAACTAAAAAATGTAATTGCAAATATAGTAAATACTGCTTTTGTTTCAGAAATGCATGAGGAATTTGGTAGTTTCTATAAAATTCCATAGTCTTACTTTAGACTTCCAATACAGGTACTTTATAGCTTTAGTAACCAAATATTAAAAAGTACATTCATCACAAATTTTTTTTGCATTGAAACATTAGTTACAAATCTAATGAAAATTTAGAAGCAAAACTAAATGCTAAAAGAATAATCCTACAAAGTTCCAAACAATTTAAGCCATTATTTGGAGCTCTACAGCATTTTAAAGTTGGTAGCCAAAAAAAGTTCTCCCCTTTTTGCTAATTCCAAAATAACCAGCCTGAGATAGGGTTAACACAAGTCAGGAAAGAATTCATGCTTCTATAAAATTCTCCACATTACAAAGAAGTGGCCGATTTGTGTGAATATTGTTTATCATTATTCTCGAAATTTAGAGACAAGATATCATTTTAGCAATTTGATGATGTTCAATTGTTTTAATCTCTGAAGCACAGCAAAGAAAAAAACAACAGCATTACCAAAGTTGTAATGAAAGCTGCTTGGCAAAATATTTTTTTTTTTTTTTTCACAAAAAAGATATTGAACAAGACAATACATGAAAAGCAAGCCTTAAAAACAAAACTTCAGGTAAGCCTTTAAACTGTGCCTAAGATAATAAAAAAAAAATTTATCAAATAATATTAACAATAATGCAACATACAAAGACAGGGAATTTAAGAAATACACTGATGAAAATTCTAAAAGTTTTTAAGAACCAAATCACAGAAAGCAATTTGAAACACCGCAAACACACATATAATCAGTGACTACAAAATTAAAAATCTTAAAACATAACTCCAAAACAAAAGCAAGAACCATGAAAATTTATCTAAGATTCATTAAAACACTTAGTTTTAACGCAGCCTCAGTCTAGATCTAAATCTAGCCAGTCAGATGTACGAAATCTGTAACCGTCACCTCATTTTCATTGCAGAGAAGAAAAAAAAAAAGAACAGAAAAACAATTCATAGATTTTTATAGTCTTGGATCTGAATTGATCCATGATGCTTCCAATTTGGGATAATGCTGGACAGAGTTGAGGCGGGGGGGGGGGGGGGCTATTTATATTTATAAGTAGAATTTCTTATAACAGCCAAATATTCAATCAACAGCTGAACCCAAACTCAAAAATATTCAACAATAGAGGAAAAATAAAATCACAAACAACAAAGAAGAGTCGAGACCTGTCAACGATGATCCAAAAAAATAAAACTTTAAAATTTACAATAGGACAAGAAGAAAAGGAAACATATTTAATCACCCAAAGGAAGCATCTTAAAAAAAAAAAAAATAATAAATAATTCTTGGAAAGTATGCTTGTAAATAAACAACATTATCACAAAAAATTTTGTCTAACCGATATTATTTGATGCCATCAGAAACATCCGATGCTTACTGAATACAGGCTTTGAGAACCTACTCTTGTAGGATATCAGTTGAGGAAGACCTTTCACCTCACTTCTGCTGCCTCAAAGAGCGAGTGAAAATCAGAATGGGTGATAGCATAAACAGGAAATGCTTCTGGTGTGTCTAAAATAGACAGGACACACAGGCGTCCTGAGCCTTGAATAAACAGGATGCACAGGTGTCCTGAGTTGAAGGAAATATGTGCGCATGCTGGAAGAGGTGTGGCCACAAGAAGTTATGTAGATGACATACTGGAAGAAGGCATAGCTACGTGAAGTTGTGTTCGTGTCCAAATGTTATAAAATCAGTTCTTGGCCTGGAGAGAGGCTGGCTAGAATTTTCCCAAAGATTTGTCTCCGTCAATTCCTGTGGGTGCAAGTCTAACCACAGTGATTCTCCCTCACTCTACCCAATCACCCCAGCTCAAACAATAAAGACATTTAGATATTTTTAAATATATAAAGTTGATGTTATTGGACTGGAGGGGGTCGATCCCAACATGCGGTACCTTTGGAAAGTGCCTGAAAACCATACAACGGGTTGAACCAAGCTTTGTGAGTGAAATTGGGTAGACAGAACTCTTGGGTGCTGTCAATAACTGTGCTAGCACGAAATCACAAGTCATCATATCATGGCCAAGGGCTTCAGTGCACTGGCCTTGTTCAAATTGCTGATCACACTAGATAACACGCTCTTTCCCAGAAACTGTAAGGTCTTCTCAGCATAGTTGCAGTATAAACCACAGGTGGGCTCTGTGGGTACTGAATAAGCACAAACATGCCTGAGCAAGCGTCTGCAACAGGGATTACCCTAGTAGACAGGTATCCTCAAATACGAGTGGCCAGCTATACTATATATATATATATATATATATATATATATATATATATATATATATATATATATAAATAAAAAGACATTTTTATGTTTAACATTCTTTTTATAGATAAAAGTATTTAAGTAAATGCTCTGTTTATAATAAACAGTATTAAATAACATTTACCGGTCTGAATGTCCAAGAAATTTTCATAGAAAATATTCGTCCTTTACTTAAATACTTGTATCTATGAAAAGAATGTTAAACATAAAAATGTCCTTAAATAATTGTCGGACTTTGTCCATTTCATAATGTGTGACGTCATTTGTTTACATTTGATACGCCATGAGCAGATATGAATGTACGTTAGAGATTCATGGAAAGTTGAAGTTTCTAAATTCGACCTTGCCAACCGAATGATCCTTTGTGGCCAAGAGGTAAGGCACGTCAGGCTATCTGACGGTTCCGTATAGGATACAGGTTCGAATCCTGTCGAAGGACGAATATTTTCTATGAAAATTTCTCGGACATTCAGGCCAGTAAATATTATTTAATACTGTTTATTATAAACAGAGCATTTACTTAAATACATGCATCTATAAAAAGAATGTTTAACATAAAAATGTCTTTAAATAATTGTCGGACTTTGTCCATTTCATTATATATATATATATATATATATATATATATATATATATATACATACACACACACAAGGGTGTATCAAAAATACTTTTACATATTTTGGGGATGGATTCCTCACACCAAAGCAAAGACCATATGTCCACCAATCCTTTGATTTTTGAAGTTTTAAGTTTAAAGGAAGTTTATGGTATTAGGTTGGTGCAAAAATAATGACGTAATAATGTTGTTTTTTGATGTCAAAAAACGACATTATTATGTCATTATTTTTGCACCAACCTAATAGATGGTGATGTGTTGCCATGTAGACTTGGTTACATTAGTCCTTTGTGGAGATTTGTGGCTCATCTGTCTTCAACGTATGTAGTAGTGAGTTAATGGAAAAATGTCCTATTGGTAGGATATTCATATCGTGATCAGACAGACATGACTCTTACATATAATCGCATGAATGGTAATGTACACAAGGCTTGTATCAGATTGTATTTCCAGACCAAAGGCAGCCAAGTCATCCAACCATTGCTGCTGTTTATCGCTACATGTCATGACAGGATCCATGGGCAGCACAAACTATAGATCAAGGAAAAACCAAGATCCACTCATATGCATAACCACAAAGAATATATTCTACAGGCTGTCAGACGATTCAGGTATCAGCACACATGAAGTGGCCCTAGCATGTTGCACATTTCATAGTACTGCATGGAGGGTAATTAAAGAGAAGCTCCTGTATCTGTATCATTTACAACATGTGCAAGGTCTTTCACCCTCTGATCACTCACCACAGGAGAACTTTTGCCAGTTGTTTATTGCACAAACTGACAATCTGTTGTTTGTCTCTTCAGTCTTGTTTACGGATGAGACAACATTTGGGAGAGATGGAATAACAAATTTACACAACCAACATTTGTGGGCAGATTGGAATCCTCATGGTACAATACAGGATAGAGACCAGCATCAGTTTACGATTAATGTATGAGCCAGAATTATAGGTGACTGTCTGGTAGGTCCATATATAATCCCAGCACATCTTACAGAAGTCTACAGGGACTTTATTTTGAACACACATCCATGGGGGCCTACAAAAACATGTGGGAGTATTTGAAAGGGTCCACCAGTTAATGATCCATTAGGTGCATGCATGTGTAGAAGCAAGCAGAGGACATTTTTGAACATTTGTTACTTTCGTGTTGAGGCAAAATGATGGCCTTTTGGATACATGTTGATATAGACTTTTGTTGTTTTTTTTTTTTGTTTTTGTTTTTTTGATGAAAAGAACCCCCACACACACACCAAAAGTTTGTATAAGTATTTTTGATATACCCTTTCTCGCTCTCCCCCTCTCTTTTTTATATATATATATATATATATATATATATATCTGTGTGTGTGTGTGTGTGTGTGTGTAAATGGAAGGTGTGATGGATAAATTGTCGTCTAAATTACAAAAAAAGGATAACAACACTGACATCTCATTTTAACAGATATATTTACCAAAATTACACAAAAATATCTTGAAATACTAAAGAGTAAATTTATTAAATGAAACCATCATTGGCTTCAACCACACCCTCTAGACAACTATGGAATCTCCTGCAATTTTTCTGGACAGTCTCCTTGTTTAAGTTGGTGAGTGCTACCATAATCCAGGTCTTCAAGAGTTTTGTTGGTCTCTCGCTCAACTGCACCCCATATATAATAATCAAGGGGTTGCAGTCTGGGGAGTTAGGTAGTCAGATGTTAGGGGTAATGTGGTCATTGAAATTATCTGACAGCTGGGTTCTCCCACTTCTGTGATATGGTGCAGAGTGCTTTTGCCAGACATAGGGTCTTCCAGCAGCCACCCTCTTGACCCAGAGTAGCACTACCTCTTCAAGGCCCTTGATGTTGTGGGACGATGAAGAGGCATAACATTGCCATTACTAGTGATCACTCCAAACACCATAATGTTGACTGGATATTTGTTTTTCATCACTCTCAGTACATCTTTTGGGGACACTGCATGCTGCTTCCAAATTTTTGGTGGAGTGAATTGCATCATGGTGCTCTTTTTCTCACAGACTGTGCCCAACTGACCCTACTATACTGTGCAGTTGACAAAAACAAACAATACACATGTGTAAAATTAAAAATATAAAATGGTGACAATTTACTCATCACACCGCGTCTACATACATACGTACACAGGGTGTTTCAGAAAAACTGATATAATTTCATAATTTAATAACTTGACCAATTCTTGTTCAAATGATCTCAAATTTTAACTGCATGTGTAAAAAGCTCAAAATTCTATGTTTATTTTTGTTTCTCTTCTCAGTATAGAAATGTCATTCACTGGAAAAGAAAAGCTATTTTTCTGTGTTAGATTATGTTTGAACCAAGTCTAACAAGTGTGCATTTTTATGAGAATTTGCTAAAAATACACCAACTGCAATGCAGATTTGGATGTGTCACAAAAGATTCCAAAAGAAAGGTTGTCTGTGGAGGGCAAAAGAATCTGGATAACCACTCGTATTGGAAGTGGTAGTCAAATGGATTCAGGGAAACATTTTTGCGAGGCCCCAAGACATCCAGTCAGAAAATCCAGATTGCTCAACAATAAGCTTGTTTCCTATGGAGTTACTCAGATATTTACATCTCAAATGATATCAAATTTTTTGGAAAAACCCTCTGTGTGTGTGTGTGTGTAGATTGCTTCAAGGGAGAGAAGAAACATAATACTTTGTTTCATCTTCAATATTTTTTAATCTTATTTTAAATCCATACAAGCATACTTCCCAGAATTACTTTTTGTCCATTCAGAAATTACTTCAGTCAGAACCAAGAAACTGCTTAAAGTAACTAATTCAAAAGCAAAAGTGAACATGGTGCTGATAGAACAAGAAAAAATTCCAAGAGGAAGGATAATTGACCAATAAATAAGTAAATAGATGATGCTAAGATTTAAAAATTAATGAAAAAGAATAATGACACTTGAATCAGAAGAAAAAGTGACACTAATTTAGTTTACTTTATTTAAAAAAAAAAGAAAAAAAAAAAAAAAAATCTGAAATGAAATTCAAATTAAAAAAATAAAATAAAATCACTGAAAAAGTAAAGTTAAAAATAAATAAAATAATACTTATAAAACATTTGGTGGAAAACAAAAACAAAAATAGAGCTTACAAACAAAAAAAAAAATGATTGCAAATCTTTAATCAAAAAGTTAAAATGATTGACCAAAATTAACATGGCCTGAAGCACACATTCAATAATTTCTGTAAAATTGAATAATTTTGCTTGAAGCAAATAAAAAGCAAATAATTAAAAAAATAAATAAAATTCCCATTTGATGATGCAAATAAAAAAAATAAAAATAAAAAAAAGGAAGGAAATAATGAAACATTCAAACCAGATGGAAAAAAAAAAAAAAAAAAAAAGAAGAAACAAAGTAAAAAAAATTGTTTATCCAATCAAATAATCACAAACCAAACTCACCAGAGACATTATCCACACTTGGAGATTTTTTTTCTTTTTCCAAAACAACCATGTATCATATTGTTAATTTGCTTTCGCAACATCAATAGCCTTATGCTGTAATCAGAAAAGGTTTCAAAAACTTTTCAAACTTAACTTAGAATTAAGTCATCTTGAAAACCTCTTTAATTCCAACAAGATTTTGCAGTCATGACATTAACGCAAAAAAATATGGCCATTCTAAATTCCTTAATTGTGATGCTCTATAAGGGTGAATCAATAGGTCCATAGACAGACACATAATTATTACCTGAATTCTAATGGGAATTTTCTAATGTTCAATCTATGGGATTAACCTGTTGATCTGAGACTATCACTGGATACTTGGGATAATTTTCATTTCATAACTACTTGTTTAACAGAACAAATCAAATTCTTTGCTTTTTTTATGATTTATCAGCCTTTTGTGGGTTATTTAAAGCTTAAACATATTTTGAATTGCAAGAATAATTCAAATTTATTTATATTTTTTTTTCTTTTTGCCAGGTGAATATTGCATCAAAGATTTTTGGAGACTGATTTTCCAGATATTTTCTAGCTTAACCTATAGCAGGGAGAAGAGATGGATTCATACATTTCCCAAAGGTATTTTCATGTAAGCAAATGTAATGAACTCAGCTGGAATTTGAACTCAGCTCCCCAATTTTACATTCTGAACCACTATCTATTGTACCTGCACAACTGCACACCCAAACAAATCAGCAGTGAGGAGCAGTTCTATCATTCATTTACTAATCTTCTTCTACTTCAATGTTCGGCTATATCATTTGTTTTGGTATACAACTTTTATAGTCAGTACAAAACTCATGAAGTATAAATATACAATAGGTCGCCTCACATGATTCGCTTCTCGGTCACATTAGTGAGGACAAAACTTGGAAAGGCATGTTCACAAGGAACATAAGATGAAATCAACATTATGGCAAAAAAGTAAGAAAAATAACAACGACAAACAAATCTGGATTGTCAATAATTTTGTATTTTATTCACTGGCATTCCAGGATAGACCTAGTATTCTCTTTGACAGTACATAGCTGGCACATGGGTTCCTTTTCTTATTATTTCTGCCAAATAAGTGCCACCAACATGATTGGCTGAATGGATGGCTCATCTCTGCCTCACTCGAAGTGGAACTATTTACATAAGGTTGTAGACAGAAACTTCCAACCAAATATCATTTGTCCTCACAAGTTATCATTTATTTATTACTGGCTATTTGAGATATTTTATATGGGAGAATATGATATATATATATATATATATCTCAGATTGATCGTCAGTAAGTAAATAATAATTAAAAAAAAAAAAAACATCCTATGTGACACGTTTCATTTTACATTCTACAAAAGGACTTCTTCAGACTAGATGTTTTTACTGATAAATCAATTTTTTAGGTAATGGATTAATTTTATTTTTTTTCTTATCTGGATCTTTGATTATACTGCTGCAAGTTTCCCAGTGATTTGAGTAGGCAGCAGTCGACTAGATAGCTCTCACAGAAAATTATTGGTTTCAAAGTTTTCATGGAATTACCTATTCTTGCTATCATCCCAACTTAAATCTTTGCTGTGTTTGAGAAAGCCGCTGTTCCCACATCTGAGATGTGTACCTCACTCTTGTCCACATGGGACGTATTATCCACCAAACCACTATGGCAACTGTACCAGGACATCTATTTGTCAACGACTGCCACTGTTGCCTACTGCCATAATGGTTGTGGCAAAATTTATTTCACTATAAAAATGTATTTCTATACTTTCATAGTGTTTTGACCCAGACAGATTTTTAAGTTATTTGTTTAATTATTTTTTAAATGGACATTTGAGTAGATGCCACTTTTTGTTTATCTATTCATTAAATAGTATATTTATTTATTTACGTCTACCAGCTTCAATATTTGAGAAATCTTGTTGGTAAAATATGCATCTTCAAGCAAGATTCAAACCCACGTCCCCTTGGGGAAACAGTCATTCAATCTGACATGCCTTTGACCAGCACATAGGACCCCTCCTGATCAAATAGGGAGAAACAAAATACGACATCTGTCAATTATAGCTATTTAGTCTGAAGAAATCCATTTTTTTTTCCATTTATTTCATTCAATTACCTTACGTGTTTGTATATATGTATGGAGAGATGGAAAAAAATCCTATGAAAAAATTCAACTAAAATAACATTTATATAAATTCAAGTTTCACTTTGTAATTTTTTTTTTTCGTATATGATTTAATCTTAACTCAAACTCCTGATAAGTTGATCTTCTGAAGTCATTCTAAAGTTCTAGAGATGATTTTCAGGTTTACTATTTGAAAACATTCCTTCGTCATAAGTTAAATGCGATCATTTTGTCTTTATAAGTCTTATTTACAATATGATACAAAGTTCAAGAAAAAGAAATTCAATTTCCATCATTCACAGCAACATCCTTATTGAGACAGGAACATACCTGAAGGACTGCTGGAGACATTTTGTGACTGCTGTTGTGGGGTCTGCTTAAAAGAAAACTGTTTGGGGATTGCTCCAGTGTTTTTTAAATCCAGTTCATCAGTGCTTGGGCTGCTTGGAGAGGTGTTTTCATGTTCCTTGAGCAAGTGGTACTGGCCTGGTTGCTCCCGGCCACCTGCCGGGCTTGTGTCCCCATCATATCCTGCACCACCCATTAGTGGAGGACTTGTGTCATCATTGGTAATGGTGCTTGATGATTCAGACACATCCAGGTGGGAATGACTTTCACCTGATGAAGGCACACACATGCACACGCACACACACAAAAAAAAAAATAAATGAAAAATAGGCATTATGAAGATTATTTTTTTTTTTTCTAAGTATGAAAGGCAGACGCAAAAATGAAATGAGACAGACACACACAAAAAAATAGTCGAGATGTGCACACACAAAAAGTACAAGTGACACACTCAGAAAATAAGACAAGTTATATACACACACGAAGAAAAGAGGACATGGGACATCCACATACGCACATGCAACTATAACAAAGACATAGGACGGCCACAAACAAGGACATGAGACATCAGTGTGCACACACACACACACACACACAAATAACAAGGACATGGGACATTTGCATACACAAGAAAATCAGGGACACACAAACAAATAAGGACATCTGCCTGCCCACAAAGGAACAATCACACAGACAGACAGACACACACACACACACACACACACAGACAGACAGACACACACACACAGACAGACAGACACAGACACACACAGACAGACAGACACACACACAGACAGACACACACACAGACAGACAGACACACACACACACAGACAGACACACACACAGACAGACACATCTATGTGTACGTACTCACACAAACGAGGACATGAGACATCCGCACACAAAAAAATGCAATGCACACATAGAAAGTCAAAAGAAGACACAAACACGCTTACACAAAATAGTGATATATTTACCAAGACATTTGCTTGCTAAAATTCATATTTGGTCTTCTTGGTAACTAAAAAGAATATTTTTTTTCCATTTTTTTTTTTTTCTCCTTCAATTTCAGGTATTGAAACAGGGAAAATATAATCTATTATTTATCTAGCCTCACATATGAAAATGGAATAAAATTAAACATTGACAGCAAAGTTATTAGTTTTTTGTGCTTGTATTTTTGCTTAATTTAATCTTCCTTCATACAATTTCCAGTTTTTACCAGAGATCAGATTCAAGTATAAAACATGTTATCTAAGAATTCACTTGAAAAAGTTTGTTAGAATAGTCATTTTAACCAAACATTAAATTGTGGAGAAATCCGACAAAGGGAAAAATCTTTCTATTGACAGAGTGTTTTGCCTTCATTAGGTCATCAAGCAGGCGTTTTCATGTCAGAATGAAAAACAAATTTTGTGTTATTTTTCCTATTAAATTTCTCCACTTTTGTTCAGATTCTGTATCCTACTAACACACATTAAATTACTTCTAGACAAAGATTAAACATATATTTATACATGTAAGAAAAAAAATACATGTATATAAACTGCAATGTGTGTAACACTTTATACAGCGCATAATCTGATCCAAGGCAAAAGAATGGCACTTTGAATCTAAGATGAGCACACACAGATACTACACTCTCTTCCAATGCATACTAAATTTTATTTTGCAGTAAATTACTATTTTAATCTGGTACTCTTGGGTCTGTAAAATATAGACCTCTACTTATTGATTTTTTTTTTTTTTTTTTTTTTAATTTCACAACCCCGTCCTATTACATAACCCCCTCATCAGTTTATTTATTTTCATAAAAACCTGAGAAAATAATTTTTATTCTAAGAAAATGATTCTCTCCAATTGTAAAACAGATTTGATCGTCTAAAACTTAAATCATAATTTGTTATATTTTAAAACTTCATTCAAATTATATTTCATTCCATTTTAAAACTTCATTCAAATAAAATTATTCAAAAATAATTTAAAAGATATGACCAAGAAGAAAATTTGGTAGTGGGTCTTGCAAGCAATATTTTACTGTTGTACTTTTTATATATTATTTCTTCATTCAAATAAACTAAATTCTAGACTCCTACCCACCCACTCCTCAGATTTTTCAACCCCAATGCTTATTAGATTTTTTTTTTTTTTTTTTTTTTTTTTTTTTTTTTAAATAATTCCAATACCACCACCTTTTTATTCAAGACACAAGAGCACCAGTTATCAAAGCATTGGAAAAAAAATGTATTTTTGGCAACTTTGTGATGGCAATAGAAATAAAATTGATAAAATAGACATGGAAATTTGTAACACTGATAAAACAGTCAAAGCAAAGCCAAGAAGAATTAAAATACAGTAATTTTTACATAAATTAGTAAGTGACATCATTTTTTTTCTGAAAGGTCAACTGTATCACAAATATTAAAATCTCATTCATCTATTATAAGTGTATGAATGGAAAGGTTTCTGTGTGTAGCCATTGAGAAATAAAATATTTTCACAAAATAGAAATGTATAGAAATGAGATCAAAATAAATAAGTTTAAATCATTTTTCTACAACCAAAAACTTTAAATGTTTTGTTCATAATAGATGAACTGGAAGCCAAACTTAAATATTAAAATGACAAAAATCCTTAAAAAAAAATAAAAGAAATAATATTAATGATTCTTATATTATTATTTTTCAAATCAATATTTACAGAAATGTAGTCAAGACTCCAAGTATGGTTTTAAAATGAAAAAGAAAAATCTTACATATTATTTAAAAGTTTTTTAATCGACTCACATGACTCATAGAAATGTAAAATAAGAATTATCCCATTCTCACAAATAATCTTCAAGCAATATGAGGAGAGAAAAAATATTTCTCAGTCTATCGTCTTGATGAGAATCAGGAATGAACCCATCGTGTAACCCTTCTTTTTTCTTTTTCGAGTAATAATCAACCATGACAGAGACAAAGATCAGTGATTGCTTTAAAAAGAAAAATAATTATTGACAGAGAAGTTAAACATAAAATAGAAGTAACAATAAAAATACAGCAGTTCAGTGAATCCCCACGGTGTCGGCTCTTTATTTGATCACATCATATTTCTGGTTTCCTTCGAACGAATAAAATAGTTTATTACTCTTCAGGAAACACCAAAAGTAAATTTATTTCAACATGTGGGAAAATTAAATATTTTATAGAAACTAAAACAAAAATCCAAGCAGTCCGTCATTAGAAGAGAAAACCTAATCTGGTAATGAGCCAATTCATATATATCATGATCTCTCCTGATATCTTTGACAGGTGAGGCTCCACTGAACTCAGCTCTTAGAACTGAACTGCCAAACTAGCCACATATATTTATCTGCTCAAATTGTGAAGGCTTGTACAGAACCTGCTACACTTCTTAGAGGAAAAGCAAATAGACAATAATGGTGCATATAGTGAGCTATAAAATCTACAAATGATCCTCCTTAGATTTTTAATTCAGAGGTTTCCTTCTCCTAGACTGGTTAGCAACCAATGCTAAAGAGCACTGTTCCACTATTTAACCCATAGCTAGGAGACAAAGACACAGATTGATACATTTTCCAAGGGTATTTTGCATGTAGGTGAATGTAACAAACTCAACTGGAATTTAAACTCCACTCTCTAATATCTCCTTCCAAGTCACTTTCCATTACACCACCTGCACATACATCATGATATATATATATATATATATATATAAATAAAATGTATGTATGTTCTTCACACACAGATATGTAAAGTAAATAGAAGCACAGAAGTGTCTGAATCCCTTCCCCACCAATATTTTGGGGAAAAATGTTTCATTTTCAGACATTTTTTTTTTTTTTATTTGCTTTCAATATAGTAACTAAGAAACAGGCATTTTGAAGTACCCAAGTGGTGGCTATCACTCCTACCAGACGTAAGAGTTGACAATTGAACTCGTTTCATGTATAAACATTTCTGTAGCTGGTTTTTGAACGTTATGTTTTGGACGTGTTTATTCATCAGTGTCTGAAAAAGGCACCTTCGGTAACAACATAATTACACATGTACACCATAGAAAGGGTTAAAAATAAGAATTTGTTAACTGCTTTATTGGTGGTTCTTATCCTTTTTTGGCCTGTGCACATTTTCATCAGATTTCAGAATGCCATTCCCTGCATCCAAGACATTTAGTATCTTATAAATATTGAAAGGTGCATTAAATAATTGTGTTGTTGTTTGTGAAAAAAAAAAAAAAAAAAAATATTAAAGTTTCACCAATTTGAATCTACCAATCTTTGATCAAAATCATCCACTATGCTTCATGATTTCTAACCCTTTGAAAGAGTTTAAAACTAGCCAAATGTAGAACCCAAAAGATATTAAAGATTTTGCTAGTCTGGCCTCTCAGGTAGGTGAGACAATCACAAATTTATTCTTATATTAAAACTAACACTTCCCAATTAACTTTCTTAATTAGACTTTAAAAATTTCAAATGGTCACTTGGAAAATTTAAGATTCAAAATATACATTTCTCCTAGGAAAAAAAAAAAAAAAAAAAGTATTAATTTTTTTTTTTTTTTTTTGTATGATGCAAAAGTTTTTCAAAACCTTAAGCTTAATGAACATTTACTGTACAATATATAAAGAGGCAAAATGATAAAAAGGTGAATCTGCTGTCAAGTGTTAAGATATTTCAAAGAATAAAACAGTTTGTTAGTAATGTCAATGGACTGTTATCAGGAGGGGAAAAATTTAATTTATACTATTTGTTAATATAAACAGTGATACAAATTTCAAACATCGGAATCTTTTTTCTTTGTTAGTGATTTTCATCATAAACCAATATCAATTCAATAAGAAACAAATCTCTCAATTCAATAGTGTGGCTGTGATTATCTTGCTAAGAGTTTGTAAGCAATAAATAAAATGCCCAAAACTTAATATTGTTTACCTTGAAAACCAAAAAACAATTTCAGTTATAAGATAAATAGTTATTTTGTTTGGATCATTTTTAATTTGTCTGTTTTGGTTTAGAAGCTGATTTAGTAATATAAAAAAAACACATACATATATACACACACAAAATAAAACTTTAAAAGAAAAATTTCAAACATTTACTTGTAAAAAAAAAAAAAAAAAAAAAAAAAAAAAAAAAAAAAATTAAGTGTTTAGTATCTTATAAATATTGGAAGGTTAAAAAGAACGAGAGAAAGAACGAGAGAAAGAACGAGAGAAAGAACGAGAGAAAGAACGAGAGAAAGAACGAGAGAAAGAACGAGAGAAAGAACGAGAGAAAGAACGAGAGAAAGAACGAGAGAAAAATGTTCCTTTTTTTAGTTTGAATCAGAATTTACAATTAAGCATGTGCTGTTAAATTTTGGCTGCGATGAATGAAAATAAAAATAATTCAAGAATGACTTCATGATATTGCAGATTTAAAAAAAAAAAAAAAAAAAGTCATCAATCACTAAAACTGAAAAGAACAAATCAATAAGGTCTAAAACCATTCTTTACATGAACTGTTTTAAATATTTTATATGATTAATTAATTAGTTTTCTATGGTTTACCAACCCTTTGCAGATTATTTAAAACCAGAAAATATTTTTTTAAATTTTAAGGTTTTCTTTTTTTTGTTTTTTTTTAAATAATAATAGCGTAGTGATACAAGTCTTACAAATTAACCAATAGCTGAGGGGGAGAAAAGGTGGCTTCGTACCGTTTCCCAAGCATATTTGCATGTAAGTGAATATAACAAAGCCAACAGGAATTGGAAGTCAGCTCTCCAATTAACAATTATAAGCCATTATCCATTAAACCATACACATATTGATGCTTATAGGACCTGGTATTCCTAAGTGGTCACTTACGAAGGTGCTGACTAAACTTGACCTTGCTTAACTTTGGTGATTGTATGGGAACCATGGTTTCAATGTGAAGTTACCATAAGTCAATATTATACAATTTCATAATCAATAAAAAAAAAAAAAAAAAAAAAAGTATAAACCAAAAACTTAGACAATTAAAAAAAAATAAATAAATAAATAAAGTTAAAACAGTAAACATATTTTTACTTCATTGATTCAGTTAAGGAGATATAGTTCTATAAACATTAATTTTGAGTAATGCAAAAAATATAGAACATTTTTTTTATATTTATATTTTCCAGCAGACAAGAGAAAAAGAAATCTCATTGGATGTTAAAAATAAATAAAATCCAGTTTATTACTTACAGATTTACATTTTAAGTCACTGAAATTCCAAGAAAAATATTTCTTTACATCTATCGGTAGATAGTAGGTAAGAATTTGTTTTTAAAATAGCAGCTATTCACACTAAGGTTTAATAAAATAAAATAAAAAAAAAAAACAATAAAAAAATCCTGTCAGACAAAATGCTTTGAAACATGCCAGTTTTGCATAAATAATCTGAGAAACAGATGGAGTGATTTTAAAAATATGTCATTTTAGTAATAAAAAAAAAAAAAAAAAAGTAACATGTTATAAAAAGGAAGAGCCAATGGAAAAATAAAAAAAAAAAGAAAGAGTAACCAAAAAAAAAAAAACAATTGCGCAACAAGACCAAAACAGTTAATACAAAAAGATTAGAGGGCACAGAACACACAAATCCCAGAGAATTTTAAAACAGAAAAAACAAATAAAGAATTCAACCAAATTTGAAGAACAAAAATAGAATCCTGGAATCAAACATCCAGAAACAACCAAACAAGATACAAGGTGTATATTTCAACACCATTAAGTATCAGATGCAGCCAAGCATTATTTTTCATAGCAAACAAGACTGTCTTTTTGAGAAGACAAAAATTCTCAAATCGCCAATGAAAAATCAATATAAAACATTTCATGAATCAGAAGAAATAAAATAAAATAAACATTAAAAGAAAAATTTAAATTGGAAAATAATTTCTTTTAATATCTCAAAAATGCTACATCTTTTCTTAATTGGAAAACCTTTTATTTTTATCAAATTAATACTTAAAGTTGTTGGTTAACTAATATTTTTACAAAATAACATTCACTGTCAATCATATTTTTGGAAAAAGTAAGTATTTTCTTGTGCATGATACGAGAAAATTTTGAATTAAAAGCAAAAGGGAGGCCTTTTATACACAAGTACATGCTTTCAGAAATTTTTACTCAACTTTAAAAAAAACCTCTTATTTGAAACTGCAAGATTGCAAATAAACTCAGTTAACACAATAGATAATAAAACAAAGTAGCCAAGTGTTGATAACAATTGTTTACAAAAGCTATCTGATATGACAGCGATATTTGTTCTTTGTGAATCAATGCAATGTTAAAAATTAGAACAGTTTTGTTCATAAGATAGTTCATTTATATTTTGATTTTCTTGATTTTTTTTAATAAAGTTTTCCTTTTTCATTCTTAAAGAAAAATAATTTTCTTTTTTTCATAGTTTATTAAAATAATGAAATATAATAAAGTCAGATCAAACAGAAAAATATGATAGATTAATTAACACCTGAAAATGTGTTACCAGGTATGCCTAGTTTGAAACTTTTCCTGAAAATCTGAAAAATTAGTTTTGAAATGTAAATTAGAAGAAACATGAAATGGCTAAACATCCAGTTCATTTCTATTCTTTAATATAGGTACCTCCACTTTTTTGCTGAAAAAAAAAAAAAAAAAAAAAAAAAAAAAAACACACACACACAGAACAGCATGATAAAAAAAGTTTTATTGTCAAAATGTTAATGTTATTATTAAGAGGAAAGATCAAAGTATTTTTTTTATTATTTTATTAATTTTTTTTAATCCTTTCTAGCATGTTCAAAATTTGGGTTAAAAGTTTTTTTGTTTTTTTTTTTAGGTCAGCAGTCTACGTAATATTTATGTAGAATGTTTCA
The DNA here is from genome assembly GCA_963932145.1 of Acanthosepion lycidas. NCBI lineage: Eukaryota > Metazoa > Mollusca > Cephalopoda > Sepiida > Sepiidae > Acanthosepion > Acanthosepion lycidas. The sequence goes on from OZ010601.1 coordinate 26,513,510, forward strand.
GCACCTTTTTTCAGGTGAAAAACACATTGATTTGGAAATTCTTGCACAAATCAAATAATTGTCAGATTTTAATGAAACTTTGAGGACTTATTCACAAATCAATGAAATGAAATCAATTCAAAAAAAAAAAAAAAAAAAAATTTTTTTTTTTTTTTTTTTTTTTTAGAAAATGTTGGTTAAAAAAAATTGTTTTACATGTTAACTCCCCCCACCACCACCACACACACACACACACACACTTCATTTCAAGAAATGAAATTTTCCTGAGAAAATCTTTATTAGTTAAAAGCAGGGCTCCTTGGCAAATGTAAATCATCAATTTCCACCCCCCCACCAAACTACTACACCTTTCCCAGAAATCTGAACCAAATCATAAAATAAATGCAATAAAACTGACATTATTTAAGTAGAAAAGCTTTTAATTGCTTTTATAATAAGATTTATTAAGGACACTATTGTCTTCAGAAAAAAAGTTTTTTTGATGTTTACAATAATTGTTTTCATTTTTTTTTTTTTTTTTAATTATTATAATTTATAATATATAAAATCATTTAAAATTCTGCATTACTTTTCCAAAGTTAGATGATATTGTTATTAAATGAAAACTATATTTACAAATGAAAAAGACATTTTGCATCAAGATTTTTAAAATTATTTTTTATTTTTTTATGTGTATAAAATATTAATATGCCCCTGTTTAAAACATGGTTGACCATACATGACCTAAGAAAATAAGAATGAAGATCATAGTAAATTTTAAAGTCAACATACCTAAAATTAGATAACGGACTATATTTTCCAACATTTTTAAGATTACAGAGTACTTCAAAATTATATTAAAAAAAAAAAAGTGCTCACCCATCATTTTCCTAAATTATATTTTAACAGATAAAGTCACCTTTAGAATAACAAACATGTCAACACCTTATCAGTGCCTGTTAAGTAATCTATGAGTGACATGCACATAATCCCATTACTGTTTTAAAAATTAATTTCTCTTATTTTAAACTTAAGTAAAAAATATTTTTTACAAATCAGATTAATTTTAATTTAAATAAACTAATATTCCTCAAAGTTTCACAAAGTATATTTTATTTTTTGGAAGATTTTTAAAACCTAGCATTAACTTTTGTTTACAAATGTGTCAAAAATGGTCGATTTTAATGACTTTACTGAAAGCAGCCAAAAAGTTGAGATTCCAATCAAAATAAATGAAATACATAAAAGTATCTTCTAAATAGTAAATTTAAAATCATCTAGCTTTCAATTAAAGCTAAAATGAAAGCTTCAATTATGTTTTTTCATTTTTTTAAATTCATTTTAAGCCGTAGGTATCGAAAGTTAGTGGAGGTACCTACTTTAATATCATGAAAAATTAAATATTTTAGTGAGATATATGTACAATATTGAGATTTCAATAGATAATATAGCACAATTTTTCTATATAAAAAAAAAAAAAAAAAAAAAAGAAAATAAAATAAAATACATAGAAATGGCTGTATTATGAAGTCATATTATACTCAAAGATGTAATTTATTCCTTGTTTTCAGCTTTTGAAACATTAAGTCACATTATGGCTAAAGGTGTATTATACACAAGAAGATACCTTAACGAGACCTGTGGGGAAAAGAAAAAACAATAAATATATGTGCTGGTGACTGTGTTTTCACAAAGCAGAATTTATTGCTATTAAACTTCAGGTCCAAATGATTTAATTTTGTAAAGCAGGGAGTTTCTTTGGGCCAGGAAATTATTTTACAAACAACTGGTAGGGAATAAGTGGGGTAAGCAAAAAACAAAAAAAACAAATCTATACGTTACATCAGATAACAAAAATTCACCTGTGACATTTCTTCAAGAAAATGTTTTTCTTAAATCTTTACATCATCTTCTTTTGAGAAGTAAACGGGTGTTGGGATGATAACTTATTTTGCAATTAGTAAAAGCATGTAAGCAAAAAGGAAGCCTTAAAATATAGCAGCAACAACATAAGAACATGTCTACTCAAAATTAGGAAAAAAAACAGGTGAAATTACTTGGACGCATTAGGAAAGAGAGAATTTAAATAACTTAACCCTCACAGGACATCTTGAGGGCAAGAGAGACAGGGAAAAGCAACACGCTATTAGGTTGGTGCAAAAATAATGACGTAATAACGTCATTTTTTGACGTTACGTCAAAAAAACGACATTATTACGTCATTATTTTTGCACCAACCTAATACATACCAGACAAGGTTGGGTGAATGGATGGCAGAACAAGGAGGTACTCAGCAAAGAGAGAAAAATGCTGAGAGACACATGAAATAGAAAGTTGTGGAGGACTACAATCACTGAAAGGATGCAGCACATAAGAGAAGGAAATGCAAACAAAAATGATCCCCCCTCACCCCTGCCACTGACTTCAACTTGCTTTTGTCAAACAATTGTGGAACCACAACTCACAAGCAAACAAACTTATTTGTCATAAGAATTTTAATCATCAACTTTTTGCTATCTCCACCGAGAGCAGATTGCACAATAACATTAAATGGTTCTATTCAAAGAGCCTGGCTTTGAGTGGACCTATTTATTTTCATATTATATTTTAATAAAGACCTCCAAACTTCATCACTTGAGTAATCATATTTAGCATCAAATTTGATAAAGTTTAATAACCAGAAGACCAAGGATGGAGTGTGACTGACTGATTCATTTGTTTTTGTTTTTTTTGTTTTTTTTTATGGCTTATCAACCTTTAGCAGGTTATTTAATGCCAGAAAATATTTTTAGATTTTAAGAATTGGGTGGGGGGTATATGATCCATGGCAGAAAATACCAGAGGTTTGAATCGAATTTAATGTCCACCAGATACTTTCATCAAAGAAGAGTTCATCAATGGCAATCACAATATGTACTGGGTTCACTGTAAGAGATACCCAAGTTCCGTACACAATATCACTTCAGAAAAAAAAAGCCTCAAAATGTGCAAGAATCAAACTTCCAACATACATGATTAAATCAAGTCTTGAACAAACAAATTTCACTGGTCATCAACCAAAATTTATATATATAAACGCACACAGCATTTTTTTTATTTTTGATTTGAAGCTTAGCAAGTGCATAACATGTAACCTGGTTTCAATGAAACAGTTTCCAGTTTCAAACTTATATATACACACACACACATAATTCTGAGAATTTTTTTCTTTTTTTTTTTTTTTTTTTTTGGTGGAGGTAGAAGACGTATCATTAGTTTAAGACATGAGTAATTTATTTTAGAAATTTTCATATTTTAAAATAAAAATTATATTGACAATTTTTTTTTTTTTTTTTATTGTATAGTATTAACATTGTGGTATTTACTGAGTGACTCTTTTCTCAGTAAAAATGTCTGTCTTTAATTTAATGGCTAAGAAAGAAATAGTGTAGCAAATCAACACCATCTTTCAATCCAATGCACTCCAAACACAACAAATAAAAATGCATACAATTATTGGAACAATTATGCTTTACTTCCTAAGATTTTACCTGCCTTAAAAATGGTCAGACATCATGAATAGAAAATAGAAATATTATAAAACATGCATTCCTTTTTAGATTAATATTTATATAATAATAAATTAAAAAACATGCAGGAACAAAAACCCTGATATGAACACTATGCAGTCAGAAGAAATGATGCCAATGTAGATAAACACAAAACTCATCAATGTCTAACAAGTGTAGAGCTAAAAGCAGAGACAGAGGAATTTATAATGGCAGCACAGGTTCAAAGCCTATTCATAAGGAATTACCAGGAAAAGATAATAATGGCACAGACCTAATGTGTAACTTATATGAACCTAGACTATTGACCACTTAGTGTCTGGCTGTGCAATCTTAACATCAAAGAAAGATAAGATTTAGCAGCATATTCATTGTCAGTATTACAGTGTGCCAAATAATGAAAAAGGATATGAACATCACCCTGAAGTCATGAGGTCACTATTCTTTAAGACTTTACCATTTATACTGTGGAACATATAAAAGCTGAAAAACTAGACAATTGTAATTAAAGACTATAGAAGAAAAAAAAAAAAAAGATGGCTTCTCACAGATATAGCAACATATTCAGATAAAGATTAACTGTTAAAGAATATGACAAAATAAGTTAATATAGGGAAAGAAAAAATGTAGCATGTTAAAACTATTGTTACATTTATAATAATTAGATATCTGGGTGCAATCAAGATAGGGGTACACACAAGATTAACAAAATCCCAAACATCCCTATTTACAAGAGGTTCAAAAATTTCCAATATGTAGAAATACTGTGTAGTATTATGAATATAAAGAAAATATAAATAGTGTACATATTAAGCATCATTTAACATAAAAAATTGTGCAAATAGTGCACTTCTATTTACTATTTTATCTTGACCTATGTCTCAGTAAAGCAGGGGTCAGCAAACTTTTGCTAACGATGTACCAACTTAGGGTTTTAAAATTATTTAGTGCGCCAACAGCATACATATTTTTATACAAGTCAAGGTCAACATACCTGTTCTACAATATATTTTATATAGTAATGTATAGTATATATACTTTAGTATATACTAAAATTGAAACAGCTAAATGTCTTCTTTATGTTGTAGTAGTTATTAGTTCAGATGTCATTTGCAGCTGCGTGCCACTGGAAATTGCTTGGCGTGAGACACGCATGCCACTGGAAAGTTTTGAATGCCTAAAATCTGCAGGTAAAACTTAAAAATAATGTTCCTTCCACTTCAAATGAACTATATTTTGCAACTTATAAGACAGTAATTTATACGATATTTCTCCAAGTAGGTACAAGGCTGTTTATCGATGTGTAACTTCTCAACACTCCATTACTTTATGAAAGGAGTTGACATTACAAACAAGTTCTCTGAGGATTGAACTCATTCTTAGTGTTGGTTTTGATGTCACCACAATTTTTTTGGAAGATCCATTCTTATGCTGTACTCCTAACGAATATATCTAGTCAAACATGCTTTGCACAGAATTAATGAATTTGAAATACTGAACAATAAGAAAAATCATCAATAATAAGTGGTTGACATAGAAAAGTTTATTTTTAATAAAGTTTTTAAATCTGATAAAAGATTTTTTTTTTATTATTATTTTGCCTTCAAGATATGAGGCTAGCAGTTATGACTTATGACTGAAATAGTGAATTTAATCATTTAGCTTTCAATTAAAGCTAAAAAGAAAGCTTCAAGAATGCTTTTCCATTTTTAAAAATTTCAAAACCTTTTTAAAACTTAGGTATTGAAAATTAGGGGAGGTACCTAGTTTAATATAATGGAAAATTAAATAAACTTGACATTTTTAAATAAAAAGACAAGGTACAGATAACTCTGGAACAAGTCAGCAATTGATTTTATACTGTATTTTTTATGAACAACCCCACTTCTTAAAAAAAAAAAAAAAAAAAAAAAAAAAAATGATAAAAACAAAAACATATCAATATTTTTCAATTCTAACAAATTTGAGTAGAGGATGAATCTACAATAAATTATTTAAAAAAAGAAAAAATTTGTTTTTCCTAATAAACAATCAAAGTAGTTAATTTAAGTAGAGACTAAAAAAAATCAGATTCTTACTTGAATATATATATATATATATATATATATATATATAAAAAATAGCTGGCCACTTGTATTCAATGATACGACTCTACTAGTTATTTAATCCCTATTGCAGACTCTCGCTCAGGCACATTTGTGTTTGTTCAACACTCACAGAGTTAACCTGTGGTTTATACTGCAACTATGCTGAGCAGACCTTAGTTACAGTTTCTGAAAGAAAGCATGTTATCTAGAATGATCAACAATCTGAACAACACCAGCATGCTCAAACCCTCAGTCATAATGACTTGTAACTTTGTGCTAGCATGTATATATATATATATATATATATATATATATATAGGGTTTGTTTATGATCTTTTCTGAAAAAAGGATTTTTTTTTTTTTAAAGATATTTTCAATTGTATTAAAAACAGATTTAACCGACACAGTTTCAAATGGTCATTTCTATAAAACAATAACAAAAGTTTAGTCAGAATCTAAAGAAGCCTTTCTAGATTCAGTAAACGACTGATTATAATCAGTCTAGACCACATACAACTGCAATCTTCTCCAACAATTCAACAAGCCAACCAATAAATCTAATAAAAAAAACAAAAAATTATAGTAATTTAATTCTGCAAAAATAATGAAAACGGTCTTCCTCTTATTACCAGTTTACTATGATCAATGACAAGTTTGAATATAATTAATTTTATTAAATTAATGCTGACCATAAAATCTTGCAGGAATTATAAAAATTAAAATAATAAACCTAGTATTAAACTTTTAAGTGACCATTGTTCCATTAGTGGAACATGTTTTATAACATGTTTTTATTTAGATGATACATGAAAATGAAAGCTTTTCCCAGAGTTGTTGAGAGACGAGAACCAAGACTTCATTCTTAAATGAGACAATATTTCAACAAGAAATTCGATAAAGTGAATATTACTTGTACTATTAACAAGACAAAGAAATGATTCTTGAGATTATAGCAATATAAAATGAACGAAGTAGGTGAACAAGAATTAGACAGGTATGAATTTTTTAATTGTATTTTTTGAAGTCCAGGATGTATAGAAGAGTTGCAATCAAAATGCCACAAAATTAGAAAACACTGTTTCTTAAATTTTTTATTTAAAAAAAAAAAAAAAAATTTTCAAACCACCTTTGATATCAATCATCAGCACAACAAATTATGTTTGTAAGTGAAGAGTAATATTAAAGAAAATTCTTAAGCACCATCAGTATTCAGAACATAAGGATTATGGCTCACCACAGCCTCTTGTCCTTGAATATCTAAACAAACTATTCTATAAATTACTTTAACACTCTGTATGTAGGTAGCTTTATCAAACAAAATGTTTGTACAGCTACTGCATGCAACTCTGATCATCAAAGCTATAGTGTGATTGAATTTTGCGCTAGTGTTGTTATATCCTACTATGGCAACAGGAAAATGACTCCCTGAAAATTGAAGATGGTGCTACTGCCGTTGTCTGGCCACTTATACCAAATGGATGAAATACTTATGAATACTGCAGATTGCTAAAGGTTAAGTTCAAGTGACTTATCTGGTTAATTGACTTTTGCATCAAAACACTCATAAGGTCCAAATAAATCTACCAGATGTATCAGATCTCATATTTATAATCTTTCTGAGTAAATGACCACGAATTCTAACTTTCAAATTTTGAATATTACAGTTCCAGTTATCTACCAAGTGCTTTTTAGAAGTTCTGCCAGACTGAAAAAAAAATAAAATTTTTATAATTTTCTCATTTTTTTCATCTGTACTATTATTATTTTTACTATTATTATTATTAATATTATCATCATTACTATTAAACTGAATGTTCTAAAGAAAGATGGTCAAGTGGTTTGTGTCACCATCAATTCTCTTTGAGTGGTTTGACAACCAAGATTAGAGAGTCCAGTGTAGCTTGCTATTTAACCATTGGATGAAAGAAGAGATGGCTTCATTCCTTTTCCAAATGTATTAAGTGCAAAGTGAACACAAACTGCCTTAGTTGAATCTTGAACTTTCTTTACCAATTTCATCTGTAAATGTTCCACGTTTAATAACTTCACACCTCTAAAACAGATTCACTGGAATTTAAATTGTTTGCTGACAGTTTCTCTGAAGAATTTCAGATGAAGTCTTCGTGCTAACAATAAGAAACCGAAAGAAGGCCAACAAGAAAAATGTTGGGACAATAACAACAACCAAAATGAAGATACTAGTCAGAGTTATATCAAGTGTATAAAAATAAATCCACATCTCAAAAATTCAGACAAAAAATAATGATAATAAAGAACCGAGGGAAACAAGTCATTTGACAAGAAAATTTTCTTAGAAAGAAACTGCTAAAATGCAACATTATATATGTCATTTATAACAGTGAATGCTGGACAATTTCCATATGGCTGAAGAAGCAACTCTACATGTTGGGAATAAGATGGACAGAAAATGTAAACGACAAGTTTTAAAGAATATGGGAACTAGGATACTTAAAATCAGAAAGTGACATTTGATATTTCTGAAATAGATAATGAGGAAAAAAGGCTTAGAGAATTTAACACTTACAAGACATAATGAAGCAAGTGGGGGCAGAGGGAAATTACTAAGGAGCTTAAGTGAATGGATAGCAGTGCAGGAAGAAAGAAAGGATAAATAAAGAACATTGCTTAGAGCTAGAAAAGATTTTATTATACATGTTTCCAATAAGAAGAAAGAAAGGAAATAGTTGGAATGTATCATAATTAGCAAAGTGCAACTTGCTATCCATAAAAAAGAGGGAGAGAGAGAGATGTTTGTTGAGGAAGTTGGCAATTGAGTGTGAGGAAAAAAGCTGATGGAGTGGAGATTAACAGAGGATCCAGAGAAGGGACAAAATGTAACAGAGGATCCAGGGAAGGGACAAAATGTAACAGAGGATCCAGGGAAGGGGGAAAATGTAACAGAGGATCCAGGGAAGGGACAAAATGTAACAGAGGATCCAGGGAAGGGACAAAATGTAACAGAGGATCCAGGGAAGGGACAAAATGTAACAGAGGATCCAGAGAAGGGACAAAATGTAACAGAGGATCCAGAGAAGGGGGAAAATGTAACAGAGGATCCAGAGAAGGGGGAAAAGTAACAAAAAGTCCGATGAGGTGGGTACAAACAAAGGGAGTTTTGGGGGGACAAGCTGACAAGAGAAGGGATCTGAAGGTGAAAAAAAAAACTAACAAAGGGTCCAAAAGGCGGAAAGAGCTAACAGAGTCCAGAGATTGGGGGGAAGCTAGCAGAGAGTCCAGAGAAGCAGAGAGCTAATGGAGGGTCTGGAAAATTGAGGATAAAAACCAATGACTCAATGAACCAAAAGGATTTGAGGAGAATAGTTACCTATAGATAGCAGGTTAAGGAGGAAAGAAAAAAAAAAAAAAAAAAAAAAATTGGCTCTTCCAGGATTATGATAGCAGTCATTATTTTGCATGTTTATGTTTGTGCACATAATTCATTAACATTCTCTTTAGTCATCTGTGATTGTAGCACTAATGAAGGCCAAACTGACTGACCTATAAACAAAGCAATAAAGAGAGCAGACGTGCAGCAGCCGTGATATTTTTTAAAAAATAAAAAATAAAACAAAATTTAAAAAAGAAAAATTTAAATCAAAACAATTCACATTCAACTGCAACACTAATTTTTTTTTTTTTTTTTCTTCTTTCTTTTGCCAGCTAGGTGAGAGATTTCATTTACCTGAACTAACAGACTCGCTGTCAGTACTGAACAGCCAATCCAGCCCCACAACGCTACTTTGCTGTGATTGTACTGGCTCCGGCTTCTTCTCATCAGAGCTGTGCAACAGTCGCATAAATCGGAACATGCCAGAATCTCTGTTCTTGACTGCTGGGGGTGCAGCTGCAGAAGCTCCAATTGATGTTGGTGTCGTCTCTACAACAGCTTGTCCTGAGATCATCCTCTGTCCACTAACGAGTGCACCCGAAAAAGGGCGTTTGTTATTGCGGATATCCTTCAGCCCTGTAAATATATCCCCAACATTTACATCCAGTGCACCCTTGCAGCTTGAAGACTGGGGGATATGCAACGCAATGGGATAACGGTGGCCTCGTGCCGGTGGGAATGACGTTCTTTGAGATGACCTAAGTTTGTGATCTGCCCGATACAAAGTCTTCTTGTCTGTACTGCTGCTCGCGGGAGACTTCTTACCGTTTAGCCAGCGTTTTATCTTGGCATCCAGGGACCGAGTACTTGGGGTCAAAGTCCGGTATCGAAAAATACTATCATCTGTATTTGTGCCATCTGAATCAGCTCCCCCACTGTCTACATGGGCTTGACGCCGCAGCCGTTTCGGATTCTCACGTTCCAGGCTATTAGAGTGAGAGCGATCGAATGATACAAGGCAGCTACTGTCTTTGTTATCAAGCGGAAGAAGCCTAGGCCTCTGACGGGAGGCAAGGGCACAGTCCAGCGATCGCTGGAGCTGGTGGTGTGACTGCGACCCAGGGGTACTGCCAGTGCTGATAGCCTGACCATACCAGCTCTCTAAAGAGCTCTTTGTCCGGCGTACTGCCTTCCGACGCTTTATCTTTGGCTCCGGAGACAGTTCCGTGTCTGCATCAGCACGGTGGCAACAGTCCGGGGTCGTGTTTGAGAGGGAACTGCTCTTGCTTAACTGTTTTTCTACATAAACTTTGGTGGTTATCTTATTAGGAATGTTTGTAGACGATTCGTCATCTGAAAAGAAACAAACAAATAGGGTTGGCAATTACCAAAGACAAAATCACTACTTGAAAATTTTCTTTTGGGGGGTGGGGGAAGGAGGAGGCGTCTCTTTATTTACTAGTTACATTTTAATAAGAAAAAAAAATAAAATAAAACATTGTAATTCTCGGCAATACTGTATGAATTCCAAAATTTTCAGACTAAAATTAGACTTTATTCTTAAGGACAGGAATCTTTTTATCTATGTCACATTTTAATTTAAAAAAAAAAACAAAAAAAAACTGTACGTCTCTGCAATATCAACACAAAGTCAAAAGTTGGCTTTTTTTTCTTTTTTTTATCAAGAAATGAGGAGCAAAATTGACTAAGTACTTACAAATTTTCACATGATCAGAGTATGCCCAACTTCAGATGATCCTGTGACCCCTTCAATTTCAATATTTCTTTCAAAAGTGTGAATCCTTATTTATTAATAAATCCTACAGTTAAATTAACAATTTCTATACAGGAAACATTCAGAATTCCTTGACCAAACGATCCTATTATAATTGTCTGTCTGTCCTTTGTTAGTTCACACAAACGTTATGCCCTCATAAATAATGGACTATTCTGTTTTGATCACATGGAAAGAAGAGAAAAGACACTATTTAGTTTCAGTGAGAAAAAGAAAGCAAAAGTAAAAGTGGAAAGAGAATTCCCATTCTTCATACGTACAGTATCAAATGACAAAAAACAAGTATTAGGTTGGTGCAAAAATGTCGTTTTCTCACATATGTTACTATGTGAGAAAACGACATTAATTTTGCACCAACCTAATAAGGCAATCACCAAAAATCCTTTTACCATAAATAAAATAACATCTTCTGCTGAATTATTTTTAAATTATTATTAAGAGAAATGTTCATAAGACAGGGATGTGGCTAGTTAGTATTACCATTGGTTGATATATATAAAGAAATGGACAAAGTCCGACAATTTATTTATTAAAGACATATTTATGTTTAATGTTCTTTTTATAGATACAAGTATTTAAGTAAATGCTCTGTTTACAATAAACAGTATTAAATAACATTTACCGGCCTGAATGTCTGAGAAATTTTCATAAAAAATATTCGTCCTTTGACAGGATTCGAACCTATACGTGGCCGAGCGGTTAGGTACGTCAAGCTAAATGACGGTTTCATGTAGGATGCAGGTTCGAATCCTGTCAAAGGATGAATATTTTCTATGAAAATTTCTCGGACATTCAGGCCGGTAAACGTTATTTAATACCGTTTATTATAAACAGAGCATTTACTTAAATACTTGTATCTATAAAAAGAACGTTAAACATAAAAATGTCTTTAATAAATAAATATATATATATATATATATATATATATAAGATCTTTTTTCTTCAAAACAGTTCTTTTTATAGCTCTTTCAAATATTGAGAATTTCCTTCCAAACTATGGAGTTGAAATAATAATGTAAAAGGAGTCTGTTATAACAATAAAGAATCTCTTTATATGACTGCCACTGTCACCACAATTTTCCAGACGTTACATTCATCAGCCTTTGTCAGGTTTAAACTGAACAGGAAACCTACTTGAGACTGCTCTGATGAGGAGTGAAAAAAAAAAAAAAAAAAAAAAAAAAATGGACAACACACACACATTATGCTGACGGAAGAACCAATCGTCTACTTTGTATCTGTATTATATATATATATTTTGCACAGGTATGTACAGATACTTGCTTTGGTATCCAGTTACACCACTAGGTATAAGAGATATCTAATCCTTTTTAGAACACCTTTTGGAGTGAAGAAACTTGTGGGGGGGTGACTTCCTTCTTGGGGGAAGAAACCCATTTTATTTATATATATATATATATATATATATATATATATGTATGTATGTAAGCAAATATATGGATATAGATCCGACAGTATGAAGAAAAATATACGGGAAAAAAAAAAAAAAAAGAAAAAAAAAAAAAAAGAAAAAATCCTTATATGCAATTATGCTGTTTTAATGTTAATATAATGTCAATGTCGGACGTTTCGGTCTAATAAACCATCTTCAGGACATATTCATAAAATATAATTAACATTATCAATTCAACATGATAATGTTAATTATATTTTAGAATATGTCCTGAAGATGGTTTATTAGACCGAAACATCTGACGTTGACATTATATTAACATTAAAACAGCATAATTGCATATTAGGATTTTTGTTTGTTTTTTCCGTATATTTTTCTTCATATATATATATATATATATATATAGGAGAAAATGATATATATCTTTATATAAAAGTGATAAAAACAAACTAAACAAAAAAGCTAGACTATATACCGACCAGATACATCTACAAAAAAAAAAAAAATTTTTCACTTTAAAATTTCAGCATCCCAACATTTTCAGCATTTCCTATTTATGCACAATTATAATCAACATTTGCGTTTTTATATTCCACCCCTCCCCCCCGTTTTTGCACATGTGCAGTTACATCAACAGCACTTTAGTCTGATGAAGTCATAAAGGATGGAACATGCCACACGCAAAAATATTTACCCCTTTATCATTAATTTTTCATGTGCGTGTCCATTTTTGTCCTTGTAATTTGAAAAAGTTAGTCATAAAAATTAATTGACACAAAATGTCTATTGTTTTTAATAATATTTCTCTTAAAGAACATTGGCTGCCTGGCTGTATATATAACATCAACTTCTCTGAAACGGTGTACTTTACTCTGGAGTAACGAATGATATATTTATCTGTTAAATTTCAAAGTTTAATTTTTGGAAAGTAAAAATAGAAGTGATGAAACGGGAACTTAAAGAGGAAGGTGCCATATATTTGTTTATCTTCAGGTTTCCAAATATAACAGAGGCAATCCAAAATGTCAAATGGACATATGAATGAAATGCCATCTTCAGCCAACTTCTTGGTGGATTGATCTAGAAAAATAAGTAAAATACCAGGTGAGACACGGAAAATTCTGACTGATTCGACATGAGTAAGCTGATCAATCCAAGTGTCACTTACTATACACCACATTTCCAGACTTGTGGGCATTAAAGACATTAACACTTTCTATTGATGCACTCTTTTCTACAGTTTATCAACACTTCACAGGTTATTTAAAGCCAGAAAATATTTTTAGATTGTAATAATTTTTTTTTTTTTGGGGGGGGGGTTAATAATGATTTATTGATACAAGTCTTACTAATTAACCCATAGCTGGAGAGAGAAGAGGGATTCATACCTTTCCCAAGAGTATTTGCATGTAAGTGAATATAACAAACTCAATTGGATTTGGAACTCAACTCTTAAATTATAAAAAAAAAAAAAAAAAGAAAGAGAGAGAAAATTCAATGAAAGCAGTAATAAGCTTCATTGGGCAATCAATTTCAGATTTCTAAAATCAAATAAAATGAACTAAATAATTACAATCACTTACTTACATTATTCAGACAGTTATCCTCATCTTCCCTGCCATATTCACAATGTTTCAGCCACTGTACGCTTTGACCTTCTTCAGGTGATTGGAATTTCAAACTGAACCCTTTATTTTGTTCACCTGGGTAGATTGTTCTAGTTCCACATGCCATGCTACTTTCAGCGAACAAAATAAAGGGTCCAGTTCAAAATTCTAATCACCAGAAGAAGGCCAGAGTGTACAACAGCCGAAACACAGTGAATATGTTAATAAAGATGAGGATAACAGTCTGAATAATGTAAATCATAAGAACTCATGTCAAAGATATAGACAGAAATTATAATCACCTATCTACTTTCAGTTGGCTGAGGAGATGATATCTAAAAGAAAAATTTCTTTTTTTTTTTATTTTAATTTCAATTACATTTTATTGTAACTCATACACTGGAGAGTAACAGTCTAGATTGAAAACAAAGAAAGGGGATGCATTGTGGAGAGTCAGGTTTTAACTAATACTTCAAAAATCTTATTATAGCATTGACTAAATAACAAGCACTGTGGAGGCTCCTTTCGGCCATCAATCGAATTGACGAGTGAGCAACAAAATGACTAGTCAGCTTATCTGCTACATCCCAATTTACTGCCTACACTAACTAAAAAAGTTAGTTTCTTTTCCTCTCTCTCTCTCAAAATGTCTGTTTTAGTGGCTATGATAAAATTTTGTACCCTCAGGAAAATGTCTAAATAACAACAGAAAGCTTTTAGACTGGCTGATGGTAAATCTTATGAGAACAGAAGGAAAGAGGGCTAAAAATCTTAACCACCTACTTAACCAAAGTTAACAAACTTAGGCAGAGAAGTTAGAAAGTCATCCACTTCAAATGTCAATATTATTAAAAATGAAAAAAAAAATAATAATTTCTTAAATGGTAGAAAACTTAAGGATAGCATGAAGAAGCAAAAACATGTTGAAAGTTACTGGCAAAACAGTGGTGCAAATCCATTTATGCTATCAGCTTTTCAATCCCTCTTACCAAAGAGTGTTGATAAGTATCAAATATTAAATAATGTAAGATAATTGAAATAAAGGTAAAGTAAATCATTTGAAAATCTGATCTATCATCTCACAACAAAAATTATAGGCAAACTTAAGTTATACGGAATAATCTTAAAGAATAAAGAAAATCATTTTGCTTACAAAAGAGACAATATCAAGAAAAAAAAAAGGCTCAAAAATTGTCGGGTGTAAAGACAACATTGCTACAATTAGAATACTGAAACAATCATATGAAAAACTGCTGGCACAAACTGGATTATTAATAAGATGTTGGCTGAATCCAAAATCCTATAAATAAGATTGTTGTAACAGAGTTATCAAAAACGGTAGAAAACCGGAATTGGTTTAACAAGTTTATTAGCTTTTGGTACATGGAAACATAATGTAAAATAGAAAACTAGGGAAGAAAATGTTTAACTGTTAATGGCTAAGTGTTTTCAGCAAAAGCAACTGCTGCTATTGCTCCTGCTGCTACTCCTCTTGATGTAGGAGTATTTTTTTGTCTTTTATCTGACAGCCAAGTCCAAATTTGTAAGGGAAATATTTTCTCTCACAACAAAGATGTTAGCTGAACCCAAAATCCTCTGGATATTCATCAACATTGTAGCTTGAGATGGATTGGCAATTCATGATCCAAAATGGAACATGCTTCTCAATCCAACATTCCAACCTCTACTGCAAAAATGGTCAGTTCTTTGTACTACTCCAGAATGTACCCAACTACTCCTGCCATGCTCTATCTTTACAGGAATCAGATCAAACCCCCTCTCCAAAAAAAAAAAAAAAAAAAAAAAAAAAAAGAGTATTGCTGCCATATCTAGACTGGAGTTACCTAATCCTCACTATCCTGCCTTGACAGAGTTCAAAAGAGTTTACGCAGCTTTGTAAGTGATGCATTATTTTCCACCTGACAACCACTTTCCCCACAGATAAAAGCCTGCTGTTACTATCATTATTTTCATGGCAAATGTTGAGATGAGCTACATTCCTTAGTTCCACTCATGGCTAGGACCTATCATGCCATGTACATGGGGTTGACTCATTCCCTTCCTATTCCAACAGTAACAAGCAAGTTCCACTCAGTGTTCCACAAAGAATAAGAATCTATCACAACAATTTTAAACTTTTCAAGTCTAGGGTCAACCCTTATTTATCCTATATATAATATTTACCTCTTGCTCCCTCTTTGTACACCTTTAATAACAACCTCATACAGTAGCTCTCAGCCTTGAGAGGTTATTAGGTCGTGTATGGGTGGGGGTTAAACAATAGTATTTAAATAAAAAGGTGACAACTAACTCTGAAAGAAAAAAGAATTTTCTTTATTTCTAAAAGTTATCCTGTATGATTTAAGTTTGCAGAAGAATTGTTTTCTGACTATATTTAGAATATTTTAGCTAATTTTTATTGGTAATTGTTTTAATTAAAGTAATAAAAACAGGCATAATTAAAGGGGGCAAAAGAAAAATAACAAAACTTCAAATACAGTAGTTGGTCAATACAAAACGGGGGGGGGCACTATAGAACATGCTAACTAGTTATCACTTCTCACTGCTGTCATATCTGATCAGAATATCACATGATTTGTGACAAAAATCAAAGTTCAATGTAATCACTCCTGATCTGACATCTTAACCTCACAGACATGACGTGGCTTTTCTCTGTATTTTCTACAAATATTTTTATGGCAACTGTCCTAATGAGATTTTTTGCCTCTAGTGTCTTGATTGCGTGAATTTAAGCATGCTACTAGATTGACAACTAGGTCTCACCATTTTACTGTTGAACTAGATAGATGCAACCACCACTTCTAACAGTTTCTTTTCTCACACTTCTCACCTGTGAAACTCTTGCAATTTCTTGCAGGCCCTGCCATCTACAATCTTCAAAAACTTAAATGCAATGTCAATCACCATCTTCCTGAACTGTTCTTTTTTTTTTTGCTTCTCTTCACTAAAGTCTTCTCATTCTCTTTCACTACCGATAAACCCCCTGCATCACTTTGCTTGAAGTGAAATGATTTTAAAAAAAAAAATAAATAAATTTAAAAAAAAATAAAAAAAAAATTAAAACATGAAGAAGGAAATATACATGTGTCAATAAGATATTGGCATGTGTGTGTATATATATATATATATATATATATAAACAGATTACACTAAGTCCTAACAGCCAATCCCTTTCTTTGTATAAGGATGGTGGTCTTGATTTAATATAAATTGTTGAGGACTTTCAATCGATATGATTTGCTCAAAACTGAGAACATATCCTCCTGGAAGGAGGATGAACAATATCAATTTTTAATAAGATCTCAATATTGCCAAGCACTAATCCAAATTTCCCAGTCTTTGAAGAACAGAATCCCATGTAGATGCATCCCTTAACTCTATAATCTTAACCTCTTCAAGTCAAAGGTTAATATTTATGTATCCTCCTTATCCTCATAACAGTCTTCACTTCTGACTACCTCCCCTTACATTTATATCATACACTTAATAACCCTCTAACTTGAGTGGCTCTCATGCTTTGTATTGTGTGGATTTCAGCATAAAAGTGTTGCCGTTACAATTGAAAATTTGTATGCCACTTGCTCAAAACTAAGAATATATCCTCACAGAATAATGATGATCATTCCCAATGTTTAAAAAGAGGTTCCAAGACGGCAAACAAATCTTCAGTCAATCAGCTTTATTCTATAGTATTTTCTCTTTTCATATTGCCAATGACTGTAGTTAATGTTTTCCTGTTTATGATGTCAGTTTTTATTGCTTTAATTGTATTTTTTATTTTAATCCCTAATATAAAATCTTTAATTCTGTTTTATTGCTGGATATTTTATGTTTTCCAACAATCATCTCTGATAAGTACTGATAAAAAAAAAAACTGGTTACTTAAGAGGACTTTCACCACCTTTTTCATTTTGGACAGTAATTTACATGTCTTCACTTCTACATACTACACAAAAAATAAATAATGCTTGATAGTATATAACCTCGACTCCTCATTTCAGCAAAGAAAAATAAATATTTTACCATATTTATAGGGAAGTATTTAATACTGAAACCTGTAGCTACAGTAGGGCAGAAAAGGTTTAAACAAAATATGCAAATTGGACAGCAGGAAAAATCATTTTTTCATTTTAAATGGGAAAAAAAATTATAATAAAAAACTAGTAATAAAAAAATTAATAATAAAAAACTAGTAATAAAAAATTAATAATAAAAAACTAGTAATAAAAAATTAATAATAACAACTAATAATAATTATAATTATAATAATAAAGTAATAATAATAAAAATAAATATAAAAAATAATAATAATAATAATAATAATAAATTATCATAAAAAGTCAGTGGTGGTGGTGGAATCTTCATATTGAGGAATTACTAGAAAAACATTTTCTTTTTCAAAGGGAGGGTAATGAAACTTATGACATCAAATATTGAACACATTAAGCTGAGGTTTCTCTTTTACATCTTAACCTTTTGCAGGTTATTTAAAGCCAGAAAATACTTGTAGATTTTAAGAATTTTTAGATATAATATTGATTTACTGATACAAGTGCTACAAATTAACCTATAGCTTGTGGGGAGATGAGGTGGATTCATACTTTTCCCAAAGTTATTTGCACATAAGTGAATATAACAAACCCAACTGGAATTGGAACTTAGCTCTCCAATTTCCAATTCAGAGCCATTATTCATTTACACCACCCACACATCCAAGCTTACAGCATTTGGTATTCCCAAGCGGTCACCCATCTAGGTACTGACCAGGCTATCTTCCACTCCAACCATTATCTTCTCCCTCCTATCCATATAAACTACCCCTTAACGTAACCCTCTACCTCAAGTGACCCCATGGTGTTGTACAGGGTGAACCTTACTGTAAAAAAAAAAAAAAAAAAAACTGCTTATGTCATGTTTTTAATTACATTATATCACAAACAAGCTTGTGTAAATGAATTGCAGAATAGGAAGTGAGGGGGATGGTGAAAAAATAAGTCTTACTAAGAACTACAAAAGGACAGGGAAGTTGTAGAGAGCCATGAAAGGATACATCCCAGCCAGAGATCATATATAAGGAAGGTACAGGTAATGAGTTACTGACATGGAACATGAAACCAGCAAGCTCAGTTCAAATCGCAGACAAATACCCTTAGGAAAGGCATCAATCTATCTTCTCCCTCCAGCTATAGTGAAATAACTACTGGACTTTCTAGCCTTGGTTGGCACCCAGAAGAAAAAAACTCTAAATTCCTAACCATACAGAAGTTAGCAGGAAGCCACTCCACAATTTCACAATTACAGGGCTTACAGCCACATCATGTTGAAACACCGGTTCTTGTATGATCACCAAAGTTAAGCAACATCGAGCCTGGTCAATACTTAGATAGGTGACCACTTGGGGAATAGCAGGTTCTGTAAACTTGAATGTGCAGATGATGTAATGGATAATGGCTCACAATTGCTAATTGGAGAGCCGAGTTCCAATTGGGTTATATTCAATTACATGCAAATACCCCAGGGAAAGGTATGAATCCACCTCTTCTTCCCCCACCCAATTAAACCATTATTCTAAATAAATAAATAAATAAAAAAATTCAGATTTTGGCATGAAATAACCCATAAAGGTGTTGATATGCCACCACTAAACAAAAACAATTACTGCATAGTGAATTAGTTTGGTTTGTTTTACAGCATATCTACCTCAATGGGTTATGTAATGCCGACAAAATTTTTTATTGCTGGTAAATTTTTTTTTTTTTTTTCCTAAAAATGTATTGCTGGTAATAATCTTTTACAAAGATGTATTGCTGATGTTAAAAACTATTTTTACACTTTTATAGAGTTTTGAGCCCAGTTTGGAGGTTACCTATTTGCCTATAGCTGGGAGCCTAACAGGTGCTACCACCGAGGGTCAGGGTGGATCTGGGAACAGCAAAAAACCTCCTGATCAGAGGCCTTGCTGCTGGATATATTTTATCATCTTATCCAGGACACATAATGAATTAAAGCATGTGTTTATGAATTTGCTAGAGCAATTGTGAATTCAATCCTGGAGACAGGTGATAGTACAAACTTAGAGACTGTGAATGAGCAATAACTGAACAGTACTATAAAGAACAAAATGACTTATCTTTAGACTTGTTCAGCTAAATGAGAACAATCTAACCCTGTAGATTAAAAAAGGGTTAAAATTGAAAATTCCCTGAAGGTTACTCAGATTGACAAACACCTAAAGAAAGTCAGAGGTCACAACAGATGAAATGTGATAACAAAGATGAGGATACTAGTCCAAATGTAAATAAATTTATCTAAGAACTCAAAATCTCGAAGTGAGGGGAGGGCATTTTAAACTAAATACAGTATCAGCAAGATAAATAGTTTGACAAAAATTACATAAATAAAAAAAAATATCAAATTTAAGACCAGGTGCCTTTTAACCCTTTAACATTCAACTAGTTCCGTAAATATTGGTTCTCAATGTTCAACTCTCCGCAACCGACCCCATGTATACTCTGCTATAATATGACCCATTGTCTTCATTTTCTGACTTCCCAAAAACAAACATATATAGGCAGAAAGCAAAACGAAGTCACAAGCATTAGTTAGTCACAAGAAGAACTAATATACAAGTCATCCTTTTTGTAAATTCATTAGTAATACAATAAGTAACTATTAGTAATCATTAATGCAATAATCCTAGAAAAGTTTACACATCTTTGTGAGGAGTAACTCATTTTCCACCCTAAAGCCTCTTTTTCCAGACACAATATCACAAGCCTGTCCTTACTATATGGCAAATATTCTGACAAGCTCTACTTCCTGTTATCAACTCAGACATTTACAGCCAAGACATGCCTTGGTACATCCACAGGACTGAATCACCCTCATTCCCTATGTATTTCTTTAAGAAGGGTGTTCCACTCTGAAAGCTTTCTTTTCCACAAGAACTGCTACTTTGTGGAACACACTACTGTAAAGATGCTTACACTATACTCTTAACCTTATCAAGTTGAGGGTCAATCATTATCTATCCACCATATCCTTATAATCTTCACTTCCTTCTTGGGCCTCATATTGGGTGAACATCAATGGGGGTGGAGGCAGTGATTAAAAACAGCTTAATGAAGAGCCCACATGCATTTCATCATAAGAACAAAAAGCAGTACCAAAATCCAAGACACCATTAATACCATCATACACTTTCAAAGGAAACTCATGATACCATTTTTCAATTTTACTTTATTTTATGGATATTCCTCACAAAAAAAAAAAAAAAAAAAAAAAAAAAGATACTGCTGAAATAAAAAAAAAAAAAAATTTTACTTCTAATTCAAAATGTCAAATTTTGGTTCACTTGATTTAATTATACCGCATTGCACATTCACAGTTGATCCATTTCCTAAATATCAACATTTATCATTAAAAGACATTAATGTGTGAGCCAACCAGATACAATAAAAAAAAAATTTAAAAAAAAATAAAATAAAATAAAAAATCACAATTCCATCTTCAGTTCTGATATTTGATTAAAGATTTTCAATAACGGCAAATTGAATAATGAATCAAGATGGCTGTTTTTGAACAATTTTGATTACTTTTTCAGAGAGAGAGAGAGAGAGAGAGAGATGGTGTGGATTTTTGAAGTTCTATAAAATGCTTATATAAGAAGTGGCACTACATCTCAAAATCTATAAATATTTTAATCCCCCCGCCCACTCTCCAAAATTTGAACAAACTTAAGGCTTAAATTGTTTCAATGAAAAAGCAGGTTAACATAATGAAAAAAAATATCTCTTTGCAATATGGCACTGTTGGAAAATTTTCTAAGATATTTCGAACTGATTACTTGTCCTTGGGGGACAATAAAAAAAATTTTTTTTTTTTTTTTTTTTTTAAATATCACAGGTACACTTCAGAACAATCAGGCAGTTTTGATGATAGATAAATAGCTCTCCAGGGGAGATTAGTACAAGAGAGACTATAAATGTAATATCAAAATTAAAACAATTTTAAATTCATCTTTCAAAATTTAACTTTTCCCTTCAAAGACTTTTCACCAAAACAACCCACCCTAATCCTTACTTACAACGGATCCAACCAGAAATGATCAAAATATGTCACCAATTCCTTAGGAAAAAAAGAAGAAAAAAAATGTTAAAATCCAACTCATACATTACCAAACACTATGAACGAAGATAGCAGGACTTTCTGGCTTTGTTTTATATTTTGGTGTCAAAAGAACTTGAAACATTTTTTTTTTTTTTTTTTTTTTACACTTGAAATTGAGCATTAAAAAGAGAAAAAATAGCAAGAAGCAGGTGAGAGCAGAATGCAAGCAAAGAATTCAACATGCCAAGGATTAATAAAGAAAACTGGGTCAAAGGTTAGATGCACATTCCAAACAAAAAAATGATTTTTAAAAATGTCATGCACAATATAAAACAAAAAACATGCAAAAATACTGTGAGTAAGAAAGACAAACGTGTATAGCAAGTTTGACATCAAAGCATCAGATAACAACAATATATACAAGCATATGTAAATACATTATACATAGCAATAACTTAATAATAGTCCATCATCTGTACAATTGACCAAACTCCTTTTACTAAAAGTATTATCTATTAGCATTTGATTCTATGTAATCTTTTCTATTTCTCAAAAATCATTCAATATTACAATTTTTAAGATGAAAATCTATACCTGACTGTCTATGAAGTCAAATTATAGTTACTTAAGCAAAATCCCTAAAATATATAGTTTAAATATTAAAAAAAAAAAAAAAAAATAAACAAACAGAAATAATGTATAAAGTGAAGATGAAGAAAATATATATTGTCATCCTATAAATTCATTTCTTTTAAATTCCAGCTTCTCCTCCTTGTACCTGAAAGTGATTTGAAAGCAAATTTAACAAAAGAACCCAGAGTTTCACTTGCCATTCAAAAAAAAAAAAAAAAAAAAAAAAATATCAGGATAATATTAATCATCCAGTCAAAAGTCTCAAAAATTTAACTCCCTTAATCCCCATTTTGAATTTATATATGATCAAATGACTGAGTACAATGGGTTAAAAAAAAAAAAAAAAAAAAAAAAAAAAGCATGGTTATAGAGATGAATTTCAGGGCATTCTACTATTAGCTTGGGTTTACTGGAAGAAAAAATGCAAATAATTGGCCATGATATAAAGCAATATGCCTAATAATAGGACAGTTTAAGATTTCATTGCAAGATGATCAGTACCTCAACCAATGAGAGAGAGAGAGAGAGAGAGAGAGAGAGAGAGAAAGAAGTAATTTAAATAAGTTAGTTTCATATGAATTACCAGAATCAGAGATATTATCTTAGTTATGGATTGAAAAAAGAAAATCAACCTTATTTCTCTTTTGAAAAAATTCTCATTTATTTGTTGATATCTACAAAAAAAAATTAAAAATTAAAAAAAATTTTTTAAAAATCCTAATGTCATGTCTTTAGATACACACCCATCTAAAGACAGCCTTGCAGAGCCTATTTCTTTTCAGGTTGTTCTGAATTCAGAATCTCCAAGACTGGTTAACCTCCCAAGGCTAAAAATTCATTCTGACCCTTACTCATAGAAGAGAAGTATTATTCCCTTTTTAAAGATTATTAGCTTAAAGAGAACCCAAACAGCCTCAGCTAAATCCATGCCAAATAACCACTATGCCAAACACACCTCTGGGACATACAAAAACAAAACTAAAATTACTAGTTAGAGAACTGATTTCAGGAAGGAATAGATTTCAAGTTTCTTCTGATGTGAAAAGGATAGTAATGACCTGAATTGAAATCATTTATTGAATTAATGCTTTGATATTTTTTAATGGTGGATTATTTAAAGCTGAAATATATTTTGGAATGTAAGAATAATTCTTTTTTTGCAAGTGAGTACTGCATTAACTATTTTTTTAAGAATAACAATGATTTTTTTCAGGTAAAAGTTCTATTTAACCCATAGCTGGGGGGAGGTGATGGATTCATAATGTTCATAAATGAATGCAATGAAAGTGACTGGAATTCGAACTTGGCTGTCCATTTTATCATTCCAAACCACTATGCATTACACCACCCACATATACAGCATTTATTTATTTGTTATCCATTTTCCTAGCTACCAACTTGTGGCTGTGAAAAGCCATATACAACCATTGATTGGCATGCAGCTACAAATTTGCAATTAACCTTGACTGATAAGAAGTTAAAATTCACTTGCATTACACAAACTAGAATTCTCTTGCTCAAAATATCCACAGATTTGGTATGAAATTGTTCCATACATGATATCAAAGAACAGTCATTAAGATAATGTACCTGAGGATCCATACTAGTCTTCAAAATTACACTATAAAATTGCCACTGACCATCAAAGTTGATAAAAGTATATATATATATATATATATATATATATATAGATATATCATATGAATTTCAACTTGGATGTTTTATTAGAAACATTTACAATAATTTATTTTGTGAGATTTTATTATGCAACTTAAGCATTGTTCATCATATTGTAAATAATTATAATATTGATTTTTTTTTTTTTAATGTTGGAAATATATTGTCACATGTCAAGAGAGAATTAAGAGATTGCAGTTAGTGAAGAGAAAACAACACTGGACATTGTGAAAAAAAAAGTTGAACAGACCCCAGAGAAAAATTAAAAAAGAAATTGATAAGAATCAGAAAAATTATTTTTAATATAATCCCAAAAAGAAATGACAAAAATTAAATGGGTAAGAAGCTATAAAAAAAGAATGTGGACAAAGATATCTGACAATGTTGTGAATGTCAAATAAAAAGATGCACAATATTCAGAACATTTTGTAAAGATCTGAAAGTAAGCAAACTATCGTCTATATCACAAAGTAATGTTTAAATTAGATGATGAAGTACATGAAAACCGATTTCTGAACATTAATTTTTAGTGATGAACAGAGAGCTACATTGGATGGACAAGAACTCAGATTCTTCATAAAGATAGTCAATCGACAAAAGAAAACAGTGGAAACCTGGAGTAAGGTTTTGGACTTGTATTCAAGATAGTGAAATTATAGGTCCCTTCAAAGTTGCAAAGATCAAGTGGAAGTTTCTGGATAAGATTTTTTTTTTTTTTTTTTTTTTTTTTGTGAAGTACAGGTTATAACCAACAAACGTTAAGCCAAAGAGGAAATTCATGCACAACAATATTCCTTCACTGTGGGTAAAAGTCTGCTTTACAGGATGTAAAGCGGACTATTGGCCACGTTTCCAAAAAAAAGAAAAGGACGGGGTGGGGGTCAATAATACTAAATAAATAAATAAATGGAAACAAAACCAGCCTCTCCAATAGAAAATTTGTGGTCCATCATTTGAAGATATGCATATGAGAATTGAAAACAATATACAAGTGAAGATCACTAGAAAGCAATAAAAGTAATGTTAAAGTAGAAAAGTTAAGAGAATAAAAGATTAAAAAACTGATGAAAGTTTGAAAATGCCAAGGCAGTCATATTAAAATGTAAAATAATGATTTACTATGAGATCTTCTGCTAATGAAATATTTGATGGCCTTTTGGATTTATTTGCATAATAAAACCCAACACCTCCAAAATAAGTAATTATCATTATTTTATTAAGAATAAATATTATAAGCTGAAACTCACATGCTCATAAGTATATCCTGAAAATTTAAACAGATGCTGGTTCAAATAAATATTATGGTGAAAACATTAACTTGCATAATAAAATCTGAGAATGTATAAACTTATATATTTATATCTGTATCTGTACTCAGCCTTAATCCCCAAGTAGCTCTAATAATTAGGTACTTCCATGAGATTGCTAAAAAAAAAAGAACATATCATGATCAAAAAGACGCCAAACTTGACGAAAACAAAATTTTATCGTCTAAATGT
Organism: Acanthosepion lycidas; assembly: GCA_963932145.1. Classification (NCBI taxonomy): domain Eukaryota; kingdom Metazoa; phylum Mollusca; class Cephalopoda; order Sepiida; family Sepiidae; genus Acanthosepion; species Acanthosepion lycidas. The sequence goes on from OZ010601.1 coordinate 26,539,228, forward strand.
TTATGTTATTATTAAGAAGAAAGACCAAAGTTGTTTTTTTTTTTATTATTATTTTTTTTTAAATTTTCCTTCTTTTTAGAAGGTTCTAAATTTTGATTAAAAAAAATACCTTACTTCTCTTTATATCACTGGAACTAGTAAAATAACATACAATTTTTAGCACGCTTTTTTTTGTATGACACATTAATTTGGAAAATCTTGCAAAAATAAAAATAATTGTCAGATGTTAATGAAACTTTCAGAAACTATTCACGGATGATCAAAATTATTATAAATATGTGTTTTTTTGGGGTTTTTTTTATTAAAGTCATGGCAGAAATATTTTTTAATATTTATTACCCTCCACCCATAACTAATTTTATGAAAACGCTAAAAATTCGATCACATCGGGTTTAGTGATTACACTAGTTAAAAGCACAAGGCTTTGAGGAATGCAAATCCTGTTTTTTTGTTTTGTTTTTTTAATTGGATCCCTGCTACCTGAAAATCAGATCTGAATTGTAACATACAAAACTCAATAAAGCAAAGATATTATTTAATTTCAAATGCTTTTATTTGCTTTTAGTTATTTTTATGAATATGGACAATATTTTCTGAATTTTTCATACAATTACTTGTTATTTCTTTAATTATAATAGATTTTTACATTTAAGTTGTTAAAATATTATAAAATTAGTTAAAAGCCGCATTGGGTTTCCTAAGTGTCCTTATGAGATAGATCTTTTTTTAGCGTGTTGTAAATTGTATCATTTTGACTAATCAGAAGATCCGCAGTAATTAAAAAATGTAATTTTGTGTTTATAATCAGGCTGTAATTATAAAATACGGAAGACCACCCAGAATACAATTAAATTGCGTTATTTGAGTTCAGCATTGTTCTCCACTCTTAAGGCCTTTACTTTTGTGAAACACGTGTAGAGAAGTTAATTTGATTTTTCAATTTCAACTGAGAAGGGTACCTACAAGTATCAGTAACATCTTATGAAATTTATATGATCTTATTTTTATATTAATCTCAGTTATGACATTTTTCCATAAATGAAATATCAAAATTAATAATAAAATGAATGGAAATACAAATAACACAGTAAAATGTAATAAATGTACATAAAATTATAGTATTTTATGTACACTTCTGATAAAATTTCATCAGAAGGGTACCTATGAATTAATTAGATACCTTTCTTATGAAATTTAATCTCACTCTTAACAGTCTTATTTTAATTTCTTTATATTTTCCATAAAGTATTGTAAACGTAAAAGGTGAAAGCTAAGTACAAAAAAAAAAAAAATTAGAGCGCTGAAAGTTTTCCTTAAAAATAACAAGGTAAATAATTTCTTCACTTAAATCTAAATAACTTCACTTTTCGCTGTCTGTAGAACAAAATATGATCACGTAAATCCGTCAATACGTCATTCAACAACTGTCAAGTGATGCGAAAGGTTATGACCTGCTTGGTTTTATTTTTCGGGCCCAAAAGCTAAGTCAACCTTGGTTCAAAATATTTTAAATAAACATTATAATTTCTGATTTTCTTAAAATAAGCTTTGAAAAAATAATTGATTTTTAAAAGAATTTCAAAGTGAGATTTTCATCATTTTTTGTAAAAATGGAAAAAAATGGATGCCATGATCGATTATCTGTCAATTTTGCTGACTCAAAAAACAAGATTTTTAACGAAAATTTCAGACGTGCTCGGAACAATTAAAAAATGTAAAAAAATACCCAAAAAATACTTTGATCTTTCCTCTTAGTAATAACATGAACATTTAGACAATAAGATTTTGTTTTTGTCAAGTTTGGCATCTTTTTCATCATGCTATGCTTTTTTTTAGCAATCTCATGGAGGTACCAATCTAATAATGAAGTGAAAGTTTGTTTTAAATTAGAAATTAATCAGTTAGGGTTTTCTCATTGGGCTTTTGCATAGCTTTTGACACCATTCTTCTTTATTATTTACTGGATTGTTACACTCTTCTGAAACAATCTCTCAATGATCCAAAACTATATTTAAATCAACAAGATTCCAGATCTGATACAGAAAAGGGTTATATGTGCAGATTAAAATTAGAAAATACTTGAAATATGGACATTCATTATTGCATTGATAATGAATTCTATTGAATTTGAGCTTAAAAAACATTTTGGGCAAAACAACAAAATAACCACAAACCTATTTATTTGATGATATATATTATCCATTCTCTTTGATCCGATTTATGATTTAAATTTACTAGAAAATGAAAGAGATATTCTGAAGACAAAATATCAGAACCTTTCTCAGGTAAAATTTCAGATCAGAAAGAATAAAATTCTTAACAAAACAAATGAACGAATGGAAAACAGATGAATGAATGAATGAACATATGACAACTTGATAATGTTCAAAATTACATTCAAAACCTGATAAAAAAAAAAATTAAAAAAAAAAAAAAAATGAAACCATTCAACATGAGATAATTTTACCTGCAATAACAAGTCTCCTAACCCATTAACATCATAGGTGTGCAGAAACAGTCGTAAGCAAAATTAACACCAACACTTAAAATAAATTATTCAAGTTTCAGCAACACATGAAGCAAGACTGCTCCAAAATCTTGGATGTGGATATGTTAACAATTCCTTTCTTTGTTAAACCAAAGAAACATTTGCAATGTTATTGGTCTTGACCTGGCATCTCACCTTCAGTCACTTTCCCACCACAATAGCGAAGCTTCCCTGTACCTTTTCTATAAATATGTTCATGGTAATTATTCGGATGAACTCTTTGCTATGGTACCTAGACTTTATGAATTTAAGCGCAGTAATAGATTGGCAGAAAGGCCTCATCATTTTACAATTGAAATAGCTAGATGTAACTGTAACTTCTGTTACACATCTTGCTTGTAGAACACTCTTCTGATTTACTGCTTCCAAGTCAACTTTGATCTTCAAAAATTTAAATGCAATGCCAATCATTATGTTCTGCTTTCTTAATTCCTGTTCTTTTAATTGTTCTCTCTCTTTAATAGTGATAGTTTTCTCATTCTCTAACACTCAGTAACCCCTTGCATCCTAGTGGTTTTATTGCCTTCCTTGGGGTCAAATGATTCAAAAAAATTTCATGCTCTATCTCCATGTTCGAAATGTTGGAACAATCTGTGCTGTATGCATTACTGAAAATAAAAGTTCTTGAATTGTGAGTACTCTTGTTGACACATGTCAATGTGCGACATAATGATAATAATACATTGACAGTTGTAAATCAACCACAATTGAGAATATAGAGTCAATGTTGACTAATATCATTGTCAATGGCTGAAGAATAAGCCATATGCAAGGGATACATGTAATTTTGAATTCAAAGTCATCTTTTCTTCAAGACTTGCCAACCTATTATCTGCCTTGCTATTTAACACATAGCTTTGAAAAGATAGTTTCCCCAAAGGTATTTGCATGAAAATGAATGCATCAGTGTGGCTAGAATTTGAAATTAAACTTCCCAGTTTCTCATTATGAGCTGCTATTACACCATATACACAGCCTGTCATAACACCATCACAAAATTGCTACTTCCCATCTCAAAGAAAGCTCTAAGTTCTCTGATCAACCACTGACAATACCAACATGGATGTCTGTCCCCCTGACTTAAGCTGAGAGAGATACCATAAATGACTTTTCTGACAAGAAAATCCTAAACCCATGACCCCTCTTTTTCTCAAAACATGTACTATAAAGGCATGTACATGTCTTTATAAGATGAATACTTCAGAGGAAAATACAACAGCAAGTAGCTCAATTTCTTTCTTTCAACAGCTACAGAAGGTCTATCAATCAGTTAACATGAGAGAACAAAATTGTGGATTGAATAAAGGAAGTCGAAACATTAGAAAAAACATTTTAATGAAACAAGAAAAGACATCTTCAGTTGATGCATTCAAATTTTTCTTGAATCATTACAAGTGACCTTCATGAAAAATTCATAATAATACTGCACAAATCTACTCACAGATAATAAATACTAAATAATTTAAAAGTTATACTGTCCCATAGTAGATGAGACATTTGGTGGATGAAATGCTGACACAAATGTATAAACTATTTAGGGACGCAGATAGTTCTAGCATACATTCTCTTTTGCATGGACAATCACAAGTAAATAAAATTCCAAGAATCAAATTATTATTCTCCACTTTTACCAAATATTAGACATGTGCAAAAGTTCCTAGCATTTTTTTTTTTTTTTTTGAAAACTAGAAATTGAAGAATGTCGAAAATTGATCTTTCACTGTATAGATGTGTGTGTGTGTGTGTGTGTGTGTGTGTGTGTGTGTGTGTAAGAACAAATAGGAAACGCAGATAAATGGGAATGAGATATGGAGAAAGAAGAATTCAAAACACCACAAATTATACTAACACTGCTTCAACAAGCCAAATGCACTTGAAGCCTGATTAACCAATAATGCTAATACACAAAAATAAAAAATACCAGAATTTTTTTCTCTTTTCCTTCTCCATTTCTCAATCTCTGATGAAGCTTTAATAAAAGTGAAATATGTTAGATTGATAAAGGTTTTCCATTTGTTCATTATCTTAAAATGTCAGATTCTGATCTGGTTCTGTTTTATGACTTTCCCCAGAATAGTTAAAAAAAAAAAAAAAAAAAAAAAATCTTAAATCTGAGAGACTAATTTCGGGCAGCAGAGTTTATATTTTTCCTAACCAGCAAAGGAAAAACATTAACCCCTAAAGAGTTTATTTTAAAGTTTGCCAAAAACTTCAACAATATAAATTATTCCTAATGGCAGTAAACCAACCTTCCAAATTACTAACAATAAAAATACCATTTAAGCCAAGATTCTTTGTGATACTGCTGAAATCTAGGCAAACAGTAAACTCAAATGTCAATAATACAAATACCTTAAGGGTGGTGGGATACCATTCATCCCAGCCTCAAGATAAAAAATTTAACTTTTTTTAAAAAAAGAAAGATTAGCTGGGAAGGAGTGTTTTTCCTTCATATGAGAAAAATATTTTGAAAGTCAAATTATAATTTAAACTCCTGAAATGAGAGATACCAAAGATGCAAAAAAGGGAAGGAAAGTGATTTTTAGGCCATGTGTGTGAGTGTGTGATGGATGCGCACAAAAATAATGATAGGAGTTACATTTATAAGAACTTTCAGCAATACATTTCCCAAGTTTTTTTTTTTTTGTAAGATATTAAAAAAACAAAATCCAAAAGAGAACATGGGTTAGTATGAAGCAATATGATAGTGGTTGTGGATATTGTGAATACTGAATCTAACACAAGAGAAGGAAAGTTTGGTGAAGAAAATGGAGGCAGGGGAGTGGGGTAAAAAAAAGGATAATGAAATTGGTGTAATCATATGACATAGGAGGAGGAATGTGAGAGGAGGGAAGAGATTATGTATGAAAACTTTTTATGTAACATTCAATAGACATTGTTTTAATCTTAAAACTGGAACAGCAGATTCATCAACACATTAACTATATATGTAAAATTAATTGGAAATTACTATTTCTCCAACTCTCAAAAAAAAGAGTGAGAGAAGGAAAAGAATGGAAAAAAAGCAAGTTTGGCTTCCAGCAATTGAATTTGTTTTGGTGATAAGTGTGTATGTGTGTACACACACACACACATATATATATATATATATATATATATGTGTGTGTGTGTGTGTGTGGGTGGGTGTATGTGCGTATGTGAAATAGGATTCTGCATATGTGTGTGCATGGATATACATGTAGGCGTGTACATGCACAGCCCATCAGCTCACCTGGATTACTGAGAGGAGAGGTAGCATTGGTCCTCCCCTCTCCTGGGGTGGTCACCACACTTCCATTGCTGTTGCCAGGTGGAGCAGTGTCCAAGTCTTTGTCCACCTCGAAGGAAGCCGCTGTTGCTGCTGCATCCGCTACTGTTGCTGCATCCTCTGCTGTTGCTGCATCCTCTGCTGATGGAGACTCTTCAAGTACTGCTGCAAAGTTATCTTCATCTGTTGCCGATGTTGGAGCAGGAGTCATGTTGATGATCGTGTTGTGGTCAGTGGCCGGAGTAATATTGCCAGCAGTAGTGGTGGTGATGGCAGTGTCGATTGTGGCATTATCGTCAGTCACCATTGGAAAACTGTTCATGTTGTTGGTTACATTATTATTATTATTATTATTCGTGGGAGGACAGGCTGCGACATTGGCTTTGCGGGCGCTGGCCGACCGAGATGAAGTGGAGGACAGTGTAGGGGAGGAGGACACAGAAGAGGAGGAGGCAGCGGAAGAGGAACGAGAATGAGAGGCAGGCACCGAGCCAAATGTAGCAGAGGCTGCCATAGTTGGGGTGGTTGTGGTCGTGGTGGTGGTCGCAGTTGTCACCTCGGTCGCTGCAGCGGTAATTTTGTGTACCTCGACCATCTGCAGCATGAGACCTTCCATTGGTGGTAGCAAGGTAGTAGGACCACTTCTGTCGTCTGTGTACAATATAGAGGGGGACACTTGGAAGAGTTCATAGCAAACACAGAAATGGAAATTGTGGGCAGGGTCAAATACTTTGAGACATGTAAAAAGATTAACACAGAGACCCACTAGTAAATAAAACAAAACTTATTTAACAAAAATTGTACAGCTAATGAAGAGGACTTCTTGAAACAATAGTACATCAATTGGAAATTTGTAATGGTGCTCACAAGCAAAATTAATAATAACTATAATTGTAAATAAAATAAAATCGGCAAATGGAAAGAAACTGAGAAATTTTTTTTAATTTAAAAAGAAAAAGAAATTATTTTTTGTTTTCTTCATTTAAAAATACTTAGATTTGATTAAAATATTGAAACATTTTAAAAAGGATCATGATTTTAAGATTTTGTAAGTCTAATTGCTTAAGTGTCACAAGAAAACATATAACTGTCCAAGAATTCATTTTAGCCCATTGTACCTAACACAGCTCAAATTGCTGTGTTATAAAATAATCAATGAAAACCAATGCCCCAATCCAGCTCCATGTGAAACTATTTTTAAATGTCCAAAGATAAATGAGTTAGAATCTTTTTTTGAGTTTTCTTTAGATATATACTTTTAAAATAAATACTTTTTATTTAATTTTCTGCCAGTTCTAACCTTCCCAGCTCGGATGCACCATGCTACACACATTGTAGTAAACCACCCACATTCCCTTTGTATTCTGTCAGCGAGAAATTCTACTTGAATGTCTTCTTTCCGCAAACCACTGCTCTGTGGAATCGATTCCTAAGAGGCTCTTTCCTGGATTACTACAATCTTAACCTGTTCAAGTCTAGGGTTAACCGTTATTTCCTCTCCCATCTGCATAAACTACCCTCTTGCGGTAACCCTCTACATAGAATGGTCCTCAGGCCTTGTACACAGTGAACCTTACTATAAAAAAGTTATCCAAGATATTTATAAAAATTAAAATCGTTTAAAAACATGCATAAATGACATATTCCTGAAAGATTAACAACCTTATTTTTATTTTAAAATTTTTAAAAAGTCACTTTTGAGACGTTTATTTGTTGTTGTATTTTTTGCTTTTTTAATACTAACTTAGCTTTATTGTTATAGAAAAGGAAAGTAGTAAGTATCAAATTACTGAGTCCATTGTCCCATATGACACAAGAGTGGACTACAAAGAAAGTGAAAATATTGAAAAAAATACCAATATCTGACTAGGGTGTTGAAAATCTATGGAGCATGAATATAGAATTAATTCCTATAATAATGACACACAACTATTTGGAACCAGACCAAGAAATTTGAAAGAGTTCTAAGGTAAATTGGAATTGAGACCAAGATCATTGGCCTTCAGAAGACTACCATCCTTCATTCTGCAAGGATTCTCTAAACAGTTCTTGCATTGTGGGTAGTCATTTTGTCACCTTGCCTCAAGAATAGAATATCTACTGACTACATCAATGTGTGACACCAACCTAATAATAATAAAAAGAAAAATATTTCAAGATAGTGGGCCTCTGTGATAAGATGTTTTTAAAATAGAATATCAACAGTAATCTCTTATTTGATTATTTTAAAATTTATTATTCATACCAAATATTTATCTATTAAAAAAAAAAAAAAAAAAGTTATTTTTAATCTGATTAAGATATGCACATCATAAACTGAACATTATATATCACTAAAATGCACTTTTTAAAGATTTTGCAGTTTAATATACATTGATAAGTAATTGTTCTTATTTGCTCAACAAAGAATACAAATGGAAAAATATTAAACAACCTATGAAGGGTACAAAGTTTTATTATTGCTAAAAAATGTATGTTAAAATAAGTGTAAAACACATACATTCACATATAACCGGTATTAAAAAAAAATCCAACTCCATCTTAAAATCTGAAATCAACAGTCAGAAATTACTTTAAGAAATTTACAGATTTTGAAAAAAATTCAAAAGAATGTAATAATTTTGAGACAACTTACATGAAACGCTCAGTAGTTAAGTTTTTATGACACTGATCATTAACTAATTAATTTACACGAGTTGCAGAAAATTTCTCAGCCTGATCCACTTCCTAAAATCTGACCAAACATTAAAAGTTTGGAAGTTAATGCATTGTGGTCGAACCAAGAACTTTTCAGTAACCCTTTGTATTAATTTGACACTAAAGAAAAAAAAAAAAGAAAAAAAAAATAACTGTAAAAATGGTAAAATTTTTAGATAGCAAACTTTAACTGAAGATCAGTTTATATGCATCTCGACCATTACATTATTACCATTTAAACAGACCCCTTTTTTTTCAAGTGTTTCAACCTTTTCTTTTAACCATCTTTAATAACATAATCTGAACAATAGACCAAAAATTAATTCACAGATAAATTTTATTTTGTCCAGATTTAACTTCTTTTTACCATAAAGCATTCTGAAAAAACTTTCAAAATTTCAGAGACAATAAATTCTGTAACTTGTGTTCCTTTTTCCAAAATTAATAGCACACAAGACTGATAGCTGAAGACCAAGGTGATGCATGTGGGGGAAATTCCCGATCCACCACCCATCATCATGGGCAGCAACCTCAAAGTTCGTTATGTCTTTTGTATATTTGGGCTCAGAGGTTTCCAATACCTGTTATCTCCTTACAAAGATCAATAGAAGATGTGAGCTGGGTGCAGGTGTCATAAGAGACCTCTGGAGAGCACTATAGTGACATCGCAACATCTCCCGATACACCATCGTCCCTGTGCTACTATATGGTGCCAAGGTGTGGCCTCTCAGCAATACCTTCACCTCCCACATCCATGAATTCAAATCCTATACCTTCAGGAACATCAAAGTGGTGCACTGGTTCAATCTTGTGTCCTGTGAGTTCTGCCAGAGGTTTAGCTAGCCAAAGATCCTCAAAACCATCCTTGAGTGCAATGTTCAATGGCCTGGTCACAGCTTGCAATGACATGATGACTACCCTACCAGTCATCTACTAGTTCAACCTGCCATCTGCAATCTGGCAGACCCTCACAGCTGTTGGAAGAACATCATCCACTAGGATCTCCAGCAGATCAATTTGAATGTTCCAATGTTCTGCCAAGACTGTGAGTGCTGTAGGGATAATGTGGCCAATGTGGAATCAACACCTTCATGGCTTGAGATTTAGCAGTATCAACACCAATAGAAATCTTAATGATCTGTTCATTAGGCCACTGATCAATGCAGTGAAATTATCTTGGAAATACAAGCTTAAAAGGTTTCTTTGCTGCTTATTATTTTCCTATTTTTTTTTAAGTCAGTAATTATTTGAATTAGTCATTTTTCAAAAAAAAGTAATATTGATGCTTATCCTTTTAAGTACTCTAGTTCTACTTGTGGAACATATTTCAAGGAATGTTTTGATACTAGACAAGTAGTAATTATGATTATTTCATCAATATACAACGAAAAGACTAAAATCCAATATGTGTTGACACATGATAAAATACATTATCTGGCATAAAATATATATGTATAGCTGGCCAATCGTATTTGAGGATACCTGTCTACTAGGATGGATAGCCAATCCCTATTGCAGACGCCTTGATCAGGCACATTTTGTGTTTATTCAACACCCACAGAGTTCACTTGTGGTTTATACTGCAACTATGCTGAGGAGACTTTAGTTACAGCTTTCTGGGAAAGAACGTGCTATCTATCGATCAACAATTTGAACAAGGCCAGTCTGCTCAAGCCCTTGCCACTTGTGACTGTGCTAGAACAACTTTTGACACTCCTCAAGGCTTCTGTTTAACCAATTTCACTCACAAAGCTTGTGTCAACCTGTGGTATAGTTTTCAGGCACTTTCCAAAGGTGTTGCACGTTGGGATCAACGTCCTGCAGGAAGTCTCCTTCCTGACAAATCGACCAGGGTGAGATTTGAACCCATGTTTCATGGTCAGAATGTGAACATTCTAACTACTTTGCCATGTGACCATATATATATATATATATATATATTGTGGCCCATGATGCACCAGGTCTCTGTATCCGGGTCTTCAAAAAGCATGGTTGGTTCTGCACAAAACCTTCACCATTATAATCAAATCATATGTGCAGGTTGTTGGTTCCTAGGAACTGAGTGGACTGACCCTCATACATTGTAGGGTGAGGTATCACAGTGAAGGCAGTCGAGTGGTGAGTTCTTGCTTCCTTCCACCGCCTAGCCATGCTTAGAATCCTTGGTAGGCATGGGTCAATGGCCTGCATTGATCTATGATGGGAGAATCCACGAGATATTAATATATATATATATATATATATATATATATATATATATATATATATATATATATATATATATATATATATAATATATTTATTGAAATATGTTCCACTAGTTGAATAATGGTCACTAAAAGGTTAAACCAATTTAAAGCAAAAACTAAATTTTGTTTGTTACTTATGAAAATCATGAAACTGACAGTAATGGTTTGTCACTGTGTGCCAAAAATTTAATCCCTAATTTAGAAATGCTCTGCCATTTTATATGGTGTGCAGCACTTTTTCCAGTGTGCATTTGCAGCATACTCATTTTAAAAGCTGCTCATTTTTATATGTAATTTTCATCAACCTTTAGCACTCTGCATTATTAATATTACTTCCCTTCCCAGTGCATTCTTTTTCAGGAATCAGAGTCACATACAGAGTGATAAATGTTAACAAAGACTTTTTTAAATTCTAACAGAAAATAAAAAAAAAATAACCCTGATAATAGCTAAAAGAATAGCTGAAAGTGCTCAAACATACAAAATGTTCAGAGAATTTTATATATATATATATATATATATATATATATTTTTATTTTTACACAATTTATGTCCAGAAAAGAAAAAAACTAGAAAAATTAAATAAAAGGCTTAAACCTTGTCAGTCACTTTGCTGCCCAAATGCACAATCAAAATATATATATTTCCTTATATATTTTATGAGAACAAGGAAATGTCAGGGCAAGAGAAACTCTTTTTAAAAGGAAAATTTTCACAATTACCATCATTGTTAATTATGATAAATCCTTCATAATTTTGTTAATTTTTATAAATTCTTAGAATGTTTTTACATTTATTCTAAAGCATAAATTAAGCAATACAGAACCTGTATTTCTTAATTTAAAAGAATAAGCTTTTAGCAAGATTTCAACTTGTATCCTTCTCCCCTATGATCCACTCCTACCATAACTGAACTTAATCAATTCGACTATGAAAACTCAACCTGCAAGCATCATTTAAATTAGCTATTTTATGATCATCACTATACTGCCATTTTCCCTAAAATATGCATAAATGGTATTTTCACTGGCTTCCACTGAATATCAAGTCACTTCCTTTATGCAGAATTTAGATTATAATTATGTGCAAATGCTAATTATCACCAAGCTTAATCATTCTTATTAATTAATATTATAATTAAATTATAATTGCTAGTATCAAATGGAAAGGAATCCAGGCAAGTCAAGGGGAAATAACTCTATATTCCATAGTTATACCTAAAGATAGCTCTTTTGGATATACCCACCTCTAATTAAAACTTAATTAAAAATTACTCTTCTCACGACATTTGAATTTATATTCTTTATCCTTAGGATTCACTGTTACTGTAACAGCACTTAATCAATTTGGCTATGAAAAGTCAACTAGTAAGCATCATTTAAATTAGCTATATTATTATATTCCGTTTTCTACTATAATCACAGTCAGTCAGTTGTATGTCATGCATGATACACACTTAGGTGATCATGTATCTTTCAATACATGACTAACGAGGCAGATCCCCCCCCCCCGCAGTAAGTCACCATTTCTTTCTGCAGTAGACCAGTTGCCATCCAAGACTATAGAACCCAGTCTGCTCTGCTATTTACCCATATCGGGGGGGGGGGGGGTTAAGATGATTCATACTTTTCCTAAGGATATTAGCATGTAAGTGAATGTAATGGATTTGACTGGAATTTGACTCGGCTCTCCGATTCCTCAATCCGATCCAAGCCACTATCGATTATTCCACTTTTAAGAAATTCAAATAACTTAAAGCTATTACATGTCATGACCATTATTATCGATGGACTGGCTAGGTGAGATTGGCCACTTGAGCAAAAACGATTTTCAAATATGCATTCTGTTTTAGTTGATACATTCAATAATCAACATTGAATGTCCATGAATCCTTCTGATGATTATCACTGGATCTTCATCAAAGAGAACCTCACTTTTTGTCAAAGAGGCAACAGTATAAATAAGAAACTTATAAGTTTCCTAAGAACTTGACTGTCAAGCCAGTCATCCATTCACAATAAACTCACAAACTGAAAATATCTGGTAAATTTAGGCAAACCTCTGCCAAACCAACAAAAACTAACTACAATATCCAGATGATAATATAACTGAAAGAATTAACAATAATAAATAAATGAAAAAAAAAAAAAAAAAAAAAAAAAAATCAGAAATAAGTACTTGTTTTTTAACTGGTGTCTACTGAGTGCAAAATAGTAATCCACATAGCATAAAAAAAAAAAAAATCACACACACTGCTAAAATGATTCTATTTGAACCAATAAAATCTTTTGCATAATTCCAAAAGATGTATAAAACATTATGTCATCTTAATCATACCATTCTTAGGAATTATACAAAATCTTATTTGCCATTTCATTTTAATTTCACTTGCTTTTTATTGCAATATACTCATAATAGTATTAATAATAATATCACCTAGAATTTTTATTAAATGAAGCCATCAAACATTATTTCTGTTTATATTTCATTTCAATTTTAAGTTGCATTTTTATTTTTAATTAATTCACCCCAAGCAAGATGATAATGCCACTAAGATACAAGGAGCTACTGGGAGTAAAAGAGAACAAGAAGACTTTAGAAAAAATCCAATCCTAAACAGGAAACAAGGTATAAACCTCTACTTCTGTTCACTCTCCTTCCAAGTCTTTTGAACAGGAGTAGAGCTTTATGGATGATAGGTTCACCCTATTAAATTTATCAATTTAGAACGGTGGTTGGGTTCATAATATCAATGAATAGGCCAGTCTAAGTGCCATAATACACACTTAAACACTCATGTGTCTTTCAATTCATGACTGACTAGGCAGAAGATTTTATGTAATGTCGAATTTTGTATGGGGCACCCAGTGAGGCTCAAACTCAATATTCACTAGTAATGGTCAACCACCTTAGACTCACTAACCATTACCCTCATGCCAAAGTGCCTTATGAATAATGTTATCTAGAATTGTTTGAGATGCAGTCCTATCAACCCTAATTAATTGTGGTCTTGCATTTCTTTTTAATTCCAATTTTTTTTATTATAACTATTCAGATTTCTACAGTGATTTAAGTTCAAAAATTGTTTTTTTTTCTTTGCTGTTTACTGATGCATATGAAACTGACAACTTTTATAGTTACAATAAAAAGCAACCAAAAAGAAATACTGACCAAGAATTAATAAATGCCAGATAAAAAATTAAAGATTTAAAAATTTAATAAAATTTCAATATCTTAATTTACTGATTATAGCTTTCATTTTCTGTCATTTTGATTTTCCCATCAAATATTCATTTCATATTCCAAAAGCTCTACTTCATACTTTGGTTTTGATTTTTTTTTTTTTTTTTTTTTTTTTTAATCTGCAAATTTGAAGGACGATGTCCCATTAATAATAATCATTAACCAAGAAGAACAGCCATTCTAATAACAAATGCAGACACAGAAATTCTTTATACTGATTCAAACAAAACTGTGAGCAAACAAAATCAAAGTCATTTTCTGCAAATGGCATTTACCAAAAGGCAGGATTTCTACCTATAACCCATTAATGTCCACCCTAAAATCCATTTGTGTATTTATTTATTTACTTTTAAATCTATGGTTGTATTTCATAACATTTAAATGAATACCCTTTAAAAATTTAACTAAATGTGCCGTGATATGTTCATTTACTCCTAGGTGTGCCATTGCTTAAAAAGTTTGAGAAACACTAATGTATAGTATTAGGTTGGTGCAAAAATAATGTCGGTTTTTGACGTATTTTTAACGTCAAAAACCGTCATTATTTTTGCACCAACCTATTATTATATATGTTCTATTGTACAATATATACATTCTATGTATCTAATGTTCTTCATGTTCTATTATACACTACATTCCATGGTCCCACTAGACCTGACTTTTACAACTGGGACCCACCCTGCCATATATGCAAGAATGAATAATCCCTATTCCTTTTGTATTCCATTAGTAAGAAGTTAGTTCCACTTGAACTGCTTTTACCCCCACCAAGAACTACTACTTTGTAGAACAGAGTCAGATTTCTAATCACTACAATCTTGACCTGTTCAAGTCTATGATTAACCATTAGCCTTCCTGCATAACCTTATAAATTGCATTTCTTACAACACCCCCACAGTAACCCTCTACCCGAAATGATTCTTGGGCCTTGTATCAGGTGAACATTAGTATATAAAAAAAAAAAAAAAAAATACCCATGTTGTATGTGTTCTGTTGTGCAATATTTACATGTATAACAACAATTTCGCCAATATTCTAGGTCATCAACTTATACCAAATAATAGATTTTTTTTTCTTTTTAAACTGATTTCTGCCAAATGATTTTTATGGAAAAAATGATATTTCCAGAAAAGGTTCAAGTTCATTGCTTTAGCTGCAATCCTGCAAAGGCAGGGCTAAAATTATTTTTGTTGTGGCCGAAACAATTGCTTAAGAGTAAAAATTAACCAATGAAATGATTTTTCACTTCTTCCTGCTGAACATGCCTCCACTTAAACCAAACAAAAGGCCTCTACAATAACTATTAGACTAGTTAATATGTTTTAATTTCTTAGAGAAATTATTGTAATAAACAGATTTATGTGAATTGGTGCCCTCATCTTTGTTGTCACAAGATTTCAGCCACATAAAACAAAATGCATAAAATACCTTTAAATTCATGATAATATATCATGTGATTTCTAATATTTCACCATTTATTGTGTTGAGTCATAATTAATCCATATTTTTATCAATTTTATTCTTCCAAAAATAAAGTACAATTGACTTTTCTTCAATTAATTATTAACCACTATTTGCAATGATATATTGCAACTTCTCAGGCAGTTCTTAAATATATTTGAAGTAAAATTTTGCAGGTTTTAAGGTAGAAAAGTTTGACAAACACATGCAACTGGTTTTTGTGAAATTAGCCCATCAAAGTGCTTTGCAGTAATCAAAAAAGGTAAGAGGGAAGAGAAAATGAAAAAAAGGTCATAAGAGGAAAAAAAAAAAAAAAGTCATAAGAGGAAAAAAAAAAAAAAAAAAAAAAAAAAAAAAGGACACAAGAGGAAAAAAAAAAAAAAAAAAAAAAAAGGACACAAGAGGAAAAAAAAAAAAAAAAAAAAAAAAGGACACAAGAGGAAAAAAAAAAAAAAAAAAGGACACAAGAGGAAAAAAAACAAAAAAAAAAGGACACAAGAGGA
Organism: Acanthosepion lycidas; assembly: GCA_963932145.1. Taxonomy (NCBI): domain Eukaryota; kingdom Metazoa; phylum Mollusca; class Cephalopoda; order Sepiida; family Sepiidae; genus Acanthosepion; species Acanthosepion lycidas. Next base: position 26,555,197 of record OZ010601.1, read on the forward strand.
AAAAAAAACAAAAAAAAAAGGACACAAGAGAGAAAAAAAAACAAAAAAAAAAAAGGACACAAGAGGAAAAAAAAACAAAAAAAAAAAAGGACACAAGAGAGAAAAAAAACAAAAAAAAAAAGGACACAAGAGAGAAAAAAAAAGGACACAAGAGAGAAAAAAAAAGGACACAAGAGAGAAAAAAAAAGGACACAAGAGAGAAAAAAAAAGGACACAAGAGAGAAAAAAAAAGGACACAAGAGAGAAAAAAAAAGGACACAAGAGAGAAAAAAAAAGGACACAAGAGAGAAAAAAAAAGGACACAAGAGAGAAAAAAAAAGGACACAAGAGAGAAAAAAAAAGGACACAAGAGAGAAAAAAAAAGGACACAAGAGAGAAAAAAAAAGGACACAAGAGAGAAAAAAAAAGGACACAAGAGAGAAAAAAAAAGGACACAAGAGAGAAAAAAAAAGGACACAAGAGAGAAAAAAAAAGGACACAAGAGAGAAAAAAAAAGGACACAAGAGAAAAAAAAAGGACACAAGAGAGAAAAAAAAAGGACACAAGAGAGAAAAAAAAAGGACACAAGAGAGAAAAAAAAAGGACACAAGAGAGAAAAAAAAAGGACACAAGAGAGAAAAAAAAAGGACACAAGAGAGAAAAAAAAAGGACACAAGAGAGAAAAAAAAAGGACACAAGAGAGAAAAAAAAAGGACACAAGAGAGAAAAAAAAAGGACACAAGAGAGAAAAAAAAAAGGACACAAGAGAGAAAAAAAAAAGGACACAAGAGAGAAAAAAAAAAGGACACAAGAGAGAAAAAAAAAAGGACACAAGAGAGAAAAAAAAAAGGACACAAGAGAGAAAAAAAAAAGGACACAAGAGAGAAAAAAAAAAGGACACAAGAGAGAAAAAAAAAAGGACACAAGAGAGAAAAAAAAAAGGACACAAGAGAGAAAAAAAAAAGGACACAAGAGAGAAAAAAAAAAGGACACAAGAGAGAAAAAAAAAAGGACACAAGAGAGAAAAAAAAAAGGACACAAGAGAGAAAAAAAAAAGGACACAAGAGAGAAAAAAAAAGGACACAAGAGAGAAAAAAAAAAGGACACAAGAGAGAAAAAAAAAAGGACACAAGAGAGAAAAAAAAAAGGACACAAGAGAGAAAAAAAAAAGGACACAAGAGAGAAAAAAAAAGGACACAAGAGAGAAAAAAAAAAGGACACAAGAGAGAAAAAAAAAAGGACACAAGAGAGAAAAAAAAAAGGACACAAGAGAGAAAAAAAAAAGGACACAAGAGAGAAAAAAAAAAGGACACAAGAGAGAAAAAAAAAAGGACACAAGAGAGAAAAAAAAAAGGACACAAGAGAGAAAAAAAAAAGGACACAAGAGAGAAAAAAAAAAGGACACAAGAGAGAAAAAAAAAAGGACACAAGAGAGAAAAAAAAAAGGACACAAGAGAGAAAAAAAAAAGGACACAAGAGAGAAAAAAAAAAGGACACAAGAGAGAAAAAAAAAAGGACACAAGAGAGAAAAAAAAAAGGACACAAGAGAGAAAAAAAAAAGGACACAAGAGAGAAAAAAAAAGGACACAAGAGAGAAAAAAAAAAGGACACAAGAGAGAAAAAAAAAAGGACACAAGAGAGAAAAAAAAAAGGACACAAGAGAGAAAAAAAAAAGGACACAAGAGAGAAAAAAAAAAGGACACAAGAGAGAAAAAAAAAAGGACACAAGAGAGAAAAAAAAAAGGACACAAGAGAGAAAAAAAAAGGACACAAGAGAGAAAAAAAAAAGGACACAAGAGAGAAAAAAAAAAGGACACAAGAGAGAAAAAAAAAGGACACAAGAGAGAAAAAAAAAAGGACACAAGAGAGAAAAAAAAAGGACACAAGAGAGAAAAAAAAAAGGACACAAGAGAGAAAAAAAAAAGGACACAAGAGAGAAAAAAAAAAGGACACAAGAGAGAAAAAAAAAAGGACACAAGAGAGAAAAAAAAAAGGACACAAGAGAGAAAAAAAAAAAGGACACAAGAGAGAAAAAAAAAAGGACACAAGAGAGAAAAAAAAAAGGACACAAGAGAGAAAAAAAAAAGGACACAAGAGAGAAAAAAAAAGGACACAAGAGAGAAAAAAAAAAGGACACAAGAGAAAAAAAAAGGACATAAGAGAGAAAAGGGGGAAGTCATGGAGAAAAGGGGGGAGTCATGGAGAGAAACAGTCATATATATATATATATATATATATATATATATATATATATATATATATATGAGAGAGAGGAGGTGGGAGAAATAAAAAAATTTTGAGAGAGAAGAGAAAGAAAAAATGGTGGGCTGGGGAGTAATTTATAATTTATTATTTTAAAATAACCAGAAATTTAGCCCCAAATAATCATTAAAAATAAAAATTACTCCTCAGATGAAAAGATTTGTTCCATACATTTGCTCTGGACTTGGCATCAAAATTCCCAAAAGTTAACTTCTTTTTCTTTTTTTCACTCTTGTTACTTTCTTTGGAAATGAATTAAAATCAATTAGTGAACTATTGATTAAGAACAAGCTACACAATGCCAAATGTTCTAAGGATTTAAAGCGAGGGATGAGAGTAAAACACTTCTGTTAGTTAATCACTTTAATTTGCTGATAACAATTAAATAGGTGTGGTTCCATAGAAACAACAGCTTTAAATTGCTTTAACTTCACCCACTCTTCTCTTAGTTAACTATCTTTTTCTTTTAACTATATCTTAATTTGTTTACTCCAACAGAAAAGTGTCAGGTTAATGAATAAAATGTCTTAATTCTAAGATCACAATTACATATCTTCAATAAAATCAGAAATTAATTTATCTCTGACAAAAATAGTACAGTTAATTCTTCTCTTGACAGCCATTTTCAATGCCTCAGTACAAAGATGACTGATAAATTAATTTGAATTCTTAATTTTAATATCAAAATTTTCTAAGTGATTAGCTACTTAAAAACTGAAATCTCTAGACACTTACAAAATCTTCAATGTCAGACATGTCTATTCTGCAAAAGCATTTATTACAAGAACAAAAATTATTTCCTTGAAATTATTTAGTGAAACTGATTCCTCAAACTTCCATGATTTAAAAAAAAAAAAAAAAAAAAAAAAAAAAAAATTTTACATGATTATTTTTACCTGATGAATTGCTAACATGAAGCTTTATTACAGGAACCCTCAACAGATTATACAATTTCAAAAGTGGGAAATTGAAGAAGAGTATTTTTCATTTTTTCCAAAAAACACATTTCCAGCAAGAGACATTTCCTTTCCAACTATGATGACTGTGCAACAAGTGTGTACAGTCTAAGTATCTGAGATTATCATCAATAATAAGTGGCACTGAGGCCATGAGGTGGCTAAATATTAATTCTGAGCAGAAAAGAGTTACACTCAAAATGGAATGTAAGCTAGAAGATAGATAAAGAGTGGAGACATTTTCCTTGGTGAAAATGGGACCATCTGGATTTCTTCTCTCCTAAAGTTTATTTTTCTTACTTATCAAGAGTCTGGCATGCAGCCAAAAACAGATTTGAAGAAATGCTTTCTTGAGGAATTATGAAAACACATATCATTAACGAGAGGAGAGATAGACAAATGGAGAGGGGAGGTCTTATATTTTTGCTGACAAAGACAAACTGGGAGATTTAAACAAAGAATGAACCTGTTGTGAGGGTTGAAGTTATGAAGATCGATCCTGTTGTGACAAGCAAGTGACCTGGTTTATATTTTTGCTAGACAGATATCAGCCGAGGGATGGAGAACAATTTTATCTCTTTCTTGAAAATTTAGGCAAACATATTTTCGGGTTCAATGAATTGGGAAATGAAAACAAGGAACAAACCCTTTTTCTTAGGGTCGAAGTTATGAAAACAGATCCTGTAGTTGCCAAGAAGGTGATCTGGATTATGTTTTCACTGGACATAAACAAGTCCAAGAATAGAGTGAGAATTTTATCACCACCTTGAGGAAACAAGAGAATTAAAATTAATGATTAGAACTAACTACTCCCTTTTGGTCACACAATTTAAAAATTAGATTAGTTAAAAACAGTTATGCCAGTCTTGAGAGGTAGGCTGAGGTAGAATGCTAACAATGGAGGAAGAGGGAGGATTTGGTATTGTCTATGTGGAGTGGTGGCGTGAGATGTGAAGTGAAGCAGATTCAAGTTAGGGGAAGAGCAATCCCTGTAACTACTTCTGAGAAGGTGGATAATTCTCTAAATTTGGAAAGTTGATTAAGAAAGCAGAAATAAGGAACAAAGAACCCTTATTAGGATTAATATGGAAATTGAAGAATCAATGAATCCCAAAAACCCTTTGGTCCCATGCCAGTTTTGGGCCGCAGTGCATATAAGAAGACAGCTTTGAGAGCGCAAAGACTCAGGCTGAGAACTCACATCAAGTGTCTCTGAAATCCCTATCAGCAGCCACCATATTTCCTGATTATAAAGAACTTTGAACCCCAAATTATTAGGTGAAGCACAGTGTCACTATAGAGATTAATGTGGGAAGAGATTATTTTTGTTGTACCCTGACTATATAAACCAATTAAAGATTAACCCAATAAACCATTTTTATTTTTCATTGTGAAGATATTTCTTCCTTAATATAGCACCTAACCAGCACAGCAATTACTACATTTGATCTTCTAGTGCTCCAAGATCAAAAACACAACATAGGCAGAGTTGGTGCGGATCGAAGCAGCCAGCAACCAACAACCAGCTTGGATCAGCATCAGCATTGACCAGTGCAGAGTTAGCCCTGTGGTTAAAATCATCCTAAGGACCAGACCACTAAATGTGGTTACATCCCTCGGTGTAGGCAGTAGTAAAAGGTGTTATAAATATATTAATAATATGTTAATATATTAATATTGTAATAGTAATAACAATATATTATAATAATATTAATAATAATATATTAATATATTTTCTATGAGAAAAGAGTGCAATTTAAGAAAAGAAGAAGAATTTATTTTTTCTTTTCTGAAATTGCGCTCTTATGTGTTGAAAAATATTGGAAGATTTCGGCCAATTATTTTGTTTAATAATAATAATAATTATAATAGTAGATCACTTCAAATTAAATGTACTCAATGTTGAATGCTAATTTCCACCACTAGTATGCCCTCTTGCTTTGGGGGTAAAAGCAATGGTTCAATGTAACCAGTTACCAGATGGTTGCAAGTTCAATTTATTTTGACAGATTCAATAATGGGCTCACTTCAAAACTGTCTCAAGGTTAAAAAACAAGAGACTTTTTGAAGCAATTCAATGATTACAATGGCCAAAATATTGCGACTGTGACAATTAATAAAAGGATACTCATCAAAACAGTTTAATATCTAAAGTTGACAGAGAATTTGGTACTTTTTATTGTGGTCTTTTGAGCCATATTCTATTGTGAAGAAACTATTCTGTCATTCTCAAGGGGTGGGGGTAGACAAAAGAAGAACAAAACAAACAAATGACCAACTTCATTTTTAAATAATTTTAACCACATTTGTCAACCTTAAATTTATATTAATACAGCTTAACAAACAAGGATAAAAACCAACATCTAATTATAGAAATTACAGTATAGTATCTTACAAATGTGTTCTTAGATATGAAAGTTCATAATATGGATATTTCTAAGTAAGGGAGCTTCTGTACAATGGAAACCTTAAGTTAATTACTGCTTCTTTGTTTTTTTGTTTTTTTTGGGGGGGGGGTATTCAAAAATCTTTGGAATTAAATCTCAGACAACTTAAACAATTCAATTTTCACAATCATCTGAATACAAGCAAGTTTAAATGTTAAAATAGAATCCAGGTCACACCATATCAACGTATTCTGAGATGACTTACCAAGGATTCTGAGGTAAGGATTTTTGGAAGATTCTTCAAGAAACAATTTTTCTCAGAGTCCCAACACATTCAATGTACACAAATCAGAGAGGATGGACCTTTATTGTGCCTAATGCCATACAGAGAGACTCAAACAGACTCCTTTTGTGCTAGTAATTCATGGGAGACAGAGAAAGGGAAGACAAAAAATATTTTCTTAAATATCTAATTATTGTTGGTCAAGAGAATGATAGTGTCTCTCTCTCTCTCTCTCTCATACATACATACACACACACACACACAAATATATTGGTCCACAGACAACAAATAGACAATGATAAATAACAAGAACAACAGGTAACTACTACTACTACTACTACTGCTGCTACTACTACAACAAACAGGTGTGGTATGCATGCAACTACTTAGAAAAAATACAGGTAAAGAGAATTGTGGACTGCTTAAGATAATAATGATAAACAACAAAGACAACAATGAAATTATAAGAAAATGAAAAAACTGGAGCTGAATTTTAAAGCTTCATTTCCACTACAAATTTTAATTCTGCATTGGTTTCAGTCTCCAGGAGAACGACCAATGCCAACCTAATGAACATCAAATCCCCAGTCTTCATAACTAAAAACTTTAATTTCTTTTTAAGTACAAATATTATTAATTCTTTTGTTCCCCTTTAAACTTTAGCACTGTAGGTAACAAAAAGGTTTGTCCTGTCAATATAATGCCAACCTCTTTAAGAATACTGCATTTCATGGTTGTGTTATGTCCTGCTATGGAAACAACATTGAACTTGACTGAAATCAACAAGGCTACTTAACATCTGTCTATATTTCTGGGATGAGATATTGTAATTATTTACACTATTAACATTGTCCAGACTTTGTCCAAGAACACATGGCCCAGTGGATAATGAGTTGACCCAAAGAGTTGTGATACTTGTCCACAGCAGAGGTGAACAAAAACTTGAAGATCTGAGTTACTAATGGGAAATAACTGAAACTAAGATATCCAGAAAAAAAATCTACTCTCATGGACTAAAAGGTTTCAGTTCGAAAATCCAACGTACATCACCTGAAGAAGGCCAATGTGTACAATGGCAGAAACGTTGTGAAGATAAGAACAGCCTGAACAAAGTAAATAGTGCAAGGCTACTGAAGTTAAGGGAACTTGAATACAGTAGAAAGAAGTAGCACTTACGAATAATACAGTTGCACTCGAAAGACACACAGGAAATCAACAGGCGAAGAATTAACATTATATATATATATGTTTCATGAGCTTTTCTCTACTTATATTTTATGAATTTAAGTGCAGTACTAGATTGGCAGGAAGGTTTCATTTTACAGTTGAAATAGCTATATATAACCATAAGTTCTATGCTAACAGTTTCTTGCTTTTTAGTCAAATTTGATCTTCAAAAATTTAAATGCAATGTCAATCATTATCTTTTGCCTTCTTAATTCCTATTCTTTTATTGTTCTCTCTCCTTAATGTTTTATTTTTCTCGTATTCTCTCCAATTCAGTAACCCCTTCTGTGTTAGTGATTTTATTGCCTTGCTTGGGAGTTATACAAGAGCTTATTTTAGTAAATAATTCTATTATATAAAAAGTAAAATCAACTATATTTCTATCAAATAATTTTCCCTGTACTTGTTAAACTATTTTAAAAGTAATATATAATTTAATTAAAAAAAAACATCTATTTCATAAAATTTTTTGTTTTAATCCTTAGTTTATAGAAATTCTATTTCATACAAAAACACCAAATTTCTTCAGAAAAAGAGCCTGGAATATGAACAGAATTAATAATCTCAGTGCAAGACTAGAACTAAAATTCTTCACAATGCTCATTTTGGCCAGCCCAATAACATTTATTTTGTGCTTGACAAAATTGAGAAAATAAGAAACCACTTTGCAATACTCTTGTTTTTAGAACTTCATCATGAAACTTAGCTGATTACTGGGACAGTGTTTAAGGGATTTGATCGATTTGTTTTCTACAGCTTAACCCTTTGCGGGATATTGCAAGAATATATTTTTTAGATTCTATGTATTTTTGGGAAGATGATAATAATTTAGTGATACAAGTTTTACTAATTAACCCATAGCTGGGGGAAGAAAAGGTGGATTTAATATACCTAATCAGAAATTGATAACCAAACAAGAAATTATAATGTGGATATAAAGTGGAGGAGCAATTCTATATTACAATCAATACATAAATTGAACTCTCACTTTGTGGACAGTAATTTCTATATATTTATATTACAGGGAATGTAAATAAATCTAAAAGACATACCTGTGTAGCTAATCAGTATTTGATTGATTCATTCATTTTCTGAAGCTTATCAACCCCTTGCAAGTTATTTAAAGCCAGAAAATATCTTTAGATTGTAAGAATACTTCTTTAGGAGGGGATAATGATTTAGTGATACAAGTGTTACTAATTAACCCATGGATGGGTGAGAAGAGGGGAGGGATTTATACATTTCCTAAGAGTATTTGCAAATAAGTGAATATAACCAACACAATGAGAATTGGAACTTGGATCTCCGATTAACAATTCCTAGCCAGTATTCATTACACCACCCACACATCCAAGCTTACCGCATCTGGTATTCCCAAGCGGTCACCCATCTAGGTACTGACCAGGTTTGACAGAGACTGAGGTTTGGGCTGAAAATTTCATCTTTTCACCAAACAAAAGAAACATAGCAAAGATCAATTTCTATTTAATCTAATCAAACTATTAATGACAAAACGTTGGAATCCTTATTAAAATAAAGCTTAGCTTTTATATGCCAGGCTGGGAGCATTGGTATCTTTCTTGGTCGTATTCCAGAAAACCAGGGTTTTTTTTGTTTTTTTTAATCAACTCATCCCAAGGAAGATGATAATGTCAGTAAGATGCAAGGGACTACTAGGAGCAAAAGAGAATGAAAGACTTGAGAAGGAACCAAAAACCCAATCCTAAACAGGAAACAAAGGATAAACCTCTACTCCTGTTCAAAAGACTGCATCATTACCCAGTTCACATTATTCTCCAAAGTTGTACACTCACACACCTGTCAGTATATCTTTATACTGGAATCATTCAAACAAACAAAAATATCTTTGGCAGTGATCCTTGGATTGTTCTTGACCCGAGGACTTTTTTTTTGTCTTTAACATATGAGGTGATACACTGGATTTTTTTCTGATCCATTAAGGTTTTCCAGGGTTTTTTTTTTTTTTTTTAATTTCTTGAGAATACACTGAACTGTTGAAACTGGAATTTGAAATTGCTCAACTTCGTAGCTTTTCACAGTTGGCAGCCACGTTCTTTAATCAGAGATTCTCATTAAGTTCTTTGATTTTGACCAATAGACTTCTCTCAAGAAATGACAAAGATTGTAAATTCTACTTTATTTTACCAAAGCCCTGAAGTGTACAATGCTGTACTAATTTTGGTAACATTCATTTGAAAAGAAGTATGGAACTCTCTAAGGGAGAAAAATCAAACCCAGTTCTGTGTATTCGTTATTTCTGTCCTGGTCTGGATAGGAATAATGTTTAATATTCCTTCTGTGATCAAATTGCAAATAATTTCTCGGTGAACTACAGTTTTTCTCATTACTCATTTCTTTCACTCTTTTTTTTTGGGGGGGGTGTCAGATTTGGGTCAAGATCTATGACTATTTGGGTCAGGAAATAAAACACAGCTTTAAAGAAGCACCTACACAGAGGCCCAACTCCTGACATCAGGGTGGGGAGTGCTATATTCTTGCTCATCTTGATCATTTATAATAATTAATAAAAGATAAAAAAAGTTTTGGGGACATTCTTGGTCTGGAGTGTATAATCTATAAACTTAAGAAAAAAAAAAAAATTATTTCAGGTTCCAAACCTGGGTCATGATCAGCTGAATAGAAAATGGTGGGCAATATAGAATTTTGAATATTAAAAAGGTATTTCAACAAGTGCTATCAAAAAAAAAAAAAAAAAAACTATATATCAAAACCATATGTAGTTTTAGCGGACGTGTTTCATTCAATTTGGCTAAAATTATTTACAGTGTTCCTATTGTCTTTTTTCCTTTATAAATATTGTCTTTTTCTACAGATTAATGCTGAGAAGTTTTTGCATATTAAGAATAACTGTGTGCCATTCCTATAAAAATATACCCAAAAACAACAAATATTTAGGTATTTTCCATAGTTTCGAGGAGGGTCATTAACATTCAAATAGTTCTTCAGATGAAATAAATTTATTTTTTTTAGAAATAAAATTGGCTAAACTGATTTATTTTTTGGTTGAGTTTATGATTAACAAACTTTTACCAAACAATTTTGGTGTAATTTTGAATTTACTATACAGGTTGGCAATGATGCAAAAACAGTTGGGAAATCCTGGCAGAAAACCATTCTTCTTGAAAATGATAGTGGAGTGGTTTTTTGTTGCCTTCTTCAGTTATGAACTTGGTTTTCTTTCTCCTAGACTAGCTACCACCCAAGGCTAGAGAGCCCAATCTGCACTGCTATATGATCCAAAGCTGGATGGGACACGAGATAGATTCTTGACTTTCTTTCTGAAGCCAAAAAAAAAACAAAAAACAAAAAACAAAAAAAACAAACTTCAATGTAACTTAATTAAATTCTAATTTTGGCAACCTACCCTCAATGTTAAGGTACTTTCTATTTATAGAATTTATATTATAATTTAAAACTGCCAATTCTCAGCAGACTTAATTATTGTTGCTATTGACTCTTATTAAAGTATCAAACACTCGTATGTCACTATGGCTAATAGAGTTAAGTGAAGATAAATAAAGTATTTTTTCTAGCTTATTCCTTAAAAACATTCAGTTTATAATTAACATTTAATAAACCTGGAGTTATCACCTTTCAACATGCAAAGCTCTTCTATGAATTGAGCCCTCTCAGTCACTGGTGTGTTTATTTGAAGAATAAAAAAATCTGCCTTCCTCTACTGGGCGCTGATAGGTCAGGGGTAAAATCTGACTGATGCCAAATCAGTTGGGTTTCAATCCAGGCTTGAGGCAATCAGATGTCTATCCAGAATGATGAGCTGTGATACAGCAAAACAGTGTGTATGATATTATATATATATATATATATATATATATATATATATATCACACACACTTAATTAAAAATTAAATGAATTAAGACTGATTAGAATGGAAATTGTTTTTTTTCTCCAAGTTAGTGCAGTAGTATGAAAATTCTTTAACAAAAATTGTGCTCTGATGTGCCAATTTTTCTGAGTTATAGTACCAAGAGAAGAAAGACAGACATTGGATCATTATAATATAGATTCTATCCAACATGTAATTACTACTATATCTACATCGATGTGCCATAAGTTAAAGGTTGGCAGTATGCAAAGGTAATATTAAGTGGCACCATAGTACCTTGAAATGCCTGGACCAAAATCTGTTGTGCTCTGATATCTGGTGAGTCAACATGAACACTAGCTAAACTGCTCATGTCAAGGTAATATGAATTAGAGTTCAAATGAACCATGACAGTGTCAGACAGATGGGGTATTCAATTTCTGAAATTGTAGGGACACTTGATATCCCTTGATTTACATTGCCACAAGTGTTCTAGGAATATCTGATGAGAGGCATTATTGGGTACCATGAGCAGCTCAGGTCTTAATGATCATGATGAGATCTGTCTTGTTATGCATTAACAGACAAGCAACACTGGCAAATATTACACCCATACTCAATGCAGGAGATACCAGATGCATATCCAGCAGATCAGTGCAGTGTTTTTTAGCTTTCATGGTATATGGGAGCAGAAGATCCACTGTTAACACAACACAACCAGATACAGCACTTCACCTGGGGTTGTGATGTCAGTAACTGAATTCTGAAGAACTAGCAACATGTGGTAGGGTCTGAGGATTCTTGGTTCCATTGTTTTAGGATAATGGTAGGATTTAGTTGCTACTCAGATACCATGTAGCCATGGAAACCAGTTGTCAACAGGGTACCATGCAAGCTGGTGGTTTTTCTATAATGGTATCAAAATGTGTTCATGTGGCATGGGTTGGGTTTGCTGATACATCTAAACCTGGTAACCATTTGTACACATTCAGGAGTTCCATGTACTCCAAAACTCCTGTATGCCAGCAGAATAATTAATCAAGTTATCAGGTATAAGATGCCCAGAATTTGAAGAGTATTTTGGAAACTCAACAAATGATATGGCCAACACATCTGCGAGACTCGAGTTCAATTGAATGTGTAAAGAGCAAGAAAGAGAATGAGAGAGAGCGAGAGCGAGCAAAGCACCAGAGAGAGAGAGAGAGAGAGAGAGCGAGAGCGAGCAAAGCACCAGAGAGAGAGAGAGAGAGAGAGAGAGCGAGAGCGAGCAAAGCACCAGAGAGAGAGAGAGAGAGAGAGAGAGAGAGAGAGAGCGAGCAAAGCACCAGAGAGAGAGAGAGAGAGCGAGCAAAGCACCAGAGAGAGAGAGAGAGCGAGCAAAGCACCAGAGAGAGAGAGAGAGAGCGAGCAAAGCACCAGAGAGAGAGAGAGCGAGAGCGAGCAAAGCACCAGAGAGAGAGAGAGCGAGAGCGAGCAAAGCACCAGAGAGAGAGAGAGAGCGAGAGCGAGCAAAGCACCAGAGAGAGAGCGAGAGCGAGAGCGAGCAAAGCACCAGAGAGAGAGAGCGAGCGAGCAAAGCACCAGAGAGAGAGAGCGAGCGAGCAAAGCACCAGAGAGAGAGAGCGAGCGAGCAAAGCACCAGAGAGAGAGAGCGAGCGAGCAAAGCACCAGAGAGAGAGAGCGAGCGAGCAAAGCACCAGAGAGAGAGAGAGCGAGCGAGCAAAGCACCAGAGAGAGAGAGAGAGCGAGCAAAGCACCAGAGAGAGAGAGAGAGAGCGAGCAAAGCACCAGAGAGAGAGAGAGAGAGAGCGAGCAAAGCACCAGAGAGAGAGAGAGAGAGAGAGCGAGCAAAGCACCAGAGAGAGAGAGAGAGAGAGAGCGAGCAAAGCACCAGAGAGAGAGAGAGAGAGAGCGAGCAAAGCACCAGAGAGAGAGAGAGAGAGAGCGAGCAAAGCACCAGAGAGAGAGAGAGAGAGAGAGCGAGCAAAGCACCAGAGAGAGAGAGAGAGAGAGAGCGAGAAAAGCACCAGAGAGAGAGAGAGAGAGCGAGAGGAGATGCTGCAGAGAGAGAGAGAGCGAGAGGAGATGCTGCAGAGAGAGAGAGAGCGAGAGGAGATGCTGCAGAGAGAGAGAGAGCGAGAGGAGATGCTGCAGAGAGAGAGAGAGCGAGAGGAGATGCTGCAGAGAGAGAGAGCGAGAGGAGATGCTGCAGAGAGAGCGAGAGGAGATGCAGCAGCAGAGAGAGTAGAGCAGCAGCAGAGAGTAGAGCAGCAGCAGAGAGTAGAGCAGCAGCAGAGAGTAGAGCAGCAGCAGAGAGTAGAGCAGCAGCAGAGAGTAGAGCAGCAGCAGAGAGTAGAGCAGCAGCAGAGAGTAGAGCAGCAGCAGAGAGTAGAGCAGCAGCAGCAGAGAGAGTAGCGCAGCGGCAGCAGAGAGAGTAGCGCAGCGGCAGCAGAGAGAGTAGCGCAGCGGCAAGAGAAGTGAGAGAAAAAGAGAAGAGCGTCATAGAGGGAGGGTGAGAGAAAAAGAGAAGAGCGTCATAGAGGGAGGGTGAGAGAAAAAGAGAAGAGCGTCATAGAGGGAGGGTGAGAGAAAAAGAGAAGAGCGTCATAGAGGGAGGGTGAGAGAAAAAGAGAAGAGCGTCATAGAGGGAGGGTGAGAGAAAAAGAGAAGAGCGTCATAGAGGGAGGGTGAGAGAAAAAGAGAAGAGCGTCATAGAGGGAGGGTGAGAGAAAAAGAGAAGAGCGTCATAGAGGGAGGGTGAGAGAAAAAGAGAAGAGCGTCATAGAGGGAGGGTGAGAGAAAAAGAGAAGAGCGTCATAGAGGAAGGGTGAGAGAAAAAGAGAAGAGCGTCATAGAGGGAGGGTGAGAGAAAAAGAGAAGAGCGTCATAGAGGGAAGGTGAGAAAAAGATTAGCACAAGTGAAAGAAGGAGAGAAAGAAAAATGTAAGAGAGACCAAAAGAACGCAAGAGAAAAATTTATAAGTACCAGTCAGTACTTTCAGAAATGTTATTATTTTTTTTTCCTTTACTTATATATATATATATATATATATATATATATATATATATATATATATATAATTTTTAATATCCCCAATGGAATTTCATAGTTTATCATTTCTAACCAAGATGAAAGAACAGAAACACTCCCAAATTCTATCTTATTTACCAACTACCCAGTAGGTCAAGGCCTGCCTGTACTGACTAAAAAGCTTGTGGCTGTATGTATCCAGATAAACAGGTTTAAAAGGGACTTCAGATCTACAAGGACCCACGTGAAATTGTTCAGAAAAACACAAGAAAAAAAATTAGACTACAATTAATTTAAAAATTTCCAGTTCCTTCTAAGTAGACAATTAACTCCTTATCTTCAAGATGTAATCATCCATATCTAGTTAAAAGATACACACACACACACACACACACACACACACACACACACACACACACACAGACAGAGATGAGTTTCTGTAGAATTTCATGACAGTTTGTAAAATATTTAACACTTTATGGGCCTAAAAGTCTATAAAAAAAGAAATCATCTTCACTCAGTTCTCATACTGTTGGCTTTCAAATAAATTGAAGACATGCTTATTAAAATCTTGGAAATTAAAAAACCTCCCCACCACCAACTCCACCAACCACACAAATTTATTTGAACTCCATCTCCTGCTTATCAAAATCCCACAACAAATGAATGTCCACTGAACTTGATTGTATATTATAAAAATTTTCTATGACCATAAAAAAAAGTCAGAAATATTGTCTTTAATTGTCTTTTTAATTTGTCTCTAGACCCTTTTTTGCCTTCTATGAGAATGGCTGATGCTAACCTCTGGAGTGGGTGGAGTGGATACATTGCACTTTTTCAGGATAATATTTAGCTACTAGGATTTCAGCTACTAGGAAAGTCAAGTTACTTTGTTGTTCTAGATAATTTTTCTTGCCAAAAATCTACCTTAAACATATATCTAGCATTTATTCATGCATTTGAATATTGCTGCTACATCTTATCTGGTGGTTCTTCTATGTATTTAGAGATTCTTGATAAAATGCAAAGAAGAATCTGCAATGTTATCAGTCCTGACTTGGCATCTTTGCTTCATTCACTTTCCCTCTGCCATAATGTAACTTCCCCCTGCCTTTTCTATAAATATTTTCATGGTAACCATTCTGATGAGCTTTCTTATTTGATACTTCAACTTTACAAATTTAAACACAGTACTAGATTGTCAGCTCGGTCATCATTTTACAGTTGAATGGCTAGATGTAACCCTAAGTTCTATGCTCACAGTTTCCTCTCTTGCACCTCTCGTCTGTAGAACTCTCTTCCTATAGCTGAGCACCTTCACAGGACTAACAATTTATAGCCTTCTTTGGAGATCAATTTAAACCACATCCTCCTGGTATCAGTTTAAACTTTAGCATGAAACAGACTGTTGCCTTTGGTTATTGACGTCAATATATATATATATATATATATCACACACAAATATGAACTACAATTAAAATATTTAACAAACATATCCACATTATGATGTAGTATCTAAAATTTGTAGTTTTAATCACTCATTTAAAAAATTTAAATATCCCCAAATTTTATATATATATATATATATATATATATATATATATACACACACACAATTTGGGGATATTTCAATTTTAAACACGCACAAATATATATATATATGTGTGTGTGTGTGTGTGTGTGTGTGTGTGTGTGTGTGTGTGTGTGTTAAAGGTTGTTCCAATAACTTGGACCGATTTAAATGTGAATTAAGTTTAAGCATCTAGTGATTTTTTCTTTATCTTTCAGATTTGGCAGACATTTGGGCGATATTATTTTTCACACATAATTGCCATGACTTAAATAACATGATCCAATAGAGAAATAAATAAATTTTCACTAATAACACTGATTTATTTACTGCTGATTTTGATCCATCTTAATGAAACACCCTTTCGTATATATTTCATCTTTATATGATGCCACTAATTTTAATGGTGAAAGTGTTTTATTAGATTACGTTTTTTTTGGGTTTTTTTTAACAATTTCAAAATATCTTGTGATATTATTTTTTGATTGGTCTAATATATGGCACTTAAATTTTCAAGTATAATCGTCTCAGTTACAATAACCATTCTAAGATTGACTAACTCATTGTCTCTTTGGAACAGTTTCAAACACAAAGTGAATGTTTTCTTTTCCTGTTTCATATTGCAAAGGTTAAGACAAATAAAAATGCAACTAGTATCATTTATTTGACTGATTTTTACCAGATAAGTTTCCACCTCAGATAAAATAGAATGTCAAAAATGTATTTATTATATCCCCACCAAATGGACAATTATAATTTTTCTTGTACAATGGGTTGAAAAATAAAATAAAATTATATCAAAATTTAAGAAAATTTACACCACTTTTTTTTTTTCTTTTTTTGTCAAATGACAAGCCAAAAAATGATTTTGATTCTTATCTCAGATCAATTACATGACATACATGGTACATGACTGGGCAATCATGTCTCTTACAATTCATGATTGACTAGGCAGAAGATTTACATGCAGTAGTCTGACATTTCTTTCTGCAGTAAACTGGTTGCCAACCAAGGCTATGCTATTCAACACACAGCTTGGGTAAAAAGAGATGAATTCATACTTTTCTCAAGGGTATTTGTGCACAAGTGAATGTAATGAACTTGACTGGGATTCAAAATCAGCTTTAATTTTGCATTCCAAGCTGATCACACATCCGATTCTTATTTACTTACGTCTTAATTATTCTTTATCCCCACTTCACTTTAATTATATAATTTAAATAAAAACAGACGACTTTAAGGTTCCATGTAATAAATTATTTCACCACAGCCCTTTTAAAGGACTGCGGATCATCAGACTTTGCTTCCAAAGGTTGAAACAAAAAACCTTTGGAAGTAAAGTCTGATGATCCGCAGTCCTTTAAAAGGGCTGTGGTGAAATAATTTATTACATGGAACCTTAAAGTCGTCTGTTTTTATTTAAATTATTTGCTCTGGATTTACATTGAGCTCTCTGGATTTTATCCTCCTTGAGTCTACCCATAAGGATAACATAGTTTTCCATAAACTATATATATGTGTGTGTGTGTGTGTGCGCAGTAATGACACAGTATGGTAATCCATATGGAATAGAGATCCAGGAAGAGCTCTATGTCAAAAGACAGAGCAAAATTATTATTAATTAAAGAATATCAAACACTTAAAATCCCATAAGTAATAATTTTTATTTCATGAGAGCTCTAAAAAAAAAAAAAAAAAAAAAAAAAAAAAAACAGCAACTCTCAATCTTCAAGACTTACAAACAAATCACATTTTTTTGTTTTGTAGGACTTTAAGATTGAGAGCTGCTTTTTTTTATTTATTTTTTTTAGAGCTCTCATAAGATAAAAATTACTACCTATAGGATTTTAAGTGTTTGAATATTCTTTATTTTATATACATCAAATGTATTCAGACAGTGAACCTCTGTTAAAAGAATAAACAGTAAAGGATGAGGAATAAAGGATAAAATTTCCTTCCTTCATTTTCCAGTCCTGGGATATCATCTTCCCAAAACTGTAGAATGAAGAGTGAAGTAAAATTGGGGGGAAAAAGCAACTGAAAAATTAAGATAAAGATAAATACTGGTCAAAATTAATTCTTACTCCATTTACAATATTCTTCCCATTCCTATTATGTCTAGAAACTTATTTTTAAATATTTCTCCTTTTAATAAGATATGATTTCTAAGGAATTAATAGGTTTTATTTATAATCCCACATTAGTATGTACACACATTTGAGTAAAACTTTCCCTTTTTCCATCCCAATACCTTAAAAAAAAAAATATATATGCAAATTTATTTCTACCAGTTTCAAGGGAGCCAAAATTACTTAAATAGGTAATTGAACTTTGCTGGGCTGTGAAAACTTTCCATGGCCAAAGGCTCTAAAGCAATGATTGCCAACCAGTGGACCACAGACCATTGGTGGTCCATGAAAAATTTTTGATCGTCTGCAGAAAAATTAGGACATCATTTCAATTTTTATGAAGCTTCAGATTTAAAAATGGCTAGTAACAAAACTTATGGATGGTATATATGTTGAAGACTTTATGTAATCTCTAAATAAACACAAGTACACAAATGTGACATCATCCAGCCATAACATGACTTGCAAACTTTGAATTTTCAATTTGCGTTATGTAAATAATTACACTACAACTTTGTTACCTTTAATGGGTGCATTTTATATTAATAAAATAAAAGTTTTCCAATTATCATTATATAAATGTATTTACCTTTTCTTTTTTTTTCTTTTAAAAAAAAAAAAAAAAAAAAAAAAAAAAAAAGGAATTCATATCCATGGTCCGCTAAATTTAAAATTATACATTTACTGGTCCATGACAAGAGGTTGGCAACCACTGCTCTAAAGCACACCTAGCCAGTTGATGGTTTTCTTTAGGAGGCAGGATCAGACTTTGCCAGAAGGCACATTTTCTTTATTAAGACTCTCAAATGCACAAGCCAGCAGACATAAATTTAAACTATTTAAAAAAAAAAAAAAAAAAACAGACAGGAATATCTACTCAAACACATGTCTCTTATGAATATAACCTTTGATATAATATGAAATATAGATACAAATTAATTATCAAATTATATTATTTTGCAAACCTCAGATTTGTATTTGTTTATATTTATTTACTTAAGTCTGAAAATTTCTCATTCCATATTTAAAAAAAGAAAAATGTAACAATTCTATGTAAGTAAAAAAAAAAAAAAAAAAAAAAAAAGCAATTCATCATCCAGGGAGAAACAATGCAATGGTAAAAAAAAGAAGTAACAATACATCAGCTACCATTCAATTATCTCAATTCTACATCTCTACAATATAAACACATTACTCAAATCTAGACAGTTCATATTTTCTTTTTTCTTTTCTTTACATCTGTTTTCTAACAGTGAATAATAGTGCAGAGAAATGTGAAATTCAATTATAAAAAAAGACGACTGGAAAGTGTAAATCAAAAAAAAAGGTGACATTGAAGAATTTAAAAAAAAAAAAAAAAAAAAAAAAAAAAAAAGACAAAAGGAGTGGGGGTGGAAGAAAAAGAGAGAGGAGGAAAATAATTTACAAAGACAATATTAAATAATCAATAAAAAGTGAATATAAAATTAAAATAAATAAGATAAAAAAAAAAAAAAAAGAAAATTCTAATACTTACCAGCATCGTTCTTAGAATCATCAATATCAGGTTGGCTGCTATCCTGGTCTTTAGAGGTTTGCTTTTCAATGGCTAAAGAGTTGCGAGAACTGTGGTGGACAGGAGGTGTTAGTGCAGTATTTTGCATGTGGTTCATAACAGACATCTCAATGTATTCTTCCTTGTCACTAGATTAAAATATAAAAAAAAGGAGACTAATGAGTGTTTTGGGGGAGCTGAGCAGATATGAGTGGGGTTTTTTTTTTGGGGGGGGGGCTGAGCACATATGAATGTTTGGGGGGCCCAAGTAAGATTTGTGTTTTGCACTATTCAAATTTGATGACACACTCATGGCCGAGTCTGTATCAGTCAGATTAAATGACAGTTTCTCCTGCCAAGGGGGCCGTGGGTTCAAATCCTGCCATATAGCACATATAAATAATAAGATTTCTTGAATATTAAGGCCAGTAGATAAAAAATATATAAACAGAGCATCCATTCAAATATGAGACATCAAAAACAGTGAGAAATTCAATTAAAATAATTTTGGCAAATTATTTTACACAAGAGTTCTATGAGAAATACGGCTATTTCTAAAGAAGAGATGAATTTTTATTCATTAATCCAACAGATTTTATCACTTTAAACATTATTTTTAGTGGATACCCAAATTGTTGAATAGAAGCTCTATTTATTAACCAGTTATATTTATTTATTTTCATCTACTCGACTGAATATTCAAAACTTCTTATTAAAGAAAAATAAGTGCTCTCCAGCAAGATTTGAACCTGCATCCTCCTGGACAGAGGAAACCATAGTCAGATCTGATGTACATTAGACAGTCTCAACCACAAAGTGCATCAATGATCAAGCAAAGTTGAATTTTTTTCTTTTTATGTGCCATGTCCTTTCAGGACATAGGCAATCATGGCTCTCCACCTCCCTCTATCCCTTGCAACTCTCAACAAGTTCCTTCCCTCTGTCTTCCTCCATCATGCCATGTTCTGTCATCCACTTGCTTAAGTCCGTCAGGTATGTCACGTGTTGTTTTCCCTTGTGTCTCTTTCCCTCTGTTCGACTCATGAGTATCAGATTCTTCAGGCCCTCCTTCCTCATTATGCATCCCAAAAACTTCTTCCTGATATTAAGTATAAGCCTCCTCCTTGTTTGCAACTTCTTTAAGATCTTATCATTGCTCACATGCTCAGTCAATGATATCCTTAGCATCTTTCTGTAGAACCACATCTCTATTGCCTTGAGTGTCTTCTTCATCTTTGGGGAAATCGTCCAACATTCACTGCGGTAAAGAAGGACAGATGTCACATCAAAGTTCAGTATTCTTTTCTTTGTTACCAAAGATATCCTCCTGTCTCGCAGTACTCTGCCAAGCTTTTGGAATGTCATTGGCCATCCCAATACGCCTCAAAGTGAATAGTGCCTTGTAAATGCAAATCTTTCTCAGACTCTCATAATATACAATCTGTTCAGTTTTGTATCATAACATAAACAAAGCAATTTCTAAAAGAAGTAATGGATTTTTATCTATTAATCTGACAGATTTTATTTATTAAATGTTATTTTTAGTGGATACCCATATTTGAGTAGATGCTCCATTTATTTCTTAATGTATTTATTTTATAGTTATTTAACATTAGGACACAAAACTGAGCAAACATGAGCGTTTTGAGAAGCAGGGCAGACATGCATACTTGATTGTGGGGGCTGAGCAGATATGAGTGTTTTGGGGGAGCTGAGCAGATGAGTGTTTTTTTGGGGGGGGAGCTGAGCACATATGAATGTTTGGGGAGCCCAAGTAAGATTTGTGTTTTGCACTATTCAAATTTGATTGACGACACACTCATGGCCGAGTCTGTATCAGTCAGATCAAATGACAGTTTCTCCTGCCAAGGGGGCTGTGGGTTCAAATCCTGCCACAGAGCACATATAAATAATAAGATTTCTTGAATATTCAGGTCAGTAGATAAAAATAAATATAAACAGAGTGTCCATTCAAATATGTGTCATCCACCAAAAATAACATTTAAGAAATAAAAATATTCCAATAAGCATCTCTCTGATTTCAAACTCTTGGTGTTAGGATCAGCATTAGGTTTGTCTTTTAACCCTACCCCAAGGCTGGAAAGTGAAGACTGGGCAGCTCCAGCCAAGATATGGCAGTAATACTCCATTTTTGGTCTGATCTGACTTTTGGTAGGCAGAAGGAAGCAACTATTTTCTAAGTGTCTTTAGTGATGGATCATGTATATGACTTTCACTTGAACTTTAGTCCCAATATGCATTCAAAGCAAGGAACCTCATTAAGAGTACAACCGTTCATCAAACTGAACTAAAAGTAAAGAGCAATCAGATTTTAAAAATCAAATCTTATTTATTTTATATCGCTAATGAAACAAGTTAAAAAAAATATTAACCCTATTCTAGGTTGGTTATTTTGGAATTGTGAAAAGGAGGAGGGGCATTTTTAAGATGAAGATGAAGAAGGAAGAAGAAGATTGTGGATTTAGAATTATCAAGGAACCTCAAACCCCGATAAGCCCACCCCGGTTTTAGTCAGCGTCCATATAAGCAGAGTCGCAGCGAGTGAAAAGCATTTCCAGTTCAGTTGGAGAGTTTTTGGCAGTCACCTCGCAGAACAGCTGACTAAGATTCATGCAATTCTTGACCTCAACTTCTAACCAAGAACAATTCATTTTTGAAGAACGACTTAGACCAACACCACCAAAAGTTTTATGAATATCGCCTGAAGATACACCAAAACCAGTTTCTTAAAGAACAAACAACTTAAGATGTTAAGACTCGCCTAACAAACACAAAGTGTCACGAATCTATATAAGCGGGTTGTTGGTAAGACGCAGTCCTGTATTCAGCAACCAGATATAAAATATTGTTATCCTTTTTAACACATTTGAACTTTTCGAGTTATTATTTTATTTTATTTTACATATACTTGTGCGGTGTTCCCCTTGTCCGGACTCAGCTTGCATTATGGCCCGGCGACTGATTGATTTCGTCTGCCTAAGATCAAATCACAACGTGGGTAGGTTAGACTAGAAATCAAAACAGTTACTTCGGTAACCAGACGTTGGAGGCGAGCTGGGAACGACAAGGCTGATACCGAATCTAACCAGATTCCCATCCGAATCACTAAAAGGTTAGAACATCACATTTGGTGCTGCGACCAATACCAAGCTAGTTGATCGTCACAGGGCAGGATAGCACGACGGACATGGCCAGGCAGACGTCACATTTGGCGCAGCGACACCGGGGGACGTCACAATTGGAAAGACGTAATAATTAAAATTCTTTTAAAAGACAGAGCAAAAGAAAGAAAAAAGTGTTGGTGTAATATTTGTGTATTCATTGTACATGAAACTCATTCATGTTTATATATGACATTTAGATCAAACAATGAATAGGAAACAAAGATTGGAAGGGATAAGGGAGAGAATAAGAAGATACAGACAATGAGTAAGAAAAGTGGTTTATTGATTTGTTTTTTTTGTTGTTTTTTTATTTTTTTTTTCTATAGCTTATCAACACTTTGTGGCTTATATAATTTGGAGTGTAATTTCTTTTTTCTTTTTGTGAATGAATATTGCATAAACAATTTTTTTTCAGATTGACAATAATTTTTCCAGATACACATCCTACTATTTAACCCATAACAGAATTCAACTCTGCAATTTCTCATTCAAGGCCACTTTCCATTACACCATCCACACATCCATGAGAAAACTGAAGATTTACAATATTATAGATATTACTTATCAACACCCATAGAATTTTCATAGGCCCAACTCGTTAAAGAATTGACCGATTCGTTTTTTATGGTTTATCAACCTTTTACAGGTTATTTAAAGAGAGAAAATACTTATTTTTTTTAAATTGTAAACATTTTGGGGCGATAATTATTTACTGATACAAGTCTTATTAGTCTATTATTACCACAGCTGGGGAGAGAAGAGGTGGATTCCTACCTTTCCCAAGACTATTTACACGTTAGTGAGTATAACAAACCTGACTGGAATTGGAACTATTCTCTGATTTCCAATTTCAAGTCATTATCCATTACACCACCTGTGCAACCAAACTTACAGCACCTGTGCAACCAAACTTACAGCACCTGGTATTCCCAAGAGATCACACATCTAGGAACTGACCAAGTTCATTGATGCTTAACTTTGGTGATCATACGGGAACCAGTGTTTTGTTCAAGAATTATTCTACTTGAGACAAACTGAAGTTTTCATATACAATGTTAAATGAGAATCTTGCCCAACAAACAGAGTGACAGCACTTTTCACCAAACAACAGAAAAAATGTTCAGTGAAGGAGAAATTTCAAAAAACTTGTATAATGCCCAAAAGTTAAATCCACTTTGGCAGGAAAGGAAATAAACATCTATTAAGCTGAGGAGTAGGTGTCTAATTTGTTAGTCAAGGATGGTGAGTTCAATCCTAGGTAGGAGTTTAAGAGTTAGCATAGTTAATACAATCAATCAAGAACTTGTTTTTAATCCCGAGCAAAATCATATTACTTACCTATTTCCACCATTCTTGTTTTCACTTTTAGCACTGGAGCGCCTCGAACCAACCTTGCTCTGAGAAGCATTCTTCTCTGCAAACTTGTCGAGAGCCTCTTCAAAAACTTCAGAGGTGTCGAACATGTGATGGAGTTTGTAATTGATAGCTTTCACACTGGCAAATACAACTCCCACCACACCGCAGTACACCATCCAAACAAAAATTGAAGTGGCCACAGTCTGAAAAAGACAAGATATAAGGTAGTGTTAATTTGAAAGCATCACAAAGAGAAAAAGAAACTAAGGAAAATTAAAACAGTGTGAATTGGCTTACAGCAAAACAAAAATATAAAACAGCATACTGCAAGTATTATAGTCAACTTTAAATCATGTCATCTTTGGCTTCAATTCTGCAGAACCCAATACTACATTATAGATTACATCTATAATGAACATTTTTTTTTTTATCTCCCTTTATTTTATGAGGAACAGAAATTGTTGCAGCATACATGAGATAGACTAATGTTTCTTACCCAGTTTTCATGAGGCAGATAAAACTAATCTTGACTGTGCAAAGAGGCCTGAAATTATTGCCAACCACCTTCAGATACTACAGAAGCCATCAACCACCACCAAGAGAAACTAATACACCTATTAACCAAAACAGACCTTTTCAGACCACTGCAACTACTAACATGCACTACTAAAATATCATAGACAAGCTTACTGGGTACTGCAGAATAACCTCCATCTGCAACCTCCACAATCTAAAGTACAGAAAAATGAGATAATTTTCTTATTTTCTCTAACTAATAGAAGAAACAAGTCACCACAAAAAAAAAAAAAAAAAAAAGGCAACATATATAATACCGACAATATAAAAAAAAAACACATGAATGTGCAACACTTTTTATATTAATCGTAGATAATGACAAGAAGAAATACACTGTTCTAAGACACAAATACTTCAAAGCAAACCTTCTCGAAGTGCAGGTCACAACCTACTAAGTGGATGTAAAAATTCAATGGGGCTGCCATGAGTGCTACTGGGAATTCTTTTAATATCATATTCACACTTTAGCATCATTATTTGGTTGTCATTCCAACTTTTCATTTAAAAAAAAAAAAAAAAAAAAAAAAAAAAACTGTACATTTGCATGGCTGGCCACTCATTTTCAGAGTATGTCTATCCGTTGGGGTGACTAACTAATCCCTACTGCAGAGGACCTGCACAGGCACATTTAAGTTTGTTCAAGAACCACAGAGCCAACTATACAGAGTAAGTCTTAGTTACTGTTTGTAAGAGGGCGCACATAATGTGACACATGATCAACAATTTGAACAAGGCAAAACAGTTGATTATAAGGACTTCATGTTGGCTCAAGTTTCCAGGCACTTTCCGATGATGCCACACACCAATATTATCAAGCAAACCTAGGTTTCATGACCAAAATGATAACATTTTAACCACTCAGACATATGATTTAATAACAACCCTACCAAAAAAGAATCCAGTCATATTTAAATAATTCCCAAACAGTTCCTATTTTAATTTCCACTTCACATGATTACAAAACAACCACAACAACTCCATCTCTCCACAGGATTTCAGAAAACAGAAAAGCACCATTGTTTGCTATCATATTTACCTTCATACTAATAGATTTTTATTACAAGTTATTTTAATTTGCAATTTATTTTCTAGTTTCTGCATCATAGACTCAGATGAAATTTTAAGATAAAAAGATACTTAGAGTGGGCCGCCTTCAACAAATTAATTGTAAAACATGATATGTAGATATGCTGTGTAAAATTTAGTGAAATGACAGGAGTTTCTTTTACCAAATAAAATGTGTTGCAACAAATTTATTTTAACAAAAAGAGGCTTAAAAAATGACTTGGAAAGCTTTCTTGAAACCCAGGGAAAAGTTAGCATAAATAATACAGTGACAAAAAATTTGCAAAAAAAAAAAAAAAAAAAAAATTAACAAAAAAAAATTACAAAAACAAAAAATAAATAAAAAAAATTAAAAAAATAAAAATAAATAAATAAAACAATTTTTTTAAAATATAAAACAAAGCCAAAAGATATGAACTCAATTTTTAAGTGTTTTGTTTCTTATTCTAACCATGACACTCTCATGAGGACAAGGGTTAGGGAACAACTATTTTTTGTTTTTTTTAGTTTTTTAAAATAACAGCAGGAGAGCATACAAAAGTTTTAACATTCAACGCATGATTGCAAAGTACATTCCAACATTTGAAAGTCTAATATCACTTTAGAAATCATGAACTGACAACACAAATAAAGCTAAAATATAATAAAAATAAAAATGTTGTTACACATTATTTAGCACAATAAAGTTTTTAAGAACAAGCCATTTGTAAACTGGAACCAATCCTAATAAGAATTCAACAGTGAATAATTACTTTTTATGCTAAAATATTCACCACTTTCTTTTTCTTTTTAAAATGGTGAGCAGGGTTTATTTTTGAGAGTGAATATTTACACCTCCATAAGTGCAGAGTTTCTTTTATTCAGAAAAAAAAAAAAAGTAAATAAATAATAAATAATAAATTAAACTATAGATCAACAGTATCCAACCACTGGGCTGGACCATTTGGTAACTGGCTGCACCTTAAGAATAAAAACTTTTTTGTTACATTGTTGACTATTACAGTCTTGTTTACACTATTTTGTTATGCGTATGATCGACACCGCCCTAGCCCATGGAAAAATTGTCTTGTTGGGGACCACTACTATAGATGAATAGAGAACTGATTAAACTCAAACACACACACACACACACACACAAAAAAAAAAAAAAAAAAAAAAAAGAAGAAAAAAAAAACACAGAAAATCTTTATTTGATTTTAAGCTTTGCTATTACATTCTTTTAACTTTTTGATCTTTGCATAATTAAAAATATTACAGTTTTCAATGTACTCTTTTTCCAATGTGCCTCAATTGCTGTCCTGTCACTGTCAATATTAGGCAAAATAGTTTGGAATTTTCCTTTTTAATTTTTTTTTTTTTTTTTTTTTTTTGTTTGTTTACATAGCAGGACATAACACAACAAAGTTGAGCAAGTGGAGCTGTTATCCCGGGGCATGGATTGTGGAACAAGAACAACAGGCTCAATTCTAAACTCCCTGATGCAGTGTTTCTCAACCCTTTTAACTTCAGGGTGTACTTGTAAAATAAACTCTGGATTACACTTTCAATTTTAACCTTTACCATGCTGAAGACGAAAACTGTTGTAGAATCCTCTCCCTTTGCTGCTCTAGGCGCATTCTGTCGCCTTGAGACAATTGTTATAAATAAACATTTGTCAACTGTTATTTCTGGTATTTTAAGCTGGAAATCACCTACTACTGCTTTGAAATGAGGCTAAACTTCTGTTTTTCCAATGCAATATTGAATATTTCAACACTACACGAGGTGTAACATCGATTAAATGCAGGCTAATTTTTTCACAATTTTTTGTAATGATAAATGACTGCATCAACATCCAGCGAAGCCGTTACTCAGAAGTTTTTTTGTTTTTTTTTTCATATTTGGACTCTGATGATGATTTTAATAGTGAAATATTCAAAGATAATAACCACACGTTACTCCATGGGTGAAAATATTGATGACCAGTAGCGGATATCATCATCCATGGCTGACTAATTTTATGGAAGCTACTAGAAACAATTGATATACCTGATAGCTTTTCTAAATTATTTCAATCAACGAGACAAATAAATATGCTAGTCAGGTGAAAGAAAGACCAAACCAATGCTGGTGTCTTCTCGTATGTAAACACAAGGAAGCACATCACTTTCTGACAAAATGATAGCCTTCTTAACCATTTTGCTTCTTATAAAGTTGAAGTATGTTAAATTGTTAATGCATTTGTTTTTTTTTGTTTTTTTGAGTTTTTTTTTTTCAATGTCAAAACATGCATGCAAAACATAATGCATTACATCAAAATATTACTCATCCATTCTTTTGTTAGTATACAAAAAATAAAATCTATTCACACAATACAAAGAAAGTTATAACAAATTTAAAACAGTAAATGTTTGTTTTTGTCCCCTCAAAAAAAAATTCCCAAAGATTACTAGTACAGTTTTCATTTAAACAAATTTATGAAGAAACCTGTTTATTTTTTTGTTTTTTTTTTTTGACAGATTTGAATCAGTTAAGGAAGGCCAAAAGGATTATCCACTTCTCCTTAAAAATTAAGAAATTTAGCATCCACTTTAAAATATCAAATGACAAAACCTTGACTTAGACATGTGCTTGGTATTTTTTAAAAATAAAATTTTTTTTTTTTAAGTTAAAAATATTTCAAATTACTCTTAACTTGGGGAGCCCCTGACTATCTTTCAGGAATTTTAGTACCTTGAAACACACTAATTGAGAAATGCTGTACTGATGATTACCCAGATTGACAGGACACCTGAAGAAAGCCAGAGAATACAATGTCCGAACCATTAATAACAATGACGAGAATATTAATCCAACCATAAATAATGTAAATAACTCCTCATCCCAGAAATTTGGACAAAAACCTTGCTAGTCTGATAAGTCAAGTTGCAGGATTATCAATTCTGTATTTATTAAAAAACAGGAAAATATTGTTAGAGACAAAGAAAAAAAAGTACTGAACTGTCAGGTCAATGCTGGACAATCACTTCACAGATGAAGAGATTTGAATCAACCAAAATGTGGTGCTACAGAAGGATGCTGAGAATACCATGTACCAAACATACAAGTAATGACAAAATCTTATAGACAATGGCAACAAGAAAGGCACTTATAGCTAACATCAGAAAGAGACAATTGGAATTTCTAAAGTAGATCATAAGGAAAGAAGGTGTGAAAAATTTAATAGTCACGGGACAGATTAAAAGTAAGAGAGAGAGAGAGGAAAGCAACATATTATATACTTGGTGAATTTGAGTGATGGCAAAAAGATAAAATCTATTAAGAGCTACAAAGAACAAGAACAATGATCATCAACATCCTGAAGGGACATAATATATAGAAGTTCATCTATAAATGTGGACAGAGGTCAGAAGGGGTTGATAGAATGAAATCAATACAATTGATAGAATGAAATCAATACAATTTATGCTGTGTTTTTCCTTTTGTCACGGAAATGTCATCCAACGCTATTTTTTTCTCTAAATATTTTTCTTAGATAAATAGGTTACAAAAACAGATTATATATATATGTGTGTGTGTGTGTGTGTGTGTGTGTGTGCGCGCGCATATATTAGGTTGGTGCAAAAATAATGCCAGTTTTTGACGTTAAAAAAATACGTCAAAAACCTGCATTGTTATCTGTTAGCTGGGAGGAGACAAGATAGATTCATACTTTTCCAAGTGTATTTGTGCAAACAAAAACAAAAAGAACAGCCACAGCTGGAATTTGAACTCGACATGCCAATCCCACATTCCACACAGATAACCGCTATGCTACAAGTATGTGTATTCTCCATAAATGACATGTTAAAAAAAAATATATATAATTTTTAAAAAGTATCTGTAACTATCAGTCAGTGAATCTTAAAAATTTTAGTACAATATTGTGTAGGGGGTAAACTTTTGAATAAATAAATAAAAAGCTGCTACGTGCATCTCTGCACATTTTTCTGAAAAGAACGCCTTGGGATACATAAAAAGTGCGCATAAGCCAGAGATTAAGTAGCTCTAAGAAATTCTTTCACGTAATTTTAAAATGAAAATGAGCAGATACACATATCAAACAATCGCCTGGACTAGGATATACATTATTGTCTTTTAATTTTTTTTTTTTTTTTTAGGTGAGGTATACAAGTAATAGATATAGGTTAAAGTTTTAAAAAAATAAAACCTAAGCAAAATAAAAAAAAACCAAAGAGGATAAGACGGGAAGCTTCAAGCAGAGCAGATTTTTTTTAAGTAATGAGGGGGATGCCTCATAATAAAAAATTCATAACATGAATTTTAAAACAGATGTTTTTGTGCATTCTACTGAAATACTATTATTGTGTAAAATGTGTGTGTATCTTATTTAAAAGAGTTTAAGATACAGCCTGTTTTATAAAGACAACCTTTTCTGGATAAATTAATTCTTATAAATATAATGTACTGTAGTTCTGGGATTTCCAAAGTGGGCAGTACTGGTAGGAGATGAGGTAAAGATAGGTGGTAGGGGAGTGATAAGGTAGTATTAGGAACAAGTAATTTTTTTTTTTAATAAAATCACTTAAGCCATTTATACTGAAGGAACATGTATGATTTACAAAGAATAAACTTAAACATAAGAGTTATACACAAATGCATGGTTTTATATTTTGTTGTCAGAATTTAAAAAGTTCAAATGTTCATTTGTAACTTGATGTTATCTGGACAGGACGCACCACAAAACAGACAGCCAACATTAGCAAGAGGTTTGTAGGAGTAAGAATATAGCTACAGATGTTCATTTGGCAATAACTTATCTAATGACATTGGAGAAAAGTCAAACTGCATATATGTCTTTACAATGTAGGTTTAGTTGTTTTGTATTTTTAGTGTAACTAATACCCAGAAAGAATTGTCTTTCTAAGGGTGTGCAAGGAGAGTGCCAGGAAGCAAATGGGGTGGCAACTTAAAAATATTTGGGAAACACACCTGTAGAGCTCTAGCCTATGGTTTCCTATCTGATATACCAATATAATGAATGTAGTATTATATACATTATTTACACATGGATTATTGTCCCTATCTTTGTTGTTATTATCATAAATTTTCAAACATTGCGCCATCAAGCCTTTATCACCATGTAAATATCTGAATTTCTGGGATGAGAAGTTTTTTGTCTTTTTAATAAAGTATCTTTTAGCTGCACAAATTTATTATAGAATAGAATTTTTCCAATGATATTCCTTGTAAATAAGAGCAAACTACTGGGCATAAATATTAGTTGAGAATAAAATCAAAAATTACCAGATTTGACAGTGTATAAGACACACCCCAATTTCAGCAGAGCAAAGTCAAGAAAAAAATTAGTAAAATTATTAGTAAATGATACAGCCTAGGCTATATTTATGAGGTATTATTTTCGTTAAAAAAGCCATGATTACAATTAAACAAAATATAACAGGAAAAAAAGAAAACAAGCCTATAAAAACTTTATTATATCCAAAGGTAAGAAAACAAAATAAAAATCAAGCAATTATAAAATTTTATTCATCTTCAAATGCATAAAATTTGTCTTCGTTATCAAAACTCTGATACTCATTTTCAATAATATTATCATCGTCATTAAATAATGCATCCTCTTCTGTTTCATTGAGAGCATTGCTAATGCCACACTTTTTAAAAGATTTCCGCAACTATTGTGAATTTTAAACCTGCATATGGCATATAAGATGCAAGGGAAATTTTAAAAGATATTTTTAGTAAGAAAAAAAAAAAAAAGTGTGACTTATATGCTGTCAAATGTGGTAGTTTCATTAGATTTAAATATTAGGTTGGTGCAAAAATAATGACGTAATAATGTTGTTTTTTTGACGTTTAACATCAAAAAACGACATTATTACGTCATTATTTTTGCACCAACCTAATACTTTCTCATTGGAGATGCAGGAGTGACAAAGACAAGGGGAGGGTCAGACTGACTTGTATATATATCTTCTTTCTGGGCACCTCAGCATGGTGTAATGGTAAGCAAGCTTGTCTCGCTGGATCAGTTACAACTGAAAAGTCAGTTTGATCCTCACTAGTTGCTCCACACTTTCAGCCTCGTGCCACATCTAAGCTACGCTTGGAAAATTATTTTGGGCACCTTGAGGCAGTGTAATGGTTAGCAAGCTTGTCTCCCTAGACCAATTACAACTGAGTAGCGAGTTCAATCCTCACTGGGTGCCACCTACTTTCAGCCTTGTGCCACATCTAAGCTACATTTGGAAAATCACTATATCTTCTTCCTGAACCTATAGACATGCCTCTAGAATGATTGTTTATTTTTGTTTTTTTTACAGGTTATGAAACAGTTGCAAGCTATTTAAAGTTGAGACATATTTTAGATTGTAATTTTTTGGTTTGTGACCAAATTAACAATCAACATTCACAATTTCTTTAAGAACAATGATTTTTCCAGATACATTCATATCTTTCAAGAATATTTGCACATGAGTAAATTGAACAAACCTCAACTGAAATTCAAATTTTGATCTCCAATTTCTCATTCTGTGCCACTATCCATTATACCACCCACACATCCCTCCCATGTGGAGCAAAGGGCCATAGCCAAACCACACTAGATCATGCTGCTGCAATTTCAATAGAAAGTAGGGTCTATGGGGTGAATTTACACATCAAATTTTGACTTATCCTTACCAACCAAGGCTGGAGAGCCTACTCTACCCTAACCCATCGCTGAGTGAAAGAAATGGATTTGTAGCTTTCCAAAGGGCATTTATGCACAAGCAGATGCAATGGCCTTTGATGGAATTTGAATTTTCTGCATCGAGAAGCACTATACTACACACTTATCTAAAAATGTATTAATCTTATCATTTAAACAATGTTAAGTAGGTTTAATAAAAAACAACTGAAACCAAAAAAGAATTAAATTCTTAACAAAAACAGGAAAAAATGTTGACAAACAAAAGTCAAACCATTCTCTTTTCTAAAGTTAAAACATTTTTAAACATTGAATTATTGATATAAATAAAGCAGACTTAATTTTCTTATTTTATTTCAAATTTACGAAATAGTTCCATGGATTTCAAAAAATTCATTTTCTTTTCTAAATACATAAGCTTGTTTTCCCTTACAAAAAAAATGTTTCAAAAAAACATTGAAATCCCTTAGTACCTTAACCTATCAAACAATAATTATTTGTTCATATCAGTCAAAACTGTTTGAATCGGTAGCAATTTATTTTGAACATATTAAAAAAAAAATAAATAAAAACAGCATGGTTTGGATCCACTGGAGCTATTCAAAGTGTGTGTGTGTGTGTGTGTGTGTGTGTGTGTTGATAATTGGTAGGGATAATTCCAAGGAGTACATGAATCCAAAGAGAGCAATATAATAAAGTACAGACGGTCCTTAAAGGATCCATCTGTACTGATTATTATATTGGTCTGTTTCTAACACTGAGCTCTCTTTGGATTCATGTCCTCCTTGGGATTATCCCTACCAATTATCAACAGACACATATATGATAACGATATATAAATTTTTATATATCAAGAACAGTTTTAAGAGAAAAGATGTATGACAAAATGGGAAAAAGTTTTTGTGATTCATTTCATTTGTTCGAGCTTCATCAGACTGGGTTTCATTATGTTATTGTGACTACACATGTGCCTGAACGAGAAACACTGGGAGTTTTAAATTTAGAATGTGTGTGTGAGTGAGTGAGCAAGAGAGAGAGAGAGAGATATTCCCACTCCTTTAAAAAAAATTTAAAAAAACAAAAAAACACACACACATACTCTTAAACCTGTACATTTCAACTTGAAATAAAGCATTAGGTAAAGTTAAAGGGAGATAATTATCGTAACCTTAAAATACATAATTTCTACTCTGAATTACTTATTTATTACATAATGAGATTCTCTTATTTTGATTTTATATTATAAAGTTCATTTGTTCAGCATAACAATGCCATTTGAAAACCTATGATCCATAATTACTCCAGTAATTTAATAAATATAGAATGATAAAAATGTGATTACTTGTCTGGATTTGGATTGAGACAGGCACATGAAATGGCAGCAGACAAAATGTGCAATTATGTCTACAAGAAGCACAGAAAATAGAACTAATTCTGAGGAATAAAACAAGACAGTCCCAAAAGACTTCCTTCTGCTTTGGTAAAAGCATATCTAAATCAGCATTGACCATTTTTAAATCATGAAGTCTTATTTCTTGAACTCAAAAGAACAAGATTGTTCTAAGATAACAAATGAAAGTGGAAAAGCTTTTGATTTTTATGAGAAATTTCGTGCTAAAACTACATTTGGAATGATAGTTTACCCAATACAAGGCCCAAGAGTCACCCAAGGTTGTAAGGGTTTACAAGGCAAGAGCAAGAGGTGCATATTATGAGGATATGTAGGCTAGATAAGGGTTAAACATAGATTTGAAGAGGTTAAGATTGCAGGGGTCAAAGAAGCATCCTCTCGGGAGTCTATTCCACAATGCAATAGTTCTGGGAAAGAAATTGAGTGGAACTTCCATTTCACCAATCTCAATTTTTTCACACTCACCACACATCCCTTCAGGACATCAGCAAACATGGGTCTCCATAGATTCTTTTAATTGTATTATCTGGGAACAGCTATGATTTTACAGAAAATTAGTAGAGTGGTTTCCTGTTCCTTCTCCACAGTTTTGAATTCTGGGTTTTCCTTCACTTAGACTGGTTGCTTACAAAAACAAGAGAAGCCAATCTACCCTTTTATTTAACCAATAGCTTTGAGGAGAAAAGATAGATTCATGCCATCCCAAGAGCCCTTGTGTGAAAGTGGATGAAAGACTATGATTATTAGAGTCATTTCAGAATTGCAATGAAAAAATTGCAAGTACATTTAAAAAAAAAAAAAAAAAAAAAAAAAGATATTCAAGATTTTTTTTTTTGTTTCAAATATGAAAGAAAATATCTAAAAAAAAAAAAAAAAAAAACAAAAAAAAAAACAAAAAAAAAACAAAAAAAAAACATTTTCTAGGAGTTAATTGCATAATTTAAGTTTAAAGTTATTTTTTTTGGTAAGGTTCATGAGAAACTTTCAGAATGTTCACAGTTGAATTGGAATATATATATATATATATATATATATATATATATATATATATGAAAATAACATCATGTGTCCTGGATAAATACCCAGTCAATCTGTGGAAGGACTCGGCAGAGACGATTATATGGTTCCGAAAGATCCCTAACAAAAGAAGAGCCACTTTCATCCAATTTGACATCTTGGATTTTTACACTTCTATTTCAGAGGAACTATTAATTAACAACCTTAATTTCGCTAAAGGATATACCGAAATAACGGATAATGATCTGGACATTATTTTAGCGTCAAGACGATCAATACTTACAATGACGCTACTTGGGTGAAGAAGAATAATGAAAGTTTCAATGTACCCATGGAAGCTTTTGATTCTGCCTAAATTGCAGATTTAGTGGGCATATATATTCTAGACACCTTGAGAAGAGTAGTTAGCCTTAACCAAGTTGGAATTTACAGAGATGATGGCCTAATCATTGTCCCTAATAGCAATGGTCCCTCGACTTCCAGCTTACATAAGATAATTAGAGCCTTCAAATACCTAGGCCTTAAAATTGAAATATCTTTCAACTTGAAAATTGTCAACTTTTTGGATATTACACTCAACTCGAATGATACCTTTAAACCCTTCCATAAAGTTGATCAAACACCCCTAAATCTGT
Organism: Acanthosepion lycidas; assembly: GCA_963932145.1. Taxonomy (NCBI): domain Eukaryota; kingdom Metazoa; phylum Mollusca; class Cephalopoda; order Sepiida; family Sepiidae; genus Acanthosepion; species Acanthosepion lycidas. Next base: position 26,590,357 of record OZ010601.1, read on the forward strand.
GATAGATCACATCCCCAAAACTGTGAATACGAGAATAAATAGGCTTCTTCTAGCCAAAAATTCTTTAACGATAATAAATTTATATACAATCAGGCCCTCAAAAATGGTGGTTTTAGACAAGAATTAAACTTTAACAGAGAACTTGTAAATCAGAATAATAGAACGAAAAACAGAAAGAGGAAGGTAATATGGTTTAACCTACCATATTGCAGGCTCTCTAACATTGATATAGGAAGTTTCTTTCTGAGATTAATTGATAAACACTTTCATAGAAAACATCCACTACGTAAAATTTTCAATAGGAATACACTGAAAATTAGTTACTCATGTGTTAGAAATATGGAGAAAAACATATCTTCCCATAATTGTAGAATACTTAGAAACTACCATAGTAATGAAACTCAATCTAGTAACCCTACCTGCAATTGTAGGAATAAAGACCATTGTCCAATCAGGGGTAAATGTATGTATGAAAATGTAGTATACGAGGTAACAATCTTACCCGAGGAATATATAAATGAGAAAATAAGATATATAGGTATATCCGCTGGTGATTGGAAGCAGCGTCTATACAACCATAGATGCTCTTTTAGATATAGATACCTCAGAAATCAAACTTCCTTATCCAAACACTACTGGGATCTGGTGGATAAGGGAGTAACCCCACTTTTCGAATGGAGATACTTCTTAAGAGCTAGAACCCCTAATAACATCCATGATCGGTGTGATCTGTGCATGGCAGAAAATTTTTTTATTAAAGATAAGAATCAAGATGAGATGCTAAATCTTCATAGTGAGATATTTTGTAAATGTAGACATAAGAAACGATTCAAAACAAACACCATTTTATAACATGCTGTCACTTATCAGTTCCATCTCGGTTCAATAACATTGGGCATAACATTTTAATGGAATGACTATTATGTTTATCTATATATATTATTGTGTATGTTTATGTGATGCGCTATGTATTTAAATTTTTTTAGAAAAATTTTTTTAAATTTTACATTTTGATTTATATATAGATATGTATATGTGCATACATGTGTGTGTGTATATGTAGGGGTGTATATATATGTGTATGTATATGTATATATATGGATGTAGGTAGATGTGTATGTAGATGTGTTTATATGTGTGTGTGTAGGTTTTCATATATATCTGTATATGGGTGTGTATGTATGTATAGTTAGATGGATAGATAAAGGGATACATTGTTTATTTGTTTAGATGGGTGTATGTAATTGTATGGAGATGTAAGGTTTTATGTATATGTTTATGTGCACGTATGTGTATGTCCGTATCTATATAGGTGTGTAAATGTGTGTGTATATATATATATATATATATATATATATATATATATATATATATAGAGAGAGAGAGAGAGGAGTGGATGTGTGTATGTATATATACATTTATGTATATGAATATGTGTGCATGGGTATATGTATATCTATGTGTGTACATGCCTATATTTATGTACGTGTAAATATAAATATGTTGTTGAGTATGTGTGTATATGCATGTGTTTTTGAACATAGAAATATAGGTCCTTGCTAGATTAGATAATCATTATATTTGTTTTTTTTTATATGTTTATATTTGATTTGTAACCTGTAGTCAATATTAATTTTGTCAAATTTTCTTAATTACACAGCGGCCCTTTTATAAATGCCCTTCGGTTTTAGTTCCCCCCACCCCATCTCTCTCCCCCACCCCTTTTTCTTTTCCTCTCCCTCTCTCATCTTCTGACCTTTAAGATTAGATCGTCTATTGTGTGTGTATGTCACCACAAAATGTATCCTTTCCGGTTATATCTTTAATGTATTAGACATCCGAGAACATTCATATTTCTCTCACTTAAACAGTCTGACTCCTCTCTGTTAAATTTTAATTTCCCCCCCCCTTCATCTTTAGACCTTCCTGTTCTTCTCTCGTCTGTTACCCCTCTCTATAGTGTTCTTTTACTCTAACATTTGTCCCACACTTTCATACATACACTCACTAAATTTTATTTTTTATTCCCAGAGTTGTTTTTTTCTGTTTTCTTTTTGAATTTGTAGGTCTGATGAATTGGATAGTATTTAAGATTAGTGTTTTATATATATATATATATATTAGATCTTCAGAGACTTTTTATGTAAGTGTAAAAAAATGAAATGTATTAACGATATTTTAAAGTTAGATTGGAAGTAACAAAAACAAAACCTAAAAAACATGGCATGCATCGAATGACCATCTATAAACCTCAAATATGCTTAAGCATTAAGAAAGCATGCAAAACATCTGCAACAACAAATGCACAAGCAACAAAAACTTCTCTTAACTTCACATACAGGAAGGATTGCTAAAAATGAGAGACAAAAGGAGAAAAAAAAAAAAAAAAAAAAAAAGAGTGTAAAGCTGATGCTGAGAAACAGAGAATCATTAGCTTAGTCATCAAGCATGGTGACTCTGTGAAGTCTATTAAAGATGTACAAGTAGCGTTTTGGAACTACTGAAAGATCAACTCGGATATCAAAAGATCAACACCAGAGGAAGTAAATCAATCTCAGCTGGAAGCTGTCTTTGCAACTACTTCTTGACAGGAAAATCAGTTGGATTCATCTTCCCCTCAAAAACAAATGAAAGAAGAAAAGGCACTCATTGATTCCAAGTATTTAAACTCTAGTGATGATGAAGAACTACCTTAGGTGACCTTCGGTTATGAGAACCAAGGCCAATGTGTTGCAATATATTATGACTCCAACTTTTACATTGAACAAGTCACTAATATTGCATTTACATTCAATGCTGTGATAAGGTTTTTAGTTCTAACAGAGAGCAGAAATGACTATTTCCAATGGCCGTTTGTCAGATGATATTGCACAAGTGGAATCAAGATTTGTCTTCAGATAGGACTGAAATACCAGTTTCAAATGATAGCTGGATATAGAATATTCCAGAAACATTAGCCGTACCAGGGGCTTATGTGAAAATTCAGCTGGCAAATCACCATTAGGAGAGTAAGTGCAGGATAACCATTCACGATATCCAGAAAGTCTTTTCTATCAGTTTTAAATGGAAAAAGTTTGAAGCACTATTATAAATTATTTGTTTTCCTTTCATAAAACAAATTACTAAGTTTTGTAGTCATTACTGTCCTGTTTTTGACAAGTTGAAATTTTACATATTTTCACAAAATTTTCCAAAATAAGATACATATTACAAAGAGTATTTATAGTACAATGAAAAGAGCTGCTTTGTTGAATTATTCATCCCCAAATTCAGGCATGTAACTCCAGTAGATACGTTTCAGTATAATATACTTTTGACCTAGTTTTGCCCTAATGCCAAATTGTGCTTTTGGACATTTTTATGCAATGTAAATTCAGTTTTTTTTCTTTAATGAGGTACTACAGAAAAAAAAGAATATGAAGAAGCTGCAAGGAATTAACTGTTGAAATGAAACTTATATGATCAGTCAAATTTACCCTTCATTGTTACCTTTTTATGATTTTGTCTTTGAGAATGACATTTTCCCAATGTTTTGGCTGGTCTGATCTAAGAATTATTAATTCCATTAGCATCATCTACCTTTTACTTCAAGACTACCTATAGGACATTGCATTTATAATGACTTGTTTGAAGCCTGCATCTTCAGTTATATGCTGTTAGAATTGGCTTTCTATCCAATAGCATGAGTTTTTATGAACTCTGTATGGTCATAACAAGTTTGCTAACTGAACTACCAAGATAAATTTGGTACCATTTTTATGGTTTGTCAAGCTTTCTATGCCTGTATTAAAGGTTTTTAGGTATACAGAAAATAAAATTTTCAGTTTGGGAAGGAATAGAAAGTTGTGAAGAGCCATGATTGCCCATATCTTGAAAGGAGCACATAAATGATGATGATGAATACCAATTTACAGTATACATTAATCTCGCAAACAAAAAGAAATAGTCAATGATCAGATGAGATACATTCTTTAGTTCCACTAGTTCAGACCTTTACTGCTAGCTCATGCCAGGATACTTACACAATCAACCCTATTGCCTCTGTATTTCAAATACAAGGAGAAAGTTGCAGTCTGACAGATTCCAAAAAACCCACTCCAAGAACTGCTACTTTTGGGGATAGACTCCTATGGGGATGCTTCCCTGAACATTTCAATCTTAACCTGTTCAAATCAAGAGTTAGTTGTTATCTATACTCAATCTTCATTTCCTATTATCTCCTCATTAACTCATATCACATCTCATTTATCATAACCATTTTAAATGTAAACTTCTACCTTGAGTGACTCTCAAGCCTTGTAAAAGAAAAGGGCTTAGTCTGCTCAAGGCCAGCTATCCTTAGTAGTAGTTAATAAAATTTTTAGGTAAACTTTACTGGTATATACAATGCTTTAAATATGCTGACTTCATCTTTTAAACTAATTTTCTTGCATAAAATAAAAGAGGAGCTTAACAGTTGAAAAACTGCAACACCTGACCAAGGTCAATAAGTAAGCAAATAAGTAAAACAGGTAAAGAAACATTTGGCCAAGGACACAGATATATGCTAATTACAGGTATTATGTATTTCAATCTGCTAAGAACTTATTTGTTGTGGGTAGACTGACACTAACAGTGCTCTCTCTCTCTCTCTCTCTCTCTCTCTCTCTCTTTTGTGGTAATCTTTGATTAAAGTTACCAAGCTCTAGGCAGACATTATTGCAACTAGGTTAACCACAAGCTTGTATTAAACTCTTCACATGGAACAGAATGGTAAAAAGAAAAAAAAAATTATAATATTAACATGATAATTTAAAAAGTACTTAAATATTTTCATTTTATTTTTTAGGATTTTTTTTTTTTTTTGTAGTATCTGTTTTCTATTATCTGTTTCCAGTACTAAATCCATGTAAAATCCACCCAGAAATATTTAAATACAAGCACAGTACCTGTCAAAAATAATGGGATTAATTGTATATGGATCAAAAATTCAATCTAGGTTCAGATTAGGCGTGCTTCTCTGCCTTGGACCAAATTGTCACTGCTAAGTGCACTGTGCCAAGAGTCAGTGTGCAGTATATGCATACGCTAAGATTTTTTTCTTCTTTTATTACATCCTGTTTTTTTTTTTCTTGGCAGTCAAGCTGTTTCACATACAAAGGAGAGTGCAGGTTCAATCCCTGCTGAAGAGTAAATTTTCTTTAAGATTTTTTGAATCTGCAGAGCAATAAACGCAATACACTGTTTAAAATAAAGTTGTCTTTAATGAAACATGTATAAAAGAGGAATTTCTGGTCAAATACACAATATATATTAACCTGTGAAAATTCCATGGTGTTCTTATTCTAAATTTCTGATGACTCTTAATTCTTCAGTTAATGATTGAATAAGCTCATAGCAAGTTAGACAACAATAAAATATCCATAGAAATTCCCCTATCACATCGTTAAATATTCGACCGTAACTTTAAATATTGCAGTAACAATCATAAATATAAATGCTGGTCATTATTTTAAGAAGTAAGGGGGTACAAATGAAGAGATTTGAAATTGATATATTTTTCCATTTCAGGCCATTAAAACACTTCTAGCTTCCCTTTCATTTTCTCACTGAAACCAATTAGAGTCTTTGATATGTATTGTCTTCAACACAGAATAGTCCATTATTAATAAGGTAATCACAGGGTATAACAAGCACAATTATTATTATTATATATATTATATATCTCCAGATACTGAATTTTACATATGTGGGTTAAAATAAATAAGGCTGTAATCAAATGCTAATTAAAAAAAAAAAACTAATTTCACTAAGTGACTACAAAATACATAATTAGATATTGATTTTCTCTATGTAATAATTGAAGAAAGTATCATTAACTTTGTTAATTTTATTTTCAAATTTTATTTTATTTTTTATAAATTTTTTTCATCCATTGGACAAGATTTCAGAAAATAAAAGAAAAGGAAAAAAAAAAAAAAAAATTGAATTGTACAAAGCAACAGACAAAAATTCGATATAAAATTCAAATTTCAAATTTGAAACGAGGAGAGAAAAATCTATTTTCATTACATTCTATTAACTGTTAAAAACAAAAAAAATTAAATTGAATTTTTTTTTAAATCAAAAAATGGTTTTAAAAAAAAGAAAATCAATATTTATTCATTTTTCCATCAAATCACCAGTAATATTTTTTCATCCCTATCACTAAGTTTTTTCCTATCCTTTCCATCAAGCTCCGAACACAATCAAGTAAAACCATCTATCAGTCAATTTAATATTTTGCTGAACAATTTCATCTTAAAAATTACCTCTTATATACAGCTTGTACAATTTTATTTAGAAGGGATTATTTATTGATCAATCGATTCATTTTCTATGGCTATTTAAAACCAGAAAATAATTTTAGATTGTAAGAATGTTTTTTTTTGTGAAATTATGGTATAGAGATACAAGTCTTACTAATTAACCCATAGGGGGAGGGAGAAGAGGTGGATTCATACCTTTCCCAAAGGTATTTGTATGAAAGTTGATATAATGAACTCAACAAGAATTGGAACTCGGCCCTCTCATATTTGGAAGGGTAATACCTTTGTTACAGTCATGTAAGAAACAAAAAAAAGAAAAAACTAATTGCTGTCTGAATTTCTACAACTATCTGTACTATTTATAAGCAGACTATTGTCCTCCTCTTTTTAATTGTTATCACAATGTTTCAGCCAGGATGCCCTCTGACCTTCATCAGATGCTTGTTGCTCTGGATAACCTCCTGAGAATTCTCATAGGACAATAGCCTAGTAGATTAAAGCATTGGCTTATGAATTTGGTAACATAGTTTTAACATGGTCCTGAATGTTAACTGTTAAATCAGATGTACAATACATTTAATAAGAGACACGCTGTCTTTGTTTTCCTATTTCTTCTTCTTCCCCATTTTTTTTTTTTGGTTTACTACCTATCAGGACTGAGTCAAGTTTCAGCTCAGAGAAGGCAGGAAAGGAATTTGGGGTCACTTGACAACAAACAGAATGACCTAAGAAAGTAAGAACTAGTCACATCTGCTAATGTAACATACAGCACCAAGTGAGATTTTGGTATTGTAACTTTAGTTTTCCAATAACCTCCGACAAAAACAGTTTGTGAAAAAATACTCATCATGCAATCATAAGGAATGAGAAATACACCCAGAAAAATCTATTCCGTGATTTGTTCAAAAGAAAAATATACTCTCATCATGTGATTGTGAGGGACAAGATATACACCCACAAACCTATTTCATTAATTGTTCTGTAAGGCAATGTCATCCTGGAGATCTTTGATGTATTTGACTATTTAATGGGTAAAGGAAGATCATACACAAAGAAATACAAAGACATCATCATACTTTCATCTCAGATGCAATTCAATTAAACAAGAGGAAACAGAATACAAACATTATTTCCAAATTCTATATTTCACAGTGCAGAAAAAAGAACCAACTTTTGTGCACATTCTACAGCAACAACGTCAGCCATTATGGACATTTGAACTCCAGATTCCTGAAACACAAACATTTGAACTAACATCCAATATCAGTTAAGTGTTCTTTTATTATTTTTTTTATTTTTTTATGTCTGTCATACTTTTTCCCATATTTTGTATTTTCTTATATAAAGTTTATTTACAAATGTTAATGATGTTTGTTGTTCATTGATATCTGTTTGTGTGTTCCTATCTGAGTGAACACACCTTTTTCCTTTCTTTCCATTTTTTTTTTTTTTAATCTGGTGTTCATACCTTTATATGTTGCGAATTCATAATATAATAATTGTAATTTCAATCTCTCAACCAAGCAGTATGTACTTGGACAGAGTGAGCAGTACTAAAAAATAAGAACTAGACAAGATGTCTCTAGACATGGGTTATAGAACAGAAACAATCTACCCCTGTAGATTAAATAAAGTGTTCATTTTGGAATTCCCTGTAGGTTATGGGGATCAACCCAACCCTAGAGGCTGGAAGGCACAACAGCCAAAATAGTGCAATAACAGCAACAAAAATGTAGACAACAGCCCACATTGTAAATAGTGTAAGACAGACACTCTCTAACATACATAAATGCATCAAGAAATGTGTTAACATCTGTTGTTGGTGGACTAAATTAGGATAGGCCATCAAGTTGTCACTATATTTGTACTTCAGTCTTGAAAAAAAAAAAAAAAAAAAAAAGAATGCAATAGGAAGTAGATTTCTACATGTTAAGGAGATTTAGCTTGCAGGTAGAATGTAAAAAGTAATAGAACATCTATCTGACAAAAATACAAGAGGGTTACAAAGAAATTCTTGGTGTGACCTCCCTTCCCAAAATTTAACCAAATGATAAAGACCAGAGTGTGGGATAACAGGTCAGGTTTTTTTTTTTTAATGATCCTGGAATGATACATTTTTTTTTTTTTTTTTTAAATTTCAAATCTTATTCTAAAAGCAATTTTTAAAAGGGGGGGGGCAAATTTTAACAACCCAACAGAAAATGATTACCTGTTCTAGTTCCACATGCTATGTTTAATGGATGTCAGTTATCGGTTATCTCCTATTAATTCCTCACTGCAAGTTCTCCACTGCCTTAACCAGATATTGAACTCACTAGATCTAACCAACACCTTTATCCACAGTGGATAAAGGGTTCAGTTTGATATTCCAACCACCTGAAGAAGGCCGGAGTGTACAACAGCCGAAACATTGTAATAAATTCGGTGATAAAGATGAGGACAATAGTTTGAATAATGTAAATTGTGTCAAAGAAGATTTATTCATGATGCAAGACATGGAGTTGTAGATGAAAACAGATTAACTGATGGAAAATGCTAATCATTTTTATGTAGAAAATGAACATAAAGTATGATAAAAGCATGAAAATTAATTTATAAGAACACATGTAAAATTATCAAAGGTAAATTTAAGCAAAACATTTAAATAAAAATAATGTCCATATTTTTCAGAAAAATTACAGTGAAATTCAATTAATGTTTTATGTCTTTAAAATTTTAATATATTTCAGCATGTTTTTGTTTTGTTTACCATTTATTTATTTTTTATGCTACGAACAACTATAAATGATAAAGTTAAAAACATTTTGATTTCAAGATAGTTTTAAATTTTTTTGTTGTGGGGTGAACACAAAGTTGCATTTTAAGACAATGGAGAAAATGTTAGTCTGGTTCAAACATCAGAACTCCTACCCCTTCTTGGTGATGCTAAAAATTTTTTTATCTTACTCTCATATTCACTTCTTGGAGATGCAAGGTGGCCTAATGGTTAACAGCACAAATAATAGATTTGGTCGAGATCAAACCGGGTGGAACAATTTGCACTCACTTCATACTAATCCATTTGGGAAAGGCATGAATTAACTTCTCCCTACAAACAAATTTAAGTTAATGTTTCACCATTATATTAAGTAAAAATGTTCACTATTTTCTGGCTGTTTCTAGTGATGTAAATAATGGTCTGCATATGGTTGTGGTCAGAACAGTTCTTCAAATTGCTTCAAATATACATGGTGGGAGGCTGCAAAAGTAAGTCTACAGTAAGTAATATACTAGTATTATAATAGTGGTTCTAATATTCATTTAATACTACAATTCATTTAATTCATTAAAATCATTTTTAATATAAACTACTTACATTATTCATATTATTGTCCTCATCTTTGTCACCATATTTATTACGTTTCGGCCGTTGTACGCTCCAGCCTTCTTCAGGTGGTTGGAATGTTGAACTGAACCCTTTATTTCACTCACTGGATAAAGGCGTTAGTTAGATCCAAAGAAGACCCAAAGAGTGAGTTCAATACCCAGTTAAGGCTGTGGAGAACTTGGAGAGGGGAATTAATAGAAGATAACTGATAACTGACATCCATTAAACATGGCACGTGGAACTAGAACAGTCTACCCCAGTGGGTGAAATAAAGGGTTCAGTTCAACATTCCAACTACCTGAAGACGGTCGGAGCATACAACAGCCGAAACGTTGTAATAAATATGGCAACAAAGATGAGGACATATAGTCCGAATAATGTAAATAGTGTACATAATACCTCATCTCAGAAAGAGTCATTTTTAATATTTTAATAATTTTTATTTTCTAATAAATAATAAGTTTTGCAAGTAAAGAAGGAGTGTGTGAATGATGGGGGCAAACAGTTTGAATATTTGAGGTCTTGATATGTTTATTATTATACATGTCTATTATTAGTATGTTTGGATAGTCAATACAATACATTTTGTGTACATATTTTGTTTTTCATTACTGTATACCTACTTTTGCATGTACCTCTCCCAGTATGTTGATTGTTATGTGGTGGGATTGTTACGTTTCACCCAATTGCCTACACCCTTTCGCAAGTAAGTGTCCTCCTTGCCCCTTTTTTTATTCAATTGTTTATATTGAATTTATTTTCTTTATTTCCATTAACAAAAAACAATAACTAAAAATATGGAAAATTTTGGTATTTCCATACACATGTATCAAAATACTCGCAAAATTTTAACAAAGACCACCACTGTACTAAATTTCATACCGTCTTGTATTTTGATACTGCCTCCACTCGTATAATTAACCCTTTGTGTCTTAGTGGCTTTATTGTCTTGCTTGGAGTGAAATGATTAAAAAAAAAAAAAAAAAAAAAAAAAAAAAAAAAAAACAGAAAAAAATCTTTTGCAGACATTATATATATCGTATGTAAAGTAGTTTACTCACATATAAAATTCTCAATTTTATATGCTAGTGAACTACAGTACCTATATCGTGTGTGTGTGTGTGCATACATATATATATATATATAGATATATATATATATAGATATATAAAAAACATTGTATTTTCAGTCCAGGAATGATTTTTGTTGGGATTAAATTAATAAACCAATTCCTTTTAGCATTATTCAATCATGAGTCCCAGGACCTATAAGGATCATAGGAGCACTTCATGTACTGCAGTTATAGCAGGCAGAGAATATGTTTTGAGCAAGATAGAGCATAATCCTCTCCAGGCTAGTTTGAATTCAGAGTTTGCCTTCTCCTCAACTGATTGATTTGAGCGATTGTTTTTTTTACAGCTTGACCTTTTGGTTGCCAAACAAGGCTCAGCTTGCTTATCTATTTACCCATAAGTTGAGGGAAGAAGAGATGGTTTTATACCTTTCCACAAGAAAGGTATAAAACCATCTAAATAAATACTGCTTTTATTTGTGCATTTGTTTTTATATTTAAATGATGCTTTTATTTGCGCATAAGTGAATATAAACTTGAACTCTGATTTGTCATCCTGAGCTGCTATCCATTGCACCAATGTGCATTATTAGCATTATTAATTCTGTAGAATTATTACCTACTAGCTTAAAAGCCATCCTAGGTGGCATTTAAGCTAGCTCCTGCTGAGGGCTCTTGTTTGGTTTCATCACAATAGACAGGCAGGAGTAGATGTGAAAGGCAACAATATACAGAAAAACTTAAAATTGATCGCTGTATTTAAGTATTGCATTAATATTTAAGCTTAAAAAAAGTTCAATGATAACTCTTTTGACGCCATTTAATTAATTTAAAAGAATTTGTTGTATCCTTACCCTTACAAAAAAAATTTTTATTTCTTGGGTGTTTTTTTGCTGGATTTTGCAATTAATTTTGATTATTCCCAAATTTATTTACAAATAAAATTTTTATAGGACAAAAAATTTGTTGCAGAAGGGAAAAAAAAAAAAAAAAAAAAAAAAAAATCACCAAAAACAATCATAATGAAAACTTTGGAATACAAAATTTCATGATTGCAGGTCCAGTTCCAGCCCAGAATGTTTTTAATTTATTCACGGCTTCAACCTAATTCCAAAATGGTCTATATTGGAGCCCATCCTCTAGGAGTAAAGTTAAAAAAATGTGACAGTGCTTCTTATTTATCATATAGATTATTTTAACAGTGATCCCTGAATTTTCACCTATCACAATGAACATGTGTTCTCTCAAGGAAGAACCATGCCCCGAGCCCCTATTGTCAAATGTAACACATTATTGACCCAGATGTCAAATGTAACACATTATTGACCCAGATGTCAAATGTAACACATTATTGACCCAGATGTCAAATGTAACACATTATTGACCCAGATGTCAAATGTAACACATTATTGACCCAGATGTCAAATGTAACACATTATTGACCCAGATGTCAAATGTAACACATTATTGACCCAGATGTCAAATGTAACACATTATTGACCCAGATGTCAAATGTAACACATTATTGACCCAGATGTCAAATGTAACACATTATTGACCCAGATGTCAAATGTAACACATTATTGACCCAGATGTCAAATGTAACACACATATACAATACATCATTAAAGATACTGGGGAAATGGTCGGTTCCCTGTACCGCTCTAGTAAGTAACCAACTCCTCTTGCTATCTTCTACCTTTACAAGAACCAGTTCAAGCCAAAAATGGAGTACTGCTACCTTTTATGAGCAGGAGCTACCCAGTTTCACTTTCCAGTCTCTATCCTTGAAGGTCATGCACTATTTTTCACCTAGCAACCCCCTTCCCACAGATGAAACATCATAAGCCACTCGCTGTTCTATTGCTATTTCCGTGGAGAGTGTTCACGTGCTGCATTTCTTGGTTCCACCAGTTCTCACCTTCACAGCAAAGACTCACCATACCACAAACATTGCAGCAAAACCATTCTCATTCTTCTTTGTATTTCATTGTTGAGATGCAAGTTTCACTTGAGCAGATTCTTCTCACAAACAACACTTTGTGGAAACAATTCCCAAGAGGATGCTTCTGCAATTACTACAATCTTAACCTGTTCAAGTATTGTCTGATCAACTGTTATCTTCCCCACATGTCCCCATAAACTGTGATTCTTACTCTGTAATCCTCTACTTCAAGTGACTTTTGAGCCTTGTCCAGGGTGAATATCATTGTAAAAAAAATAAAATAAAAAATAACTGAAATAAATGTTTCAAGAATCATAATTAGAGTTATTAAGCTCATTTTAATCTGCTTCAACACTGTCATAAATGGACATTATGAAACTTGTCAGTGCATAATATTTCTCAAACCACTATAGAAGATTTATATTGCTTATGAATTTATGTCCAATTGGAGATTGTATGTGTAAACAAAATGTCTTGTATAGGTTACATAACAACTAGTCATTCTCGCAGATTAACGTGCCATTTATCCAAAGTACTATTAAACAGCACATGAACAAGCACCATAAGAATCATAGTAACATTAATCATCTCCTTTCAAGCAACAAAATAATCCATAAATCCAATAAAAGCAGTATAAAAATTGAAGCCATCTACATCAGACAAAAAAATTTTTAAAAATATAATAATATAAAATTTTCCAATGCACATAAAAAAAAAAAAAAAAAAAAAAAAAAAAAAAAAAAATCATCACCCAAGACTGATGAACAATACCCATGACATACGACTTCCTGTATTTTGAATTCATTTGATTCAGTTTAAAATTTAACACCACATTAAATGTGACACTTATTTTCTTCATCTTATTTTACTTATGTACTTGTTTATATTGGTTATAAACTCATAAAATACACACCACTGATGATGACTCACGTGACACAAAAGCTCAGACACAACAATTATATTGATTTTCATACATCTATAGCAGCCACTTTTGGGAAAAATCATTCATGTTTAAAAAAAAAAAAAAGAAAAAAAAAAAAAAGAAAAAAATTTAAGTCATAAAATGTCTATACTTTTCAATAAAATATGTCAATGTAGGAGATATAATTGTCATCCACAGAGTCATCTGTCCTTCCTCAAAATAATAAACAAACCCAAATCAGAGTATGCGTATGTTTATAATTTTACTTCTCCTTGTGCGCCCTTATTTTGTGAGATTTTATATTGAACATGTCCAGAAGTTTGATTTAAATACTGCTCTTCAAAATTATACACTATATAAATTCTTATTTTTAGTCAATAACGGCCAATAATAAATTGAACAAATATTAATTTAGATTAAATTTAGCTGCTACAAATACAAGTCAGTGAGTATTATACACAAGAGATATTTCTCCACAATTTCATAGCACAAAGGTGGCACATTATATGGAAATAATTACAGTAAATGTTAACAATAAAGCATAAGCAATGATTTTATTCAAACTGATCAAAACATAGGGTACATCATCAGTAGTAGTACTTTGCAGTGAAGTGGTCAACACTGCTTTACTCGGGTGAATTGTAATGGTCCACAGCCTACATCCAATTCTCACACATGGCTCTAAAAAGTCGCATGGGCACACCCTGGTCAACAATACCGACCTCCCAGCTAAAATGTGTAAGGATAGTTGGAAGGGTTTCCTGACCTAACCAGTGAAGGGGAACACCTCTCTCCAAACTACATGTATCAAGCACCCATCAGCCAGTTGCCAGCCTGGATGTAGGGACTGCATCTCGGAGGTCAACAGGTTTACCAGTGGGAGGAGGGACAGGGTAACCTCAATGTCATCAGTGCAAAAGGAACTGGCAACCTGTTGCACTATTTTGCACTTGAATGTCACCATGAACCACAATTAATGGGAGTGGTGACCACAGCAGCACAATATGCACTGAGTAAATGATAACAATGATCCAAACATTAAGCTTAGGTTCACAATACAATAATCATTAAATCTTTGATCTTCAAGCATGAGCTTACGCTTCTCTCACCCTCTCCCAATCTGTTGTTTATTAATATAGATAAAAATGTTTCTTATTTGGATCTAATTGTAAACACAAGCCCAAAATAGTATCTGTGTTGGCAGTGTCTGTAACCCTCAGTTGCAGGTCAGGCCAATTTTCTTTTTATGACCTTCAACAAAATCAATTATATTAAACAATGTAATTGAACAGCCAGTACACTTGAGCTGTTTGTGTATGATCAGTTCAATAAGGTGCTTTGAATGGTTTGTCAACAGTATTGGCTGCTCAGCAAGAGAGGGGAAATCGTATTTCATAACTGAGCCTACATCAAACAAAAGAATTAAAACAACAAAAATTATATGTATGATTTTGAAGAATGCATTAAGATATGAAAGTGAGTCATGTAGTGTTGATTTATATATCTTCTTTTTGTGGTGTGTCCCCTCAGAACATGGGCAATCACAGCTCTCCACAATTTAAAAAAAAAAAAAAAAAAAAAAAAAAAAAGAAGAGGATATTTTGTTTGTTAAAGGTTATATTTCTTGGAATTGATAGTGGAGTGGTTTCCTGTTGCCTTCTCCATGATGATTTATTGAAACATCACCTTTAGTTAGCTGGCCGTTGACTTGTCAAGAGTTCTTAGTATCTATAAATACTATCTCCACTCTTCTATAAATATAGCAAATTTTAAGCACAAATACATTTAAAATATTAAAAGTCTGATCTTGTACGTTTATGTAACCTGTAAATAGTCAAAACAAGTGCATTGTAACCAGAGATATTGAATTACAGTACCCTAAAAATGCATTAACTAAGAAAATGAAAAAATATTTAGGTGATTTTCACTGAATAATATTGTGAGATCTCAGTTGCACTCAATTTAAAAAAAAAAAAAAAAAAAAAAAAATTCAAGGGAGATAACTAATAAATGACAAATTACTCCAATTTCTTTAGTTACATATTTTTTTTTTTTTTTTAAAGCATTTCACCGCTAGCAAGGCGGGAAGCCACTAGCACGCAAGGGGTTATAGAGGATTTGGAGCAAGAGCAGACAGGAATGATAGAGGAAAGGATAGGGAGAAGGATAGTGGATAGATCAAGGCAACTGGAGATGTTGATTGACATTACATTTGAACAGTTGGAGATTATAGCTATCAGGGATACAGGAATAGGGAAGGGAGTTCCACAGGCGAGAGGTGGAAGAAATGAAGCTATTGGAGTAGAAGAGGCGGCTATATTTAACAGTTTCAACAGTGAAAGGGTAAGAGCAGGATGCCAGCCTCATAGGATGCTTGAATTCATGAAGTCCGGGAACTAACGAAAGCAGCTCATTCAGAGCAATTACCATGAAAGTATTTGTAAAAAAAGACAGAGAGGCGACGACACATATTAGAAAAAATAAATACAATTTCCCTTTTGGATATAATACACAGTAGATAGGACAGTCAGTGAAGAAGCAAATACAATAACTTTCTTTTTTTCTTTTATTATTAGTTTTTCTTGATGTGTAATCCAAGGTGTTTACAAACCTGGTGCATGTTAAGTTTTTGTATGCGAACACTTCAAAGGGTCAAAATTAGAGTTGTGGTCGTATTTTACCTACAAAACTAAATATAATCTATTCAACGACATGACAATTTTTTTTTTTTTTTTGTTAAACATCTGTTAAGTGAGTAAAATAAGTCAAATTAATAGGAGATCAGCTTTCCTATTATCTGGTTCACACTTCTTCCCAGTTTTTTGGGAACAGAAGTAGAGGTTTATCCCTGTTTAGGATTGGGTTTCCAATTACTTCTAATGCTTTGTCATTATCTTTCACTCCCTTGCATCTTAGTGGCATTATCACCTTGCTTGGGATGGACCGACTTGAAAAAAACAGGTAATATATTTTTCATTGAAGTTCTAAATTTTATTTATGTAATATATCAAGGTCTGTACATTTGTTTTTTTTTTTTAATCATTTCATTCTGAACAAGGCAATAAATCCTCTAAGATGTAAAGGTTTACTCAGTGTGAAAGAATATAAGAAAAAGAAGTGCTAATTTCAGTAGCGCTTTAAGTTCTAAGTCAATTAAGAGGGTTAATATATCTCAGTAAAATCATTTTTTATTCAAAAATCATCCTCTAAGGAGGATGTCTGATTTTTTGTTTTTTTACTAATAGTAATACTAACAACCAGAAGTCCATGGCTAGTAATTAAAATAAAATTTCTAGCCCCTATTCTTTACATTTCTAGAAAGATAAAATCCGGAAAATGATCACTTAAAAAAATAAAAATGTTTAATGATTTCAACATATGAAAAAACTTTTGATTAAATTATATTGTTTTTATCATATTTAGAACATTTGAAATTTTAGTTAAATAATCTTTTTATTTTTGTGTCAGGAGAGGGCCAAAGATTAGTATAGGAAATTTTAGCATCTTTTTTTTTTTTTTTTTTTTTTGCTATGAAATACATTGATTTGGAAATTCTTGCAAAAAAAAAAAAAAAAAAAAAAAAAGAGAGAAATGGCAAAATTACAGCATCCTTTAAGGTTTTTATGCACCAGGGACACAGGAGGAGCATATATCAGCATCTCTGGAAATGGTCAACTGCCTCCTGCAAATCTCCGTTCATGAGTAGTGGCTGCAGAACATGGAGACTACTGTTTATAGAGTGAATGGATCAATCAGTCAGATATATGCCATGCATGATACATGCTTAGGAGATCATGTATCTTTCAATACATGACTGACGAGGCAGATTTTTTCCCCGCAGTAGGTTGCCATTTCTTTTTGGCAGTAGACCAATTGCCATCCAAAGCTATAGAACCTGGTTTCAACTGGAATTTGAACTTGACTCCGATTCCTCAATCTGAGCTGCTCTTCATAACTCCACTGTGCCTCCACCAAGATCAAATCACTATTTTAAGAGTTTTTTTTTTTTTTTTTTTTCATTGTGCTACTAACAACTGTAAATGATAAAGTCAAAAAACAACATTTTGATTTTGGAACAGTTTAATAATTTTTCGGGAGAGTTTTAGGATGATGCTGAAAAATAAATCTGGATCCTTGCCTACTTACAAGACCAACAACTGCAATATATAAAAATGCTTGAAGGATCTTTGGAAGTTCTTTTGTAAATTTTTGTACCTTCAAAGGATAACCATATTTGACAACTATTACTTTTTTTTCCTCACCACCCACAAGAAAATGATTTGCGGGGGAGGGAGACACGCACACAAACTCCTAAATCTTATGCAAGGGAGTGTTATAGTTAAAAAAAAAAAAAAGTTAAAACATCCTCTGCCTGACCCACTTTCCAAAATCTGAAGTGTGTGAGTGTCTCGTCTTGGTCTGACCAAGAACATTTCAATACCCCCTCATATACAAAGTTGAGGTATGTAGTAGGCTAATATTTATCTATACTACCAGTATTTGTAGCTAGTCTAATTCCATAATACTGCAATATTAAATGCAAATGAACGTGGGGGAGGTACTTCTATGCTATCAAATATACTAATTACTGGGCTAGTCTGCAAACTTGGTTTACCCAGATATCAAGACAACATTGGAGCATTAACTAAAGATTTGCCTGTGAACAGACCCAAATTCACAGCAATTAAATGAATACCTACATTACTAAGTAACACTCTAAATCCAAGCATATGCTGGAGAGGAAAAAAAAAAAAAAAAAGACATATCCCAAGTGCTTTCTTTGATCTTAAATAAAATTCACTGCACTTGGTTGTGGCAGATTGAAATCCTATCATTAGACTTTATATCAGATTAAAATATTTCTCAACTACAATGGGTTGACTCTTCAAATTAACCCTAACACTCCTAACAAGCAATAAAAATAAGTTGCTCTTTTTAGCAATTCAGCACGCCATCTGCTTCAGTATGCCATAACTGTCAAAAGATACTGCAGCCATTAAATTACCTTTTGTTTGAAGAGAGCAGGTCAGCAAAATATTAACTGATCCTCTTTTCTGTCAACTCTCTCACCAGTGTCCTCTCTTTGCTCCTTTTAGTAATTTTGTGTTTTTTCCGTATGATGCTTGGTTGGTATTTGAAAAGTTTGCCCCATATTGCTTGCCATTAATTTTCTTTTTAAAATTTGTATTTGGAATTCTTCAGGTGACATACATTGAAATTTTGAACCAAACTCTTTATTTTGTCCACTAGGAAAGATTGTTATCATTCTACAAGTCATCCCCAGGAGTACATCGCCCAGTGGATAAAACTTGAGTGAAATAATCCAGTGACTCGACACAAATAGTTGGCAGTTCAATACCTGGCCACAGCAGAGGTGAACAAAACCTTGAAGAGTTGAGTTACTAAAGGGAAATAACTGAAACTCAGATATCCAGAAAAGGCATGGCATGTGGAAGTAGAACAATCTACCCTAGTGGACTAAATAAAGGGATGGGTTTGAAATTCCAACGTATTATCACCTGAAGAAGGCTGGTGCATACAACAGCCGAAATGTTGTGAATATGACAAAGATTAGGATAACTGTCCAAATCTTGTGTTAAATAGTTATTTCCATGTTACTTGCCACTGAAGAGGGAAAGAATCTTCTTTGTAAAGTACCAATTTGCAGGATCCTTGAACTTGTTTCAAATCATTGACTGAATCATGTCAAGAGAAAGTGTGAAATTTTTCAAGAGTCAAAACTCTTCATCATGAAGTTTCAGTCCTGCAGAAGAAAATTCCAAGGAGATCATGGGCATATGATGTAAACACAGAGTGGCAAGTTTCCAACATATTCAACTCTGCAAAAGTGGCATGACAACTTCCATAGAAAGTGTTTTACATGGAGATGTTTGAACCTAAAATACAAAAGAGTCAGTGGTGGTTTCAACAGTGTCAATTCTTGAAATTGTTTGTCATGCCAATCAACTTTTAGCTAATTGACAAATCGGGGGAGGTAGAGAATATTGCTGAAACACTAGAGATATCCAGAGAACACATTGTTTATAATTCATGAGCAATTGAGTTGTCAACCACATAGTTGCCAAAATGTTTAAATGCCAACCAGAAACAATATCAAG
>OZ010601.1:26615068-26737568 GCA_963932145.1 Acanthosepion lycidas
TAGATATAGATATAGATATAGATAGATATAGATATAGATAGATATAGATATAGATATAGATAGATATAGATATAGATAGATATAGATATAGATAGATATAGATATAGATAGATAATTTGATTCCCCCCCCATTTAAAGAGTTTCATATCAAAAGCTTTTTTTTTTTTTATATGAAAGATACAAAGTTTGAAATCCACGCGACTTAAATGCTAGACATATTTTTTTTAACTTTAGTAAACTTCAATACTAGAGAAAAAGGTAAATGAAATGAACTGATAATCATATAACACCCACCACAAAGTCAGCAGTGTTAATGAACCAATCAAGGAGGTTGGGGGGAGAAAAGGATCATCTTCGGATTAACAGTGACAATGATAGTGATTAATATTAGGATTCAGATTGTATTTTATGTAGATTACTATAAAATTGTATAAGTAGCATTTCTTTTTGAATAAATATCAATTTAAAATGCCTCAGGTAACAGAACAGAATACCTGCAATTTTCTGAAAAAAAATATTCAAGTATTCAAGTCAGGTATTTGTAAAAGAAAAAAGAAATTTGATAATTCTGTATTCAACAATGAAGGCTGCCTTTCTCTTCTTTCGCACCATAAGACCTGGATTCAAATCTTGGTCTATTTTGTCAGGGAAGTGACTTGCAAATGTTATCAGTCTGAGGTGGTGATCCGAACATGTGGCACCATTGAAACCTGACCATGAGTCAACAGAAGCCTTGTGAGTCAACTGTTCAAAAGATGTTGATGGTTGTGCTAGCATGAAGTCACAAGTCATCATGACCGAGGGTCATGTCATGTACCAGCATTTTTTTTTTTTTTCAGACTGCTGATCATGACAGATTATGCACTTTTACTCCGAAACCACTCAGCATAGTTGCAGTTTAAACAAGTGGGCTCTGTTTGTGGAACACAAATATGCCTGAGCAGCTGTCTATGACAAGGATTTGCTGGCCACTCTTGCAGATGGATGTGCTCAGAAAACGAGTAGCCGATTATTCTATCACACACACAGCCGGGGGGAGGGGCGTTTCAGCTTGCTATAAATTTGAGTTGAGTTCAACAGCAAACAAAAATTTAGTTGTGCCTTTTACTACTACCTTTTGTGTGACTACAAGATATGAGACCATCTGGTTCATTCTATAGTGAATTTTCCAATACTTTGTGTGTTGCATATAAACACACACACATTTTTTTTTAGCTGGTCTAGCTATAATTATCCACCTCCTCAAGAGCTATCAACTTGTCTGGAGGTTTTATCTCTCACAACTCTTGACAAGCCTCATTCTTTTCCTCCTCTCTGCCCCCAGCCTCCGCTTCTTGATATCTTTGCAATCACCTCTCTCTGACAGCACTTCCTTTATTTTTCCCTTTCAGTTGTAAACGTGACTGACATCCCTTAATCTGTACAAGGATTTAAAATTCCAAATACATCCTGAACATAAAAAGATTAGGCTCGTCAAGCATGGAGATTATTTGCTAGCCACCACTTAATTTTTGACTGTAATCTTTAATCACTCGTTCATAGATTCCCAAAGTGATTTTCTTTCTCATATCTTCCATATTTAAATGTTTTGGCCATGTTTTTTTTCATTTTTTAAAATCCTTCCTTTCACAAATGATGAAAAAGGAATTTATAAGTAGGGATCCCTCTTACTTCAGATTTTATTGAAAATAATTTTATATAATCTACCTTCTTTATGTGTTGTGTCCCTTCGATCATGATTCTCCACAATTTCCTGTCCTTAGCTCTTAATAAATTTAGTGTTTGTTATTTCTCTTAAACCTTGTTCCACCATCCATTTACTCAAGCTCACAATGTAGATTATCTATTTTCCTGTCTCTTGTTCTCAATGTCATGTGAGTATCAAATTTTCAAAGCTCTCTTTCCTCATTATGTGCCCTAAAAATTAGGACCGTCTCTTTCTGATGAGTATAATTTTCCTTTTTGATTCCATTTTCTCTAAAACTTCATTGTTGTTCACATGTTCAGTCCATGGTTTCTTCAGCATCCTCCTGTAGAACAATATTTCTCTTGCTTAATCTCTCAAGTATTCACTACCATATAGGAGGACTAGAATCTACTACTGAATATAAAAAAAAAAAAAGTTTCAACCTTCAGTTATAAACCATCTTGGACTGTACTACATGTCTATCAAGCACAGGGAGTAACATCTCATTGGGGGGGGGGGTGAATTATATTAAAAAAAAGAAAAAAGAGAAACTAATAGAGCTCCTATTTACATTGTTCGGACAGTTGTCCTACTCTTTATTCACAACATTTCAGTCACTATAATCTCTGGCTCTCTTCAGGTAATATATGTTGGAATCTCAAACCTAACACTTTATTTAGTCTACTGGGGTACATTGTTCTAGTTCCTGTGTATATCACCTGAAGAAGACCAAAGCATACAAAGGCCAAACTGTCATGAATATGACAAAAATGAGGTCAACAGTCCAAACAATATCATCTCAGAAATATAGAGATAGAACTCCATCCGAAAAAAGTCACACTTCATGGATTACTCAAGGTATTCTGAGGAGGCTCGTTATATCAGGAACAGGTAACACCCCCACATAAACAAGATGGAACAATAGCACAATTTTTTTTTATCCCACTACTCTGTACAATTTGCTATTCACACACACAAAAAAAAAAAAAAAAAAAAAAAACTTATTCTTCTATGTGATGTGTCCATTGCCAATCACATTTCTCCTAAACCTTGTTCTGCTACACATTTACACAAACTGATGAGGTAGGTTATGCACCAATTTCCTGTCTCTCTTGCCTTCAATATGTCCTGCATCAAATTTTCCAAGCCGTCTTTCCTTATTACTCTTTTCTATGCTTCTAACAAAATTTTCTTGTTTCTTAATAGTTAGATATAAAAGACAAATTTATGACTAGTTTAGATTTAAAATCTTTATATACAAAAATGTCACTTCCCCGTAAACATTCTCCCCACACAAACTTACAAAAATGTGCCAAAATGCAACCTGTATCAGGTGTCAGGCTTTTCAGAGCATTCAGATTTCACCAACCTGAGGCAGAAATACCAATGTGACACTTTGAGATCAAAGTGCCAATCCATACATAAATAATTGTGTTATTTTTTGTTTGTATGTTTATGCAAGTGTGTGTAAAAAATGAATAAACAATAACAAAGGTTGCATTTATATAAAAAAAAAAAAAAAAAACTTTTACAAACTTGAACAATTTACTTAGAGAAAGTATTACACATATTCCTATTCAAGATGCAAACACTTTGCTAAACACACATAATTAAAATGATGTCGCATTCATAAGAAACCGAGACATAACTGAACAATGTCAAATATGATTAACGTAAATGAACATCTTTTAAGGAAAAACAAATTCAAAAAATATTACGTCATAAATTAACACCTTTTATGGCTGTCAACAAGAACAGTCGAAAATATGCACTATGTTTTGGAGACACCAAAACCAAGCAAATATGAAAAATTGATTATCTGAGAAGTCTTTTAAGAGAAGACAGGAAATGTGATATAGAAATCTGAACGGACATTGGAATAAGAAAAAAATGCCTTCCAAAACCTAAGCAAAGTATTAAGAAACAGGAAAATTTCACTAGAAACAAAGAAAAGAATACTAAACTGTTGTGTTTTATCAATCCTCCTCTATAGAAGTGAATGTTGGAAAATCCACTTACAGATGAAGAGGAGACTTGAGGATACAGAAATATGGTTCTATCAGAGGATGCCAAGAATCCCATAGACAAAACATGTGAGTAACAAAGTTTTAAAGAAAATGGAAACAAAAAGGACATTTATACTTAAAATCTGAAAGACACAGCTGTAATTTCTAGAATACAAAATGAAGAAAAAGGGCTTGGAGAATTTGACACTCACAAGACATTTCAAAGGGGTAGAGGAAAGCAGCAAGTAACCTTCCTTATGAGTTTGTATAAATGGATGGCAGAACAGGGATTGGGTAAAATAATGAAAAGACAAAACTTACTAAGAGCTACAAAAAAAATAGGAAGTTGTGGAGAGCCATGGCATAAAGAAGTATAAAAAAAGAAAAAAAAAAAAAAGAAATATGATGATTTCTAAAAAGTCCAACTTTCAAAAGATAGCTATCATAAGTATGAATTTAGGTCATTATTTAAAGAAGAGGTTACAAATGAAAAGGTTGACATGGTTTTACAGCTCACTGAACAAGATGTTAAACACGTTAATGTTATCACCTACCCTACCTTCCCTTTCCATTCTCTTTCTCTAAAACTAAATATCTTTGTTCCATCTATCCTCACAATCAAACAGGAATGGTCTGTTGTTTATCTAAGGTAATGGCAGGGCATAACATAGGAACTAAGAAACAAGTGTAATTATAACATGATTTTATTTAAAATTTCATGTAATTATGTTTTTCCTGTGAAGAGCATAAAATTATTTCCAGTGGCAAACATATGGCATTGCAGGCAATGTACACTGCTCTTCAATGTTCATCTTTTGAGAAAAGGATGTGCAGGTGGGGTAATGGATAGTGGCTCAGAATGAGAAAATTGGAGAACCGAGTTCAAATTCCAGTCAGTTTCATTACACACAAATACCCTTGGGAAGTGTATGAATCCATCTCCTCCTCTCAGCTATGGGTTAATGGTAGGAATCGTATCTGGAAAAACCAGTGTTATTATCATAAACAAAAATTGTTAAGGCAATATTAACTTGCAAATAAAAAATAAAAATAATTCTTAAAATCTAAAATATGTTCTGACTTTTATCAACCATTTGGTGGCTTATTTAAACATAAAAAAATATATATATATCATTGATCAATGATCTAAACATTTCATGATAAGAAATACTTTGTGATCTGTTACTTGGAAATCTTCAAGTAGCAAAAATGGAGAAGTCACTGTTGATTAATTCACATTGATCTATGTCCCAGGCAACTGTGTATAGAAGGTTAATGTTCAAGTGCAAGTTAAAAAATGATTAAAATGCAGATTTCAAAGCAGAAAAGCCCTCCCCAATTGGATATGCTCCAAAATGAAACAAAAGTGGTGCCAGGGAACCAGAAATAAGAAGTCGCATAAAGAACATTAAAGAAAAAAAAAAATGTCAACAATATTTGGAAGAGAACTTTATTTTCTAGTATTAAACTTCCAGCTAGAAAACTTTAATCTTGAAAACAGCAAATATTTAAGTCTCAAATCAAAAATTAACTTTTAACTGAATCCAAATTGTCCTGTCTACCACACTAATGCTGCCCAAAGCTTTTTATCCTTTCATCAATGAGGTGTGATATTTTGGTCATATAACTTTTATGTTCATGACATTGACGTCATACCAATAAAATAATTGGTCATTTGTGGAGAATTTATTTTCCTATTGTAAAAAAAATATGCTCTCTGAAATATCCAGGGCAGAACCCATTTTAACCTAACATTTGAATTTAACCTTTCTTTTAATGATCTATTTTTATACAGAATAAAAGATAATTTCTTCACAGATTTAGTAATACAGGGTGCAGTATAAATGCTGTTACAAAATATGAATTCCACTTCTAAATTTTTGGTCATTGCATTGTTTATGGTTTGACACTCACCCAACAACATATACTATTTGTTTTTTCAAAGTGTTTTAGTATTTACTAGAAACAATGCCTATAGAAATTAAAAGAAAGTATAGAATTGAGCAACATGAAA
Organism: Acanthosepion lycidas; assembly: GCA_963932145.1. NCBI lineage: Eukaryota > Metazoa > Mollusca > Cephalopoda > Sepiida > Sepiidae > Acanthosepion > Acanthosepion lycidas. Next base: position 26,620,776 of record OZ010601.1, read on the forward strand.
ATGGACTGATTCCATCTGAGATGGAAAACAACTTGAAATCAATAGAATGTTTATCAAACGGACAATCGACTGATACAAGATTACCTCCATTAAAGACAGACCGCGGTTAGAACGTCCTTGCACTTCCAGAATGCCAAAACTCATGGAACAAGTCTGTGAAAAAAATCAGGTATAATCCAAGAGGTTCGATGAGGAAATTTTCTAAGAAGGCTGGAACATCAGAGAAAACCAAGTGAAGGCTATGTAGAAATGATCTAGGGACAATTGACAATTAGCATACCAATTTTTTTCTTGTGACTACTGCTAGGGTGATAAGGTTGTTATGGAACAGGGGTTTCTTCAAGTGTTCATAAACCCATTCCTTCTGTCAACCATTATAGCAAGCTAGTAAAGAATTGTTTTGTCTAGATATCATGTGTGAGTGTGTGTATATATTTTTATTATTAGGTTGGTGCAAAAATAATGACGTAATAATGTCGTTTTTGACGTTATTACGTCATTATTTTTGCACCAACCTAATACTATAAATAATCTAGGGATGAATAAACAACTATGTCTTTTACACAGAGTAATTCAAAGTCTACCAGCATGGGCATTCAAGAATCTTAAAAAAAGAAAATGCTGCTGAAAAATAGATAAATCAAATATTCATATGATTAACATAAATAACATTCTTCAGTTGAAATAAAATCCGTTTTTTTCTGATGACATTGTTTGATTGGTGAAACATGTCAATATAAAATTTTTTCGAAATTAGCATTATACATGTTAAGTAATTCTATGTCAAAATGGAAAAGTTCTGTGTAGCACGTTTTATCCTCTAAACAGTCTTCAGACTGAAGTAATGTTCTTATTGATGGGGGGAAAAAAAAAAAAAAAAAAAAAAAAAAAAATTATATATATATATATATATATATATATATGGGGTGAGTATACATACACAAATTTCAATCAATAAGAACATTAATTCAGTCTAATGAAATCTTTTTAGAGGCCATACGCAATACAGAATTTTTCACTTTGTCATTAAACTACCTAACATTGTTCTATATATATATATATATATATATATATATATATATATATATATATATATATATATATACACACACACACACACACACACGTTCCATTGAATAATATAGACAGTGTCTACTTATTTTTATACTGATCCTTTCAAGTTGTCTAATCAGTTTCTTGATGTATAGATGAAAATCATCAAGGAAGGTGACAGTTCTTTCTTACCCAAGTACTTTCAATCTTTTCTAAGATCATTTTCTGGGGTAATTTATAAAGACAAACATTATAACTGCAATAAAATCTGCATTCCATTATGAGTTAAGAAACGACATGCAAATACAGCCTGTAATATATATATATATATAAAAGAGAGAGAGAGAGACATATACATCTCTCTTTTCCCTTTCTACTCATAAAACAACTTCCGTTAATCTTGTTTTTTGTTTGATTCCTGGAGGAATTTTGGAATCCATTCATTGTTTTGAAACCACCGGTCTGACAAATTATCAATTTTGCGAAATAAAATATCACTATGGCTTTCTGAAGTATCCAATTTGTTAATTATATATATATATATATATATATATATATATAATTGATCTGGGAATTTAACTATATATATATATATATATAGATATATATATATATATATATATATATATAAGAAAAAGAGTTTGTGGCCATAGTTCTGGAGACCACAAAGTATGAAAATTACAGTCATTATGCAGTTTTGATTCCTATGTCCACACTGTATATCTCTGTAAATGACCTATCTCTTATACTGAGCACCCTGTGTGTGTATGTATATATAAGAAAGATAGCAAGGGCATAGGAATAAATAGATTCATGCCTTCTTCATGGACATGAGTGAAAAATGAGCATAAATATTCTTGACTGGAATTTTTTTTTTTTTTTTTTTTTTTTTAAAATCGTAGATAACAGTTTCATTACCCCACACTGCCAATAAATTATACTGACCTTTCAAGGAATCAATTCTAATGTAACAGTTTACAAACGTTTTAGATAAAACTGTTTAATACTTGTAGAATAATGGCAGGATAGAAAACAACAAAAATATGATTGGGTGGCCGAAAACATTTGGATTAGTAAGTAAAAATAACTCCTAGGATATACGAGAAGCAGATGAAAACAACAAGTAACCTTCTTAATCAGTTTGAGTGAATAAATAGAGAGATGATGGTAAAGTGCCAAAAGTTACATTGAGCAACAAAGGAAGCTGTGAAGAGTCATGATCAACATACATACTACTCTTGTATTAACATTAAATTTTTTGATGATGACTTCCATAATATTTTCTTCTACATATCTTGGTAAAAAAATTATACCATTTGAGTAATTTAATCTAGTTCATTTAAGGTCTATTTTTATGAAGCCAGAATGTTCAGCTATTAAATAAATAATTAAATGTTTTGCGTCTTATCTGTTATAAGTTTATTTACTGCTAAATAAGAAACCCATGAAATTACTATATCTGCTCAGTTTTGTATCCAAACAAAGCACTTTTTTAAAGAAGTAATAGATTTTTGTTATTTATTAATCTGACAGATTTTTATCACTTTAAATGTTATATTTTAGTGAATACTCATTTGAGTAGACAATCTGTTTATTTTTAGTATATTTATTTATTTTCATCTACCAGACTGCATATTCAAGAAATCTTATTAAAAAAAAAAATATGCACTCTTCAGCAGGATTCAAACCTGTGTCCACCTGGGTGGAGGGAGACTCATAATTAGATCAAACATGCCTTAACCAAATTGACCATGAAGAAGCTTTGCAAGTTCTGAACAATGTTTTTAAGCAAAATCCTTCTCATCATAGATACCTCGAAATTATATCTACTCTGTTTCGAATTCAAAAGTAATTTTCTGTGTTTATTATTTTTGTTGTCAATTCTCAAGAACAAAGAAAATCTATAAATTCTTTTTTATATTTTTAAGCTTTATTACAATTCTAATTACCACTTACTTTTTAAAACAATAAACATTGCTAAAGAGTGAAAGTAGTTTAATTAAAAAAAAAAAAAAAAAAAAAAAAAAAAGTGGTGTAATGCGAAAAGCTGTCTTTTTGACGGCATGTTTACCATGGTTTGCTGAAAATTTAATTTTAAGCTGCGTAAAATTAGGCCCGAAAAATAAAACTAAAATATTGATTTTGTTTAGAGTATATTTCTTATTAATTTGTTAAAATATTTTATAGACATTTGGGTTGTAAAAAAAAAAAAAAAAAAAAAAAAAAAAGAGAAAGAAAGAAAAGAAAATTTGTTTATAAATCTTTTTTTTTTTTTTTAAAGGTTTATTTTCATTTATTTCTTCTAATGCTTCTTAATACTTTAAAATTATTCTGGGCATTTCTGAATTGTTGATATTCAATAATTAGGTTTTAAATAATTGAGAAATATAACATTTAACAAGAAAATTTCAAGAGGTGTTTTCTGCCACAATCAAAATAATGAAATGTACCTTTTTTTTTTTTTTTTTTTTTTTAATCATTTCACCCCAATCATGGCAATGAAGCCACTAAGACACAAGGTTCACTGATTGTTAGAGTATATGAAAAGAAAAAAAAAATGCTATTGAGGGGAGAGGACAATAAAAGAGCAATTTTGAAGAAAAAAAAAAAAAAAAAAAAAAAAAATAATGATGGACATTGCATTTAAATTTTTGAAGAGGAAAGTCGACCAGAAAGCAAGAGTTCCTTAAACAAGAGAAGAAACTGTTAACATAGAACTTACAGTTATATCTAGCTATTTCAACTGTAAAATGATGCAAACTTGCCATCTATTTAGTACTGCACTTAAATTCATAAAGTCTTGGTAACATAGAGGAAAGATTACCAGTACAATTACCATGAAAATATTTATAGAAAAGTCCTTTATCTTATTTTGTACAAATGTACAGGTAGGGGAGGGCATTATTCTTCATTCTTACCATAAATTAAAAAAGAAAAAGAAAAAAAAAAAAAAGAAAAAAAAAAGAGGACTTGAACACAGATTTTATACAAGAAAAAAAACTTATTTGTGTCTATTTAGCGTTGTCTAGTTTGCCTATCTAACATTTGGAATCCATGTTATCTTCCTTTATTTTAGAGATTATTTTATCTGAGTCCATAACAACAGCTGCAATACTGATAGAGTTCAAAAAGTCATTTTTAGCTGAGAAAATGAAGCCTAAAATCACCTTCTGCATACTTGCTTGTATTAAATCTATCTTGCTGGGAAATAAAAGATAAGACAAGTGTTGGTATACTGAAAATAAATAGAGCCTTGTCAGGGCAAATATGTCTACAGTCATCCAACAATTATTTAAGGATGTTTATTATTAGCTGCCCATGTTATGAATTAGCTTTCATGCTGTTTTTCTCTAAATTATTGGAACATTGAGAAATTCCAGTGAATTTTTGCAATTTCAGAACAAAATTCTTTATAGCCTGTTCAAAATTTATCAGGCCATTTTAGATATCTTACATTTGTTTGGTTTATTGGCATATCAACTATGCGAGTTATTTAATGCCAGAATTATTTAGTATTCAAAATCAAGTGTTGCAATATAAAGAAAAAACTAAGTTTTAAGCCACAATATAGTGAATGGATTGAATTTTATTTATTTTTTTTTTTTTTTTTTTATACAGCCTACCAACCTTTAACAGGTCATATAAAGCCAGAAATATTTTGGGATTGTAAGAACTTTTTCGATACAATTCCTACTATTTAACCCATAGCTGGAGTAGAAGAGATGGATTTAGACCTTTCCCAAGGATATTTGCACACAACGGAATATAACAAATCTGACTGGAGTTGGAATTCAGCTCTTTGCTAATTACCAGCCATTATCTATTACACAGCTCATACATCCAAGCTTACAGCACCTCTGATTCCTAAGCAGTCACCCATCAAGGTACTGATCAGGCTCAACATTGCTTCTTGTATTATCATTGAAGTTAAGCAGTGTTTCAACGTGATACAGCCATAAGCCTCACGGTTTAGGTAGAAAATTTTAGTACTGGAGGAAAATAATGTGTTTAAGATTTTAAAAATTATATTTTCATGTAAAATCTGTCTTCTTTTCAGGAATTGGATTATTTTGGGATCGACCAACTTCATTGAAGAGTTGTTTACATGAGAATATCGTGTTCAGATTAGATTTAGACCTCTAAAATTCACTAGAATGGGTTTCACTGTGTATTGTTCTTGTCATGCAATACATATTGACAGTTCTTCATTTCTCAGTAGGAAATTATGTGTAATTTGAATATGACCTATACAGGATTTGGCCAATATAATCTCCTCCTTTATCATTCTAAATACTACTTTCCACTCTTCTGATGTGGGGCGGGGGGTGATGCTATACAGTTTGTTGTCTGGGTTGGAGCTCCAATGCTCCTGCCATTTATTTGTGATGAATTTATTTATGGTAGGTTTGAAGTCAGTATAAAGGGATTTTTGCACTTGAGTGATTAATGTTTAGTGCTTTTTTTTTTTGTTTTTGCCTGTGAATCGGCTCTATACCAACACTGTATAACAATGTGGCTTGGTGTCCAGCATAGTGATGCTTTCATTTGGTCTCAAGAGGTGTTCCATTCTATTTAGTAATTTAGAAATTAGTAGATCAGTTTTTGTTTTTTTATTGCTACAAATGCTGACATGGAGTCTGTGGAAATGATAAATTTATTGCATTTGTTGATTATTATGTCAAGTGCTAAGTCAATAGCCGAGATTTCAGCACTGCATATTGAGGCCTTTTGAATATCTTAACAGTTGCACAGAATCAACATAGTAGGGAAACCAATTGGAGTTGGGGATGGGGCTTACTTACAGCACATACATAGACTCCCATGTAATTACTCAGTTAGCAATGACACATTACTAAGCAAGCTGATTCACAAAAAAACAGCTGAGTAGATCCTTTATATTGTACACTCGATTTTCTGGCTGCACTTTGCATCATTGGGTTTGTCACTACATTCCAAATTAGGTTCCTTCTGACTTCTCATTGAAAAGGAAGAGATTTCAAACTGTGGATAAGATTAAAGAGAACAATGGACCAGCTGATGGCAATCCCTAAAGAGGTCAGTTGTAATAAGTGGAATGAATGCTGAAATAAGTATACAAGATCCAAAGAGAAGTATTTTGAAGCAAATTAAGGCATCATTTTTTATTTTTTTTAGTTGCTGGATCATTTCTGGACAACTTTTTTCTTCAAATAACGAAAAGAAATAACCGAGATATATAGATGACACCATATCATTTTTTCCCTCATCAGGAAGCTGTACAAATACAGCTGGACTATGTGAATTCATTAAGACCTTCAATCCAGTTTGCAATGGAAGAAGGAACCAAAATTCTGTAGGCCCTCCTAGATTTATTAATATCTCACAGAGAAGGCGCACAAGACATTGGTATATCCCAAGCCAGCCTTTACCAGACAATCCCATACAGCATGAAAAAAGGGCTCATCTGATGTCTCCAACACTGCACAAAAATTCTAAATGGCAACCCAGACATACACCAACAGATGATAAGTATACCCATCAGAATAACATCTATCTTGCAAATATCAGCTTCTATAGACAAAAACAGAAAGGGTTGAACAGAAGAACATAAAACTGTCAGTCTTGAAAGATATGTAGGAAAGAATTCAGATTTATAGTCCACAGAACATCAGGACAATATTTAAAAGCAATTTGAGAAATTTCTACCAAGTCAAACCCAAGACAGAAGAGAACATGATCAACTTAAAAGCATCACTGGCATTTACACCCAATGAATACATCTATGTTTTGTACCCCCTCAGGAGACTGGTGATCATGGCTCGCCACAATTTCCTGTCCTTTTTAGCTCTTAGTAAATTTTGTTTTTGTTATCCCTGTTCTGCCATCGATTTACACAAGTTCAGGTAGGTTATGCACCATTTTCCACTGTCTCTTGCCTTCAATATGTCCTGTGTGTGTCAAATATTCCAAGTCCTCTTTCCTTTACTTGCCCTAGAAATTTTAATTGTCTCTTTCTGATTCCAAGTATCTTTTTTGTTTCCATTTTCTCTAAAACTTTATTGTTGCTCATATGTTCAGTCTATGACATTCTCAGCATCCTTGTGTAAAACCATATTTCTGTTATCTCAAGTCTCTCCGAGACATCCAGAAAAGGCAGGGCACAGGGAAATCCTTACTATTTAACATTTTATAAAGTTTGAAACTATTGGCAATTAGCCAATGTTATAACCAGCAATTCCAATAAACAACTAAATAGTGTAAATTAGGTACCTCCACTTTTTCATGGAAAAACAGCATAGCATAACAAATTTACACCGAATTAGTGAAGGTACCTAGTGTAAATAGAATTTTTTTTTTTTTTTTTTGTCAATTCTCAAGAAAAAAGAAAATGTATAAATTCACTTTCATCATATATTTAGATTTTATTAAATTTCTAATCATTGCTTTTCAAAACAATAAACATTGACAAAGAGAGAAGATAATTTAAATAATAGCAGTGATAATGGAAAAACTGTCCTTTTGATACAGTCTTTTTGCAGGCACAAATATCCAAATTTGCCAAAGAAAAACCAAAAACACAAAGTGTTCATAATTAATAATGACAATACTTTGCCTAATTCAGACAACTTAAGTTCATTGTACCAAGCAAGTACTAACTTTTGCTAATTTAACTCTTACCAATTTCTTGTCAGTAGTAAAACCAGCATAAAGAATGGAACCTGACAAACATTTCAACCTCTAGCTTGGACAGTTCATATTGCATTAAAGTCCTTGGGGGAAAGGCATGGTCTTCCGCCTCTCCCAGTGACATGTTTACATATTAAGACAGAACCTTTTAGCCATGTAAGGTAATCTATCTTAGTTACTGGGAGAAACTGCAGTCACATCATTTGAAATGACCTTTTGTTTTACAAAAAGTCTGCCAGATAAAACCCACGCTCATCAGATCTTTCTCAGAGATTAAAATATCTTCTGGTCTCAATTGTAGTGCTCTCTGTCCAGTAGTTTATTATTTTTGAGGCTACATTTTTTTTTCTTTAACAAACTAAAATAGTTTTAAGGTCTTAGTGGTTAAGAGGCTGGCAAGTGGTATCTCTTGAATAGCATAAATACTTAGTTTGTCAGAATAGTTTTATGGAGCTGTTTGTTGGAAAAGCAAAAAGTCATATTCATAAAATACATGTGTCAATGCATTAACATGCTTCGGCTGTTTGACAAAACTGTCACATGACTCTGGACAAGATAAGCACACACTGGAAATCAACTGACATGTCTTCAAATCAAAAAGATGACCTTTTCACTTAAATTTTCACTTTTTTTTAACCAACATTCCAACATTCAGAACTTCTAATATCTTACAATGTGGATATATCTTGACAAACACATTAATAATGATTAACTTGAACTTTTTTTTTTTTTTTTACTTGTACTGATTATTTATTTAATACAAGAAAAAAAATAGCAACATTCAAATTAATGTAATTAGTAGGTATTAAATCAATAATGGTTATTGGAGCAGAAAACAGAATCCATGTTTGTAGAATCTTTCAGCCCTGTAAGGTAACGTATCTTAGTTGCTGGATGAAACTGCAGTCACATCATTTGTTAAAAGTAAAATTTCCGTACACTATTTAAGGCAACTTTAAAAAAAAAAAAAAAAGAGAGCTCTAAATATGGATATAGTTAAGATACCAATTTTCCCCAGCTTGTAGACTGTCAATGGAACATAAGGGCCACAGCAAAACCAGGTATTGTGAAGCTAGTGCAGTTTCAGTAGCAAATAGATTTTGACATGATAGAGTGAATTGCCTACACGACCAGTTTGAATTTCAGTTGTACTGGTCTAGTTGCCAAACAAAGCTAGAAAGGTCAGTTTGCTCTGCAATTTTATGACAAACTGAAAAGATGGGAAATGCATTCATATCTTCTCGAGAAGTGAAGAACACTACAAATAGTTTCCGTTTTCTGCACCAATTTAAATACCTACTAATTACATTAAATTGAATGTTGTTATTTTCTGTTGTATTAAATAAAGAAGCGGTACAAGTAAAAAAAGAAAAAAAAAGTTCAAGTTAATCATTATTAATGTGTTTGTCAAGATATTCCCACATTGTAAGATATCAGAAGTTTTGAATGTTAAAAGAAAATATAGTTAAAAAAAAGTGAAATTTTAAGTGAAAAGGTCATCTTTTTTATTTGAAGATATGTCAGGTGATTTCTAATAGAGGCTTTCCATTGAGTTACTAAAGGGAATTAACTGAAACTAAGATATCCAGAAAAGGCATGGCACGTAAAACAAAAACAATCTATCTCCATGGAGTAGATAAAGGATTTGGTTCAATCTTCTAACATAAATCACCACCTGAAGAAGGCCAGAGTGTACAACAGCCAAAACATTGGGAATATGATAATAAAGATGAAGACACCAGTCCAAAAATGTTGCTCTTTAAAAAAAAAAAAAATTTAAAAATATGAAAAGCATAAATTGAAGGAGTTTAAGTGAATCAAAGCTCAAATTAAAATCTGAATCTTTGTAAAGTTTCTCAATTCCTGCTTACAACGCAGCTTTCTTTTCTCTTTAAGTTAAAAGATTAATATACAATTGGGAAAAAAAAACTAATTCACCTCTAATTGCATCTTACTGATCATCTAACTCAAATTTTAAGTTATAACCACAGTTACATCTGAAAATAGAGAGGAATTTGAGTTCTACATGCCTGTTTCTCTTTTAATATAGAAAATCTTCGAGACAATAGTCAGTCAAATGCCGACACATAAATAGGACAGATTTTACCAAGAAATAAATTACCTATTTAAGATATATTAAGTGCACAACTACATGGTCAGATGATGGTGATAATAAATGCATGGCTCTCATGGCTTCTGATCTTAACTGATTGTGGGCGTTAACATGTACATGTTCTGTTTTGGTGAATTAAGATGGACTACAGCAAATATCCCAATTTGTTTGACACTTACCTGATCTTAAACTAGTTAGGCATGTCCCCCTAAGGGCTCGTCCACTATACATCTCAGTTCATGTGCAAGAGCATCATGACAAGATGTCAAGAGGTTTTTTGATTTTTACTTTAAAAGACAAGGCAGCAAAGGCGACTTGGGCATCATGTCTCAATATTAGGAAAAACCCTCAATCAGAGACTATGTGATCAGACTGTGCTACTCAACCTGAAAGTATTTCTATCAGGGTCTGTGAGGTTATATACTTCATTAATGAAAACCTCTCACCATACCATGCACATGGTATACTCTTATCAAACTTGACATCATGATGAGTAGATTGAAATTCATGTAGTTGTACTCTGGCATCATTATATTGGCATACTGTTCTCTCAATAAATAAGAATAAAACAACAATGACAAGGACATTTCAGCATGAAGACATGGCCTCCTCCAAGAAAAGTGCCTATATTACTATAGAAATTATTCCCAACAGGAATCAAACTTCTATTTTTTTATTTTATTTTATTTTTTTTTTAATCTGGGGGCACATTTTTTTTATTAAGACTTACAATCTGTTTTCAGATACATTACTTGACAGGGTCAGCTAAAGTTGAATTTATTAACAATATTAATTCAAAAGATTTATCTTACCCTGATGAGTGGTGAAACTTGAAATCAGAAAGATAAATTTTTTAATTTTTATTTATCTATTAACTATTAGTGCTCTATTTTTTTTTAATATTGTGTACAAAAATCTGCTCACATTTAAACATCTTAAAGTCCAGTAATTTACCAGCCAATGCATTTTGTTAGGCATTAATGATGTATCATTATTATTATTATTATTATTAATAACAATGATGATAATAATTTTAATGCTGAAAAGTTCTTGGTCATGATGCCCTTCCCAAAAATCTCATGTTTGATTATTTGGTTAGATTTGGAGGAATCAGACAAGATGAAAATTTTTCATCGCCCAAATAAAATGAACACGCACATACATTAAGATAAAGAAGGAGAAAACAAGTTTACCACAGAATGAAAATTCATCAAGACATGACTTGGGCTAATAAACCTCACAGACCTGGCAATAAATAAACTATATGACCAACAGCCAAAATATACATAGGATTCATTTAACATTTACTAGGTTTAAAAAAAAAAAAAAAAAAAAGTTTAAATGTTTGAAGAGGATGTGAAATGCAAATCCATTTTAACTGAGAACTTACTATTCCATCATAAACAAAAGCAGTTTATTCTGGTGGAATCTATTTCCAGCAAACTATGTTTTTATGAGATAGGTCAGGTCAGGTGCCCTCGGTGAATTATCCTGAACTTGTCCTACATTAGTACCGATCACTAAAACTAAATAGAAGCTGCAAGACTATCAGGTATATCAAGCTGCTAATTCTAAAATTACCCACATTTTAGTGGTTATTTTCAGGGTGGGAATCAGTCATTCAGAAGTATTGTAGGCAAACAAGTTAGTATTGTTGTAAAACAGATACTTGAAAAAAGAAAACAGAATTACAACAGCCAAGAAGACAAATGCAAAACAGACAAAAAGAACAAGTGTTGCCTTTGTAGACACAGAGAAAATGAAATTATGAGTTTAGCAAATTAGCTCACAAACATGACAGGATGATAACAAATCCACTAGGAATTGTGCAAAGAACATTGATTATACAAACAAATGCTATTAGCACAATCCAATTGTCTCAGAGAATTATAAAAAAAAAAATAAAAAAATAAAAAAGAAGTTAGATTTTTGAAGGATTATAAAATTCAAATCTCATCCAATCTAAAAACAAGGTAAAGTCATCATAAACAATGAATAAAAAGAAAAAAAAAATGTGACAACTTTCTATTGCGCACTAAAATCCCCCAAAAATTAGAAAAAAGCTAAAATCCACCAAACTCTCTTGTGTTACTAGCAGGAGAGCCTGGCGTTGCCCGGGGATGTAACAGTAAGAGATAGATCAAGTATCGACCATCATAAAGACTGAAAAATAAAATTGACAAAGATTATTGTTTAAGGTTGACAGACATGCATGTCTTAATTAGTTTTTTTTTTTTTTTTTTTTTTTTTACGAATTGGTCAAACCCAAACAAAAACATTGTTTTCAATCGTTATGAGTCTATCAATTGAATAGAATTTTATTATAAACAGTTGTCTTGTAAATGGAATTTTTAAAGCATTCTGAATGTAAAAATAAACAAAAAAGTGTGCAAGACAATAAGAAACACTACCTGCTAAAAAAAAAAAGTGAAGTTTTGTTGAAATCGGTTAAAAAATGTAGGAAATCCGATCCCAAATATAAACGAACACACACACAAACAACCTGTATAAAGTATAACTCAATATGAGTTGTCCCCCTTTCATTCTGGTGACAGAATCATGTTTTCAAATTGATTTTGTGCAAAAACAATTGTGTTTTTCCAATTTTGGCACTGTCAGAACCACCGCAAGGTAATTTTATGCAGTCCTGTGAAGTTTTGTTGAAATCAGTTGGAAAATGTAGGAAATCCGATCCAATATATAAACGTACAGACACACACACAATCTGCGTTTTATAATAAGTAAGATTTAATGTTGAAATTTGTTTTTATTTAAGTCAACTTGGGTTGTTGAAACAAGAATCGCACTGAAATAAAAAGCATACCTTGTAAAACCTTCTCTATATAACTGGTAACATTTACCCTTTATCACTCTGCACATACTTCATTTGCTGTGCAAAAAATTCCTGCCACTGAAGAGGACTGATCCCTGAACAATAGTATGCTTGAATTTCATAGTTGTGTTATCATATCCTGCTATAGCAACAGAAAACACCGTAACATCCAGGCACCAGATTCCAAAGCAACCTTTATAGGTAAGGTACAGTTCATGCCTGATTGATTTTGGTAACATTGAAAACTAACACTTTATTAGCAGGTGATCATAATAATGTAAATAATTTTTTTTAATATTGTGTAAAAAGAACTGTTACAATTGTTTTAAAATCTATTTTGTTATGTGTTAATAGCAGAGCAAAAAGAGAATACATGTATTTACCTATATTTCAGTGATAACTGCATATACAAGCTGACCAGTCAAGAAACTGTTGGTTGATATTGTGGTATAACATAAGACAATACTAAAGATTCTTTTTGAAAAAAAAAAACAAGACTAAAAAAAAAAAAACAAACAAAAAAAAACATTATGTTAAAGAATGAAAAATGGAAAGATAGTACCAAGTTGCAAACAATTGAGGTTCAATACCACTACACTGGCATGCAAAACCTTAGAGCCACCTTGGTAAATTACGTTTTTTTTTTAATTTTACCCTAAAATTTAGTGATTAGCAGTAAGCTTTTCTCTATTACATTTTATGGTCTTTGAGAGACATAAAACAAGATAATGCATTTTCGTCAATGCTGTATGGCTGATGATAGAACATCTTAAGTACAGTGATGCTAAAAAAGACCAGGCAAAATTAACGGACCACCAGCAAAAATTTCACTTTTTAGATCCTTTCATAAGTTAGGAATTTTTATCTTTTTTTTTTTTTTTTGCAAAAAGTCGTTTTTATTATTACAGAAAGTACAAAATGTCAAAATAATTTGATGTGGTATTAAATAAAACAAAGTCCAGATTTTCTCATTTGGAATTTCTTTCCCCATTCTTCTTGGCAGTAACCGCAAATTTCCTGGAGATTGTGTGATTTTTGTTGCAGCACTTGTTTCTTCAATTCCCACCACAACAGTTCAATGATATTGAGATCAGAATTGTTCTGACCAATCTTCCAAAAGTTGAACATCTTCATCCATATGAAACCTTTTTGTTGTGACGTGATGTGTGGCAAGGCACATCATACTGGAAAATTTCACCATGTTCATAGTCTGGCAGAAAATTAAACCATAGTAAATAATATAGGTTCTCAGTGTTTCAGCAGGGTTTGGGCTAGCCCTAACATTTCACCAATTTTCTTCTACCATTACTTTTACTGAAAACCCTCAGCATTACATGTTTATCACCAAATTTTACTATTTCTTTGGTGTACCTAGCATTGTTTCTTTCTTTCATTGGTCTTCTGACATATTCTTTTACATTAGAACATAACTATTTTGCATTTGTCACAAAAAATTACTTTTTGCCACTATCCAGCATCCTATTTTTAATTACTTAAATCTTCTATTCCAAGGTTTTTGTGGCTAATTGTGTTCTTTTGGGTGCTACATGCCAGTTCAAGTTGTTTTCTTTATAATACTTTGCGTACTTTATCAACCAAAAGCTCACTGTTAAGACTACATCTAATTCTCACCTGGCTATTAATTTTGGATTACCTTCAGAGACTGTCACAATCATTCTTTCATCTCTCTTGTTTAACTTTTGTGATCTTCCAGTTTTCTTTGCACATAAGATACTTCCAGCAGTAGCAAATATCTCTTGGCTGGTTTGAACACTGTTTCTGGAAATTCCCAGCTGCCTGCCTAATTCTCATTGAGTTATCTTCCTCATCAAAGTCGCAACCTTCATTTTTGTTTCAACAGAAATCTTAGCCATGATTTTAGTATATATATATATATATATATATATATATATATATATATATATATATAAAAAAAAAAAAAAAAAAAAAAAAAAAAAAGCTAATGTTCAACTACAATGATTTGCCAAGACACCTTACACAAAATTAATTGGAACAATTCCTAATTTGCATATTATCATGACTACCTCAGATCTTTTATTGGCCCAATAGTTTGTACGGCTTTTTTATCAGTTAGAAAGTAATTAAAATAGTGTATCTTCTGTTGGTGCCTATGAAAATGCAACAACTTATTTTCCAATTCTCAAGGTCCACAGACACTACTGAAAAAAGTCTACAGCAAAACAATCTTAACTCCATAATAAAATAAAAGGTGTGTATAATCATTTGATGTAGTCAGCCTAGAACTTTCACATGCCAGCATATATAGATTTGTCAGAGTTTTAAGTTTTAGTATTAATTTATCAAATACTTGTGTAATAAAATCTTTGAAAACTTGAACAGGACCTAAATACATCACTCACGGTTGCTAAGTGCTCTATCAACCAATAATATTGTTGACAATCAGGTGTTGGCAATTAAACTGTCAATCATCCCATCCTTAAACTTAAATAAATCCAGCTTGTGTGAAAAAGAGAGAGAGAAAAAAAAAAATGATTAATTCAGTGTCAAATTAAAAATAAAAGCAATTTCATCAACCATTTGCTAACTTCTATAACATACTCAAGTACTGAATAAAGCCCTTACTTCCACCAATTAACTTTTTGAAATAGTTCCCACCCAAGACATTCTTCTTCCAACCCTACCATCCTATTATAAATGTGCTTTTCCCTCTGTTAGTTTGCACACCGTTACCTCATAAATAACGTGCTATTCCACATCTTGATTGTGTGGAGGAGATATTACTTGGTTTTAGTAAGGAAAGGAAAGAAAAAGGGAAAGAAACAAAGGAAAGAAAAAGGGAAAGAAACGAAGGAATGAAGGAATGAAACGAAGGAAAGAAACGAAGGAATGAAGGAAAGAAACAAAGGAATGAAGGAAAGAAACAAAGGAATGAAGGAAAGAAACAAAGGAATGAAGGAAAGAAACAAAGGAATGAAGGAAAGAAACAAAGGAATGAAGGAAAGAAACAAAGGAATGAAGGAAAGAAACAAAGGAATGAAGGAAGGAAACAAAGGAATGAAGGAAGGAAACAAAGGAATGAAGGAAGGAAACAAAGGAATGAAGGAAGGAAACAAAGGAATGAAGGAAGGAAACAAAGGAATGAAGGAAGGAAACAAAGGAAGGAAACAAAGGAATGAAGGAAGGAAACAAAGGAAGGAAGGAAACAAAGGAAGGAAGGAAACAAAGGAAGGAAGGAAACAAAGGAAGGAAGGAAACAAAGGAAGGAAGGAAACAAAGGAAGGAAGGAAACAAAGGAAGGAAAGAAACAAAGGAAGGAAGGAAACAAAGGAAGGAAGGAAACAAAGGAAGGAAGGAAACAAAGGAAGGAAGGAAACAAAGGAAGGAAGGAAACAAAGGTAGGAAGGAAACAAAGGTAGGAAGGAAACGAAGGAAGGAAGGAAACGAAGGAAGGAAGGAAACGAAGGAAGGAAGGAAACGAAGGAAGGAAGGAAACGAAGGAAGGAAGGAAAGATGAGTGGAATGGAGGGGGGAAAAGGAAGACGAGAGAATCAGATTAATCTAATGATGGGTACATTTTGATCTCAGCCAGAAGGCTGAAGAGGTCTGCTAACCATGATAAAAGTGTAATTTTTCAGACTCATAGTATTGAATGACAGAAACAGAGTGAGGCAATCACCAAAAAATAAGTAACCATAAAGAAAATAACTGTCTGCTGAATTATTCTTAAATAAGAGAAATGTTTGTAAGACAGGGATATGGCTAGAAAGAAGGGAAGATGAAAGTCTTTAATGTCTCCTGCCAATACCTCATAAATAATGGACCATTTCATTTTGATTGCATAGAAAAACAAGACATTTGAATGAAAGAAAGAAAGCCAGGAAGATAGAAGTGTTTAAAGTCTTTTTCAAGGAAATGGAAAAGTTGTCAATTTCAAATCTTTTCATTTGTACCCCCTTACTTCTTAAAATAACAACCAGCATTGATATTTATGATTGTTATTACAATATTTTGTTAAAGTTGTTAAGCTCAAATATTTAACCATGCGATAGGGGAATTTCAACAGATATTTTATTGTCATAGAACTCTCCATGAGCTAACTTAAGAGTTAAGATTCGTCAAATTATTAAAAGAGGAAAACCATTAAATTTCTAGTTGCTTATTAATCTTCTGTAGAAGCAGAAGGTAGCATTGAGGAATGAGTGTTAATGTAAATATACAAGACAACCTCCACCCAAGGTTTCCACTGACCAGCCAGTGATTACCCCAACACTGCATTTCAATACTTGATCTCTTCAGTGTGCACTGAAAACCGAGAAAAAAAGCACACTGCATGCTCACAGTGTAATACCATGAAAGAAAAGTACCACATCGAGAAATAAGAATGCATATGTAGTTGTTTTATTCAGGGCTTCTCTTGCACATCCAGGTAGGTAGGTAGGTTGGTGATGAGACAACTTCTGCAATATCAGATCTTTCCCTTACCAACACCTGTTCATCTACTCATCCCAATGTGGTAATGGTAATAGAAAATAGAGGCTTCGAAGCCAAAACACTGACACCATCTACCAAAGGTGGACCAAAACTCTTTCCCAATACCATGCATGACTGTTAATATAGACCAGCACCCAGATGTAACCCATTTCCAGTTTTGTTGCCACCTTATCCACCTCTTTACTTAAAGTGGATGCCACTTAGAAGACCAAACTTCAAAAGGATTTTGCTGGTCCATCAAACAGAAACACTTGAGATTGGAATAAAACCACCTCTTCCTTTTGTACATGGGTGTCCATAGTATCACAATAGTTACTGACAAATATATGAGCCATAAAGACTAGCAATATATTGGACATTTTGAAAAATGAGTCATCTTTATGAAAATAAGTAAAATACTAAGTTTAGGAATTCAGAGATAAAAATCTGTTTTTATATACTTTGAGCAAAAAGTTGTCCTTAAAAATAATTCTGAATTTATCAAATTGAAAAAGGGGCAGGTCACATGTGAGCAATTTCCATTTTCAATGTTTTGTACACTTGTTTGTAATATTAACACTACAGTTTTAAATTTGGTCAGAGGGGCAAAATTTTTCTTCCAAATCCACACTCCTCGTTACATTTTAGCTTTTCTTCCCAGGCCACATTTTACCATCTCTTCAAACTCCACCTTATTTAAAATTTCTTCTGACACCCCCACCCCATTATTCCAACCCCCTCACTTATAGTTTAGTATTTCTTCCCACCTCACACCATGATACCAATCTCTTGTTTTCTCAATTTAAGAGTATACCGACTGATAAGTAAGATTACCTATTGGATCAGTCAGTTATGTGCCAGGCGTGATAGACGCTTAGACAATCATATCTTCCGATAAATGACTGATGAGGCAGTATCCCCCCACAATAGGTTGCCATTTCTTTCTACGGTAGACCAGTTGCCATCCAAGGTTACAGAACTGTCCTGCTATTTACCCATATCTGGGGATGTGGGGAGAAGAGGATTCATACCATTCCCAAGGGCATTAGCATGTAAGTGAATGTAATGGATTCAACTGGAATTCAAGCTTTGCTCTCCGATTCCTCAATCCAAGCTTCTATCCCTATTGGAGGGCATCCCTAATAGAGGAGATAGGAACATGTTTGAAGATGTATTCAGCAACAAAGTCTTGTTTCAATCGGACAAGGGTCAGTTTTCTGTGTGAAAAGCAGATAGTAATCATGTTCATTAGTTAATAGTACATTTGAGTTACATATAAAATAGTGATCAGCATCATTTGCAGAAAGTTTCTGCTGAAGAGAATGACAATTTGCCAAGAAATTGTGAAACCTCAATGCATCAGCAACAAAAGGCCACATTATAAACAAGAAATGGTGAAAATGCTGAGAAGCCTAACAGTTGTTTCACACTGTCTATAGAACCCTGATTTAGCATCATCAGAATTCTGGCTGTTCTCCAAATTTAGAGGTATTGTGAGGTCAACATTTTTTTTTTTTTATCCATTGCTAAAGCTGTATTTGTTATGCACAATTTCAACAAAAGTCAACTAGAAACATTCTTCATGTTGGAATGAGAAAGTGGATGAAACAGTTTGTATAAAATGGGGAGTACAAATTGGTGATGATGTTGAGAAACAAACCTGTTATTCTGAAGAAATAGCATGCATCAGCAGGCAATCAGGTTATGTTTAAGGCTCCAATTTCTCCACAGAAAATTGTCCTACAGGACAATAGCCTAGTGGATTAAAACATTGGTTCATGAATTGGGTGACTTAGTGTGAGTTCAATTCCCGTTTCAGTATGTACTTTGACTCAGTGGAAACAGGCAGTACTAAAAATAAGAACAAGATATCCTTAGACATGGGCAGTAGAATGAAAACAGTCCACCTCCATAGATTAAATAAAGGGTTCAATTTGGAATTCCCTGTAGGTGACCTGGATCAAAATACACCTGATGAAAGCCAGATGACAAAACGGACAAAACTTTATGATAACAACAAAGATGAGGACAATAGTCCAAATTGAAATGATGTTGACTCCTTATACCAGAAATTCAGAAAAAAAAAACTTTACTTCATTTTGATAACTGCTTCATTATCCTATCTGTTTTAAAAAAAATTTTCTCAGGAGACTTTACTTACCTCTAAATATCTAAAAGTACAATTGTTCATTTTGACTATTCCAATGTTATGAAAGGAGAAAAAACAATGTTTTTATGATAAAATTCGCCTTATAAAAGGCTTGAAAGCCACACAAGCTAGAGCGTCACTGTTAAAATAATAATGATGAAGGAGATGTGTAATACAAATAGTGGTAGGAAGTGAAGCCTATGAGGTTAAGAAGGATAGACAATAATCGATCTTTGGCTTGAATTGATTAAAATTGTAGTTTTCAAGGAAGCATTCCATCGGGTGTTTGTTCCACAAAGTAGAAGTTCTGAGGAAAAGGCAGAATGCAACTTCCTCCTTACAAATGGAATACAAAGGAAATGAAAGTGATTGACTCCACGGAAATAGCATGACATGTTCTGTCTACAAAGATCTGAATGGGTGAAATTAAAGAACGGCACTCATCTGAACATTCGCCATGGAAATAACAACATAGTAATGATGGGTTTGCAACACTGCATCTGTGGAGAAGGAGGTTGCAAAGAGGAGAAGTCTTCCTCTACAGAATCTTGTAAATGATTTTGAACTTGTTCAAGGTTGGAAAGTGAAGAATGAGCAGCTCCAACACAGGTGTATCAGTAATACTCCATATTTGGTCTAATCTGAGCATGGCTGAAAAGTGTTTGGTACCTTCCTCAAGTGATAGACCATTTTACCAGCATTTTTAGCAATGAATTGTATGTAAGTGTTCCAATGAAATAGTTTTGTACCATTAAGCTCCCTAACATTTTTCAACTCTTTTTCCCAACTTGATCGTCACATGGAAAACTAAGATCAAGTAGCAAAAATTACACTGACTAGAAATATTATTGTCCATTTATATTTAAGAATGCAGATTTCATTGACTTTTGTTAATGAATTCTAACTTCTCTAGGTGCCTATCAGCTTAATATTTACAATATTGCGATCACATGATGCACATGAATAATTTGTAACAAGCAAAAATAACTCTTAAAATAAAAAATATTATTGATAATAAAATCACCAACTCATGAAAGTTTTATTTTCACCCTCACTCTAAAAAAAAAAAAAAAAAAAAAAACTGAAATGATAAAGTGGCTTTTTATAACATTTTATTACGTTTGTTGACTAAATGTCCCCACCACCAAAAAAAAAAAAAGATTTGGGGGCTATTTTAATGAAACATTGTACATATGTTTAATTGGTTTTATTATTATGCCCAATATGTCTAATATTTGTACCTGTATATTCAGGAAATTTTTATAATCATGGACGTATTATTAGGTCACCTGTGAAAATACAGTATTTTCGTACGTGTTCAGATTGAATAGAGAGGGATGGATTGTGTCATTTGTTAGAATGAATTGGGTCATGAATTTTATTAGCTAGGAGTAGGATAGTGTTGACCAGCCTTTCCCACCCTTACTCCTTTGGCCTTGTGCCAAATACAATGCATGCATTGACAAATAACTGCCTAATATGTCTATGTTATAGGAATAAATCATGCAGCTGGTGTAATTAAAAAAAAAAAAAAAAAAAACTCTTTAAATAAACTCATACTCAGGAGAGGTATACCAAGATACCAGACTCATGGCCAGTGGGTGGTGTCAGTTTGGTTCTGAAATATAAGCACCCAGGTACTAAAATAGTGTGTTTTCCATTTTGTCTAAGTACCTATGAACCAATTTTCTGGAACCCACTTACATTTTACCATTTCAATCAAGTTTTTGAATCTCTGCAAATTTTTTGTGGGTTTTTCAACATGAACATACTTTAAAAATGAAAATAATAATCTATAGTCACATTTTGTTTCACCATGACAGTGGGGAAAATTCCCCAATTTTTTGCAGTTTCTAGTAATGCAAATACAGATATGCATATGGCTGGAGTCAGAGCAGTTCTTGAAAATCCTTCAAATTATACAATTGTGCCTCTTACAGAATGGTGCATGTCATGGTGTCATCTTTCACTCAGTATTAGTAATATTATTATTTGATTGCTTACATTGTATTTATTTTAACAATTAACAAAAATTAATAACATGGAATATTTTTTATTTTAGTACATGTGTACTAAAATACATACACAATTTTAATTGAGACCACTAGGGTATTAAACGTCTTTGATTTTGCTACCCACCTCCCAGACAGACATGACATGTGCAAAATGTCTCCAGACATGAATACTAAAATGGTTAAAAAAGAAAATGGGTGAGAATTTCAACAAACCACTTTCTCGATAATCAAGTTACCAAACCAGACAGTCATAGGAAAATTCTAGTTAACCATACCCACCGTCAAATTAGTCAAGTCTGATTGTACCCTGTCAAAAGTTGTTACTTATTTTAAATCACCTTTCAGGAAATCAAAATGTCAAGGAAACGGATTGCTTTTCAAGTTACCTTTTTTTTTTTTTTCTTTCTTTCTGAAGGATGAAGAGGTCATTTTAGAGAAAAATTAATCCTCCAAGGATTTCAAATACCCTGTTTAAAATATAGATACATCATTAAGTTCCTGATTTTCTTGATATATTGTCTTCAGTGTTCATTCTAATTTTTATAGGCTGATCACCTTGCTTTATTATCTTGCTTGTTGTGAAATGATAATAAATAAATAAAAACAAAAATCCAAACATCCATGAAAGAAGATCCAGGGTTTAATTCCTTGTATCAAATAGTGTATAAAATATTAATATAGCACATAAGTATATTCTGTTATATACACTTATACCTAGTGGCTTCTTTCAAAATTGAATAGACAAAAAAAAAAAAAAAAAAAAAAAAAAAAGCAATTTATGCTGAAACTTATTCATACATTTTATTTTATACAGCTACCCACAGAAAGACACATTAACCAGGATTTGAACCATTTCAGTGGTCCCAGTAGGTTATTTAGCTGTCTACATTTACTGCTTATCATGACCATGACTTCTATAATCATAACGGAGAGGGGGGGGGGTCTCTGAATACAAAAACCACACTGAATCTCCTCATTGCTTTTACCATTATGCAAATTAGTATTGGCATGTTTATTGTCAAATCTATACTAAATAAAAGATTTCAAAATAATCGAATTAATCTACTGATCTAGATCAGACAATTCTTGTCGGAATTAAAAAATAAATTAATAAAAATCAAAAAATAAAGCAATAGACTTGAACAAGCTTTTTATTTCAATACATGGGCCATGATAATACAATTGGTATTATTTTTCTGAACACTAAATATAAACATTAAAAAAAAAAAAAACATAAATAAATAAAATGTCCTAATTCAGTCAACATTGGCTGGGTGGCTGTAAATCTAATCATAAGAGTTAGATTCAGAGGCATCACCTAGAGCAGTGGTTACCAAACATTTTTTCTTTGGGCCACATTTTCAGATGAAAATTTAGTTGCACCTCACCAAATTTTATATAAAAAATACATTTAAAAATAAGAGAGAGAGGGTTAAAGGGAGATAACCACAGATTCAAACTCTGAACATTATCATTGATAACTCTCTCCTTCAATTTGCAGACCCCAGTTACTATATTCTTAATACTCAATATAATGCAGAAATATCACAATGATAAAAATTGGTCCATAATTATATATAACTATTTATACTGGGACTCATGCATGCAATAACAGGTAATCCATGATATTTTAAATTTTGAAATCATAATTATTTTTGGCATATGAATTTTTTGAAACTGTTTCTAAATCTTTGTCTTTCTATCATTCCATCTCACCTGATATCCATCCTTTTCCACTACACCTATAGGGCTCACCACTTGAAAACCACTGATCAAGAGAATTCTCCCTCCATCCATTTAGTTCAAAGAGAGGGGAAAGATATCTCCAAGATTTACTTAAGTCAAAGAGGAAATAAGATATTGAGAGATAACAAGAGATTACTGCTTGCATTGCAAGACAATTGTTAAAGAAGCAGAAGCAACAAAAACAGCTTATATCCACAACCAATAATATCATTCAGTCTCAACACAATTTTGAAAGTGACCTAGCAGATAAAAAAACATGGAAAATGTAATCAGCAAGTCAAGTTCAAACTTGAGAAAAGCATGAACCCATCTCACCTGCTCACCAACTAGACAGATTGGGCACTGTGACCTTGGTTAACAACAAGTCTTCAAAATTAGAAATGGAATCCATGCCTTACCCTGCTAGCTCTGAGTAAAAATAGGAAAAGCAATCCTAGAGAAGGCAATCTATATCTTAACCTGAAACTGAAGCTAAGAGATACAGATTTGTACAAGTCCCAAGAAATGTGTATTCCTTAAATAGGTAATTCAAACCTTGCTCTATCAATACAGCCTCCATGGCTGAATTGGTAAAGGTACATTTTGACTACAGAAATATAACCATAAAAAAAAAAAACTATTTGTTATGTAACACTTCTGTATTTTTTTAGGCCAAGTAAAATCAATAATGTGCACTCGCCTATAATTTAAAAAAAAAAAAGAAAAATAATTAAAAACAAATTTACTTACAAACAAAAAGAGATCCAACAGATGTAATGGAAAAACCTATGTCATAATTGCAAACAAATAACACTATCAAGTTACTTCTAAAACAAATTGTTTTTTAAGTGTTTCTTTTTTCTTTTTTTTTAAAGTTCAGACTTAGTAAAAAACAAAAAAAACAAAAACAAAAACTCCACATTAAATAAAGTTTTATAGGACACTAATAATAAAGTAATAATGAATTGGATCCACTCTAGGACACACCACACTAAGGTTCCTTAGCTATGTTAAGATCTGCTTTAAAAATATTCCCAACCCAACCCAAATATCAACTCACTGAAATGTATAGAAGCAAGCAAGATTTTTTCTTGCACCCATCACCACAGGAAACTCATTTCTATAAATTATACCAATCATGTATATTGAAGCCAAAACAATTAAAATTTTAAAAATTATTTTCATTCTTTCTAACACTAAACTGAGCTAAAGACACAAAATTACAAACAGAATTAAAATAATAATTCAGTTGCTGGGATAGATATAAGTGAACATTCAGGTCAACACTCAGCAGTGACAATGTTTCATGCCTGTAGATTGCATTTAAGCATAAAACAGGCTGACACCAGTAGGTGTTCCTCTCAATGTCCACTTTTATATTTACAGATGCTCTATCCCAGATATTGAGCAATTTCTATAGCATATATATATATATATATATATATATATATATATATACATACACACTTTTTTTTTTTTTTAACCTACATTTTTATTTTTTAAAAATATAAGTTATACCTTATGCCTGAAGAGTTGGGTAACCAACAAAACTTAAGTTGCACCACAAACATAGGTACATGTATGTATGTATGTATGTATATATATATATATATATATATATATATATATATATATATATAATCTCTTAGCTCTGTCTAACCACTGTCATGTCATGTTTAAACCTTAAGATAAATTTCATAAATATTATTTGCTTACCTGCATATGCACGCTAGTCCGCATATACAGTTGCTAATATCTAGTTATTTGAGATATAGATATATCTATCTATATACACACACATATATATTATATATAGGGGAAAATGTATGACAATGTGGAAACATTTTTGTGTGACATGTTTAAAATAATGGCTGACTACTTGTTTCTGAAAATCCATGTCTGCTAGGGCAGTTAGATAATCTCTAATATCTGTTCAAGCACATCTGTGTTTGTTCAACACCTACTGAACCCAACTGCAGTTTATACTGCAACAATGTTAAGTGGAACTTAGATACAGTTTCTTGGAGAGAGCACATCATCTCTTGTGATGGGTGGCTTGGTTTGAACAAGGTCAGTACACTCAGATCCTCAGCCACAAAGACTTGTCATTCCATGCTAGTACAACTATCAAAAGGTCTTCAAACAGTACTGTCTACCCAATTTTACTCACAAGGATTGGGTCAACTCATGGTAGGATTTCCAGACAGTTTCCAAATGTTCCACATGTGATTTGCAATAGCATCCATTAGCCTCCTTCCTGATAAATTGATCCTGCTGAGATAAAGATATGTTTCATAGCCAAATATTGAATATTCTAATCACTCAGCCACACACACAATATATATATATATATATATATATATATATATATATATATATATATATATATATGAAAAGTGTGTGTATATAAATAAATATATGTATAATTATTTATATATTATATGCGCGGTACTTATTAGAAAGCGCTCAATATCAGAGATAGAGCTAACATACACACACAAATGAGAGAGAGAACAGATGGAGTAAAATTCCACTGTTCATAGCATTTACTTTTAAAAAAGTGCTCAATACTAAGTAGAGCAATATATTATTATTTTTATTATAAGAGATTATAATAAAAATATGTTGAAATTACTGCACAAAAACTTCCGTTTTCATACTTTGATTGTACTTCTTCAGGTGATGGTAAGTAACTGGTGATTAAATGATTTTTAAGAAACTTTAAAAACAAAGTGTTAACTCTTTTCTGAAAGTTAAAGGGTGGTGGGGACATAAGGTCAGAATTAAAAATAGACTTGTGGGTATGTCTTGATTAACCAATTAAATGTCACATCTGTGCTAAATAGAAAACTAAACTCAGAGGGTGGAGATGAGCAAGTTATTTTTTCATGCCATGATAAACTGGAACATAAACAGGCCATCATTGACAAACATTCTGATATTTCCAATTCTCAATTCCAAATCATCCTATCACTACTACACACTCAAGTAACTGTACTTTGTACCCACTTACCTGTTTACCCCTTTTCCCCAAAATTTGGCTTCGTTCTGTCAATGTTTGGCTATTTTAGAGGATGTGACAACAGAAGTCACAGGATTTCATATATAGATTGGAGGCTTTTTTTGCACTTCCATTCCAACTTGCTTTAAATTTATTGTCTCTTTATATCCAACCAGCAAGCCCATCTTTTTCCCCACCTCAGTTATTTTCCACTGCCCCCCCCCTTTTTTTTATTCAAATTTTTCTTTCTTACCTCCCACTTTTCCTCCTTTACACCCTCCCCTTTACCTTTGATCATACCACCACCAACTCCTTCCTGATTAATAAGATTTCTCAGTCAGAAAGTTTAATTGATTCCAGTTCAGAAAGAGCTGAGAATTGAGAAGATAATCACACTGTGATCCTCATCCATACAAACAAACAAAAATAGTGAGGGCTAAGAATTTTTACATCATCAGTCCTATAACTGGGTGTGGTCATAGGGCTACTGCACAACTGATCACCTAACCAGTTCGCTACATGTATCAAAGTTAAAAGCCAAAGAGTAAGTAAACCTGGTGAGGCTCATCCTCCTTCAGGTCAAATCACAGCTGATGTCCTTCAGATTGAAGGCTCATCTTGGTCACAGATATATGGCTGTTGATTCAGTAATGGAATGGCTGTCAACTTCAATCTAGGAAGCCCTTTGCCCAGTGATGCCATGTCAGGACCCCACTGGCTACATGTATAGCTATAGAGTCCCATCTACTTTATTGTGCTCAATGACCACTAAAAATAAAAGGAGGTTTGTCCTCAGAGTCAGCAATTAAACTGGTACTGGTAAACTGGAAAGGTAATGTATTGTTTCTTTCTGCTTAGGTAAAAATCTATTGTATATTCAATATTTTTTTTAATCATTCACCCCAAGCAAGACAATAAAACCACCAAGATGCTTTTTTTGGGGGTGTGAGAGAATACAAAAAAAAATAAAAACATTATTAAAAGAGCAAGAACAGTAAAAGAACATGAATTAATACAAAATATAACAATTATCACTGCATTTAAATTTTGAAAATCAAACTTGACTGAAAAGCAAGAAGCCAAAAGAGAGTTCCACAAGCGAGAAGTGTGATAGAAGAAACTGTTAGCATGGAACTTATGGTTACATCTAGTGATTTCATTTGTGAATTGATGAGACCTTGCCGTCAATCTTGTACTGTGCTTAAATTCTTAAAGTCTATGTACTATGGCAGAAAGTTTATCAGAACAATTACCATTGAAAGTATTTATAGAAAAGGCACAAAGAAGCTACGTTACGATGGTGTGAAAGGAACTGAAGCTGAGATGCCAGGTTAGGACCAATAACATTGCAGGTTCTTTGGATTTTATGAAGAATCAAGCCATTTCAAAAGTAAAACGATGAGTTCTTGCTGCCAATCTAGTAATGTGCTTAAATTCATATAGTCTAGTTACTATAGAGGAAAGTTAGTTTATTTACAAGATCAAGTAATATTGTTTTCCAGAGATTTATTAATCCTTTTCACTGCATAAATAAATTTTATGGCCTTTCCTGTGATGATGGGAATTACCCAACAAAAAATTTAAATTTAAAAATTTAAAATAAAAATATCCTCCTCTTGCAGCGTAAGGAAAGTTTCTGTTATTTTTAAGCCACAGAGTAAATCCACTTTCTGTAGTTAATGGCCATAACATTTTGAGCGGATATATCTATGACCTGCATAAAAAGTGTTAAAGCAACATAACAGAAATACATTGTTTTGGTAAAATATTTTTGGAAGGGACTAATCTTGAGAAATCATTAGAAAAGATAAACTAAAAACAATGCTAAGAGACAATCTAACCAGTAATCTGAATTTATGTTTATAAAATCATTGTCGAAACTAAAATAATATTAGTCTGTAATGAGTTAACAAATTTTTATGTATTGGTAGAAACAGATTTTTTTTTTTTTCTTTTTTTTATTATATAGGGATTCAAGCATTTATCTCGTACAATCAAAAATTAAACTGTCCTTATCAACAGGTAAAAATCATAACAATTTG
Organism: Acanthosepion lycidas; assembly: GCA_963932145.1. Taxonomy (NCBI): domain Eukaryota; kingdom Metazoa; phylum Mollusca; class Cephalopoda; order Sepiida; family Sepiidae; genus Acanthosepion; species Acanthosepion lycidas. The sequence goes on from OZ010601.1 coordinate 26,648,825, forward strand.
CCAACTCATTATAAACCAATGTTATTTCACCTGCAACATTTGTTACATCCCACTTATGAAATCTCCAGCTTCCTACACACACCTTTAGCAAAACCAGAATAACAATGATGACTACCTGCATTTGCTGTTCAGTTCATATAGTTGTAATCAAGTGGCAGTGGCAGTTAAATAATAATAATAAAGTCTAACCAGAATCATCGTTGCTTAATATTTTATTAACTCCAATATTTCGTCAGTTACTCTCACAGCCTGTCTGTGGCGTATGAGTGGCCCCAGACACCTCTTGGTTGGTGCTGCACTTCCCGGCCTTCAGGCTGGGATCAAAATGTAGCATTTGCCTTCAGACAAACTACATTTTATCTGTCTTGTGTTTCTGTCTTCAGACTGAACACAACAAATAAATGAGAGATACCTGATCCCAGGGGATTCCAATCCTGCAGCAGCCCCTCCCTCATTGCACAAGAGAGAGGGGGTGGAATACTGATGCCAGTACAATGTAGGTTATAGGGACTAAGCAATTTTTATCCTTAGTCCATGTGCAAGCACTTGAGCTCTTGACTTGTGCTATACTCCGTTACCAAGGTGGTGGGGTGGGAGTAGGGGATTTGTGTAGACGAGTATATATCAATTGTAGTATCTATCCTCTCTTCATGGAAAATTGAGAGATGCCTAGTCCCAGGGACTCCAACTCTGCAGCAGCAGCACACCATTCATTGAAATAAAAAGGGAGGATTGGTGGATATCAATGCCAGCATGATAATGGTCACAGGCAATTTTCAGCCTTTATCCATACGGGTACCCCAACATTTAAAAAAAAAAAAAACAAAAAAAAAAAAAAAAAACTCATGTCAAGTTATATCAGCAGCATCATAAAATAAGTAAATATCAGTTACTTCAAATCTGATATACGACCCCTAAAGAGCGTGTCAGTTAACTCTTGCAATACCAGATAGCGGTCCATGTACAGCTGCATTCGGCAGCTGGAATTCACTTCAGGTCAACCTTCTGCTGCACTCAGCTTCCTAGAGGTTTGTTGTGGGTTTATTCTGGCACAATACCACAGTCATCCCACTTATCCAAAACAAGCAAATTAGTCAGCACAAAAAAATGCTATTCAAATGTGTCAGTATTGCCACCTGTGCTAATCAATCATGGTTTTTCCCTCCAAACAGCCAATTCACCAAGAGGACATACATAAACCATCTGGTGGTAAGCACTACTCAGGCCCAGGGGAACGATCTAGGTGAAAGAATAAAATAAAGTTCACTCTCACCAAACCAGATGCACTCTATCCAGAGTTTCTGGCTCAGTTTCTCTTCCACATAAAGACTGACTGCTGGTGGGAGGCCATCTGAAAATAGAGTTCTGTAATAAATCATGGACATGGTGGAGTAATGGATAGCAGCTCAGATTGAGAAATCAGTGAGCCGAGTTCAAATTCCAGTCAAATCCATGACATTCACTTACATGCTAATACCCTTCGAAAAGGTATGAATCCTCTTCTTCTCCAAAGCTATGGGTAAATAGCAGGACAGACAGGGTTCCCATATCCTTGAATGGTGACTGGCCTACCGCAGAAAGAAATGGCAACCTACTGGGGCAAAAATCTGCCACGTCAGTCAGGTATCAAAAGATATATGATCAACTAAGTGTGTATTACGCATGGCACATAACTGACTGAAGAAATTAGTAAAGTTTAAATAAACACACAAAGGGTTGATAAAGTAAAAACATATTGGATTGTAAACAAAATTTTTATTTTTTTTTATTTTTGAAGATGAATATTGCTATACAGCTTCCTAATACGCATCTATATCAGACGAAACGCCAATGCTATCGTTTGGGGAGTGGAGTTAAGAGGGTAAGAAAATAAGAACTGCATGCTTTGACTGTGGTTTATTGTTAATTACTAAGAGCTTAACAGGAAGTTGTCAAAATGGTGACTATTCTAAAATATAACCAAATTAAAACAAAGGAAAAATAAAACAGTAGAGGTGCTGTATTGTGGTATTGCAACAATTGCATTAACTATATCTTTGGAAAATAATGATTTTCTTCCAGACACAAGTCATACTATTCAACCCGTAGCCAATAGAGAAGAGATGGATTCATAAGGTGTTTGCACATAAGTGTATGTAACAAACTTGACTGGAACTCAAACTCTGCTCCCCAATCTCTCATTCTAAGCCGCTATCCATCTGCACATCCACTTTTCTTTTAAGAGAAATTACATCCATCATTTGTTTTACAATGATTTCCATTTAATTTTTATTTATAATTTTTACTCAAAAAAAAAAAAAAAAAAAGTCCTATTATAATTGGGTTTGTACAATCGTTATGCCATGCCAATTCCTCATAAATAATTAACTATTCCGTTTTGATTGAGTGGAAAGACAAAAGACTAAGAGACACTACTTAGTTTCAGTGAAAGATAAAAATGTTTAACAACTCCTAATACCTCATAAATAATGGACTGCTATGTTTTGATCGCTTGAGAAGACAAAAGATATAAAGTCATGACTTGGTTTCAGTTAGAAAAGAAAAAAAAAGGAAGCTAAAAGTGTTTAACGGCTGTTTCAGGGAAATAGAAAAGTTGTCAATTTCACATCTTTTCATTTGTACCCTCTTACTTCTTAAAATAACAACCAGCATTGATATTTATGATTTTTATTACAATATTTTGCTAAAGTTGTTAATCTCAAATATTTAACAATGCGATAGGGTAGTTTCTACAGATATTTTATGAGCTTGTTCAACGATTAACTGAAGAAGTAAGATTCATCAGAAATTTCAAATAGGTCAACCGTGAAATTTTCACAGGTTAAAATTAGTATTTAATAATTCTGCAATCTTAACAGTTTCAGTGCTGCATTGTTATAGCATTGTTGCCTGGATGTTCTGGCCCATTTAGGGAAAAATACAAAATGGCCATTTACTGGAAATAAATGGCTATATAAAACGCTGGTGACTGTTTTATTTATAAAACGCTTATTTTTTGTTTTGATGAGATATTCTGAAGTATAGACTAAGTTAAATGACAACCCAAACAGGCAATATAATAAAAATAGATCACAAAACAGGCTGTATTGTATACTACCATATGTCTGCACCGATTTAGAAATACTACCAAGTGCTAGTTAGTTTATAACCCAAATGCTAGAAACTGACATTTCAGTCTTGAATACATTATATATATATATATATATATATATATATATAAAACAGCAGTAAGTAAGTTTGCTAAAAACCCAATAAATAAGTTCACTGTGAATGAAGTGTTAACTACCAAGAGTGCATTGCCAAACAAAAGCTGGATAAGTTTCATTGATTGTCTCGTCTTTTTTTATGTGATCAGTTTATTAAAAGTAGGATACAGATGTTACATAATCTATTCTTATAAGACAACTGACTTTCTTTTCAAATACAACATTTATGATTAAAAGTACACACAACAGTTTTGGCCAAGAAAAACTTTCAGCCATAGCTTCAGTTTTGATAAAATGCTGTCCAACCATCTCTTTCTTTGATACCCCCTTCTCCTTCCACAATGGTCTTGGAGAGGTCTAGCAATCTGGTTACATGGCCATACCACCTCAGCTTTTTCTTTATAGTGGTCAACACATCTTTATAGCCATTTATCTGATGACTTACTCTTCTGCACAGCTCTTCATGCGTGACATGATCAATGTAGGAAATACTCAACAGTTTCTTGATTGATTGATTCATTTTCTACAGCTTATCAACCCTTTTCAGGTTATTTAAAGCCAGAAAATACGTTTTAGATTGTAAGAATTTTTTTTTGAGATAATAATGATTTAGTAATACAAGTCTAATTAACCTATAGGTTGGTGGAGAAAAGTTTGATTCATACATTTTCCAAGGGTATTTGTACAAATGAATATAACAATACCAACTGGAATTGGAACTTTAATCTCCTATTAACAATTCTGAGACATTATCTATTCCATCACCCACACATCCAACTGATATTCCTCAAGTGGTCACCCATCTAAGTACTGACCAGCTCCAACATTGCTCAACTTTGCTGATTGTACAGGAACCAGTGTTTCAACATGATATACCTGTAAGCCTTTGAATTATCACATCTCTGCAGCTTGGATTTGCTTTTGAAGTCCTGCTGTTAGAACTAATTACTCACACGCATGCAGGAGTACTGAGATAAGGCAAGGGCCTGCAACAATCTTTATTTTTGAAGGTGAGCTTTTTGTTTTTCCAGAATGATTTCAACTATACCATTGAAGCTGTTTTCAATACAATTCTCAAATTGACTTGTGGCATCTTGGTTGTTGAACTGCTTCATTGTCTCCAATTGCTGACCACTAACGAAGTGGTCCCCTAGGGTTTCCTCGCTATTTCTCACCAGCCTTTTTTCAGCATTGATTTCCATGCCATATCTGGATGCTGTTTCTTCCACAGGTTACTCAGTCTGTCATCACTGCCAGCCATGACATTAATGTCATTAGTAAACCTGATGTTTGTAATCCTCTAATACTGACTGTGCTATGGTTTTCAAGGCTATCTGACATTCTTCCCAGGAAGATATCAAAAAGTGTTGAGGGCCAGTAGACTTCCTTGCTGCATGTCAACTCATGTGCAGAACCACATTAAACCAATCACATTCAAAACAATGCAACTGTAAATACCATAATTTCTCAAAAATAATATGCATTTTTTTTTTTTTTAACTGTAAATTACAGATGATAGTAGGGGGTGCATATTATAAATAGGTTTAAACAATAATATATTTTTGTTATTAATTTTATAATAATAAATTCATCATGGATCATTCAATGAACAGGTGGATATGCAGTTTCAAGCCTGCTGACACAATTAGCATGGCATAATTGTACAAACATTTAGGCATCCGTCATTTGGACTTGTTGCTGACTACCCAAAGACTGGAATTGGTTTGGGTATATACAATGAAATAATTCATGATTTAAATTCTGTACTAAGCAAAGGCTAGACAAAGAAAGCTTGGAGAGAAAGTGTTGATAATAACCATAACAAATTGAAATTGAAAAAAAAAAGATACGATTCTAGACAGTCTGGGGCAGTAGCATGCAGAGGTAGGGCAGGGGATGCAACGGACCAAGCATCCATTCAAAGAGTGAAGATTTAGTTTATATTTAATTTGAATAAAGTGCTTATTTCAGATTTCATCTGTTTTTACATATTTAAAATATCTCCCTTTCTCACATTTCTCAGTAATAGACCCTATAGCCACCCCCACCCCCATACTTGAGTCTTAGAGGCATACAATCAAGGAGTTGGCCCGGGCATCACCAAACCTCTGCACATCAGTAGTCTGGAGAAATGCAGTGAAGTGGCTTCAAAAATGTCCAACCCTTGTATCAAGGAAAGAGAAGGTTTTTGGGGAGGGGTTTTTTTTTTTTTTACTAAATTCTTTGTTGGTTATTTAAAGCCAAATCAGGTTTCAGAGTGTAGGAGTTTGCTTACAGTACCCAATGCTCCAAAGTTGTCCTCTGTCTAAGTACTGACCAGGCTCAACACTGCTTAACTTCAATGATTGGTCAAGAACTGGTGTTTTCAACATGATTTGACCAAGTTGTAACAAGGAATGAAAGCAAGAAACCAGACAGTCAAGTGAAGTAATCTTGCTCAAGACTTAAATCAGATTTCAAAAGTGAACTAAACTGTTTTATGGCTAAAACCTCCTTTCAAACTATTAGGTTGGATGTTGGATGTAACGGCATGTCAACTCCTATTTGGGTCATTTTATGCCGAAGCCTTATTTATTTATGAATTTAAGATGGTTATAGTGTATAAAAGGTTGGGAGGCTGTTGGGTTTCATAATCTACTGTATTTTTTTGGATTGCTTTTTCTTGTGATTGTTTCCGATTATATATTTTCATATCTACATCCATGCATGCATATATATGTCTATAAACACATATATACACATACATATACACTATTTGAAACATCAAGTTGTTTATTTCTATTGTATTTATTGGTTCCTGTGGGGGTGTATAAATGGAAAGAATTGTGATGGTTTTATCTAGTGTCACTTGTGTTGCTATTGCTTGTAATTTAGTTTTAATGTGTACTTTACTCTGCAGTATGTCATTTCTAATCAATATTGACACTCCTCCATTAGCTCTATGTCCTGTATTGTGGTTATAGTGGTATTGTTTATAATTTTTAATTTTTAAGTTGGCATTTTCTTGTAAAAAAGTTTCCTGTAAGCAGATGATGGCTGGATACAGTAGTGACATAAGTATGAATAGGTCATTGTAGTTAGATTTTATTCCATGACTGTTCCATTGCAGGATCTTATGTGCCATAGTTATATTTTCATTTTTGGGGGGTAAAGTTACCTATTAGGTTTATATCATTTGTCCTCTCCAGTTTTTTTCCATCTCTTGAGTTTTTAGAAGCTTTGTCTTCAACTGCTTGTGGTGTCCTTCGGTCAGATTTTGGGTTTTGTTTTGGATTTTGTTTATATTCTTTCTCTCCTATTTCCATATATTCCATAGGTTCAAATTTATTTTCATTTGATATATTGATTCTTGATTTTGAGTTAGATCTTGATCGAGTGTTTTCTTGTTCTGTTGTCACTTTTTGTCTTTTTGTTTATTTTTCATTTTCTTGGTTTGGGTTTGGGAAGAAGAGGGTTCACTGGAGTTTTGTTCTATGTTTTCTTTCCAGAGTTTTTTGCCTTCTTGGTTAATTCCATTTGATTTGGGTTGTTGAGTTTTATTTTTATTTTGATCCGATTTAAGTTCAATTAAAAAGGTTTTTAATTCTTCAAGGAAAGCTTTTAATTCCTTACATAAATTTGTTATTTCAGTTGTACCTTTTATTTTATCTTCATTGTTTATTTTATTTGCTTTTTGTACCATGGAGGCATAGGTATTTTCTTTTATGTTATTTTTAACTTCCTTTCGTGCTTCTGAGAAAGATATATTTTTTTTGTATTTTATTATGATTTCTTTTTCCTGTTTGTAGATACTACATTGTTTTAAGAGGGCAGAGTGGTTTCCCAAACAGTTTCAGCATAGGCTCTCATTTGGACAGTTCTCTTCTATGTTCTGGTTCTTTCGCACTACATTTTCCACATGTTTTTTTGTTTCGACAGAAATCTCTGTGATGCCCAAATTTGTGACATCTATAGCATTGAAGAGGGTTTGGTATGTATTGCTCTACTTTTATAATTTCATATCCAATTTTAATTGTTGTCGGAATTTGGGGGGAGTTGAAGGTTAGAATGTAGGTATTAGTTTGTATCTCTGCTTCATTTTTCTTTATTGTGATTCTTTTGACATTTGTAACACCTTGAGTTTGGAGTTCTATTTTTATCTCCTCTAGAGTGCACAGGGAGAGCTCCTTGCTCTTTACTACACCCTTTGAGAAATTTAGGGTTTGGTGTGGGTAGGATTTTATTTCTATTTCTTGTAGTTTTTTTTGTCTTATTAGTGTATCCGCATATATCTTTTTTTCCACTTCCACTAGTAATGTTCCATTTTGTAGTTTTTTTACATTTTTTGGTATGATTATATTTAATATAGCTTTTTGGATTTTAAATGGAGATATTTCTGTTAGTGCTTTGTTGTTTATTGCTTCGAGAACAATAAATCGTGGAAAGTTTTCACTATCATTTTCTGATTCAGAGTCATTATCCATATGTGGTCTCTTGGAAGATTTCTTTTTTTCCATTGATTGTTTTTATTTTTGTTGATCATCTATGCTCCCTACCCACCGGAGTCCAGTATTGGGACATGACAAGGGGGGAAACCCATGTCGGGGCTATGTGAATGGTATACTCTCTTTGGGAGGAGTCTTTGAGCACGCGTGTTCCTTTGTTTCCGTTATCCAAGTTTTACGGCTGTGAAGGTTTAGCAGGTGTGTCAGATCCTTTTTTTCTCCCAAATTGATTGACCCTCAGCCACTGCCTTCCATCACATATTTAGGGTTAAGTGTTAGTTTTGGTTGGGAAGAGGAGTGCAAGTTATAGGTTTGGGGTGGATTATATATGATGGGGCTTGACATGACCAGCCAATTGATCGGATCGGGCCCCTCCGACCGCCCGTCTAGCCCAAAGTGGTGTGTTACAGGACTGTGACCACTTTACACCTGGGTTACAACCTGCTCAACCACCAGGATCCCGTCCCCAGACATTACGGGTCGCCACCCACGGCCAACAGGTGGCCCCATTGAGGGACTTTTACCCTCTGCAGGGGGGTGGGGGGCAGTCGCCGTATTCTGATGCCCCATCGACCGGGCACTATTAGGTTTGTGCAAAAATAATGATGTAATAATGTCGTTTTTTGACATATTTTTTAACGTCAAAAAATGACACTATTACGTCATTATTTTTGCACCAACCTAATACTTGTCCTTCATCTTACAATTTGAGGATATAAAAAGTCAGTATTATTCTGCATCTTCAAACAAATTGAGATATGTTAAGCCAGTTATATCATGGCCATCTTTAATACATACGTTTAACTAAGCTGAACTTAGTCTGGCACAAGACAAAGAGGAGGAAAAGGAAGAGTGTGTTGTAGACAGATGTAACCTATCTTGTTCGATCTGTTTTAAACTGCACTGACCATGAGGACACAAACAATGCAGCTACCAAGCAGAGGATCAAGTCACATTTAACAGAAACAACTGCAGAATTCTCACAAATATTGTAAAGTACATTTAAAATGAAAAATTAAGTTCTTGAAAACTATATTGATTGAAAACAACACAATGGACCTTTTGTGTTTACTTTGCAGGAATAACCTTGGTAAAAGCAGGATTCCTCCTCTCGTGCTCCAAGCCAGAGTAAAGTAGTAGGGTAGACTGGGATCTTTAGAGCTTTCATAGGAAAACTAGTCTATAAGCAGGAGAGCTAAATTTAAAACCATGGAGAAAACAATAAGAAACCCATTACTTTCTCCAAGAAGTCATAGTAATTCCCAATTTACAGGGATTAAAGAAAAGGAAATTGTGGAGAACCATCTACACCTATATATTGAAGGAGCAAGTTTTGTTTAAAATTTTTTTTAAATTATGAGCAATAAAGTGGTGAGGTACATTTTCTTTATAACTGTAATTCACATGGTAGAAAATATATTGTTCCATTTAGGTTCACACTCCTCCCCAGTCTTTCAAACAGGAGTAGAAGTTTATCCTTTGTTTCCTGTTTAGGATGAGATTTCTGGTTCTTTCTAAAGTATTCTTATTCTCTTTCACACCCAGTAGCCCTTTGCGTCTTAATGGCAATATTGCTTTGCTTGGGATGAATAGATTAATTATAAAAAAAAAAAAAAAAAAAAAAAAAAATTCCAATTTTTTTTTTTATATTACAATAGAATCCCTCATATCGGGACATGATTTTGATGTGTATATTTGAACTATTTGGATGATATGTAACCAATTAGAAATTTCTGTTTTCCAGGATATTTGGATAATTGCTTATTTCACCCTAATGGCTTCTATTGGTGCAAAAGATGATAGAAATAACAGGAAAAGAACAACTTTGAAATCACAAAAAGTGGAAATTTTAAGCAGACCAGGCGCTGGTGAAAGTTCATTGTAACTAATGGCCGAGTTCAACATAGAAAAGTAAACATTGTATGATATAAAATCTTCCAAAGAAGCTATTCTCCAGCGTTCACACTGTCACAATGAACAAGGAAATAAAAGACATGATTGTGATGAAACCTGGACTGAAATTGAAAAAGCTATTGAAAAAGTTGTCAGTTTTATGGAAAGAAAGTCAGTATTCTGCTATGATGATTGCAACAACGCACGCAGAGTTAAAAAGTATCTTTCATTTAAAAAATTTCAAGAACAAAAGCAAAACAAAATGCAGAAAAAGTTGAGAATGACATTAGAAGAGAAAGAAACATCATGCAACAGCGATTAAAAAATCCTCATTACATTATTTGTTTTGCATACGTGGCAGACTTAATTTAATGAATTTTCATTAACATTACATTATTTCTTTTTCCTTAAAATCAATTTCATTATATTTCACTCACCATTAGCTTATTTTGTTTACTATAAAACATTGAAAATAAATGTTAAACCTGATTTCAGTTCTTTTAATCTAAATACAACCCCTTATATCTGGAAGGCCTTCTTAGTCTGGTTGTTAGGGATTCTACTGTAATTTAGTGAGCATATGATCCATCAATAATGATGTGATTATTTATGCATGGATTAGCACCTCAGCCATGGATCAATGTGTAGATTCTCTTGTCTAGCAGGTGTGTGAAAATGATACATGTACAAAAAACAACAAATTACATAGCACTAATTTTAATTAACCACATTACTTAAAATGATTACACCTAAATATAAAATGTTTTAGTCGGCAATAAGTGGCATGTGGCTATAAAATGACTTGATTATTTACGGCTAATTTATTTAAATTACTGTTTGCATCACATGGCAATAATTATAAGTAAAATGATGCACTAAAATAAGTAAGCAAGTAATCATTTTAAGATATCTGAATATTGGTGCCCAGAAAAAGTACCTACAAGAGTCGGTTGAAACAATCATAGGCTGATGCTAGAGATGTGAAATCTTGCATGCATTAATTTCAAGTATTCTTATTAATAACTGTATTGTGTCTTTCCCAGTAAACTGACATGTGACTGTTCTAAGACTTCAAAACTAACTAGTAGTGACTTCTCTTGAAAATTAACAAGATTTGACATTGTGGTGCTATCAACTACCTAGAAAAAAAAAAAAAAAATTATCCCCCAAAGCAATTCATGCTGACATAGTTTCTACTTTAGTGGGGATGATGCCCCAGCTTTATCAACAGTGCAAAAGCAGGCAGTTGAATTTAGGAGGGGAAGAGAAAGTCTTTATTCTCACATCTTCTGACACCTGATCAAAAAAATGCACCAGCGTGATCACATCAGAGGAAAATATGGATTGTTTGAAGCAGATCCAGCTGGTTGCCTTGAACATTTCCTAACCCAGAACGAGTATTGGGTTCATCATTTTGAGCCAGAGGCAAAGAGACAATCCATGCAGTGGAAATCCCCTCCTCACCTGCTCCAAAGAAAACCAAGGTCATTTCATCTGCAGGGAAAGTGATGGTCTCATTGTGCTTATCGACTATCTTCAAAAGGGACACACCATCAATGAAGGGCATTATACCAATTTGCCGAAGCAGTTATCAAAGGTTATCTAAACCAAACACCCAGGAAAATAGATGAACAGGGTCTTGATTCATCAGGACAATGCTTCAGCATACGTCCTTGGTTTCAATGGCTACTGTGCATGACTGCAGCTTTGAACTGGTTGATCACCCCTCCCTGTTCTCCTGATTTGGCCACATCTATCATTTATTCCTGAACATGAGAAAACACTTGACTGGGAACCAGTATCACAGTAATGATTACGTCATATGTTGAGGGCTTTTTTTGATCAACAAGATTAAAGTTTTTTTCATCAATGGGATTCAAGTACTGCAACACCAATGGAAGAAGTGTGTGAACTACAATGAGGATTATTTAGAGAATTAAATCTCACACTCGGTAACCACTTGTATCTTAGTTACTTTATTGCTTTGCTTGGGGGTGAAATGATTTAAAAAAAAAAAAAAAAAAAAAAAAAAGTGTAAGCATTAAAATGAGCTGCCCACACCATTTCCAATATAGTTACTTCACAAGTTTGTTTTGTTATACATAGTAAAATGTAAGTGTTCTACTCGCAGGTCAGAGTAAGATTCAGGAATCCATGACATCAGACTTTCTTTCCCATAGGCTCAGTTGAGAGTGATCATTTCTCAACTGGCAATCTGGAATAGCTTCTACATGATTGCAATTCCAGAACAAAAAAAAAAAATCTAGGTCCAAATTCCATCCAAGTTTTGCAGAGGCAATCATCCAATCAAATCCAAATTTTATAATATTTTTAAAAACAAAAGACTAAGCTCTCTTGTATTCTATCCATTGTTAATTGGATTAAGTGCAATCTTTCGGGGTTTTTTCCTTAAAAAGCAAAAGCAAAGAAATAATCATAATCCATTTGCAAGAATTACCCTTTTTTTCAAGATTTTGCAGCAAATGGATCATAAATCCATTAATAAACATAGCAAATAAGAATCCAATGCACTGATCTTATGAACCATATTCCTTCAGGATGTGAGTGATCATGGCTCTCTACAATTCTTTGTAGCTCAAAGCAATTTGTTTGTTTTTTTTTTTGTTTTTTTAAACTACTATCCTTCCCATTCCATTCTGCCATCCATGGATGCAAGCTGGGGGTAGGTTATTTGCCATGTGAGTGTCAAATTCTCTAAGACTTCTTCCCTCATAAGAAAATGAATGCACTAATATCAACTAAATAAAAAAAGTCAAACAAATTGTTTAACAAAACAAACTCATTTTCAGCTAAATATTTCTCCAACGGAAAAAAAAAAAAAAAAAAGTGTGCTTCGTAAATTAATAGCATATTTTCAATTGGCATAAATAGTCAAAGTTTAAGCCCAAGTAAGGGCCAATATTTAATTTTCAAGGCAGATACTGAAAGGTAAGTAACAATAATCTTTGAAGCTCCATTTTAGCCTAGTCTTGCGAACATCTCCGTGAAACCGAGTAAAAAGAAAAAGCATATATGATTTTTAAAGAATTAATGGATTTATTTTTAATCTGACATTTTTATAGTGGATACTTATTTGAACTAAACACTCCATTTTTATTTTAAAAGTGTGTATTATGACTGTTGTCTTGCACATTTGAGAAATTTGAATAAAGAAAACGTGCTTTACAACAGGGATCAAACCTGCATCCTTCTTTGTAGAAGAAACCATCATATGATCCAGCAAGGCTCTATTTTCTCTACAGCACAGTAAAACACTATCAAACAGAGGTTTCCCCTACAAAGGTGGGGGAGACGCAGTTTCAATCCATGTAGGAGAGCATACTTTCTTTACGATTTCAAGAATGCACAGGCTAATTGACATTATTGAAAATCAAAAATGGTGCATCTATATCAAAAACAAGAACTCACCATAATAATGTTTGAAGTAATATGATTAACCCCATCCCAGATATGCCTGCAACAAAAATTTTTAAACCAAGTAAATCTATCCTATTTTCTGCAACTCATGTGAACAGTTTTCTGGGAATTTTTTTAATCAATCAAGAAATTCAAGATATTTTCTTAAATGTAATCAAACAAATAACATTCAAGCTTCACTCCCAGGCATGAACATCATCAATGAAAGCTATTTCATTGGAAGAAAGCTGTGAATGAAAACTATATTAATGTGTTCATTGTTGAATTTGAAATATCAAATTTATGATGCACAGTAAAATATCACACAGCTCAAAATATCGGGTTTCCAGTTTCAAAGGGTCAAGACAGTTATAGACAAAAAAAAAAAAAAAAAAAAATAATTCCATTATTAACCTGTCAAACTTTGAAATCCATATACTAACTTCACAACCATACTCAGTTGTTTGGGAGTTTTTTTTTTTCTCCAGCAGTTCTGAATAACTCTGCTTTCTAGAGATATCAAGATCACTCATTTCAGTGTTTCACCTTTACCACACTAATTTATTTCTAGAACCACTCCTCCTGCCATTGCATTTTTTTTGAGGGTGCAAAAACATGAACACCCGCTGTTTTAAAATTGTTATAACTTTCTTTGTATAGTGGATATAGATTTTATTTTTTTAATATTTTGATGTAATTCATTACATTTTGCATCCATGTTTTGAAATGGAAAACAAAAAAATAAGCAAAATTGCTAAGAAGGCTTTCGTTTTGTCAAAAAGGTGACGGGTTTCCTCATGTTTATATACGAGAAGACACCAGCATTTGTTTGCACTTTCTTTCACCTATCATATTTGTTTCATTGATATGTTCTCATTGACAAATAGAGTTATTATTTACTCATTTATAAATAGACAAAATAATTCACTTTCAGAAAGGTTATCAGGCATATCGACGGTCACTAGTAGCTTCCATAAAATTTGTCATGCATGGATCATAGTAGCTGCTAGTGGTCATCATTGCATTCCTCCACATCACTAGCATAGTTACCATCTTCAACCACTTCACCATCAATATCCACTTGAGTAAGGCTTCAAAATCATCATCATCGGAGTCCTAATCAAAGAAAAACTCCTGAATAAAGGCTTCATTTGATGTTGATGCGGCCATGTTTGTTTACAAAAAAAAAAATCACGAAAAAATTAACGTGGGTTTAATCAAGGCTGCACCTAGTGTAGATTCTAGGAGAATTCAAAATGGCATCAGAAAATGGAAGCTTAACCTTGTTCCAAAGCAGCAGTAGGTGATTTCCAGCACAAAATACCGGAAATAACAGTTAACAAGTGTTTATTTATAAGAACCATTTCAAGGTGACAGAATGCGCCTAGAGCAGCAAAGGGAGAGAATTCTATGGCAACAATTACCGCCTCCAGCACAGTAAAGGTCAATATGTTGACTGCCAAAGGTCAATTACAAAATCTGTCTTTTTTTTTGACAGGTGAATTTACGGCTTCAACTGAGGTCTGAACAATGTTTTCACACTAAAAGTATCACCACAAATAAACTCATTGGTGTCATAATAAAAACTGCCAACCACAAGATAACTTGTGGTTGGCAGTCAATGTTTTAAAGCCACCATTTACGATGACATCATTTGACAAGGGTGTTGCATGTATACAAGGTCTGTCTGAAAAGTAACAAGACTGGTGTCAGAAACAATTTGTTTCAATTCCAAGCAACAAAGTACATGGTTTGCTCTTCAAAGCAATCCCTACTGAAGCCTAATGCACTTTTCCATCCTTCTCTGCCCCATGCTTCTATGCACTGCTGGATAGGATTCTTCTTGGATGTCCCTCAGTTCCATCATTATGACCCTCTTAAAGGACTTCATGCCTTCAAAACAAGTCCCCTTTCAGCTTAGAGAAAAGAAGAAAGTCACACGTAGCAAGATCAGGTGAATAGCAAGGTTGTTCCAGTACGGGGAGGTTCTTCTCAGCCAGGAACTGCCAGATGCTCAAGGATGTTGTGAGCAGATGCATTGTTGTGGTGAAGCAGCCACGATTTGTCCTGCCACAAAAGCATGTTAAAAAAAAAAAAAAAAAAAATACAATGGTTGCTCAAAGCTAAGATTACACTTATATACTCCCTAGGTATCACATTAGATGATAACACAACTCATTTATCCCTCCTTTGCACATAGCACACCCAGTTCCATAACTTTTCAGACAGACCTCATAATAAAAGTAAATCTTGACTGAAACTTTTTTCCAACCAGAGACTATCTATATAGTTGAAAAAAAAAAAAAAAAAAAAAAAAAAAAACATTTTTTCTATTTCGTGTGTGTGTGATTGCTAGATTTGTTTCCTATGGCTTATCAACCCATGGCAGGTTATTTAAACCCAGAAAATATTTTTAGATAAGATTTGGGGGGGGGGGGGATAATAGTTCAGTGATATGTCTTATTAATTACCCATAGCAGGGTGGTGTGAGAAGAGCTGGATTCATACTTTTCCCCCAAAGGTATTTGCAAATAAGTATAACAAAACCAACAGGAATGTGAATTCTGCTTTCCAATCAACAATACTGAGCCAGCTGCATATGCAAGCTGAGTGCACCTGGTATTTCCAAGTGGGCACCCATCTACATACTGACCAGACTCAACATTGCTCAACTTCAGTGAACATACAGAAACCAGTGTTTAAATGTGGTTTCAATGCAGAACTGGTGCGATCTAATAATTTTTTTTCTTTTCACATGATAAATTATATAAAAACTGTCAGAAAGTTCTCTTATCAGAGCGCTTTCAGCTAAAAATAATGAAAGCCTTAATAAAAACAAAAAAAAAAAAAAAAAAACAACAGTTACTAAAATCAACTATGAACATGGACACAATATCTTCACCGTGTTTTGTAAAATGAAAACATTTTATAAAGAATCCATGCAACAAACTATTTCTTATTTAACAGTTAAAACATTTAATCCTTGAAAATGGCTAAATGTATAGGCGAAAGTGCTCGGATAAAAAGAACATTCGGACAGTTTTTATATAATTTATCTGAAAAGAAAAAAAATTATTAGATCAAATGAGAAATTGTATAAAAAAAAAAAAAAGTAAATAAAAATTCACTGCCTGTCACATTCAATGAAATGTGCATGCATATATATATATGAAATGAACAAACTCTGACAATTATTTTAATATATTTTCTGTTTATACGTTATTTTTATAGATACAAATATTTAAGTAAATGCTCCATTTATAATAAACAGTATTAACTGCATTTACCAACCTGAATGCCTGTAAAATTTCATAGAAAATACGTCTTCTGACAGTAATCAAACCTGTATCCCAAACAGAACCATCATACAGCTAAGTGGTATAGCATGTCAGGCTATATGACAATTCCATGTAGGATACAGGTTCAATTCTTGTTGGAGGATACATATTTTCTATGAAATTTCTTGGACATTCAGAATGGTAAATGGAGTTAATACTGTTTATTATAAACAGAACATTTACTTAAATATTTGTATTTATGAAACTAACATATAAACAGAATTATATATATATATATATATATATATATATATATATATATATACACATACACACACACATATTAGTTGCTATAAATACATCTGACCTCATCTTGGCAGTGAGACCTAATCTGCTGACCTCATCCTGATTCTAACACAAACACCATGAACATTAGTCATTGTAAACACAAATATCTTGAGGAAAATGAAACTTGGTACAAGTGGATAATGACTTTCTTTGACAAATATGAGAAGAAAATAGATAGCTCTTCAGCTACAAATTTCATTTCCCTTGGCATAAGGAGTTATGAGTTACAATTATATTTTGTCCCTTTAAGCATAGCAGCTCAGCGTTATTATAAAACAATCATTTACCTCATCAGAACCAAGCTCCAAACTCTTATCTGACAGGAAATAACTGCTTATTTATGCAGCTATCGCAATGGCATAGTGTGAAAATGAATGCAACAGACCATGATCAGATTTGAACTCTGCTCACAGATTCCCTATTCCAGGTAACTACCTTCACATCCTCAGCAAAGATCATTCTTTTTCTATATGTTGTGCTCCTTCAGGATGTAGGTGATCACAGCTCTCCACAATTTCCTGTCCTTTGTAGCTCTGAGCAAAGTCTGTCTTTTTGCTATATCTCCAAATCCATGTTTTACATACCATTTACATAAACTTGTTATGTAGGTTATGTGCCATTTTCCTGTCCCTCTTGCTACCATTATGTGTTGTGAGAGTCAGATTTTTTTTTTAAGCCCTTTCCTCATTATGCACCCTAGAAATTTCAACTGCCCCTTTATTTGCAAAATTCTTCAGAAAAAAAAAATAAATAAAATTTTTTTCAATATTAATATAACATCTGAACAAAAATGCACATACACAAATATGAATATCTATGCACAAAATATATAAACATGCATTTGTGAAAACAAAAAAGATATTTTTAAAAAGATGCCCACCATAAAATGCTCATAAGTTTTGATTTCAGTGGAGAGCCCAATCTTGTGACCTTGATCAATACTAAACATTTTCAAATCCTTTTTGAATAGTCTATAAAATTTTAAGATGTAAAGCCTTAAAAAAAAAAAAAAATAAATAAATAAATAAATAAATAAATAAATAAAATAAAAATTGTACAATTTATTGCTAATGTTATAAAAAGGAAACAAAGTCAAAATATATGTAATTGTGTGCATGATAAAAACAGTTTTACAGTACACTACATTTATGGGTCTAGATAGAGAATATGAAAATAAAAAAGTGGACATCGAGGTGAATATCCAGTTGAACAATTTGAAACACCCATTACCACCCACTCAATAACTGTTAGAATACAATAGACCTACACATAACGCACCTCTGATCAGCATATATAAATACTCTGGCAAAAACAAGATGACGTGAAAATAGCATAAATATAAATATATATATATATATATATGTGTGAGAGAGAGATAGAGATAGAGAGAGAGAGAGATACAAATTGTTTCACTGTATCACAGCAGTTCATCAGTGTGGCTAGACATGCAACTGCTTCAAGCCAGGATCAAAACCCAACCAATCTGACATCAGTCGGAGTCTCTCACCCTTAGGCTATCAGCAGATGCAGAGGAGAAAAGGAATTTTTAACACATATACGAGATATAAGCATTCCCAACTACCAGAGTGCTCAATTCATATCCAAGAGCTTTTAGCATTAATTAGCAGCAGCTGATGAATTCCCTTTCTTCCAAAGTGCTCAACCTACAAGGTGTTTGTATGTGTGTGTGTGTATATATATATATATATATATATATATATATATATATATATATATATATATATATATATATATATCTCCCAACAAGGTTCTATTTACCATTTTTTTAAGGAATGCACACTTCCTCAATCAGTTGTTCTCAAATGCCTATTGCTGGACTCTGATGTTTTCCAAAGCAGTTTAAAGCACACTAGGCCAAACAGTAGTTTCTTCTACAAGATAGGAGGCAGGTTCCAAGCCATGCCAGAGAGCACCTTTTTCTTTTTCAAGTTTCCTCAAGTGTGCAGACCAAAAGACACATAGTATTAGGTTGGTGCAAAAATAATGACGTAATAATGTTGTTTTTTAACGTTAAAAAATACGTCAAAAAAACGAAATTATTACGTCATTATTTTTGCACCAACCTAATATAAAATTTAAAAATCAGGCAGTATTTCAAATGCAAGTATCCAAAAAAAATAATGTTTGAAGTAATAAAAATATCAGATTTTAAAAAAATTCTTTAGAAATTGCTTTATTTATATTTCAGATAAAAAAAAAAAAAAAAAAAAAATGGAGCAGATATGGTTTTTGAGAATAACTGAACATGAAAATTAGAACATGAAAAGTAGAAATGGAACCTTCACCATATATATATATATATATATATATATATATATATATATAATTTATTTCTAAATAAAATGTATAGGGATGTAAAAAAACCTGGGTTGGTACCCAACATGTGATTAATACACTGGCAGTGATGACCTCAAACCTTTGATAAGCTGTCTAGAAGAAAAACTAATGTAACAGCCACCTCAGAGCTAATTTGGATATCTTGCATCTGCTAGTCACTTGAATTCTTAGCATTGTTGGTGTGAGCTGTTGTGGTATTGTGCAAGTTGCACACACATAATCTCAGTACACGCACTGCTGACATCCTAACATTTGTGGATGTTGGGGTGGTATAATGGATAATGGCTTGGAATCGGAGAGCCCAATTTAAATTCAAGTTGATTTCAGTGCATTTATTTACATGCAAATATCAATAGTTTAAATAGCAGGGTAGACTGAGCTCTCTAACTGTGGTTGGCAATCAATCTAAGAGAGCAACAACTGAATTCAAAACCATAGATTTAACTGTTCATACTCATCTAACCATGTGACAGTAGGTACATATGTACACACACAAACAAGGAAACAGCTTATTACCATTTCACATGTAAAGGGATCACCAGGTTGACCCACTCTTGAACTGGAATATTAGTTTTGAGATTTTCTGGTCAAAGGTATTAAGCACTGCATTTTTTGCTTTGTTCAGGTATGTTTGTTTGCTTAGAAGCATATCAACTCCTTATGGGTTATTTAACGCTGAAATTTAATTTTTATGGGAGCTTTAGTAATTTCTTTTACAAAAATGTAATGCTGGTATTTTTTTTTACTATGAAAATATATTTTTATACTTTCATAATGCTTTGACTCCAGTGTTTTTTTTTGGGGGGGAGGGGATAACTATTTGCCCATAGTTGGGTCCCTGACCAGTGCTACCACCCTGAGTTAAGGTAGACCTGGGAACAACAGCAATTAAAAGGTGAATCCACACTCCTCAAAACCTCCCAATCAGAGACCTTGTTGCCAGACAGCTTATTGTTGTACCCAGGATGGAGTTCCGGCATGTTGCCTGGTAGGTTGCTTTTTTCTTTTTTGTCTGTCCAAGCTGGTTCTGTTCATGCGCGTGTGTGTGTGTGTGTGTGTGCACATGCATTTGAATATATATTTAGTGATTTACTAAGTGTAGCTTAAATGTGGCACAAGGCTGAAAGTATGACGCACGCAGTGATGATTGAAGTCACTACTGTCATAACTTATCTAGTGAGATAAGCTTTCTAACCATTACACCATACCAAAGTGCCCAAATATATATATATATATATATATATATATATATATATATATAAATAAAATAATTCTTCATATCTAGTTAGTTTATTAAAGAACAAAAATGGCAAAAATAAAAAAAATTATTGACAGATTCAAGGTATGTGTTCGAAGAACGAGGTCTTCAAACCTCCAGAAGAAAAATTAAGACTCATCTCATATATTCATACCATTGCTAAAGATGCTTGAAAAATGGTCAGTTCCTTGTACCACTCTAGAATGTGCATAACTCTTACTGTCATGCTCTATCTTTAGACAAATCAGATCAGTCTAAGAAACATCTGTGCTGGTGCTGCCCAACCATGATAGGGTTCAAAAAAGAATTACACAACCTTGTGGGCAATGAATTATTTCCCAAGCTGCAACACCTCTTTCCCTACAAACAAAACATTGCTATCCTTTCATTACACTTTTGCCAGTTCCTTGGCAAATGTTCATACAACCTACATTCCTTAGTTCCACCAGTTCAGACCTTCAGAGCTAGGGCCAAATATGCCACATATATGGCATCAAATCATCCTCATTCCCCTTATCATCCCTTTGGTAAGAAGAAATTTCCATTCAGCTTCTTCCATAGAATTGTTACTTTGTGGAACAGACTCCAGAGGGGATGCTTCCCCAATCACTACAATCGTAACCTCTTCAAGCCTAAGCTGAAATCTTATCTATCTTACATACCCTCATAATATGCATTACTCCCTCTTATTATTGCTCTTACAATAATCTCATTCAGTCAACATTTATCTTGAGTAAATCTTGGACACTTCAATTGCATGAACAATAGTGTGTGCGCGTATATATATATATATATATATATATACACACACACACACACTAAAAGCCTGACAGCCACTGACCTTCAAAAAGGAAAATAGAAGTAGAAACAATCACTTATTGCCCAGTTCACACTCAGTCCCGGCATTTCAAAAAGGACAAATTTATCCCTTGTTTCCTGTTTAGGACTGGATTTCCATTTCCTTCTAAAGTCTTTTTCATTCTCTTTCACTCCTAGTAGCCCCTTTCATCTTAGTGGCATTATTGCCTTGCTTGGGATGAATTGATTAAAATATAAAAAATAAAGTGATTATATTTACTCAAATGAAGGACAACAAAAAATATAATGAGAACAATTTTGAAAATGACCGTGTAGACATTAAAAATGTATTGAACGAAAAGGAGAGAGAGAGAGTTCAATATTCGTTGTCAGTCAGTTATGTGCCATGCATGATACACACTTAGGTGATCATATATCTTGATACATGACTGACAAGGCAGATTTTTTTCCCGCAGTAGGTAGCCATTTCTTTCTGTAAACCAATTGCCATCCAAGAACTCGGACTGTCCTGCTATTTACCCATAGCTGGGGGGAGAAGAGGAGGATTCATACCTTTCCCAAGAGTATTAGCACATAAGTGAATGTAATAGAACTGACTGGAATTCGAGTTCTGTGCACCAATTTCTGAATCCAAGCCGCTATCCATTATTTCACAGTGCCTCCTATCCATTGTGGTGAGTCTATGAAGTTCTAAGATGTCGGGGTCATTAAAAATTTCAAAACTCAAAAATTCCAAACAGAATCATAGAAATGACAGGTTTACATAAAAACAAAATCTTTGTATGCATTAATTAAACAATGCTATTTAATGCTTTTACTTTGAATTCACAAAACTACATCAGGGCGAAAAGGGCTGTCCACCCACATTTACACAGTAACCAAAAACAGGGATATTTGGCATCATTGCCGAGACAATTTTGTAGGGACAGTAAAAATGAACAACCATTTGAGGGTACATCTATGGCATAAATGAATTTGTGGGTACATCTCCAACACAGATTCTATGTTAATACATTTGAACAAAGAATAATAGTGACCAATTTAGACTATTTCTCTTTTTTGTTAATCTAAATTACTAAGCTTTGCAAGGACAAAAAAGTATTTATAATAAACAATACTTTCATTCATTGTTATGCAAAGTATCTCTTGTTAAAAGAGAGGGAAATCATATCACATTGTTGATATCCTAACAGTAGAAAGATGTTGACAATAAAACAAGCATTATGTAGAGTAATTGTCAGAAATGTCCAACAGAATTGACAAAGTTTCCAATAAACTAAACAATAAGAAAAGAACAGGGCAAACAATATATGCAAGGCAAAAGTAGGCAAAGCAACAATCATGTGACAAAGTTCACAAACTAAGAATGTTGTTAACACGCAAAAGGGGATATACACAAACAATCATAGCATTTTGACTTCAAGACAAGAAAGAACAGAAATATGGCAGATGAGACTAAGAAGTAGCCAACCTTATCGGCAAGGAAGAAATCCCAGCATGCATTTGTATGTTTTGTCTATAAATTTGGTGAGGAGGATGTTTTTGCAGTCATTCCAGTGGAGAACACGCATTGTTTTGGTGATTGTGGTATGGATGTATAAATGCAGTATTGTGGTGGAAGGATTTAATATATGTTTGGGTCAGTGAATGTGACGAGTTAAATTAAAAATAAAATTTCGACCAGTGATGACCAACCTAACCCATACCCGTTTTTGGTCTTGTGCCACATTTGTATTTTACAATAAATATTCATTCCCAGTTTGAGTTATGGATTGGAAACAACACATCACTATTTCTGTAATAAAAAACACAGCAATATATTTAGATCATGAATGCAACGATTGTTAACTTATAAAAATAATTTAAGCGTATCCTATTATTAAAACACGGAAGTACAAACTACAACTAGAGATCTTCTATGACCACTAAAAAGGGTAGCTACCTTGACAGAGATGCGAACTCCTAACTCGACAATGACGTATATATATAGCTTCTTTATGTCCCAGTCCTTTGATAAAATATATGATCGAAGAATGTCGCTCCAAGGAGAAGTTAAGTTGGATTTTAAATTTTAATAAATCTTTTCCTTGAGAACGGTACTAAAAAAATTACTACAGCGATTAAAATTCAAAATTATGTATTTATTTAGTGTCAGTGCCAACAAAATATAGTGTGGGATGATTGAGGTCAATTATTTCTTGTTTTTTTTGGGGTTTTTTAACCATGCTCATATTACAATGTTGTTTTTGTTTTACGTGGGTAATTATTTTCTGGACTTTCCGGAAATAGTCATAAAATAAAACTTTTTTTTCATACTCAATATATAAAATTTTAACCATAAAAACAGGAATTGGGTTAAAAGAAAACTCTCAAACGCACAAAGAGCATTTAACTACCTACGCCTGCTTTTCTTGAGGACAACTAACGATAAGATCGTCACGTGACCAAACATATCTTTCTACTAATGCAAGAGAATTTCACTCATGTTGTTCATTAGACATGGTCTGCATTGCGACTGTCGTTAGTGGTATTTAATTTATTTATTTATTTATTTTACGTCCTAGAAAGAAAAAAAAACGAAAAGTGTATTATTGCTATGTGAGACCAAGTAAAAAAATTAAACAAACAAGTCACTCTCCCTTCGAGAAGAGGTGTGTTGCAAATTTTAAAATAAATAAAAAAATGTCAGTGAGTAATTGAATGACTAATTGTTAACTAACGAAAGTGATTTTTTTTTTAAGTACATTTTAAAAATTTAAAAACTGGTGAAGAAGCCATAGTAGAGAGAGATAGACTTAAGGTTAGAAAAGCGTTTTCTTTTTAAAAAAGAAAAGAATCACTATATAAATTAAATAAGTATGTTAAATTTAAATTACACACCCACATATAATATACCCACAAACAAAACTAAAAAGAGAAACATAAATAAACAAAGTAAAGAAATACAAACAAATAAAAAACGGGGATCTGTTTTTGATTGACATTTATTACAAAAAGATCCCCCATTTTGGGACCATAATCAGTTTCAGTGTGGAGATAAGGGGTGTACTTTTGCTGTGAGTGAATTCTTATTCTAAATAAGTCTTATTTTTATGTAATTTGCACGGGGGAGGTTAAAAAAACAAACTATGAAGAAAAAAAATATTCAAAAAGAAAACGATGAAGTTAAGAGTCAATGGTGAGAAAAAGATAAGTGGGATTCCTTAAGTTAGAATAAAAAAAAAACTGAACCACACCATCAAACCATGCTTTTAGTTTTAATTACACAGAGAGATAGACTAGATGCGGTTGTCATTTAAAAGTTCCTTAATGTTTCAATAAATAAAAACATTAAGAAATCATAAAATAAAAATCTATTTCAGTATAAAAAAAACGACTTTTAGTCTTTGTCTTTGCGCCTTTTTATTTAAATTTGATCTTTAATATAAGATCAACTTTATTCTTGGCATGAAATGAAAAAATAAGAAAGTTCCTTGAAAATGAGAGCCGTATAATTAAATAAAATGCAAAATACAAACATTAAGACTAAGAGGGATCTGTTTTTAATACTTATCTCATTATAAATCGGACCCCCACTTTTTGACCACACGGCGAAGAAAAAAAAAAAAAAGGTAAAAAAATGTGCGTTTTCGAAAGAGCCGAGACCCAATTTCACAACGAAATTCATTCCGTCCATCATCAACTCACAAAGACAAACAAATAGATTTAAACGAAGAATCAATGATTCTATCAGAAATACTCACGAGGTACAAGGTTAGCGGCAGGGCGAGTAGAAACAGCCATAAGTAGAGATGAAAGATGTTAGAGAAGGTGCTTTGGTTAGGATCATAGTAATATCCCCCGGTGAGGGAAGGTACGATTCCCTGTCGGAGAATATCCAAAGTATGCGACCCCATCGGGGCTTGAACCGATTCCGAGCTCTCTCAAGCAACGTCCGTTTTTTTGGCAGTGATGCGTCGTAGGTGCATTCATAGCCGTCGCCTCGAAGAGACCTGGGAGGCGATCAAGACGACACACTCCACGGACATTCGAGCTGCATACGGACAATTGGCAGCCATTTTTTTTAACCTGCAACTCTCGCAGTACAACGCGAGAACATGGCGCGCTCGCGATATCTTAAAAAATGATGGTTGATTTGCCGAGTATTGACGGACTTTTCCGAAAACAAAACAGTAGTAAAAAAATATTTTTCATTCTAGTCTCAGTTTTTACCATTTTTAATTATTCTATACTTTATCGAGTTTTTCTCAATATTTTTCTTCTCAAATATTTCATCAACTAATTTTGTTTTCTAATAATATCAGTCTTCAAACTTCCATTTTAAATTTATTTAAAATCAATAATTAATTTTTAAATTGAATAATGAAACAAGAAGTCATAAAATAAATGATCTCGCCTAAATTTATACAATATTTTATTGATATTTTAAAAAAAAAAATTGAAGAAAATTAAATTTATATTTTTATTAATGTGTAGGTTTATAAAAATAAAATTGCAACTTCAGTTTAAAAAAGTTAGTCAATAATTTAGTTTTTTATATTTTTTTAAAAATTTGTTCTTGCATTTTATTTCCTATACATTATCCACCTTTTCTCTACTGTCAATTAAAGCATGAACTAAAAAAGTTATAGAAGAAAAATCATAAGGTATACTTTGTTAGGAATGAGAAATGTCATCTTTATTTATAATATTTTCTATTTTAATAAAATAAGTAATATTCTAATTTGTTTAATCTATAAAAATTTTATTTTAAAAATGTTAGCATTGTATGGATATTTAATTGTCTACATTGTTTTTTAATACACATTTTTTTTTAGAGAAGTGTATTTTTATGATGGCCAGACGGTTTGTATAAAAATTGTTACATTTTTATGACCTTTTTGGTTCAATGACTGAAACCTGCCAAAAGTTAACAAGGATTCATTTCCAGTTTATGGAAAATTATTTTTTCATACATAATGAGAGATATGGTCTCAAGCTCCAGTAACATCCTGAACAGTGATGCAGGTGTGAGCCTAATTTTTAAAATAAATAGAGCTCAGGTCAGTAGACAGCAAGGACACAAGGCAGGTAAAAATCAAAGGATACATTTGACATCAAGAACGGAACATCAAAGAAGGCACCAGTTACCAGCCAGCTGCAGAGAGACCAAAAAATTTTGAGGTTCAAGTAAAAATTTTCCTGTGATTGGATAGCCTAAAATGAAAAGAATTCTATGAAATTTTCCCAAGCACAAACTATGTAAAGTTAAAAAGGGCTTCTCAAAAAATGACTGTATGCCCTACAGACACTCATAGGGCAAGTAAATGTAAGTCCTTTCATTTTTTTTTTTTTTTTCTCAAAGGATGTTGCACCTTTGTTTTTTACAGCCATCTTGTATTGTTTTCATTTTTTATTTTCAAAATCTTTGTCTTTTCCCAAAATGTAATTTTTTCCACTTTTCACTGGTAACCCTTTTATCTGAAATTGTTATCCTGCCTTAATAGGCACGCAAAAGGAAATTTTTCTGTAAACTTTTTTTTCATAACTGTGTAAATAAATGTTTTCCCTTTCAAAATTTTATGCAATCATTGACTTGTTTTGTAATTTTGCGCTTATTATTCTGTTTTCCTATTCCTACTAAACGGTAAAACATTACTACTAAATCCTTGAAAGGAAACTGATCACTTGCGAGATGAAATGTGTGAGGTAAGCAGTGAACAAGACCAGGCAAGACAAAATCAGGAATGAAGCAATAAGAGATATGGTAGGAACAATACCAATCATACAACACATTGAACAACAGAGGATTAAGTGGTTCCAACACCTCACTTGTATGCCTATCAACCAACCAGCCTTATGAGCATACACACTTAGGTACTCTGGCTGGAGAGTGAGAGGCAGATCAAGAAGATGCTGGAGCAACTCAGTGGCAGACACTCTCAGAGCCCACATTATATCTCTCCTCCAGACTTTGCCACTGACAGACGACTGTGTCTCCACATAACACCTAACAGCACAAGTGGAAGGAAAAACTAATTAAACTAACTATTCTTACGAGACTAACTTTTTGTGTTTGGCACAAGAACTTGGATTTGGTTGGAATAAAATTTTTATAAATCTTCTTTTATGAACCATGTTACTTTTGAACATGGACGATCATAGCTCTCCACAACTTCCTGTGGAACAATTTTTTCCCTGGGAGGGAATGGGAGAGGAAAGAACGTCATCTCTCTTATCCTGATTATAGAAAAAGGCATAGAAAAAAAAAATCAATACATGAAAATCCTATGTGAAATTTGAAAGAAAAGAACAAACATTTCTTTTATTTAATTACTAAATGTTTTTAATACTTTTTTTAATAAAATATTTGGTAGAATAGTGAAAAAAATCCATGATAATTTTTTTCTCAATTAAAAAAGACATTAATATGATATAAAAAAAACACAATTTTTACAACAAAGCTTACACGATAATTTCCTTTTCTATGCATTTTTAGCAACAAGTCAAGATAACAGATCAAAATATATATGAAAGCTTTTAAAAATTTTAAGAATGTGATACAAAAACTTCAAATAAGATTGAAAATACAGTGTAACCCGGATACAGGAGAGTTGTCGGGACCAGAGACGAAGTCTCTTATATCCGGGTTTCTCTTATATCCGGGTTTGGTCTATTTTGTTTACATTAACACAGGCTCTAATTTGGGACCAGAGAAAATCTCTCTTTTATCCGTGTTTCTCTTATATCCGGGTTACACTGTACTCTTTAAAAAAGGTTCAACCACCTAACTGAAAGACAAAAAACAGAAGGGCTTTGACAAATTCACTTGCATCATTAGGACTTTTGAAAAACTTTTCTTCTTTAAGTTCACAGTTTAAATGTGTAAGGTTTCTTGTGGGAGTATTTTACAATACATGAAATAATGGTAGTGTAAAGAATATATGCACTAAAAGACAGACCCCATTGCAATGTATTAAAGTAAAGTTAACAAAAGGAAAGTTTAAAACAAGAGTCCCTTTTGTTAGAAGTAAATTGCATACACAATGAAATACTCATGAATATATTCAAGTGGGAATTATTTTGTTGGTGTGTTTTAATGTGAAGCATTCACAGCCCTTTTAGCTTCAGCATGTCACAAGTTTGAAACAACCCAGAAGAGAGAGTTAATTTAGGGTTCACATGTTTTTATATTTGAGCTGCTGCTGATGCTATTTTTAAGTGCTTCTAGTGATATTAAAGAACACTACAACAGATTTCACTTGAATCACTTCTTTTATCCATTTGCTTCTTCTGTGAGAAACAGCCAGCTCATCCACAAATGACACCCAAAAATAGCTTTTCCTTTTAGAACTTTTTTTTATGCTTTCAGGTCAAAATTTTCTGTACCTTCTCATCTTCTAACTTCTTTGAAATTTTCATTACCTTCCAGTTAAAATTATTATGCCTTCTAGTTAGTATTATCATTATCTTCTTGCCAAAATTTTCTATAGCTTCTGAAATTTCCCTCTGAGCTTACTTGAAATTGAATCAGCAAATAAAACTAAAGTATTGTTTTGTTTTGAATGTTTTTTATTACATTTTTAATAAAATATTCTGTAGAATTTTGGGTTGTGAAAAAAATCCTTGATAATTTTTGTTTTTAATGTTTATTTTTATTTATATAATTACTAAATGTTTTTCATCACTTCTTTAATAAAATATTCTGTAGACTTTTGGGTCATGAAAAAATCCTTGATAATTTGGGATTTTAAGGTTTATTTTTATTTATATAATTACTAAATGTTTTTCATCACTTCTTTAATAAAATATTCTGTAGGTCCTGTCACTAGATCTAACTAACTAATTCATACGCAGATGTCCTCAAGGACACATGGCACAGTGGATAAAGGTTTTGGTTAGATCACATGACAAGACCCAAAGAGTGTGAGTTCAATACCTGGTTAAGGCAGTGGAGAACTTGGAGAGGGGAATTAACAGGAGATAACTGATAACTGACATCCATTAAACATGGCACTTTGAACTAGAACAGTCTACCCCAGTGAGCGAAATAAAGGGTTCAGTTCGACATTCCAACCACCTGAAGAAGGCTGGAGCAAACAACGGCCGAAACATTGTAATAAATATGGCAACAAAAATGAAGACAATGGTCCGAATAATGTAAATATTGTATCAAAAACATTATATTACATTGCCAACTTTTATTGAATTTATTTTTAAAGAATCTAACGTATGCTTATCTAAAACAAATGGTGTATACATAAAATCATTCTCAAATCAACATGTGACAAACTAACAAATATAATATCTACTAGACATACAAACATACACACACACATACACACAACAATGAATATACATTATCATCTGATTCCCATATTGATAAACAAGAATTTCTATACACTTACATATATATAGCAATATTTACATTTTTTCAGGAAGACTTGGATTCCATTATTGTCTTGAAACTTCATCTGGACCCGTTAATTCTCCTAGAATTCAGAATGTCACAAATTATACTAACATTTGTCTAAAAGAGTCAAATGCACGTGAAACATGATTAGCTAATGAAAATCAAACAACACAAAAGTAAAAATACCATAATTTCTTTTTCTTTTTCTCCATATTTCAGTTTCTGATGAATCTTTAATAACAGTGAAACATGTCAGATTGATAAACACTTCCTATTTTTTCTTTATCTTATCATATATCGATATAGCTCTCTATCTATCTATCTATCTATCTATCTATCTATCTATATATATATATATATATATATATAGATATATATATATATATATATATAGTAAGACTGATCAGTTCAAAAAGTCAAAATGGCAGTTGATGTCCAAAACAACCAACAAGCATAATGTATACTAGACACACACACACAAACAGATAGATAGATAGATAGATAGATAGATAAAAACAGACTATAGATAGATAGATAGATAGATAGATAGATAGATAGAGTTAGAAAGAAACACAATTATGGTTATATATTAGGTTAGTGCAAAAATAATGACATAATAATGTTGTTTTTTGACGTATTTTTTAACGTCAAAAAACGACATTATTACGTCATTATTTTTGCACCAACCTAATATTATCATCTGATGCCCACATAGATGAACTTGAATTTTGATATATTTACATACATATAACAATATTTACATTTTTTTCAGGTAGACTTGGAATCCGTTATTTTCTTGAAACTTCATTTGGATCCGTCATCTCTCCTTGAATTCCGAATGCCACAAATCATATTAACATTGGTCTAAAAGAGTCAAATGCATGTGAAACAGTTTTCACTAATGTAAATCAAACAGCGTTTCTTTCTTTCTTTTTTCTTTATTTTTTCTTTATATCTCACTCTCTGATGAAGCTGTAATAAATGTTCAACCTGTTAGATTGATAAATGTTTCCTATTTGTTCTTTATCTTATCATATATATATATATATATATATATATATATATATATATATATATATATATATATTGATTTTCTAAATGTAGCTTAGATGTGGCACAAAGCTGAAAGCATGGGCCACCCAGTGAGGATCAAACACACAATTCAGTCATAACTGTTTTAGTATGACAAGCTTCCTAACCATTACACCATGCCAAGATGGCCTATGATTTTCTAAGCATGGAAATTCAGATGGAGGTGTCATCTCTCATTGGTCTAAAAGAGTCAAATGCACGTGAAATATTGACCAATGAAAATCAAACAACACAAAAGTAAAAATACCAGAAGTTCTTTCTTCTTTTTTCACCATACCTCAGTCTCCCAAGGACAGCTTTATGTCTTTTCAGCAAAAACTAGAAATCTCTGCAAAACTTTTCTAACCAATCAAAAAACTGCCAAATTATACATTTTGGAGCTGGTTATTTTTCTCTAAATACCCAGTTTTTGCACTAAGTCTTTTAGTATTTGGATAGCTCTTAAAAATTGTATAACAAGCCATTATCTAATTTACACAACAACATTTCAGTTTGGCATTCCTTCATCTTTTTCTTTATCATTAAGATGAAATGCTGAGCATATTACATATATATTTTCCTACAGCTTGTTTTAGTCCTAACTGCAAGAATCTTTCTCGATTCAATTAGCTGTAATGAATTTAAGTCCGGTGTTGATTTTCAAACACCAGTTAAATTCATACAAGGTTAGTTTCCATTATTAATGCACTAACAATTTGTATGCATGCATAATATCTTCTGATATTATTATTAATTTATTATTATTAATTTTGACTAGTATTTATTTCAACTTACATTGCAGCATTACCCAGGCTGTCAACTTACATGACATTGCTATGGCATCATATATGGCTAAGTGTGTGGCTCAAATGTTTGGTCATAGTGGGCAATATCAGTTGTGTTTCTGCATTAGTCTCTTTTGTAATACTCATTGTAGGAGAGACTTTGTAAATCACAGATACAGCAATAGTAACACCTTCAAACAATACTCAGTCAGACACCGCTAAATCCCATATATATATTTTTTCCTTTACCCATCATATGATCCAATTATTTCAAGATTAGGTCAACTGTGCTTCCTCTCTGGTGATCCATGTTCAAACCCAAGTGTCGACAGCGACATTTTATTCCTATATGACAGTCTCCAGAGCTGCCTTCAGCCAATACACCAAACTCACACTATCTCTTACTTACTGTAAGTCAAATAAATCATCTTTTCACCAGGAGAAAGGTTTATTTGGGTTTTGTCTTGTAATATTCAATAGCACAGTGCATATGTTCTGGATTGGCTATAACGCTATAACGTTGACCATAGAAAGTAATGTAATTTTGGGGTGTCAAGAAAGTGTATGTAAGAATTAGCCCATCCTAAAGGTAAGCTATGCAAATCTTTCTGTCCAAGTAATTAAAAAAAAAAAAATTTCTTCCAGCCAAAGTAATATGATCTACGAATTTTAATTTTAATTGTTTGTTTTACAGTTATGCATATATATATATATATATATATATATATATATATATATATATATATATATATATATATATATATATATATATATATATATATATACATATACACTGGGTGTATCAGCAAAATTGTTCAAATGGTGTGATAGCAATTGTCCAATTATTAGATTAAGGTTTGAACTGTTATATCGTAGAAATGATTAAAGATATTTTAATTGAATTCTCCAAGGTTTTTATAACATTACTGGACTCTGCTTTAGGCAATAAGAATGTATAATTATTCTCCACGCTTAACGAAAAAATCGTGATGAAATCGATTATAAATGAAAAAGACATCTTCATCATTAATTAATCATAGCTAAGGATCAAAAGCTCATGAAGGATTGAAATAAAGTTCAAATATATATATAAAGATCATTTTCCAACTTATTCAAGGTGATCTTCACCCTCTCTAACTTTCTAACTTTCTGTCTTAGAGTAACAAGGTGCCTTACAAGTTTCACATGCAATTTTATTTTCAAACCTTTTTTCACTGCTCTTGAGCTGAAGCTCCTCTCCCACATGCCAAATGTCTTATGGATTGAGTTGGATCTTTTCTAATTGATCTCTTTAGCTCTTAGTTGAAATGATGATCCCTCTCCATGTTGCAACTTCTTGATCCAGTTTTCCTCTCTACTGTTCCTGTTTTTTAAATATATATGTTTTACCAGTTTGTAACTGGAAAGAATAATTTCAAGGAGGATATAAATCCAGGGAGATCTCACTGTAGACTACAGAGCATTATAATGATAATAAGAAAATGGAGACTTTCATTATCCATCTGTTCATCTCATCAGAACAGTGTTTATGAAATAAAAATTATAAACGAAATGGATAATTGAAGTCTCTATCTTCTTATTATCATTATATATATATATATATATATATATATGATAAAAATTGGTAAAAATGCAAAATGGCATTAAATGCACTTCAACATGTGGCTGCTACACTCATAATAAATTTTGTTCAGTGTTGGTTAGTTGCTTTTAATATAGAGGGACCCAAGAATTTTGTTTATTATTTATGTTGTGTAGTATATTGGTGTTGTATTTTCTTGTGTTGTGAAGGTGAACAGGAATATGTTTTTAAATGCTGTGCGATAGAACTTGTATCCAACAAATGAAGTGTAAGATGCCTTGATAATGTTGGGATCATCAAGCCAACATATGTACTTACGTTTTTGTCAGAGATACAATCTCCCAAAGGAGATAATATATTTAATAATATATATATTACTAAAGAAAAACAAAACCATTTGTGAATAGACCTAAATATCCTTAATGAGATAAAATCTCAAACAAGAATAGCAATAAGAAAAAAGAAAAAGAAAAAAAGACCTAAATGCAAACACCTATCTACTCAGTAAAGTGCTCAAAGCTTAGATTACCTAGATATAACATCAAACACTTGGGCACTTTGTGGCAGTATAATGGTTAGCAAGCTTGTCTTGCTAGAACAATTACGACTGAGTAGTGAGTTCAATCCCCACAGGGTGCCCAATACTTTTGGCCTTGTGCCACATCTAAACTACACTTGGAAAATCCCTATAACATCAAACGCTTGACAATGTTAGTTCCTAACAACAAACCTAAAAGCATCATGGAAAAAAATAAAAGAAAATAATTTTATGTAAAATACCAGTGGATAGCTGCAATCTTCATAGGGGAAAATGAAAATAGGCATGATATATAGAATTGTATTATCTGAATTATTATTTATAGTACAATCCTTTCCTTCTCTGGTGGCCACATTTAATGGAATCTGTTACCCTTAACTGGCAAAACTTCTTGTTGTTTGACTTATTTCTGAAGTGAGAAATTGTATTTTGCGGGGGGATTGTATATTATACCCACCCCATACACACACCTAGATAGCTTCCTGTTCTTCAAGTAGAAATAAACTGGAATGAAATATCTAATGTTCCTTTTGACTTGCTTGCTTTCTTACACCAACTAGGGGGATAGGAGAGGATCTCTCTCTTAAGAGTGTGATTCTCGCTTCAGACAACCTGTTCTTAGAAAGACATCATCACTGTATTTTTTGGCGGGTGGGGGCCAAGAAAGTGTATATATGAATTTGCCCGTCATAAATGTAAGCTATCCGATCTTTATCTAAGTAACTTACTTCTCTGGAATAGTCCTATATGGATTAATTTTCTATCAAAAAGCTAGAACCAAATTAAGAGAAAAGTCAATACTTGTCAAAAGTGAGCTCAAAATGAGGTATATAACTTCCTGCCACTTGTTTGTAGACATATTCACTGGGTCAACCTCCTGTTTACATGCCAGGGCAATCACTGATATCTTTTCAGGCCTGATTTTTCATCTGGTGGCTATCAGTTCACCTTCTGATACACATGGCTCTTTTAATGCTTTGTTGTGACACCAAGTGCAAAGCCTACCTTGGTATCACTTAGGGTAAGTCTGGTACATACTGGGGTCACCACAGATCAACTCCTATTAGAAAAACAAAAGTCCTGTAGTGAATGGGTGATAGAGGATTGAAATGGAAAAGATTGCTATTGGTCTCCAGTTTGTAGCAGCAGGAGTTACCATGTCTTATGGCTGAGGTGGAAAACTTTTAAAGGAAATGAATTTAACATCTTCAAAAGAAATGTTGGTTTCAATCCCCATAGGAATGACTGCAAAAATATTTTCCCCTTCCAAATTTATAAGCAGAAGGATACAAATGTATGCTGGGATTTTTTCCTAGCCAATAAAGTAGGCCAGTTCTCAGTTTCATCTGACTCAGTCCCAGTCTGCCTTGTCTTGAAGCCAGAACATTACATTCACTTGTCCAAACTTGCTCTTGTGTGTCAACCCCAATTCTTACATAATATTATTTTTTGCCTTGTTCTTTTTTTTTCTTGTAAGTGTCTATTGCAAGCTTTGTCAGATCTGTTTTTTGCTCAGTTCTGCAATTCATTTCTTTTTTTTATTAAACCAGGGCTACTCTCTCTACAAATTAATATCAGCATGTGCAGGAATTTTACATACATATTTATATAAAGAGCAACATAGCTGACAAAAAGAGATAATTATATTTATGTGTGTATGGATAGCTAAAAAAAAGGAAAGAAAATATTTATATGCTTAGCCATAATGTGTTTGTGCATTTGTATCTGTCCACATGGTTTGTTTGAAAACAGAGATGATTTGCCAGGCGACTAAATCACCCTGGAAAGTATTACCATGTTGTCGCTACTACATCCAGAACAAAATACATGAAGAGAATTTATTGACTTTTCTTTTTGTAGCCCTGATACAATACCACCAAGCAGTGTCCTGACTGACATTATTAACATTAAAAGACCTCTAGTATTTCCTAGCTCTTTTGATGCTCCTGGGCGGGGTGCTTATATAACTCCCTACCATACAGTTGTCCTGCATGTGAACATCCTAAGCTTCATTTGGTTAATCTCCTTTTTGCATGTCAGGACAGCCACTGACTTTTTTAAGCTTGATTCCACACCTGGCAGCTATGAGGTGACCTTCCAGGTTAAATTTCTTACCCTACCCTGCCAGAACTCCAATTCTTCAACGGAAGTGCTCATTTGAGCATCCATAGCTCACATGACAAAACCAGATCATAATTTAATCTGAACCATGTACCCACTTCTGGAATAACATCCCAAAATACCAGGGTCATAAAACATCTTTTCTCACCAATCAGAAAAGGCCAATGAAGTTTTCAAAGCATCTGTTCTGAGCCACTGAGTGACGATGAAACCAACACTGATTTCGCTCACAAAGAAGATCCAACTTGGCTGGCATTAGCAATGGACCCCACAGCAGGCAGACATAACCAGGTCATTGGTCGTAACACCAAGGTGTTTCCATCAATACCTTTGGCTCACAATGAAACCATTTGCATGTATAGAGACTAATTTTTGACTACTATAATGGAATTATTCATGGAATATTTCTCCCACATGTCTATCTCACTTCATATGAGTGTTGATTTTCTTTACATGTCTATCTTAACTATTACGTTAGGTTATACCCTGAACGGACACTCAATGTCCTACAACTGGTATACAATATCCAGGAATGAGCAAACGATTGAACTTTGTAAGTCATGGAGAATAAAAATCTTATCTCCATTTGTTGGTTTTTTACACCCAATTTTTTTTTGTTAACAGCCAGTCAGTTATGTACCAAGCGTGATGCACTCATAGGCGATCATGTATCTTTTGATACATGACTAACGAGGAAGATTTTTTTCCACAGTAGGTTGCCATTTCTTTCTGCGGTAGACCAGTTGATATCCAAGGCTATAGAACCCAGTCTGTCCTGATATTTACCCATAGCTGGGAAGAGAAGAAGAGGATTCATACCTTTCCCAAGGGTATTAGCATCTAAATGAATGTAATGGATTCGACTAGAATTCAAACTCGGCTCTCCGATTCCTCAATCCGAGTGACTATCCATTACTCCACTGTGCCTGTTAACAGTAAGGCGACCATTACATTCTGATGCAACTCACTATTTTGATGCTCTAGCGTAGCACTAAGGGTAATTTTCTTAGGTATGGTTAATAACTTTGTCCTCAAATTTATGTTATATTTGCAGGATAAGTATCTAACTGGTTTATATAACAATAATAGGGTTTCTGGAAGATAAGAATAACTTTGTGCTTCACTCCACAACTATAAAGATGTCTGGTGGAATTCCCACAGGTTTAGCTAGTTAAAATTTATGATTTTAATACAGGGGTGGACAAACTTTTTTCACAGAGGACTGCATTGTAGTTGGCACTGTGTAAAGTGGGCCATATCACAATAAAAACTCAAGTTTTACATTGGCAATCATATATGGGTGTGTTATTTGTACATTTATTTGCATTTCCACACATTTTGTGAACAGACTGCACATGTTTAAGAAATTGCTTGCATATTTAATACTTTGATGCTATTGATGAGATCTGTACATTTGAGAAAGATTTTACAAGCATAAGAAATTCTTGATAAATCTTAAAGCTAAGCACAGAAATGACATCCTATGTATATACAGGCACCTAGATCCCTCAGTCATTTTACACTGTTTTTTTTTCTATATTTTTTTTGTTTTTGTTTTAAACATTTCACACCAAGCAAGGCAATATATGTGCTGGGTATGATGATAAACTACATCCGGCAGCAAGGACTCTTATTGAGAGGTTTTGAGGAGCATGGAACAACCTATTAATTGCTGTTGTTCTCAAGTCCACCCTGATAGGGGGTTGTAGCACCTGTAAGAGTCTCAGCTATGGGCAAATAGTTAAACTCCAAACTGGGGTCAAAACACTATGAAACTATAAAAATTTTATAATAAAAATACCAGCAATGCATTTTTGAAAAGAAAAAAATATTAATATATATTCTATTCATACAAACCTATCCAAAACATCTAATTGGCATTAAATAACTCACTGAGGTTGATATGCCGTAAAACAAAATTAACCAAGGTACTAAAGCCACCAAGATGCAAGAGGTTATGTGTGTGAAAGGATATGAGAAAAGAAACATTATTAAAGAGAGAGAACAATAAAAGAACAGGAATTAAGAAGACAGATGATAATGATTGACATTGCATTTAAGTTTTTGAAAATCAAAGTTGACTGGGAAACAAGGAGCCAGAAAAGAGTTTGACAAGCGAGAAATGTGATAGAAGAAACTGTTAGCATAGAACTTACGGTTACATCTAACCACTTCAACTGTAAAATGAGAACTTGCCGCCAATCTAGTACTGCACTTGAATTCATTTTTTTTTTTTGTCTCTGGAATTGCAGTCATGTGGAAGCTTTTACAGATTGCCAGTTGAAAAATGATCATTCTCGGCTGAGCCCATCGGAAAGAAAGTCTGATGTCATGGAGACCCAAATCCTACTCTGACCTCGTAATAGATCTCTTACTCTGGTTTCAGAATAGACCGCTTACTCTGACCTCAGAATAGACCACTTACTCTGACCTCAGAATAGACCTCTTACTCTGACCTCAGAATAGACCACTTACTCTGACCTCAAAATAGACTACTTACTCTGACCTCAGAATAGACCACTTACGCTGACCTCAGAATAGACCACTTACTTTGACCTCGGAATAGACCACTTACTCTGACCTCAAAATAGACCACTTACTCTGACCTCAGAATTGACCACTTACTCTGACCTCAAAATAGACTACTTACTCTGACCTCAAAATAGACTACTTACTCTGACCTCAGAATAGACCACTTACTCTGACCTCGGAATAGACCACTTACTCTGACCTCAAAATAGACCACTTACTCTGACCTCAGAATTGACCACTTACTCTGACCTCAGAATAGACCACTTACTCTGATCTCAGAATAGACCTCTTACTCTGACCTCAGAATAGACCTCTTACTCTGACCTCAAAATAGACCACTTACTCTGACCTCAGAATAGACTGCTTACATTTTACTGCGTATAACAAAACAAACTTGTGGAGTAACTATATTGGAAATGGGGTGGACAGCTCATTTTAATGCTTACACTTTTTATTTATTTATTTTTTTTTAATCCTTTCACCCCAAGCAAGGCAATAAAGCCACTAAGATGCAAGTGGTTACTAAGTGTGAGAGATTGAAAAAAAATCTTATTAAAGAGACAGAACGATAAAAAAAGAAACAGGAATTAAGAAGACAGAAGATAATGATTGACATTGCATTTATATTTTTGAAAGTTAAAGTTGGCTGGGAAGCAAGGAGCCAGAAGAGTTCCACAAGTGAAAAATGTGATAGAAGAAACTGTTAGCATAGAACTTACGGTTACATCTAGCCATTTCAACTGTAAAATGATGAGATCTGTCAATCTAGTAATGCCCTTAAATTTGTGAAGTTGGAGTAACAAAGGAGAAAGCTCGTCAGAACACTTATGAAAATATTTATAGAAAAAAAGCAGAGGGAAGCTACATTACAACAGCAGAAAAATGACTGAAGCTGGGATGTCAGGTGAGGACAAATAACATTGCAGATTTTTCTTTGGATTTTATCAAGAACCTCTAAATACATAGCAAAAGCATCAGACCAGATATGAAAACAATATTCAATGCATGGATGAATGGTAAACTTATAAATAACTATATATACCTGAAAAACCCCTTTCTACCTCTCATCATGATGGCTGATACAGATCTCCATGAGAGTGACTCATTGCACCTTCTCTGGCTAACATTCTCAGCTGACATGAAGTGGAAACGATTATACTGAATCCATTGCTGGATCTGCTGCTAAGAAAGTTGGTTTACTAGATGCTAGACATTATTTCTCTCCTGGATCTGTCATATATATTTATAAGTCTACCATTCATCCATGCTTTGAATATTGCTGCCACATCTAGTCTGGTGTTCCTGCTATAGATTTAGAGATTCTTGATAAAATTCAAAAAAGAATCAGCAATATTATTGATCCTGACCTGGTAACTCAGCTTCAGTCACTTTATAACCACTGTAATGTAGTTTCCCTATGCCTTTTCTATAAATATTTTCATGGCAATTGTTCAGGTGAATTTGTGCATGAATAGGCTGTTTTTCTTATACATGTCGGTGGTCACCAAAATCTTGTGGGAGATTCACTCACACCATAGCAGCAGAAATTAGCTTAGAGATAAAAGCATACTTGACAGGAAATAAAATGTACACAAATAACAGGAAAAGCATTTACTTTCATTTAATTTATTTTTTTGTGTGTATTGGTGTGCATAATTTTTAGGTTACAATTGTTTTATGATACATGTGATAAAAGAAATAAATTTACTCCGTAGTATTACAAGCTATATCAAAGTTAGAAGTTGGACATGTGTTCCCTGTACCAAGGTTTGCAGTGAAGAGTTTGAATTTAATGTCTTTTGATGGGATATCCGTATTTCCGACAGGAAAAGTTTTTGTTGCATGCTGGGAATATTTTTATTATTTTTAATTTTATTTAATTTACTTCAACATTTTTAGGTTATTGTTTTATTTTATTTTATTTATAATTTTCATTATTATTTTATATTTTATTTTTATTTATAAAATAATTATTTCTACAAACTCCTTACTATGCATTATGGTAATTTACCCATACACACATGGAATCTTCCAGCTATAAATAGGAGCAGGTACTGCCTTTTGGAGAGGGAAGTTTCCAGCAGTCAGTTCTGACAGTCAGGCCGAAAATTCATGCTGTAACACTCTCATTTGTATATGTTTGTATTACTGTTTCTGTTAATATATTTAACTCAATTCCTCTCTTGTGTCTTTATTTCTGATCCTAACAAGGACACAGCAGAAATGAAGATCAATGTACTTTCGTACAATTTGATATCATTGACTTGGAGTGAAACTATTAACAAAATATTAAATACAAAACTTCAATACAAAACTATCAATCAGGAAGCTTCTTGAATAGAGACGTCATTCTGACGACTAATTCTGAGAATTTCATGGCAAGAGCAGAACATAAGAACTAGAAGATAACTGCTCTTTCAAATCAGAAAGAGAGACTTGAAATTTCTGAGACAACTAATGAGGAAAAAAGGTTTGGAGAATTTAACACTCACAGGGCATATTGAAGGCAAGAGAAATAAGGTGAAACAGTGAGTAACCTTCTTGTTATGGTAATTTACCCATGCACACATGAATTCTTGCAGCTATAAATAGGAGCAGGTACTGCCTTTTGGAGAGGGAAGTTTCCGGCAGCCAGCTCTGACACTCGAACCGAACATTCTTGCTGTAACACTCTTGTTTGTATATGTTTGTATTACTGTTTCTGTTAATATATTTGTTTAACCCAATTCCTCTCTTTGTGTCTGTATTTTTGGCTCTAACAAGGGCACAACACTATGATACCTAGATTTTATGAATTTAAATGTAGTACTAGATTGGCAGCAAAGTCTCATCATTTTACTGTTGAAATGGCTAGATGAAACCGTAAGTTCTACGCTAACAGTTTCTTCTATCGCACTTCTCACTTGTGGA
The DNA here is from genome assembly GCA_963932145.1 of Acanthosepion lycidas. NCBI lineage: Eukaryota > Metazoa > Mollusca > Cephalopoda > Sepiida > Sepiidae > Acanthosepion > Acanthosepion lycidas. The sequence goes on from OZ010601.1 coordinate 26,689,817, forward strand.
ACTCTCTTTTAACTCCATACTTTCTGACCAACTTTAGTCTTCAAAAATATAAATGCAATGTCAATCATTATCTACCATCCTCCTGATTATTCTTCTTTTGTTTGAACATTTTTCTATTGCTATTGATGAGACCATTGACATCACTTGAATCGCACAGCTTGCAATCTTCACCAGGGCTTGAAACAGTGAATTTAATATTTATGAAGAACTGATTGAACTGGTCCCCGTTGATGATACTACAAGAAGCCAGGACATCTTTGAGAGAGTTTAGCAGGTTCTACATAGTTTTGATTTGAGAAAACTTGCATGCTTATCTAGTAACAGTGCTGCAAATATGGTTGGCAAACATTATGGTGTTGCTGCCAAGTTACAAAGAAAACTACAAAACTCACATCCAAATTCATTATTTGCACATTTTCACTATATTATTCATCAGCAAAATTTGTGTTCAAAGATTTTAAAATTGAATCCTGCACTTGACTTGATCACAAAGACAGTGAACTATATCAGAGGTCATGCTCTCAACCACCATGAGTTCAGATAGTTGTTGGAAGCTATGGATAATCAGTTTACCGATGTTCCATTCTACACAGAAGTCCACTGGTTGTCATGGCACAAAGTGCTGAAAAGATCCTATTTGTTGAGACAGGAAATAATTATGTTTTTGGAGATGAAAAAAACAAAACACAGATGAAATAAAAGATGGAAGTTGCCTCCAATATCTGACTTTGTGGATATTACTGCACAATTAAGTGATGTTAATTTGAAAGTATTAGGTTGGTGCAAAAATAATGACGTAGTAATGTCGTTTTTTGACGTTAAAAAATACGTCAAAAAACGACATTATTACGTCATTATTTTTGCACCAACCTAATACAAGGTAAAAACATACTTATCATTCAGTTTTATGATGACATTAAGTGTTTCATTATAAAACTAGAAGTCACAGTTCTCAAATAAAAATTTAGTTCATTTTCCTATGTGCAAAGTGCTGAAAAATACTACCAATACCAAGACTGTACTTAACTTTGCTAAGTATGGCAGTCACCTGGAATTGTTGTCAAAGGAACTTCAGAAAAGATTTAGTGATTTCTCATCTTTTGGACATCAGTTTGCATTATTCTTCGCACCATTCACCTTTGATGTTACCAAGACAAAAGAAAGCCTGCAGATGGAATTATTAGAAATGCAGTTGTATTCTACATTCAGAGCAAAGCATCTTTAAGTAGGAATACCTGGGTTCTTTTTATACCTTCCTGAAAAGTTAAAAAGTTTCAGAAAGTTTATCACAAAGATTATGGTAATGTTTGGTTCTACTTATGAGTGCGAACAGATATTTTCCTTCGTGAAATCAACAAAAACTTCTCAGAGAACAAGTCTAACTTATCAACATTTGCCATCTCTGATCAAAGTTGAAACTGCAGACATTTCAACCAGACATACCAAAAATTGTCAATTAAAAAAGGTGTCAAGTCTCAGGACAAAAAACTAAAACTGACTGAATAATGGCAAATAAATGTTTAGTTTTGAACTGTTGTAATTTTTTATACAATGTATTTGTTGCTGTTGCAAACAGCAAGTATATGTTGTTGTTTACAATTTTATGTTTTTTATCAAACTACTTCATTACTTTGTATACATGAATCCTTCTAAAACTTTGTATACACATTGTGTGTTTCTAAATTTAAGTAACAAATATATACTGCAATAAATTTTATTAAATGACTCCAATTAGTTGTAATGTGCACAATTGGTTGTCATGTGTGGCCCTCATGACAACACATATATGACTATGTGTGGCTACAGCACTAAGTCGTAATTTTAGTCTATATCCCGATCTCAGTCGACAATGAAAGAGAACTAGCCTCTTCCAATTTACAGCACACATGCTCCCAGATTATTTTCCTCTTTTTATACATGCCTAAAAGCTGAAAAGGGGTTACGCCAGCTGATAGGGTTTTCCATTCATGTGTGTCTAGCAAAAAGGACATCAAAAGAAAACTTTTTATGCATTGCAACAATGAAGGCTGCATTGCAGTTGATTAGTGCCAACGTCAAGGAATCTGAAACTTTAAAAATGATAATGATTTTTAGTAGATTGAGGAAGGTTTAATGAATGTTAATTTACAAAAATTAATTCCCCTTAAAATTTTTCATTATTTTTTTTTCAAGTGGAAAAGTCAGTTTTAATTAATATCATTTTGTTTACTTCCAATATATCAAATCAAGAAACTGCAAGTCAGTGTAGGGAGACCATAGTTGTTTTCCCTTGGGTTGAGCTCATGGGAGTTCAGCCCCTTTAGAGAGGAGAACTCTTCTCCCCTTTTTTCCATTTGCTTTCATTTTTTGAGGAATGGTTATTACCTTCCTAACCACCAGGGTGTACACACATGTGGAAAATGGACAACATGTGCACAGCCTAAGGTGGAGAAAAAAAAGTAATTTTGATTCACCTAGCTATGGACGGTCAAAGGCCATAAAGCTGGTATGTTATTTCTTTGTTCATTGTTCTGTTAAACATCCTTTGGACACTATGAACAATCATTTGTTTTGGGACATGTGTAAATCTTTTTAATATTTGTATGTAAGTTGTTTGCCTTATTAAATGTTTTGTTTGCTATAGGAGTGTATCTCGTCTTTCTACATTCATATTCAGTGTTAGTGTTTCAATGGCTATACTAATGCTAATATTATTACTGGGTGTATAGGTTAAAGCTGAAGCATTATTCTTCCTAACTCTAAATAGCCGGTAAATTATGGATGGCTTATAAATAATACTAATATCAGCATGAGAAAGAAAGTAAAAAATTAAAAGACACGAATCCTCACAACACTTTATGAGACTGGGAAAATGTGCTGTGATCAGGTTAGACAGGTTCATCTATCTCTCGGCATACACTTCTTCCATGTTTATTGAACAGGAGTAGAGGATTATCCCTTGTTATCTGTTTAAGATATGGTTTATTCCTTCCTTTCTTTCATGACCTTATGATTTAATTGTCTTAACTTCTTGGTGATCTGACTGATCAGTAGCTGTGATATTTCATTATGATCAGGAGAATGAAGTATTTGGGGAGTCTGGAATCACTTCTTAACTGTTGTTGTTCCCAGGTCCACCCTGACCTGGGGTGGTAGCACTTATGGTCCCAGCAATGGGCAAATAGTGAACCTTCAAACAAAAATCAACCTAATATATTATCAATCAGCAACTGTAATAATCGACAAGGCCAGTGCTTACTACCCCGAACCTCTCAAACATGTGGGGCCCCATGCCGGCTGGGGATGTCAGAAGTGCTAATTTCAGTAACGCTTATTTTTTAAATTGTAATTTTTTTCTGAACATTTCTTTTAAATCAATTAAGAAGGTATTATATTTCCGTAAAATCATTTTTTTCATTCTGAGATCATCCACTAAGGAAGGTCTCTGATTATTTTTTCTTTTTAATACTAACCAGAAGTTCACGGTTAGTAATTAAAATAAAACTTCTAGTCCCTATTTTTTACATTTCTAGAAAGATAAAACCAAGAAAATGATTGCTTTAAAAATATAAATATAAATATATATATAGATATAATATAAATTTAATATAAATTGAATATATAATTACATTCAACCCATAAACAATTTTCCCGAAAACAGAAATACAGTTTTTAAAACAAATTTTTAAGACAATCCCGTTTGTGTTGTGTTGGAATCTTTGTAAACATTTTTTTTTCAGCAGAGATGTGTTGATGATCAAACTTTAAGGAATTCTAAAAATTTGCGACTTTTTTTGAGTAAAATTTAGTCATGAAAATATTGGTGGTTATTACAAAAAGAATAACATTTTCTCAGATTTGTTTTAAAATAAAAAAGGTCTGTTCATTATAAAAATAATAATTAATGAATATGTACTGAAATTTTCATTTAAATTGGACAATTCCGTGATTTTTGTTAATTTAAAAAAACACTGCCCTCCTCCTCCAATTCTCCTTCGTGGGGTTGTGGCCTCCAGGCTGGGAAAATTTGAAATCGACATGTAGTAGAGAGCGGGGCTCCATATCAGATTTTCGAGGGTGGGGTTTGAGACCCTAGTACCGGCCCTGCTCTCATATATGAAATATTTATCTTCCATAAACTGGAAATTTGACGGGTTTTAACCGCTAAGCTGAAAAATATACACAAGTGTAACAATTTTTTACACAAACTGTTTGACCTTTATAAATATACGCTTTCCCCAAAAGGTGGATATTAAAAAAAAACAACCTAGACGATTAAATATTTATTTGGTAAATTTGCAGATTAAACCAATTCTAATTAAAATTTCCAGAAAATTTCCATTTTGGTGTAAATTTGCCTGCTTATTTCGAAAATAACAGTAAAAGTTTGTGGAAATCTACCATTTTGGAGTTATCGACAATATAAGTTTGGCCTTATTTGCGTTGCAGCTACAGCTCGGCAGCCATTAGTGGTGTTATTTACATACATTGCCTCGAGTAGTCATTCATGGAAGCTTGACTTGTCTTGATTATTGCAATGCACAAACTTTAATTTAAAATAAATGCACAAAATTTAAAAAGTAAACAAAGTTTTGGGCTATTAAATTTGGGGTCTTAAAAAGCATGATTATTTACAAAAAACAAAAACAAACTGTAACCCTGTCAAAGGACTTAATAAGAACATAATTTTAAGCATGATTATTTAAGCCTTATTATTTACGAAATAGCAATGACAATTGCGGAAAGCCTACCCTTTAAAACTTGTTTTATCATTTAAATAAGAATTCATTATTACAGCTTCACTATAAAAAACAACAATACTTTTAATTGTTTTCTAAATAACTTGTCGGAGTTAGCTCCTCCTTAATTCCCTAATTGTTCACTAGGGGTCGCTCTCTCCCTCTACACCATAAATACTGGGCAACTTCTTGCCTCGTTCTCTTTTTTCATTTCAGCAAACACCTCTACAATGTGAGCTCTCGCAAACGACAGCGTTTCCCATTTGTGGGAGACGCCATGAACATTATACACACATACACGTACGTACGAACATTCACCAAAGAACAAAAACAAATGTTCACACACACACACAAATGTTAATGTCTATGTGCCTTGTAAATTTGTTGTTTAATACATATATTTATTGACATATATATATCGGTCTTGTTTGTTTTCTTTTCATCTTCGGTTGGACAATTTGAGTCCACCATTTTTCTTGTAGTTGGACCTTCTTCTAGCAGGAATAAGCAGCACGTGTTTCTAATTCAACAACACGCAAAACCACATGGTCCTCTGCAAACTTAAAGAAATTAAAAAAAAAAAAAGAATTCAATAAAATCTTCACTTTCAAAAGTGTCTGTGAGAGAGCGACTGCAGATGCCAGATCAGGGCCAATTACATTGCATATCCGTCTCTGGATCTTATCAAGAACCCCAAGGCAAACAGAAGGGGCACCAGACCATATATGGCAGCAATACTCCATGCAAGGGCGAATGGTTGATTTGTAGATTTGAAGGATCGATTCACGGGAGAAAAATTTCCTGGCACGGCACAGGGAGCCAACTTTCCTTGCGGTGGACGAAGCAATTGACTCAATGTATTTGTTCCATCTTAGGTCAGCAGACAATGTGAGACTGAGCAGCCGCAGAGAGGTGCTCTCGAGAAGTTGAGCGTCAGACATTTTAATGGGGGGCAAGAAAGGATCTCTCTGGTGAGTAATAAAGAGCAGTTTTGTTTTTGAGGCATTAAAATTAACTAACCTATTCTTGCCCCAGTTTACAGCCGATTGGAGGTCCTTTTCGAGACAAACGGCCAGGTTAGTTTTGTCGGCGACACTAGATTTATTTTTGAGGCAGGAGTAAATAGTAGTGTCGTCCGCGTAGATGCCTACTTGGGAATGTATGATGTCAGGAAGATCGTTGATGAAGATAAGGAACAGAGTAGGACCTAGGATAGAACCTTGAGGAACATCTGCGTTCGTGGGATAGGAGCTGGAGGAGAATCCGTTGAGAACGACTTTCAATACACGGTTTGACAGGAATGATTGTATTGTCAAACAATCGACCTGTAATACCATAACCCTGGAGCTTGCAAAGAAGGCCGGCATGCCAAACCCTATCAAACGCTTTGGAGATGTCTAGAGCCACGGCACGAGCTTCTCCGTTATTTTGAAGAGCTTGGTAGACAATTTCAGTGATGGCCGTAAGCACATTAGCTATAGATCGGGCAAAGCGGAAACCATATTGCTTGTCTGCGAGCAGATCATGGGATGTAAGGTGGTTAACCACTTCGGCGTTGATTAAAGTTTCGAAGACTTTAATTAGAAGGGTCAGAGGGATCGCCAGAGTTCTTAAACACAGGAACAATCGATGAGGACTTCCAGCAGTCTGGAAAACAAGATTCCTTGAGGCAGTAGTTATATAATTTAGAGAGGGCGGGCGCCAGTTCAGGCGCACATTTCTTCAAGACAATGGCTGGTATCCTATCTCCACCACTAGCTTTGTGGGGGTATAAATTAGAGATAATGCCCAATACCAATGATGGGTTTATGTGCAACGCGCTCAATAGGGCCTCATTTCTAAGAGGGAAATCGGGTATGGGTACACCGGAAGAGTCGAGCGTTGAATTGAATGAAAATTTCTGAGCAAAGCATTCAGCCTTATCGGAAGAGGTGGTCAGGATCTTAAACTGGTTGAACAAAGGAGGTATAGAGGGTTTGCTATTGTTAAGTACGCTCTTGCAGAGACACCAATAATCCTTGGAGCCGAATTTGCGAGATGCAATATGTTCCTTCATTCGAGCAACAAATATTGATTTAGCTTCGTTGAGGACACGCTTATACTCGTTACGGGCAGAGGGAAAGAGACGTCTATTGCAGTCGGACATGTCGCTACGATATAGGTGGAAGAAGTGGTTCCTATGGGCAATGGCGGCTAAGCAAGCAGATGTGGATATGTATGTATATCTGTATGTGTATATATATACATATGCATATATGTGTATGCTGATTCCTTATTATGAGGCAGTATGTATATATGGGGAGGGAATATACATATTCAGGCTAACAGGAACACGCACGCACACAGGGATAGGAAGACATCTCTCATCAAAACATCTATCAACACCACCTCTCATACCAAACCTAATGGTTTTATTAACACTTAGGCAGAAATTAACTTTTGCCAACAGTCCAGAAATTAGTTCAAGGCTCACTAACAAATACAGAAAACAAACAATGAGATATTAAAAGAACATAAGGAAAATTTATTCTTTTTAAAAATTTATTCCGTTTATTTGCCTGGAGAAGGTCACAAAACAGGAAACACTTGTAGCAAAGATATGACAAATAAAATATAATATATATACTAAAACTAATCCACATTATAACCAAAAACGTTTGCGGTTTCTCTCTTTTTTAAAAAATATAAATTTTTCTCTCGTTGGAAGAACTATAACCTTTTTCCTATATATATATATATATATATATATATATATATATATTTAAATAAATTGTTGGAGGTACAGAACCGTAATATTGCAAGGAATAGGTACAAATTATTTCCTAAAGGCATTATGAAAAATAAAAAATAAGAGATGATAACACTTACAGAACAGACCAACCGGTTTCGTTCCCAAGCTCATCAGGGTCGACTGGGAACAATTTAACAATTATTGCAATATATATTGGCTCACAGAAACACCCTACATACAATTAAAACATTAAAAAATGAAATGATTAATGGTATGAGGGGGAAAAAAATTCAAACCGCGCGAATTTGCACAGCACAAAGGAAACAAAAATGGGGAGTGTGAGGGGAATGTATGTGTGACGGGTACACACCTGGCCCAGGGTCGAATCCTTTGGTTACGGCGCCAACTGTGACATCGCTCCTCCTGGTCGCTCCTCCTGGTTCCAAGCGTGCCGCTCCAACCTCTTGGTTAGATGATCACCAGCCTCGCCTTTCCCAACCCGCTTCCAATACCTGGTTGTTAAAGCAACTGTACTGATCTCCGGTCTGTCTACCCACGCTGTGTTTAGATCTTAGACAGACGGGACCAGCAGGGATTGGGCCGTATGCAAGTTGAGTCCGACGGGGGTGGCAAAACACAAGTAAAAGAAAAAAAAAACTCACGAGACAAAAAAATTACTGATAAAAAAAGGGTGACAACCTTTTATATCTAATGTCCGTTACATAAAGAAAAATTGTTCTCATTCCCGATCCGCTCTGTGGACTATGGCACCAAGCTTCTATCATACAACTTAACGATTTCGAATTGTCTACTCTCCAGAATTGTGTATGTCGGAGTGTGGTTTAGTTCGACACTGGGGCTAATTTCTATCAATCATTCGCAGTTGATTCTTCTCTTCGACTTGAGTTGTATTTCTTCACTTCGATCTGGTTGGGTCGAATTCTGTTCTCGGCTGGGCTTGATTTTAACTTCTTCTTCTTCTTCCGTCCAGTAACTCTTTGGCCTTGTCTTCGACTTGGCTGCAACTTCTCCGCGGCTTTCGAGTAATCTTCTCCTTCGTCGACTTAGATAGAACTTCTCTTGTCTTTGACTTGGGCCGGAAGGATTTCTTGTTTTCGACTTGGGCTGGAAGGATTTCTTGTTTTCGACTTGGGCTGGAAGGATTTCTTGTTTTCGACTTGGCTGCAACTTCTCCGCGGCTTTCGAGTAATCTTCTCCTTCGTCGACTTAGATAGAACTTCTCTTGTCTTTGACTTGGGCCGGAAGGATTTCTTGTTTTCGACTTGGGCTGGAAGGATTTCTTGCCGCAACCCAGCCGCAACCCTCCGTCGTCCGAGGTGATCTCTTCTCGCTGCCGTCCGGGGCTGAACTCATTCTTTTGTCGATTGGGGTCCTGCTTTTATTGACGCCGCAGCAAACCGGGGTGGGTCTGTCGGCGTCAGGGCTCTCTCGATAATCCCAAAAGTCGCATTAGTTCCGATTTCCCATTATCGCTATTATTTTCACCCCTACTTCCTCACAGTGCCTCTGGGGGGAAGACGCATACCCATCTCTCCCGGTCTCTCGTATGTCAGGTGACCGTTTTCGACTAATGGTTCTTGATCGAGCATTCTCCCTCCTCTTTCCGCATATCACGTGACCGCTTTCGGCCAATGAGACTGTGGTGGGACGCCTCCCGTCTCCAATCGGGCGTGGCTTACATCGTTCTTGTTCTAAAAAAAACAAAATCTAATTTGGCCTTTTTCACACGTACGAAAAATGATAATCTTGGCTTTTTCTCACCTGGGTTCTGTCAAAACAGCCTGCCGCTAATTAGATGTGACTTCAGGAAAGAATATTGGCGCTATCTGTGAGCCGAGACAATCGTTTTCTTTCCTTCTTTGTTTTTGGTCAGACCTGATAGTCAAAAATCTTAATTATCTGAATTGAAAATGTCTCCACTTCATCATCGTGGGGTTCCAATTTTTAACAGGTCAGAATCTGTATACAGTTCCACCGGTCACCACCCCAACACAAAAAACACCTTTCCTCCGATTAAAATTTCGTTTTCATTGTTCAAAAAAATCTTTATTGTTTCAGCCAACCTTAACAAAACTTCCATCCTACGCGGACACGGAATTAGTTCAAGTGCTTGACCTGATAATTTTGACACTTGTTAGGTGCTGGTCGTACGTGTGTGTTTTCGCTTACGACCTGGTCTCGTATTATGTTTCTGTCTTTCCTCTTCTTTTTGTTTTATTTCATTATCTCCAAACTCTATTTCTTCAACCAAATATAACAATTTCTATTTCCCTGGATTTCGGTCAGGTAATTTGACCTGATATATTTTGACACCTGTCTTGTCTTAGTTTTACTTATGACCGGGTTTTGTTTTATCTATTCCTCTCTCTCTTTCTTTTTATTATTTTTTTTTTTCTTCTTCTCTTTGGATCGCCTAAATACAGTTAGAGAATTATTCTCAAAACTCAATTATTCTTCGTTTCTAAATAACTAACAACTGGTTAATAAACCGAATAAAAATTAAATCATATTTCTATGAATATCTCTTTTTAGTCTTTCTAAAAATGCAGGGTGCCACATATGATACACACTAGAGTCTAATAACGTGAAGCCCAAGGAGACAGTCTTTTTGCTTGCAAAGAGACGGCTCCCTGGACTGAATATACAGAGACTCAAGTGCCCGCAAATGAAATGGAGAGTGCGAACTGGACAGTACAGCAAACCAATTCGGACTGAAATCCTTCGCACAATCCCTGTAATTTATCAAATGTTCAGTGATCGCTGACCCGGAAGTATTAACCAATATATATATATATTAGGTTGGCGCAAAAATAATGACGTAATAATGACGTTTTTTGACGTGTTTTTTAACGTAAAAAAAACGACATTATTACGTCATTATTTTTGCACCAACCTAATACTTATGCAACTTAAAAGAAAACAAATACTCAATAATAAAATTTATTTAATATTAGGTTGGTGCAAAAATAATGACGTAATAATGACGTTTTTTGACGTGTTTTTTAACGTCAAAAAACGACATTATTACGTCATTATTTTTGCACCAACCTAATGTATATAGTTGTGTGTAAGAAAACAAGCATGTCTGTCATTCTTTATCCTTTCATCCATTTCGTTGTGTCCGTGAACCACAATATTATTATGTTACGGATATAATAATGCCAATACAAATGGGAGAATAAATCTTTCTATTATGTCTCGTCCTGTTATAGTTGTAAGGAGGGAGTCAAATCTGTGTTGTATCCTGGGTGATACAATGTTTTATAATGTCGGAGTTAACTCCTCGTTAATTTCCTAATTGTTTAATTTCCTAACTGTCCAAATTGTTCCGAGAAGACGCTCTCCCAACATTATAAATACTTTGCGCTTTCTTCCCTCGCCCTCTTTTTCACTTTGCATTTTCAGCGGACATTACGACAATGTAGGCTCTCGCAGAAGATTGTGTTTTCCCCTTCGTGGGAAGCGCTATGCGTTTCCTTGGGAAAAACGCCATGACACACACACACACACACACACACACACACACACACACACACACACACACACACACACACGCACACATGTACGTACGAACATTCACTCACGCATTTCTTGGAACACAAACTATACACAATTATTTTTTACACATTATTGTTATTTTTTAATTTGTATCTTTTTGTTTGTTAATACACACTCACTCACGCACACACACACATATCGGTCTTGGTTGTTTTCTTTTGGGTGGACTCGCCTTGAGTCCGCCATGTTTGTAGTGGACTTTATTTCAGGAGACCACACGTGTTTCGTATTACAACGCTACAACAGCATTCAATCATTTTAAAAGTGGCGGTCACATAATACACAAAAAACACAATGGTCTCTCTGCATGCCAAGTGAACAGCCTTATGAGTGGGCGTCTGTGCACGAATCCTCCGTATTCCATTGGTGAGATGTAAAGTCCATTCGAGCAGTTTCTTCCCACGAACCCCTGCTTTGTGGAACCGACTCCCAAGAGGATGTTTCCTTGATCACCACAATCTCAACCTGTTCAAGTCTAGTGTTAACTCCACATATTACCATAAACTATGTCTCTTACTTTGTAATCCTCTGGCTCTTGGGCTTTTACAGAGTGAACATTGTTATGAAAAGAATAGAAAAAAGTAACTTACCCTCCGACTGGTTCTCAAGTTCTATCAAAGACGTGTAACCGGTTCTAGAGATATTCAAAACGGCTTGATATTTATGGACAGACCCCGTATTGCGCAGGTCACAAATAATGAATCACTTTTTAACACATTAATAATTACACTAAGTAACTGAAAACCCGGCCTTCGGGCGGAATTTTAAACTCGTTCCTTCAGAAGCACTAACCAGGGTTTTGACCCTAATTCGAGATCATGTTTTTCAACTACTCCTAAATCCAAACTAGAACGGTAGTTTGGAAAAAAAAAAAAAAAAAAAAAAAAAAAACAGGTTGGAAAATTCATTCAAAATTAATTTGTTTTCAGAACAAAAAAAAAAATGAGGCAGGGAACAACTTTGGGAAAAAATAAAAGTGAAAAATAAAATAAATGTAGGGTCTGCTGAAATAAGAATAAATAAGTTGAAAAAATAAATAGCTGGTCAAACCCGTCTATAACGGACGTGAGAATTTATTGAATCATATCTTATCTGAAAGATAAGTTCGGTCATGAACTGTTGGATCATATTTAATTTAGGTATCTCGGGGAATTTCACAAAAGATTTCAAGCGCCGACATTCAGAAGAACATTAAAGATATTTTATGACTTTAAAAACGTATATTTTAAAAGTACACATAAAACAAAGTCGGGAAAAGCAAGGATAAGCAAAAAAAAAAATATGACACACTTTAAAAAGTGGCAAATCGAAAAATATACACATGCAAACACATACACAAATAACTAATTAAGGAGCAATCAAAATTATATAATGATAATGTGTGTGTGGGGGGGGGGGCTTGTGTGTGGGCGTATGTGTGTGTGTGCGTGCGTGTGTGTGGGCGTATGTGTGGGCGTGTGTGTGTGTGTGTGTGCGTGCGTGTGTGTGGGCGTGTGTGTGGGCACGCGCGTGTGTGTATCTAATCTCATCAAAATATAAATCTGCGATCCGGTTTTTTTTCCCAATATCTCCATTCCTGAAAGAATAGATAGATAGATAAAGAGACAAAGAAATAGATAGATATGAACAGAATGAGATAGATAGATAGATAGATAGATAGATAGATAGATCCTTGACTCCTTAAACTGGAAGAGAACTGGTCATTTCGACCTTGACCTTTCGGTTGTGCTCCCTACACGCTGTTAATCCGAGGTAGAGACTAGCAAGTTACCTTTTCAGTTTAGTTATATTACAAACCTAGTCGTAATATACTTCTAGGCATTTTTAGGCCTTGGTTTTCTTTTAGCTAAGCTCTACTCATTTTTTTAGATAAACTTTACTGTGTTATCTTACCAATTCTCTTGCTAGTCTCCCTTACCACAAGACAGTGACTTCTCGCTAAAAATAGGGTCGGCGACTGAAACGATCAGTACACAGGCTCCTGGCCTCCGTGGTCAGGACGTCGTCCACCGGTCTGTGTATTAAGTTACGCTCCCATTTCTTTTTGTCTGCCAACTTGACGATAGTTGGAAACTTTGCTTTCTCTCTCTACTTCGCCTCTTACTTCTGGCTCCTTGCCAATGTTTGACTCTCGGCATTCCATCCCTACTGGCTGCCTGCACGTCGTCCTTAACCTTCCCCGTACACTGCGTTTGTAATTATTACGGGAGGTTACTAATATCGGACTCGACCGGCAGACACGCAACGCCTGCACTGGACCTTTGACATGTCCGAACAACATCGCAACGCCAGCTCCTGTTTCCTTCCCAACACGTCAAGTTGGCATCCCGGCAACGACCAACATCAACTTCAACTACAGCGACCACCTGCATGACCAGCAGCGATCACCTTTAACGACACCTGTAACGACCAACCTCGACCATCAATGCCTGCACCGGAACATCTGCATCTCTACCGTTCCGACCACCTTTATTTCTTTATTACTTTTCTAGAATAAATTAGCTTATATCTTATATATCCTCGTTCTGTCGTCTATGTTGTTTCACCTTGTCAGATTTAACGTCTTGGAAAACGTTACCGGGCCTCTTGTGACCTCATCACCCTTTTGTGATACGGGGGCGCTTGAGGGGTCTGCCACAGTGTCATTTCGTGTCCTCCATAGTTTGCCTGACTTTTCGATGAATATTTATGAGCGTTCTTAAATTAAAAAAAAATTGTAAAACAAATAACATTTTCTGCTTTTGTAAAAAAATAAGTGTTACAAAATAAAATCCTTGCATTTGCCTTGATAAAATCCTTCAGAGGACAAAACGCGTCGGGTAGGATTTGTATATATATATATATATATATATATATATATATATATATATATATATATATATATATATATGTGTGTGTGTGTGTGTGTGTGTAACACATGGTAAAAAAAAGAACAAGAGCAAAAAAAAAAAAAAAGAACAACAAGATTTCCCGGAAAAGTGAGTCTCATTTCATTGTTTATTTCTCGTCTCGTTGATAAAGGAGACAGGCATGTCAGAAAATTCCGACTTTAAAATCTTTCACTTCGAGCTTCGGTTTAGTCAAAAGGCTTACTAATTTAAAATATATATTGTAGCGGACTTACCACATTAATTTAACTTAGATTAGGAAACCAAACTGACGTGAAGAAAAAAAAGATAAGCCAAAGACATCATTACACATAAAATTTGTATTTAACAAGATGTACAAACAAGCATGTGAAAGAAAAGCATGCATTGAGTAAAACAAGGGCTGTCTCTCTTTAACCATTAATTGTGATCCAAAGTTCACTGAAAGAAAGAATGTTGTGATAGTTTCTGGTAATAAATGTTTTCAACAGTTTTGCTGTGTAAGGAAAAAGATTATGTGAGTGTAGGGAATATTTAGCATGTAAGTGGTGGTGTAAGTGAGAAGATTGGCGCATTGGTTTCAACAGTCGTGGATTCGTTTGGCAGCTGAAATCTCACTATTTATCTAAGAATATTTCTTGCTTTTATAGGTGATCATCGGCTCCAAAGCGCTGCGCGGGAAGAATGATTCTTCACGCGCAGACAATCTAATTGGTTGGCATTGACCAATCAGCAAGCGGGCTTTGGGAAGACTCACGAAAAGCTTCTGGGATCCGATTCTCCCAAAAGTGCACGAAATCGACTACATGAAAATATAGCGATTATAAAATTGTCACATAACTGCGATTTATAAATTGTCCATTTCACAGTAGTGCTGATTTATTATCCAATGAATGGTTGATGTTGTATAATTCGAATTTGTGTAAGTATGTATGTATGTGTGTGATAATGATCATTACAATATCATTAGTCTTATTGATAAATCTTTCTTATATTGTTGCCTTTTTATTCCTCGAATTACATCAATCGGTTTATTAAATCTACACACACACACATACACTCACAAACACACACACACACACACACATATATATATATATATATGTATATATATATATATAGAGAGAGAGAGAGAATTCATACAAGTAAAAGGTTTGTCACTTAGCTGATTGATGCTACCTTCAGCACCCCGTCTCCAGAGTTTCGTAGACGGGCTCTCCGGTAATCACTCCGCCCACTCGTCACGGGTTGTCCGCAATTAACTCTCTCTTTCTCTCTCTCTCTCTCTCCCTCTATATATATAGTCCACAGACAGACTGTTTCGCTGTATCACAGCTCCTCAGTGTGGCTAGACGTCCGATTGAAACCCGACTGATTTGACATCAGTCAGACATCTTACCTCTAGGTTATCGTCGCACGACAGAAAGGAAGGGAATCTTAACGTTTTTCTCTATACGATATATATATATATATATATATATATATATATATATATATATATATATAATTATTTATTAAAAAATTATAACATATATATGTTATAAAATCACTACAAAAATAGCCATTTTGTTTCAACACCTCCGGTGTCTTATGAAGTAATGATGTTGAATGTAGAATAAATGGTTTTAAAAGTTTCAAATTAATTAACGATCCTTCGCAAGGGGAAAACGCTGTTACATAAGCTAGAATGACCAATCAAAACACAAGTCTACGAGAATTCAAAAAACTTGACAATGAAGTAAGGTTATAATAGCTATTAAAAGCTTTAAAGTTGGGGTTATACTAAAATAGAATTTATTCTAACCAATATATATATATATATATATATATATATATATATATATATATATATATGTATGTATATCGAGAGAGAGAAAGAGAGAGAGAGAATGTGAGAGAAAAGAGGTAACTCGCTATCGTTCCTCGTTCTTTAGATCTCGATAAAGGACAAAACATATATGTGCACAACAACTCAAAAAAATGAAAGAAAAATGTACTCCGAGAAAATCAGCAATATAAATCAGAGAAAGATAACATTTAAGGCTTGGAAACCATTCCTTCTATTTACAGAGGGAAGCTTTTTTCGACTTAATATAGTGGGTCTCAAGCACTTGTGCGGGGTTTTTTTTTAGGCATGAACCAAGGCTTGCTATTTGACTTTTGCTAGTATTTTTGTGGAGGATAAAATAATAATGAGAGAAGCTGTTATTGAAGGTCCATTTTTGAAGATAGCGGAGAGAAGTGCTTCTGCAATGTAAGATCTGAAACAGTCCTAATCAGCTTTGCTGTATCGATAGATTGTTCTATGAAATGGTACATCTGAGGATGTCATTATTTTGGTATCAACGTTTACATAGATCAATGAACGGTTTGAGTTGCCCAAGGGCGAAACATCGCTCAGGACAGAGAGTGAGAAGGAGGTTTAAAAAGTTAGAATGATGCCCAGTTATGTCGGGAAGATGAGGAGGCTTATCCACAATCCGATCGTCAGATGGTAAGCTGTGGAGAAGTCAACAGTATTTGGCTTTTTCGTCAGTTCTGTTTGAGTGGGCTAAGAATGGTGAATGTTGAAATTGTCACAGATATGAATGGTAGCTACAGGAGGATCGAAAAGGATGTCACCTTGAACACTATTCTTTTAAATATTGCAATAAAATCATCTTGGGGCGATAGACGATGAAAACAAAGGACCTGCTATACAAAATGGCGACCCGAAAGCACATGAATGGGAAACCAGGGTGCTAGTTTTGGGGCTTTCTGCCGCAGTGGAACCCATCCTTGATATAGGCCCAAAGTCCAAGTTGATTTAAATGGTCATCTTTGGTGAATAGAGGCGAGTCGCCTGGCTGCTGTGAGGTCTTGAGCTGGAATAGAATTACTGAGTCCAGTTTCAGCTATGAGCAAATGTAGTTTAACCGTTGGATAATGTTGTAACCCAGGGAAGGTTACTGAATAGAATGATCACACGAATGTTGGTAATGAACAATAATACGTAGGACACGAACAACGCATAAGATTCGCCAGCAGCGCGTAGAAGTAGTCAACGGCGAGAAGTGAGTCAATTGAATTCCACAATGAATCTCCAACTGCAGGATATCTACCAACCACCCACGCGGTCAGATGTGGTGTAGTCTGGCCATTACTTTTTTCAGAACCGTCCGCAAACGCTGTAAGAGAGTTCTGGAAAACGCCATGTGCAGCTACGCGCAAGCTGTTCAGGCCAAGTTTGAAAATAAACAAATTGGATCTCGCAAAGATCACCAACCAAATTATGAACAGAGGCAAAGCGGCTATGATCACTAATATATTAGGTTGGTGCAAAAAATAATGTCGTTTTCTCACATAGTAACATATGTGAGAAAACGACATTATTTTTGCACCAACCTAATAAATGGCCCTGAGGTCATATCCTCCTCAACATTAGATGACAAAGTTCATCTCTTCCTCAATTTCCCACATCTTACTGAACACAATCTCAGTAATATACTCATTTCAGTAAGAGAAATCTCTAGATTTATCAAAAGCCTCTAACAAAGAAAGCCATTGGTCCAGACAAAATTTCAGTGGTCGTCCTTAAGAATATCAGCCGAGAATTATCATAGCAAAGTTATTTAACCACTCCTTGAAGGAGAAATCTTTCCCAAGTCTGGAAAGGAGGCAAGCGTATGCCCGACCTTCAAGAACACGGGCGAGTGATCCCCTACCCCTATTATAGACCCACTCGTCTCCTCAGTATCTTCAGTAATTTTTTGAGGCTTTAATCAACAAGGTTCGTCGTGCATCTAGACAGAAACAACTTCTTGTGCGACAAGCAGTATGGGTTTCGATCAGCCCGATCCACTGCTGACGTCCTAACTATCATTAAACGAAGACTAAGTGAGGCCCTTGACAACACAGACACCGCGATGACCATAGCATTAGATATCTCCAAAGCCTTTGACAATGTATTGCACAAAGGTTTACGACACAAACTCTCCAGCTATGGAATCACTGGAAGGGGTCTCTCAATCATAATATCCTTTCTAAGAGGAAGTTATTAACGACCAGTCCTCACTAACACTAACACCAGTGGGAGAAAAAACTGGCTGGTTACATTCAATGGCTCGAAAACCAAACTGGTTACATTCCATCATCGTCGATCAGACTCCGAACTACTAATTGTCACGATGAACGGATGTCCCCTCGAGGAGGCCCCGTACCCCGAGAGAATATTGGGCCTCAAACTCAACTCCGACCCCAAGTGGAACTCTTATGTACGCCCCATAAAGATTTGAAGTAGTGGTTCCGGTGAGCTATGGATGCAGCGAGTGAACCAGGGCTGACTGTTTAGTTTTTGCTGGAATCCTTTTGGGGGTATAAAGCACTCTATTCCAGAAAGGATCCTTTCGGAGAGTAGGAAAGCAGTTTTGCGGGCAGCATGTTTGAAGAAGTTTGGCAAAGGAGCTTCTGTCCTCTGCCTTCGCATAGCGAAAAACCGTTCTATGAAACGGTAAGTCAGGGGATGTCATTGGTTTGTAATCAATCTGAACCTTTACTAGGGAATGGTCTGACGTACCTATGTGGTTGGGTAACAGTTTTCCTGAGCATTTTTCAGGGCAGGATTTTAGAAAAAGGTCGTGGAGATTTGCCGGAACTCAGGTGGGTTCTTCAATGATCTGGGTTAGTGTATAGGCGATAGAGAAATGTCTACAATATCTGCCTTCCTCATCGGTTTTGTTCAAGGGGACTAACCAATCTTTGTGGTGAACATTGGGGTCACCGGGTATGTGAAAGCTGATAAGGATATTGTCAGTCCTCTCGATATTCAATCGAAGATTACCGACCGCTCATTCTGAGGGCAATACAGAGCAAAGACGAATGTGATAGTATGGATAAGTGCTACGCGGAAGCACATGTACGGGATATCAGGGTCCTCAAGTTTTGTGTCTCTGTCAATGATGTGGCATTTGTTAAATTTAAAAACCCTTAATGACATCTCATAAAAAAACAAAAACAAAAACAAAAAAACAAAATAAAACAAGTGCAACTTTTTTGGCCAACGCAATATAAACAAAAGATATTTGGAATTTATAGGAACCGTTCATAGCTGAATCGAATGAAGAAATCAGTCTGTCTGAAAGTAAGTGATCAACCCACTGCCATTTCCTCGAATAATCATTGTATATTTTGCTTAAGAAATGCCGATTTACAACAGCCAATATAAAAAAGTGAAATGTTCTCATTGAATTTGCTGGCCAAAAGGAAGGATAATCATGAAAACGCCATGTTTGCTAACAATGCAACAGCAAAATCTTCGTAATTGATTGGTTCATAAAGATGTTGCTGGATAACACAAAAAACAACCAATCACAGACATCTATTACACGTCGAGTTACAAACCCATTTTTTCCCATTTTTTTTTTTTTTTTTTTTAGTTCTCTGGACTAATTATTCTTTTCTTTTTTGCTGAGAAATTTGCTGAAAAGATAACTATGGAGAACCATGATTGCCTATATTGCAAAAAGACATGGCACTTAAGGGAGGTGGAGAGGATTTGCTGGATACATTGCAGATCTTTGATTCTTAATGACTTGAGGTGACTCGACGTTGTTCCCAGCGACATGTAGAAAAATCACGTGGTCGAGATAAACACTCAGTTGTGGAGCAAGCTAAGTGAATAATAATGCAACCTTGAGAAAGAGAGCTATTTATGGTGCCATGGAGCATCTCATTGTGCTAAAGTGGGATAGTCCATTGCTTGGGCTGTGATTGGCTGCTGGTACCTAAGTGGAGGTATTTCTATATAAATACCAGCTTGATTCATCAGTTAGTTTGCAGGGTTTGTATTGAGTTACAACCTGCTTTATTTTTGTCTGCCAGCTGGACGCTAGCTGGGACCTTTACGCCGGTAAGTGCTGTTTATTGTATTGTTATTCTACATTTAGCGCAGCTATTTTCGCTATGTGTATATGACGGACAGAAGACATACAATTGCGTTCAAAATATATTTAGTTGAAGCCATAAAATTGTGTTCAAAATATTTAGATTTCGACATTAAATAACCCATAGAATCAACCAACCAAATTACCAACAAGAAAGAACTCTTTCATGACATTAATCCATATAATAGCCTACAATTTCTTAAAGAAATCAAACTGTATTCTAAAATAAAACTTCAACAAAGCTGCAACATAAAACACACATATCACCACCTCTAGTAATCAAATCCCTACAAACATGTATATGTTCAAAAGGTGGATGTCATTTACCATGTATTCAATTGTGAAAGCAGAATAACATATGTCATTTTATTTTATTACTTTCAAGCTCACAAGAAAATTAAATTTCGGTATTAAATGACTTATAAGGAATTAATATGTTTGTTGTTAAACAATCAAATCAACCCACCAGAGAAGTGAAAATAATAAGGGAAGGGATGGGGAATAGAAACAAAGAAGAGGACAAAAATAAACGGAACTTATGCGCTTACATACCCTAGCTAAGTTAAACCGAGAAAAGGCACAAAAAGACCAACAGAAAAGCAAAAACTATGACAAACTATCCTAACGTGAACTTGGATGATTGAAAATCTATGTCAGGGGCTAAAAATCCTCTTTCCTAAATAGCATCCAACAACCACTCCAAGTTGGCACGTCACACTTGCACCAAGCGCGAAACTCTCACCCACCTTTCGCCAAATTTAGATGAAGAGAGTCGCATCCTTTCCGTCCTTATCTTAACTTTAAGTTTAGGCTTAAAGAAAGCGATCAGTTGAAAAAGGAGAACCATACCATGACTCGCATAATGTCGAGTAAGCACAAGAGCACGTGGTGAAGATATCTTTTCAGTGACGGTACCACACTAGTGTAGAAGGAACTGGCATATAGAGCAAAAAAAAAAAACAAAAAAAAAACTTTTCGCCCAAGACACGGACCATGTAAACTTTAATCAGCTAACACAACTGGCACACGGTTCTGAAGTGAAAGAAAAAATGTTCAATGGGATCCTTCAAGTCGCAACAGCGCACGCACTCGGGTGAAACCGCCAGCTTCGCTAAGAGGGTCCTTCACAACACCAGTCAGGTGAGTGATGCCTCGACGTTGTTGAAGTATTTCAACCCCGTTGCCCAAGGCCAAGTGGAGCGATACTCCTGTTTTGTATGGCTGTGCTTGTCAATGAGATCACCTTGAGCAGCCCCATTCATTAGTGCTTGATAAAACGCTTTCTGGCTGCCCAAGAGGAAATCCTTCATAAGAGGTAGTGGAACGCATTACGACATTCCCGATAAAAAGAACATTCGACTCGGGACATTCGGTGGGTCTCCCTCTCGTCGACATGCGCACTTTTCAGAGACAGTAAAGATCAAGAGTTCACCATTGCCATCCTCTCGCGAAAACATTCGTTCCAGGAAGTTTAAGCGAAGCGTATGTTGACGGAGCTCAACGTTTGGTATTCCTTGATTGCCTTCAGTAGGGTGGAGGCAGCAGACCTTGCTGCGTACCAAATGAGACTTGACACTCCACAAGAAGTCAGAAAAGTTTCAAACTAAATCCATTAGTTCGGCAGACGGAAGTGGAAGAACAAAGAGTCGGTAAAGGAGAATCGGGTAGATCTGCGAAGCACATACTTCGGTCCTCTCCTTCAAATAAAGATTCCTCCAATTACACAGACGAGTTGCAGCTACAACTTACCTCGAACTTCCGACCAGTTCATCTCTAGCTGTAGACTGGAACCAAATTAAATATCAAGTATCTTCACCGATCCGTCCAGCCAAGTGAAGTGTCCGGGAAGAGAAACTCTTTTCCATTCACCAAACCACAAGCCAACAGACTTATCGCTGTTGATTCTGGCCCCTGCTACCGTTTCATACCTGCTACCGTTTCATCTGTTTCAGCGGAGTTCTTTACGAACATAGGCATATTGCCAGCAGGCGGAATACCTGGTCGAGATGGTAGCAATAGGCAATGAGATTCTGTGAAGAACTGGATTCGCCTTCAACTTGCGAAGGAAAGGCTTTAACACAAGAACATAAAGCATAGACGAAAGCGGACAACCTTGAGGAATAGATCAAGACAAACTGAATTTCTCAGGTCCTTAATCCTGCAACCAAAGTATTCAGCCTGTTTTGACCACGAGAAACATGGCAGACATCCTTTCCCGTGTTATAGATTGACTTTGCCCTTCTTCGCGTCTATTTGACCTCCATCGACGGACTCCTTTGCCTCTTCCCTGGAGCCACACAGACTTTCTTGGCAGGGGTTGGGCAAGTTTTTTTTTGTCCTTTAACAGGACTAGGGTTTTTATTTTCGTAGAACCCGCTTTTAAGGCGGGCCCTAAAGGTTCTTCTTGATTGAATCCTTGTCAGCTATGCCAACACTCCTCAAAAGCAAAAATTAATCGGAAGAATGTGGACAAAATAAAAGTCTTTTTTCCGATCTGAAAAAAAAAATGCACAAAATAGAAAAAGGGGCCTTTCTTACGCATGCTGTCATAACGCATTGTAGACTCTAAATAACCCTTCAGTAATTTTAAACACCCATCGTCATTCTCGGCTTTACTCAAATTGATTAATTTAACATACTTCCATTTTACTCTACTCGATTTGGAGGGACCCCACAAGTCTAAATAGACTAGGGCCTGTCTTCATCTAAATCCGGTTCTGACCGTGATAGTTCTTTTTACTTGTTCTGTTAAAATATTGTTTGTATCATTTTGCATCAAATTCTTGTTTTTCAATTTTGAAGTTAACTGTTCTAATAGCACTTTTGATGAATCTCTTACGAAGTAAGAGACAAGATTGTAGCATATGGGTTTACAGCATAAACGTTGCCAGTGTTTATAGGTGTGTATATGATAATTATTTTATCGGAAACTTTGGGCATAAAATGAACTGACTCAGGGTTAAAATAAATAATATTTTTTTTTATTTTCTTTAGAGTGAGAAGTGAGTCCTTTGGTATTCGGCGTAGCAAAAAGTTCGTTAATAAGGCGTATACTGATAGCCGTCTGGAGAAATTTCCGTTTGTAATTTTGAACTCAGGCCATAATAAGAGTGGTGGTAATATCAGAAATTAGGTCGATATCAATTTCCTGTTTTCTTTACGGACCTGAAACAGGGCGGAAACGTCAGTAGATAAGGACCTGTTTACGCGTCACGCATGGCTGTGTACTTTTAATCCGCCCTTCTCTGGCGTCCTTCTGCCCCGCCCTGCTTCTGGCCTAGAGGTGTCAGGCTTTTATTCCTTTGAATAAGCTCGAGAATTTAGCGCGAACATCAAAAGCTCCTTATGTCATTTTTTTTTTATTGATTTTTTTATTTTCCGGCGTTCCTTTTCTTTCTTTCTTTTTTTTTTTGCTAGAAGTTTTGCAAAAGCAGCTGTGGAAAAATATATACTAGTATCTAATCTGGACGGGACAATGAATGAATTATTGAATCCAGATTAGGGTAACTGAATTTCAGCCGATTTTTCTTATTATAACCAGAGGTCTTCCGAAAGCAAAAATAACAGTGAATTACAGGGTTCTAGGGTGCTGCCACATCCTTGGATTGGCAAATATTAATCTATCTCTGGTTCTCTTTACCCACTGGAGTAAGTGTACGATGTCTGGCTTGAAAAACTTGAAGCGGTGCTCATGATTTCTTCCAATCACCAAGTTTAATTTGAAAGTAAGCCATTTGGGCTCTCTTCGTCGTATCACTATCATCATCGTTTTACTTGACACTGTAAAGCTTCTACAAAGACAGCAAAAAGTTAAGGGTGTACTATCTGACGATTAATCTAGGTTTATAAATATATATATATATATATATATATATATATATATATATATATACCACTGGGTGTTGCTGCCTCGTTACCCTATCTCCTCGCCTCCCTATACCAAAATATGAGCAAAGATAAAACACATAATAGAACCAAACCTTGACCATCCATACAAAAAGTAGACTCCAATTTCTCCATCTTCACTAATATAAGGGGTCTACGATCTATCTGTTGTAGCATACCTACGGACGACAATAAATGCATAAATATAGTAGTAAATACTACTATACATAAATACAGTAGTAAATACTGTATGTTGGTTTGCAGTTGGAGATTCGTCTCCAGCTGTGATGGTCAAACTCTCTGCCTCCGAGTAGAGAGGATCCCCAGACGAGGCTATGCCGTTTTATACGGGGTCTACGGGGAATTTTTGGCGAGCCTACGGGCTCGGATACCCCACATTAAATTCGGAGATGCAGGTAAAATGATTGGCTCCCTGTATCATTCCAGTAAGTACCTGATTTCTCATACTGTCTTCTACCTTTTAATGGTGTACTGTCATATATGGGCTGGTTTTGCATAGCCCCCTCGTTCTGGGGTGGGGGGCCTTGGGTGACGGTTACTCTCATCTCAGAAACATAGGCAGATATTGAGAAAGAGACGTTTGAAGTTCATGGGACACATAATGAGGAAAGAAGGATTGGAGAATTTGACACTCACGTGACATCCTGAAGGCAAGAGGGGCAGAGGGAAGCACAAGGTAACCTACTTAATGATCTCGGGTAAATGGATAACAGAACAGGGAATGGGAAGAATCGTAAAGGGAGAAAAATTACTTAGAACTTCTGTGACACTATTTAGCTGTGGTAATTGGCTAACTAATTAACCGTAGAAATTAAAAACGGGAAATACTTAAGGCGAGAAAGAGCTATACCGAAAAATAGACTGAGCGACATTAAAAAAAGAAGAATTTATTTTATTTACAAAAGGAAGATACTTTTCACAAAAGACAGAAAATCAGTAAGAAGGAGCGCGACTGTGATTCTGTCAAATTAATTAATGTCACGATAATGGAGTGACGCATCAAACGGAACAGAATTCTGAAAGATAAACAAAGTCGGCCGACGCATGCGGCCATGAAAAAATTTCAGCTTGAGACCACCCTAGAGAATAGCTATTAATTATCTTTCAGAGATATCATTTAACTTTAATTCCTGATTCCAGCGAGGGAAGCCATCTGGTCTATGTACGAATCTTGACATTAAAAAAGAGAGAGAGAGTCGAAAAGGGGACCATTATTATTGCTTATTAAAACTATTGAATCGAAAATGAGCATCTGGTGATAAGAGAATGTTAAAACATGATAAAAATAAAGAATTTAATTGTCGGGTGGGCACGGCCACCCAGTTGAAGGTTGACCGGCGGAGAAGCCAAATGTCGGCAATAATTAATGAGTCAGTAGATGTCCGAGCTAAAGTGGATTTGGGGTGTGATAAAGAATTAATTGGAAATCTGGGAATTGTAAATGTTTTGGTCAAAGGAAAAGGAAAAAGTAAAGAAAAAAAAGATTTTGTAAATAAAATTTTCGATAATAATTCTAAGAGGGCCTGTCTAGCCACGCCCACACTGCCAAGAGTTCATTGGATAACTGGTAGCATGGGTGATAGGCGGAGGTGAATGTATGAGAAAGACGGAGAAGTTGTTAACACCCATTAAGGGGATTGGTATGAGATACCAATGTGAGAGAGGAAGAGTCTAGGAGGATAACTCTCCTCCGACCTTCCCTCACGGACGAGGGAGGAACCCCGAAGTGGAAAGTGATTAATCTTCCAAAAATGGGAAGTAACTAATTTTCCTGGCCTAAGAACAAAGAGAATTCTTGTTGGGAATTAAGAATTGTCAAAGAATCCAAACCACGACAGTCCCCACCCCGGAGTTGGTCGGTGTCCATATTAACAAACGTCTTGAGGCAGCTGATCAGTTTTTCGGCAGAGTTTTCAAGAGAGTTTCAAGAGAGTTCAGAGTTGCAGTTGGAGACCAGCCTCGCAGAAGCTGACCGAAATATTTCCACGTCCTTTTCGACTTCTTACCAAAAGCAAGTTTTATTGACGAACGACTTAAGATACCATAACTCGCTTAAGAAACGCAAAAAGTGTCACGAATCCATAGAAACGAGCCGGGAGAGAAACACACTCATGTATTCAACAGATAGATAAAGTTAATTGTTATTTCTCAACATATTTGAACCTCGTGAGTTTGTTTTATTATTTTTCTTTTGCTTACGCTTGTGCGGTATCATCTTTACCCCGGATACAGCTTGCACTACGACCCGACGCCCGATTAATTTCGTCTACCTAAGACCAAAGTCACAACGTGGGTAGGTTAGACTTGAGATCAAAGCAGTTACTTCAGTGACCAAGCGTTGGAGGCGAGCTGAGAACGACAAAGCTGGTATCGAACCGGAAACGACGAGATCGACCGGGACACAGGCTGGTAGCAGCGACAAGGAGTCAACCCCAAAACGCTGGTGGAAGAAACCTTACAGCTTCACGCCGCAACTGGGAGTTGACCACGGGCCGACGGCGCAGTGTCATATATTGACGTCGCGACCAGTGGTTGTCACATATTGGCACAAGACTGCGACCACGACCACCGGTAGGTGTCACACTTCTAAGGATAGGAAGTTGTGGGGAGCCTTATCACCCATATCCTAAATGGACACAGAACATAAAAGAAGTCCTCTCAGAATCGTTTCACTGTATAGATTATAATAAATAGTGTAAATTGGGATGGCAGAACAGAAACCAGGGGGAGAAATATAGTTTACAATTTGTTTATATCTTCCTAAGAATATGCTCCGATCGTTTATAAAAGTCTATGCCGATGATATACGGGCGCACCTCTAAAAGCATTGTCGATCAGAGATTGGCAGCTGATCTCTCTTCCGATCTAACACTAACTTCCCCAAAACACTGGATGGTTACATTGAATGCCTCGAAAACCAAACTGGTTATATTCCATCACCCTCGATCGGACCCCAGACTACCGCCAGTCACAATGAATGGATATCCCCTCGAGGAAGCTCCGTAGCTTGAGAGAATATTTGGCCTTAAATTCACACCCAACCTTAAGTCGAACTCTTATATACGATACAAGATGCAGATTAAATGATCGGCTTCAGTAAATACCTGACTCCTCATGCTATCCCCTCCTTTTATAAGAGCCATATCAGTCCGAAAATGGAAATATCACTAAAAACCTCAACGAACTCACTTTTGTGTAAAACAGGCTCCGGATTTGAATTTCCACATTCACATTTATTAACCAACCAGCGACATTATTTCAAACGCGCTGAAGCTGTTAAGTCCACCCCTTTTTATACAAGTGGACTCGCCCAGTGTGTACTTGTACTGCTGCCGGTGAATACCCGGAAGTGAGGAAGTGATACAGTGAGAGAGTGAGAGTGTGAGGTAACCGCTTTGTAGGAGTCACAGTTGCGAGCACGTTGACTCAGAAGGAAGTCATACTTTGATACTGAATTTTCCAGACTGTATATATATTATTATTGTTATTAACCACATTTCTGGATCTACTAACCGTATTACCAATTGTATTATTACATCAATACATTTATTTGCTATATTTCATTCCTGCGTTTGTCATTCATTTGAGACCGGATTTCATTCCGAAATCCACAACAGAAGCCTTTGAAAAAATCAAACAACCATGTTTGTTGTCTGCTGCAAAATTTGAGTGATCACCCCTGAAAATTATCAACAATATTTTCCCTTCTAAAAATACATATTTAAAAATTGGAAAAAAATATTTATTAACCAATAAACTTCTGAGTTTAGTAAGCTAATTTTTAGCTTCGAACCTATGTATTTTCTAGGTGACGCTAGTGGGATTACCACCACTTGGTTTATCAAGACGACGTTACGTGTCACTGTTAATCAGCTATATAAACAGAACACTTCCTGCTTCTATCTTGTTTTCCTTCTTTCCTTTCAGCATATAATAGTAGCAACACCAATAAAGAACTTGTTCCCGGCTTGGAGAATATGACTGAACTTTTTCGCACACGTGTATCACACATACACACGCACAAACAGAGAATTCCTAATAGCTAGATACTTCTTTCTTTAGAGCCATTTTTTCATGCATACACGTATATTTTGTTTCATGTTAATCATTTATTAGCCATATATTGCAATTTCTAAGGAATTACTGGATTTTATATTTTTTTTTAATGCGACATATTTTCATTTATTTCAACGTTATTTTTAACGTTTGGGGTAGATGCTCAGTTTATTTTAAACAGTATTTATTTCGGCTACTGGTCTGCGTATTCGAGAAAATTTAATAAATAAAATTTGCCTTTAAAGCACATCCACTCGTTCAAAACTTTATCGAAAGTCATATCTGCTCGGTTCCGAAACGTCAACAAAGCAATTGCTAAAGAATTAATGGATTTTATTTTATTTTTAATCTGACATGTCTTCAAAGGCAAATCGAACCATCCTCTATTGCGAAACTCTTCGTAGCCATGAGGTCAAAACACTCAAAGTGGGATGCTGGTTCGAATCCTGCCGGAGGGTACATTGTCTTTATTAAGTTTTCTCGAGTACGCAGGCTGTTAACCATATATAAAACACATGAAAATATCGCAAAGTGGGGCGCAGGTTCGAATGCTGTCGGGGGTACATTTTCTTTATTAAGTTTTATCGAGATACGCAAGCTGATGGCCATATATAAAACACATGAAAATATACCAAAGTGGGGCGCAGGTTAGAATCCTTACGGAGGGTATATTTTTTTATTAAGTTTTCTCGAGTATGCAGGCTATTAACCATATATAAAACATGAAAAGTGAGGCGCAGGTTCGAATCCTGCCGTGGGTAAATTTTCTTTATTAAGTTTTCCCGAGTACGCAGGGTGTTAGCCATATATAAAACACGTGAAAATATACCAAAGGGGGCGCAGGTTCGTATCCTCCCGGAAGGTATATTTTCTTTATTAAGTTTTCTCGATTACGCAGGCTGTTCGCAATATATAAAACACATGAAAGCATGTTGAAATTTATTCCATTTCCTTTCACTTCTACAAACAAGGATAACGCATCGTTTACGTGTGTAAATTTTGTTTGCCACTGATTTTAGTCCAACAAGGAGTACAACCGCATCAAGTGGTGACTTCCTGAGGTGATATGACACACAAATACGCACATGAGGCAATGCGTACTATCCAGGATTATAAAATGAACAGACATGTAGACGCTCTGTCATTTTGTTCCGAGATGTAGTATATAGGATATAAACTCATATTTTACACCCAGTAAGTGAAGCAGAAACAAATAAGAGACGCGTACATATAAATCTTACTAAATTCAGTACATACGAACATTTTTTTTACAATTCTGTACAAACAAAGCCCCAAATTAAATAAGGGGTTTCTGAAACCTGATTGGATATGACAAGTGATGTGCTTTCTCCGACGTCCGAGTAGCGGAAGTTCAAATGGCCTGGAAAACGGTGGGGGCTCGGATTACTGAGTACATTCTCGCGAAAAACTCAGATAGGAGACGGAGTCGATCACCGGCGAGCCATAAGCGATAAAATGGCTCGCCAGCAACAGATCTACAGCGAATAGTCAGCGAACAATATCCTGCCTAGACATACGTTACCATATCAACACGTCAGGCAGCGATGGTTTTTCTAGCCGAAAAAAAATATACAAAGCTATGACGAAAGTAAGTCCTGTCTCCTCTCACTGTTTGAAATTACTGCTATTGCACGCAATCACATTTCATTAGCGTGTGCTTCACACAAACACACATATTGGCGTACATATCATTTGAAACTGGAACTAGCAACAAAATCACTTCGAATTTTGCAGACTCACTTGCGACAAATAATTTCGGACAATCGAACTCTTGGCCTCTTTATGGTTACAACAAAGAACATTGATATTTAATATCTAAATACACGTATCTGTCTGTATAAGTGTTATATGTAGCTTGGCCTTCTTTTTCTGCGAAAATCATTTCTACGCGTGGTTTATAATTTTGTGCTGTATTTAAAGGCACGACACTCAGATTTTATTTTCCACCTAAAATCCGGGTAGACTGACCCTACAAGTATTGAAAATGTCATCTTGTCCTCTTTGGTGATATCTTCCCCGGTAGCAGACTTGTTGAAGGTGGTATATTGGCCAGCAAACATATATTGAATGACGGAAAACAACAAAAAAAAAAAAACGAAAACTTGAATAAAATAATAAATTGACAAGTTTATTTTCGCTAAAGGAAATACATCAAGAAAAACCAGGTTACAGTACACTAGAAAAATATATCTCTGCATGCTCGTGTAGAGGGTGTGAAGGGCGTCGTCTTGAAAAGGACAGTTTTGTTGTTGCCGAAGAGCGTTGTCCTGAAAAGGACAGTTTTTTAGTCGTTGAAGAGCGTTGTCCTGAAAAGGACAGTTTTGTAGCCGCTGAAGAGTGCTATCCTGAAAAGGAATTTTTGTGGTTGCTCAAAAGTGTTCTCTTAAAAAGGACAGTTTATTGCATATCGTTGTTGCTAGCGAGGTTGGTACGAGCAGTGGCCAGTGGCTAACTGGAACTACTGCTGATGACTGGAGTCGTAGACCGGTTGCTGGAACAGATATTACACTTTGTTCCTAGTCATCTGCGCCGCAGAAGGTCCTTTTTCGTTGCTTTGAGGTCTTTTTATATCTTGGGTCAGTTCTTCCGGTTGTTTTTAAAGAATTTGGGGATGCTAATAGGATAGCACAGACTACCTACATTTATACCTAGCCACATGGCCTATCTCACTCTCATTCTCTCTCACAGACGAATATATATAAGCATATGCTTTTTTCATTTTTTTAAGCCACCTGCATATATGTAAATATAATTGTATCTTTTGTTAGGTATGTTATTCTTTCTATAAATATATATATAAACATCTTAGATGGGGCGCTTCGAAGTAGTGTAATGATTAACAAGATTGTTTCACTATGTCAATTAAGACTGAATAGTGAGTTCGTTCCTCACTGGGTGCCCCATACTCTCGGCCTTGTGGAAATCACCACCATAAACATCTTAGATGTATTGAATTCATTTCCTTTAAAATATTGAATTCATTTAATTTGAAAGTATACAACCTCCTCCGTGACAAAGTAGCACCTTTTGCTACAAGCTGGTAACCAATCGCAATCATGTACATTACAATACTGTAGCACCTCCTATAGACTACAAATTTATATTAGCCAATCAATAACTTTGTTACATGTCAGCCATGGCTGAAGGTGGAGGCGTTGAACTTAATTCTTGAGAGTACAAAACTTTGGATTGTCCCCATTTCAGTAAAGTTTACTATTTTGTTAAAAATAGTTAATTAATTTTATCAAAATTTTGTTATCCAAAACAAAACTACTCTCTATTAATAATTTGAGATACTCCTTTCTGCCTCCAATCAGCATGGCCGATGCTAATCTCCAGGGGAGTGACTCGTGGCGCCTACTCGGACTAATATTATCGGTTGACATGAAGTGGAAAGACTATATTGAATTCATTGCAAAATCAGCTGATAAGAAAGTTGTTCGTACTAGACAATTTTTCTCTCTGGAATCTACCATTCAACCATGCTTAGAATATTGCTGACACATATGGTCCGGTGCTCCTTCTATATATTTAGAGATCTAAAATCCAAAGAAGAATCAGCAATATTATTGGTCCTGAACTAGCATTTCGGCCTCAGTCATTTTCCAAGTCCTAAATTTGCGTCCCTATGCCTTTCTATAAATACTTTCATAGTAATTGTTCGGATGAGCTCTTCTTTATGCTACCTACACTTCATGAAATTAAGCGCAGTACTAGACTGGCGATGACGTCTCACCAATATACATTTGAGTTGGCTAGAGGTAACCGTGAATTCTATGCTAAGTTTCTTTTCTCACACTTCTCTATTGTGGAACTCTCTTACAGCTCCATGCTTTCCCGTCAACTTTAATCTTCAAAAATTCAAATGCAATATCAATCGCTATCTGTCTTCCTGATTACACTTCTATTGTACTCGTTCCTTAGTAATGTTTCTGCTTTCTAATTCTTTCACACCCAGTAACACTTTACTGTCTTGCTTTGGGTGAACTCGATTAAAAAAAAATATGTAGAGACACAAAAGACAGCCGCTTAGTGGCCTCACTTCATAGTGCGACGAAAGTGGTCAGTCAGTCAGCTTCTCGGAGTCAAACCACACGGTTGCAGGTTTAGCATCGGCCCGGGCTAAAAAAAGCAACCGCATGGTTTAAAACCTAGAAGCTGATTGACTGTAGAACTGACCACTTTCGTTACACTATGAAATGACGTTACCAAGAGGTGGCCACGTGACTTCATCGCGCCCAAAGTGAGATAATCGACTTTTGTGTCCCTACAGTTATTTTAGTTAACTAATTGAACTCTATCAAAATTTTGGATTGTCTCCCTTCCAATAGAATTTACGGTCGAGTAATGGATAGCAGCTCGAATGGAGGAACCAGAGAGCCGAGTTCGAATTCCAGTCGAATCCATTACATTCACTTACCTGCTAATACCCTTAGGAAAGGTATGAATCCTCTTCTCCACCCCCCAACTATAGCAGGACAGACAAAACTAAAAGATACATGATCGCCTACACGTGTATCACGCATTGCATTAAAAGAAAGATTATCCTTTCATCAATTATTATTTTTTTTATATTTCTGACATCATATGCCAAGTGCTGCTTCTGTCTATGCGAAAATTATTAGTAAAAGTAAAGCATTTCTTAATGTTTTGAATTCATTCAACATAAGTGTTTCGGCCGTTTTGTCAGGTATCGCTATACACCCGTGGAAGGCCGAAGAGGACAACGGCCAAAATGTTGTGATAAAAACAGCTAAAACGCGGAAAATAGTTGTAATGTCAAGAGTAGAGTGTAAATAATGATAACTCCTCATCCCAGAAACTCAGAGAAAAATGAGTTATTCAATTATTCAGACACGTCAACGTCCATTCAGCGACACCAGTCATGATCATTGTTAGAGTAAAGGAAATTAGTAGCGCAAAAGAAAAAACAAATCAATTTCATTTGTTCATGTTAACTTTCTAATGAAGAAAGTCTCTGCAAAGTGGAAATTATTTTTTATGGGGAAAATCACGAGTGAAGTAATTTTACTTAGCATAGCTTAGATATGGCAAGTATGGATCGAACTCACTACTAAGATGTGGTTCAAGATTATTTCACTAGAGATTCTAGTGACTATAGGTACTGGCTTGAGATTGCTGGAAAAATGAACATAGCATGATAAAAACGGCCTTAAATCTGACTTAAATAATTTTTTATTGTCTATCATGCTATTTTAAAGAAGAAAGATCAAAGTATTTTTGATTATTTTTTTTACATTTTTTAATCATTCCTAGCACGTCCAAAATTGTCGTTTAAAATCATTTTTTTTTTAGTGCGGAAAAATCGATCGTCAGATATTTTTTTCAATTTTATATTTTTATAAGCAAAACTTAATTTTTCCGTTTAAAATTCTGTCAAAAAACAGTTATACATTTTTTTTAAATTTATTTTAACAAAATTAGAAATTTCAAAGTTTATTTAATATATTTTAAAAGAAAACATTACTTAGTTTATGCGCCGAAAAATGTACTTTAAAACAAGAGACAGCGGTGACATGTTAAAATTTGGTTTTCGAAGCACACAATTATTTTTTGCCCGGACATGAATATGAGAAATTATATAGTCGTAAACTGAACGGTTGCAAATGGAATCTGTTATGAGGAAAGCAAATTCAGCATAAAAAGCTAAATTTCCCCTTCATGGATATTGTCATATTTTAATTTATTCATATTGTCCTTTTGAAGCTTTTGCAGTTTGTTATATCTGAAATTCACACACACACACACACACTTTAATACATTTTTTTCCTCATTTCAGTAAATATTCATAGCAAATCCGAGGGCTCTACAGGTTGTTTGATCGTGTATATAGATAAAAATAAATGAAAAACAAACAAAGCATAAAAAAAAAAAAAACACAAAAAAGACGAAAAAATCCTTCCAAAAATTTTGAAGAAACTGATTTCGGATCCATATTTTTAAGAAACACAGTTTAAAAAGATATATTTTCTAAATTTCATCAGTAAAATTTCCTGAAAAATGAGATTTTTAAAACAAAAATTATTCTAAATGGAAGTTACTGAAACAAAAGTTGGAAAAAAAAAAAAAGAAAGTTCTAAAAGAAAAATGGATTTTTTTTCTCCGAGAGAATTCGAAAAGGTTAGGTTTCCTCTGTTATCAAACTCCATTCTTATTTTTTATAAGTTATTATTTCTTGTTTATTAACTTTTTTTTGTCAGCGATTGAATCTATAACAAATACCTGTTTATTTAATCCAGACACTTCCATAACTTTAAAAAACAGGTTTTCGCGGTAAATTACCTGCTAATTTTTGCGATTTCATTTCCTTCGTAGTCGATTAAAAAACCTGTTGGCGCAACACGTTTTTTTTCACCATTTCCATTATAAATACTAGTTTATTTTGACTATAGATAACTTAGTTTTAAAAATTAAAAATTAAATAAATATTACATTTTTTTTAAACATTTATAAATTATATCATATTCATCTTTCCTCAAGTTTCAAACGTAGTTACGCTTCGGACGATACCGAAGTATTCCGATTATATACGAAATTGGTGGCACTACATAATATTCAAAATAAACAAAGATTTTAAGATCATATTAATTGTTATTTAAAATAAAAAAAACTTTTTTAAAAGACATGAATTAGGGTTATATAATATGAAAAAAAAAAAAAAAAATGCCCGAAATACCCACTAAAAGTGGTTGTCTCCCATAATTCGGCTGCTGCAATCTTGTAAATTATTGACGAAGGAGTAGGTTGGAAAGTTTTTAAGGTTGATATTAGCTTTCCGAAGAATAACAAACCTGAGAAGTGAGATTTAATTTAATTTAAATAAATGAAGAAAGAAATTTTAAAAGAAATTTGCTTAAAGTAAATTATTCATGATAAAAAAATAGACTATTCACTATTCAGATAAAAAAATGTTCGTAAATTA
Source organism: Acanthosepion lycidas (assembly GCA_963932145.1). Taxonomy (NCBI): domain Eukaryota; kingdom Metazoa; phylum Mollusca; class Cephalopoda; order Sepiida; family Sepiidae; genus Acanthosepion; species Acanthosepion lycidas. The sequence goes on from OZ010601.1 coordinate 26,724,559, forward strand.
TTAAAGTTCATACATGTCTACCTACTAGTAAGTATATACTTACTTAGCAATTGAGTAAAGATAATATATATTGTAACTTTTGAAAGTACTGCAATGTCTGAACTTTTCCAAGTAAACTGTAAAATTTCAAATAAAAATCCTAAAAGTTCGAAAATAAATAAAAAATATAGGTTGTCTCCCGTGACAACAAGCGACCTGTTTCCGGATTTTACCGAATAGTATAGGCCTTATTTTTTTTAATTAATTTTTTTTGTGGGAGTTATACCTTGTTATTTTTTAGTTTTGATATAGTTTATTATTTATTTTCATAATTGGAACAAAATTTGATGTTACTTTCAAAAAAAAAGTAATCAGAAAAACTGAAAAGTTTTTGAAGTGGTGGTCGGAGGAGGGGAGGGAGAGAGAGAAAGAGAAAAAAAAGTTTGAGTTATTTCCCTTGAATTGCATTTTTTTTTCTCGCTCTCTCTCTCTCTCGCTTCTATTCAAGGTCAAAGTCCAGTATGAAGATGGCGGCGAAGCTCGTCAGTCGGCCAGCAACAGAAGCACAACCCCCCTGCCAAAAACACGGCTTCGGAGGCGATCAAGACCCACACACAAGCCTCAGGTAACTCGGAACGGAAGCCGACGGCCACAAAAAAACCCCTCAATGACCTAACAGGCGCACATAGCAATCGACAAGGCCCCGAAAACGAACAACAACCATAGGGGAAGTAGTTAGAAAGTTTGTTTTTTTTTTTGTTTCTTTTTTAATCCAAAAAAAAAAAAGGGCCGATGAAACCGACGTGTCAGCCATAATAAACTTATAAACATATATTTATATATATGTATCTATGTATCAAAAAAAAATATATATATATATATATATATATACACACATAAATTCACACCCACACATTCATTAAGTTTTTATTTACACCGCTGTGGTCTTATTTATACACGGACTAATCTTGTATCTATCGAACGTATTCAGTCCAACTGGATTTATTGTATGCAACAAGTCTTGGATTATCTGATTTCTGTGGATTATTAAAACCTTTAAATGGATTAAAAACATTTAAAAAGGGACCCTCGTTTCTTGTTTAAAGTTCTTAAAAGAGTGTCATGGCGGTGTTGTTTGCCAATGAATACAAGGTAAGAAAAAAAAGGGGATTTGTTGCCAAAAACTAAAAGTTTTTTTTTTGTTTTTAATGGGAGGAAAACTAAAAGAAACCAGGAAGATGTCTATTATTTATTTATATTTCTTTTTTTTGATCACAGTCGATGACAAAAAAAAGAAAAACAGGCGACAACCCTAGATTTTTTTTATTTCATTTTTAATCCCATTTTTTTTTTTTCTTTATTTGATGAGGAATATTTTTAAACCGGTCAAAAGAACAAAACTTTTTTAGTTGTTTTTTTCTCTCTAGAAAGTAAGAAATAACTTCTATAAAAAGAAAAAAAAAAGTTATAAGTAAAAAAAAAAATGTCTTGCATACAAAAGAAAGCAGAAAAAAAGTATTTAAGAAAAAGTTTTGTTATGATATTTTTTAATAATATTTACTTTTTACTCTTTACAACAAAATAAAACTTAATTTGTTATGAATTAAAAATTAACATAAAAATAAAAAATTGTTTGGTTAAAATCTTTTAACTTAAAAATAAAACAATTTAAATTTTTTAAAAATCATCTCTTTTATTTTATTTCAATTTCTTCCTTGTTTTTTTGTTTTTTTTAAGTTGATATCAAAATGATTATTTTCTTTAAAGATTTGGCAGATAAAAAAAAAAAAGCATTAAAAAAAAACAAAAAAACACCAAAAGATGAAAAACTAAAACTAATTTGTTTTGAAAGGTGAAAATATTTTTTTTATCAAGAGTTAAAAATAAACTTTTTAATTAAATTCATAATAAATCTAATAAAAAATGTTATAAAAAAAAGTAATTAAATAAATTATTTGATTACTTTTAGTTTTACTTTTATGTTATAATTTTTCCTAGATTTTTTTTTCAGTTTCAGAGTCAAAAAGACAAATTATTTATTTAATAATTATTAAGTTATGTGATTTAAAAAAAAAAATTCTAATTAAAGAAAAAAAAATCGCCTTTTAAATTTTTTTTGCCCTTTTAAACTTTTCTAAGTCTTGTATTTATTTTTTACCTTTTCGAACTAAGTCGATTATTTTTTTAATTATCGCATTTAAAAAAAAAAAAAATATCCTTAGCGACAATGACAACAATCTTCAAAATTGTTTTTTTTTTTTTTTTTGTTACTTACAAAAAATGTTTCTATTAAAAGGTGAAGTGGGTTCATTTTAAAACTAAAGGTAACTTTTATTTAATTTAAATAATTTTAAATATTTATAAATATTAATAAAACTTATAAATTAAAAAAAAATACTTGTTTTTTTTTTGTTTGTTTGTTTTTTTTTATCTATAGATAATTCGACTAAATATTGAAAAAATTCTTTTTCTCTATTTTTATTTTATTTTTTTAAGTTATCTAAATCTTTTTTTTTTATTTTTTATAAAACAAACAAAGCCATTATGATAATGAGAAAGTTTGAACAATTGTCAGGACAGATCGATTTGGTTGGGCATATCTTTGCTTTCTTATTTTTTAAATTTTAAATAAATTCAATTAATAATCAATATTGTTTTTAATTAATTACAATAATATCGATATTTCAGGATTTACTTTTTAATTAAACAACTTTGTGGAATCCTAAAGTAAAAAAAAGAAGACTGTTTTACTTTTCTTTTCCATTTTTTTTTTTTTTTTTTTTTTTTAATTCAATAAAAATGTTTTTTTTTTATTATGAAGGATTTTTTTATATTTTTACGAGTTTTAATTATTAGAAAACAAGTGGAATTTTTAGAAAATTAGCATTTTGCTGTTAAATAGATTTTAATTTCCTTACTTTTTTTTTTTTTATATATATATATAAAAAAAAAAAAATCTTAAATCATTGTTTGTGTGTGAAAAAGTAAAAAACTTAGTTTTATTTTTAGGTTTACAAAATTGAAGTATTAAAAAATATGATTTAAATTAACATTTGTAATATGATTCCTTTCTGTAAAATAAGAGTTTAAAAAATTTTGAAAGTATTTTTTAGTTTTTAACTTTCTAAATTTCGCCTGTTTTATTTCCACTTTTTTTGAGAGTAAATTAAATAACTTAAACAAAAAAACAAAAACAAAACAAACAAACAAAAAACCTTTCTTTCGTAATGACTTGACAATATTTGATATTTATTTCTGAATTGTCAAATTTAGGACAAAGGAAGAAAAAGTCAACAGGCACTGACTTTGATCACAATTTTTTTTTCTTTGTTGCTTATAAAATATTTTTATTTGAAATATTCAAATGACGAAAATTTTATTTTAATTTAAAAACTTTTTTTTTTTTTTTTTTAGAAATATACACTACAGGAGTATTTTTATTTATTTATTTTTTTTACCAATTTTTTGGGTGTGTTTAGGAAAAAAAGATAAATGGGATTTCTTTTCTTTTCTGGTTGAGAAAACACAAAAGTAAAATAAAGCAAAAAAAAACACGTTCAAAATAAAATACTTTTTGAGTTTTATATCGGGTGTAGAGGAGGAGTAAGACGAGTTGTTACTTCAGCTTTTCTTTTTATGTCCAACAACTACAGTACGCGCGCGCGCGCACACACACACACACACACACACACACACACACACACACACACACACACATATATATACATATATATATTATATATATATTTTTCTTTTTTTTTTTTTTTTTTCTTCAAGAATGTTACTGATTTGGGTCATCTTAAACTGCACAAGAAACCTGTGTGAGCGATTTTTAACCTACCTGCGGTTCAGCACTCGATTCCCTGTGGATCACAAAGAGCTCAGCACGAAGGTAAAATTCACCCCAGGCTTTACCTGCCCTGTTTTTAATACTTATTGTATTAAATCACTTGGTTGGTATCGTTGACGTTTGGTTTCTTTCATACTTTTAAAAGTTAACTGCTGGCGGAAAATTAATAAAAAAAAAAAAACCCAAAAAAACAAACACATTTCTAAACAAAAACAAATGTTTTTTTTTTTTTTGTACGTGTAAATATATCGGCAAATAATGTACATACATAATTAACAATCATTTTATTTTAAAATATATCCCTTGAAGAAGAAAAAAATATTTTTTTTTTTTTTACATTAAAAAAATTTTTAATAATTGTCTATTGGCTTAAAAAGAAGAAAAATCAAAATTTCAACCAGTGCCATAAAAAAGACAAAAAAAAAAAACACCTAGAAAAAAAAAATTGATTTAAAATAATTTTTTTCACTTCAACAAGTTTTTCAGTGTGCTTCAAGAATGCTCATATGTTACAAGCCTTCAAGGAACAAGTGTAAAAACAACTTGCGGTTGATGCAAGCATTACCATCAAGAGGTGACCGCAAAGAACTGTTCAAAAGACTTTGGCTATCTTCTTGGCATCATCAATATTCCATCAAAAGAACAATCAAATTTCACTACCGACTACAACGATTGTTTGGAGTTGTTGGAAAATACAAATCTGGAAGTTGCCATTCTGTTGGATGGGCAAAAAGAAATAAACTCACAAAAAACAAAAAAAGAGAAAAAATTTACTCTCATCAAAAACAGAACTTAAAAACAAGGAACCTTCGAATAAGGTTCTGACATAAAGACTAAGAATTAAAAAAAAAAAAAAATATATATATATATTTAATTTCTTTCTTTTAATGTGTAAACTACCTATCTACTTTACAAAACAACCAAACATTAGCCGACCATTTACTAATATCTCATGCCTAGTACTGCTACATCCAACAATAAAAACGAGCTCTATCACAACAACGAACAAGACGACAACATCCTTCCAGCTTCTGGTGAACAGCATTCCCAAACTTTTTCACCTGTTATTAACATAGTCAGGAATTCTGTCAGTCTTTCTGCAGCAACCAACAAAGCACACCTGATTGTCCCTGGCATCTGTGTTGATGATAAATGCAAAACATCTGCTGGTTTGATAACTGATTTGAACACAGCCGACCGTTCTGGAAATACCAAGTTCCCTATTCTTAACCAGATCAGTAGCACCTCGCGTGTTGAGGGGTGCAGCAGTGATCTGGGCAGTTGCAACACAACGTACTATTCCACTTTTACAGTATACATTGGGGCCGGGGGCCATCCGGTGACCGGTTCCATGGAAACAGGAAATGCAATAAATAAGCCAAAACTAATCAGCCATCATTATCCGAAACATTCTGACGAAAGAGATGGTCTTCCTAATACTGGAATGGGGAGGGACAATGCAAAACGTAGTAGTAGTGCTACCGCCGCCGCTGCCACCAACAACACCACCACCACCACCACCACCACCACCAATACTGAAGCATATTCTCCGAGGCGCGGGACTATAGAAGATGATTCAGAAGTCAGTCCGTACCAGATGCAACAGCAAGCACAGCATCTGCATCACACCTCAACACCTTACCACTACCAACGGCAGCGCACATCCCGATCCCCACCTCCCCCACCGCCATCAACATCCAACATACCTGCAACGGACTCCGTTGATCTGTGGACAGCCAAATACGATTACGATGCTTCACGAGACGATGAGCTGACACTTCGCAAAGGCACCAAGGTAGAAGTGCTTTCAACAGATACTTGGGTGTCTGGGGATGATGGTTGGTGGACAGGGCGTGTCAATGAGAAGGTTGGGATCTTCCCGAGCAATTTTGTAACCAAAGGCGGAGGAGATCCTACTGAGGTGAAGTTTTCTGAGATTGAAGTTCAGGAAATCATTGGTGTCGGCGGCTTTGGTAAAGTGTTCCGTGGCATGTGGAATGGTGAGGAAGTGGCTATCAAAGCTGCCAGGCAAAACCCAGAAGAATCAATCAGCGTCACAATTGAGAACGTTCGCCAAGAAGCAAAACTGTTTTGGTTGCTCAACCATGAGAACATCGCAGCTTTGAAAGGAGTGTGCCTGAAGGAGCCAAATTTTTGCCTTGTGATGGAGTATGCTGCTGGCGGTTCACTGAATCGGGTTTTGAGTGGTGGTCGTCGTATACCACCTGATATACTTTTGGACTGGGCTATGCAGATTGCACGGGGAATGCAATATCTTCATGAAGAGGCACCATTATCACTTATTCACAGGGATCTTAAATCTAGCAACAGTGAGTAGAAACTAATTATATGTTTGTATTTGGTAAATTGAATGTACTCCTGTTATTTGTTTCATTTCAGTTTCTATGTTTCAGCTGTTTGGATTTCCAATTTCTTTCAGAGTGGGGAGGGGGTCCGGTTCATAATGGGGAATTTCATTTGTCTGGAAACTGGTTTCATAAAAGTGTTAAATTCTGATTTAGCACTTCATCGAAAAAATCAAAACATAGAATATTATTACTAGTTGCCAGCATTCTTTAGATGATGTGTTAGCTGAAAAAAGGTTACCTTTTAGGGAAAAAAAATGTGGTTTTGTCTGTTATATATATATATATATATATATATATATATATATATATATATATATACAGCAGATCACCAAATGGGCGAGGTTATCATAACATCAAATTTTATTTACTAGAAAACAGACTTCACTGAAAAATCAAAATGCGTTTATTTAAATATATATATATATATATATATATAGTAAAAGTAAAAAAATCCATTGGTGTATAATCCAAGGGATCCACAAACAAGAGCTTGATTTATTAATACAGAGCAATATAATTAATAAACAAATAAATCCCAAATTACCTCATATGGGGATTATTAGCCTATTTCGGCAGATGATGTCACTGTCTGCTGAAATAGGCTATTCCCCATATGAGGTAATTTGGGATTTATTTGTTTATTAATTATATATTTACTTTATAATTCGAGGGATTCACAAAAAAGAGCGTGATGTATTTATTAATACAGAGCAATATAATTAAGCAGCTTTTTTTTTTTTTTTTTTTTTTTTTTCATTTATATAAAATTTTGCTACTGCTATTTTCTTATTCTTTATTGGTTCTGTATATGTACAGATCCACCAACTTTTATTGTGTGTAATATATCCAAACCTAACTCAAAATTTATAGTCTCTACTTTGTAATATTACCTTACTATCCCTCTATCCATTAATAGTTTGTACCTTTTGTATATTTCAGTACAGTTTTACTCTTCTATTCAAAAATAGTGTATTCTGATGAAACCTTACCTTAAATTCTGATTAAATTTCTTACGAAATCTTCCAATTATTAGGTTGGTGCAAAAATAATTTCGTTTTCTAACATATGTTACTATGTGAGAAAACAAAATTATTTTTGCACCAACCTAATACAAGAGAATTGTCTCTTGAATCTCCAGAGAAATTCATTCATTGCACTTTGTTCATTGTCTTTTTCTTCTCAGGAGTAATATATTAAACAGAATTTCTGATAATATAGAAATGTCTCTCTTTCTCTCTACATTCATCTGTGAAAATTTTTGTATTTTGTGATTTTAATGTTCATCATGTCAACTGGATTAAGCATTCTAATGTTACTGATGTTGCCAATATTCAGACATACAATTTTTCCGTCTCTCGGTTAAATAGTGAATTTCCTTACTTGTTTCCCTACTAATTCTGATAAAGACGGTTCTTTACTCTCCTAGCTCTTGGTGAGCATCACAACTCTGTCTTCTTGGCAGTTAGGATCACTCTATGGTATCTGTTGAAATTTCTTTTGTGTAGTCTATTAGAAAGGAACCTCCTATTTATTAGGATGGTGCAAAAATAATGTCGTTTTCTCACATAGTAACATGTGAGAAAACGACATTATTTTTGCACCAACCTAATACATGACTTCTTCTGTTACCAGTATACTGGTTGGGATTCATTTTGTGACTTTCTTTGAGATGCCCTTTGGATTGATATTCTTAACCTTCCTGTTGAGAACTGTGCCACTGAGGTTTCTTCTTGGGTTCAAACTGACATCAATGCTTTTGTACCTTCTCAGAAATACCAGGTGAAACCACAATCTTCACAATTGCCTGTTCAGCTGATAAAGCCCACAAGAAACACTTTTTCCAGGTGTACCAGCATGGTAGTTCCGATCACAACACACCAATTTTTGTTGGCTTGTAATAATTATAAATGTGTCCCCAAAGAGGCTTAGTCTTTGCTGATAGAATGAGGCACCATATAGCCTCTACCAAGTCTGGTTCTAATGACTGCTGGTGGCTCTGTAAGAGTAAGTTTTGATTCCTCGTCTCTTCACTCAATTTGACATGTTAGCATCTTCTGCTGATAAAGCAGAATGTTTTGCTTGTAAATTCTCTTCAAATTCTGCTCTTCACTCATCTGGACTATTTTTGCCTGATTTTCCACTTAATACCAAGCTTAATACTAAACTGCTTCCCTACAAAGCATGTGGACAATAGTGTTTGAATTTCATAGTTGTGTTGTCATATCCTGCAATGGCAACAGAAAACAATTTTGAGTGAAATCAACAATAAAGGATACTGAAAAATGAAAGGCTTTGAAAAAGAATGCAGTGGAAAGAAGTAATATTAATAATGCAGAGTGCTAAAGTTTAAGAATTGTGCTCCTGAACTGCCTCCTGTTTTCTCTAAACTCTACAATAAATGCCTTGTTGCAGTTTCCTTTCCTGCTTATTAGAAATTCTTTTCTGTAGTTTGTCATGAAGAATGCAGACAGACAATCTCATCCTTCTTTGGGTCAATCGCCATCTTAGTGAAAGCATAAACCAGACCACCTGCCAGTTATGACAGGATCAATTTTCATAATCTTAACCCTCACAGCAGGTTCATTCTCTTTTCATTTCTCAATTCATTTTTGCTAATGAAAATATAATTCCTGTCTGCCTCTCTTCTTGCCAATGACACGTGTTTTTTGAATTTCTCACGAAAGAGATAAAGCCATTTTCAAATTTGCCTTACCTGAAAGCCAGATTTTTGATGGATTAAAAAAAAAGAAATAAAGTGAACTCTTGGTGCATTGTTCCGATTCATAGGGGTGAGATAAACCAGATGGCCCTTTCTTCACTTCCATATTAACAGGGAAATGTATTCAATTCTCTTTTTATCTATCTTCCAGTTTATATTTAATTTTGGGCTTAACCCTTTTTTCTGCTTGGAATTAATATTTGACCACCTCACAGCCTCAGTGTCATGATCTGGTGGCTATGCTTCAGTCAAATTCCCACTCCTGTAATGTTGCCTCTCTGTGCCTTTTCTATAAATACTTTCATGGTAACCGTTCGGATGAGCTCTTCGCTATGGTAGATTGGGCTTTTTGAATTTACTAGAACAGTACTAAACTGGTGTTGAGACCTCATCAATTTACAGTTGAGCTGGCCAGATGTAACTGTAAATTCTATGCTAACAGTTTCTTTTCTTGCACTTCTCACTTGTGGAACTCCTTTCCACCTCCATGCTTTCCATCCAATCTGCAAAAATTTAAATGCAATGTCAATCACTATCTACTGTCCTCCTGATTGCTTTTTCCTCTTGTCACTCATTATTAATGTTTCTGTTCCTAATTCTCCCACACCCTGTAACCTCTTGTGTCTTAGTGGCTTTACTGCCTTGCATGGGGCGATACTGATTTAATACACACACACACAAAAAAAAAAAAACCCAACAAACTTTTCACTTTATCCAACATAGGGATTAGCATTTATCTCAAAGTTTCAAACAAGAAATAAACTTTATACCAATTTTGAAATCAATCCAGAACTTTATGCATGCACTACACATTTTATTTTTGTTAATTATCTTACTAACTCAAAAATATTTATTCTTTTTAATTTTCTTGTAAATTATTTTATCTTGTTTTTAATGGAGTCTCTTGACACTTGTGCATGAACATCATTCAAATAGTCTTTTGTAGAGGTTCTATGGAGGCAAGACTTTTTGTAATTCAGTGGAAAGTATCTCTGCCTGTCATACAGTGGGGTTTTTTAATCAGTCCCATATATATATATATATATATATATATATATATATATGTGCGTGTGGATAACACTTCCAAATAAGCTCAGTGATCTCGTCAACTGTATTTATTTCAAGCAGACAATGGAATATTATATAACTAGGTGTTTGTTAGCTGTGATATGATGAATAAAATTTAATGAAGAAACCTACCAAAACTTGTATTTTCTTTCATGATTAATAAATGGAATTATTGTCTGGCTATGCTATTTACTTGGGGGCAGCATTGACGGTCAAGAAAAAAGAGAAATTGTTACTGTAAACATGATTATTATATTATTACTACAGAAACATGTAGTAAATGAAACTCAAAACAAACTTTTCTAGTGTATTGATGATGAGAGGAAATAGGACTAAAGTGAACGTTTCTAAACAGGATGCTAATGATGAGGGGAGATATGCTGATAGCATAGGTATTCAGTTGGGATAAGAATGATCTTGAACGAATGCTCAATCAACATTTTCTTGCAAAGATTTCAAGAAGTCAGACACAATATAAAGTTTCCAAAACAGAAACAATGATGTGGAATAAAAGCAGTAATGGCACCTACCATGAATCCATTATAAAAATTTAGGATATGAAAATAATAAATACTAAACACTTAAAAAAAAATCAACATTCCCTATGAAGGGTTCCAAGAAGTTGGACCCAAGAGAAACCTTTCCAAAACAGGTTATTGATGACGAGGGGAGATATGCTGATTATATAGGTATTCATAGGTGGGATAAGAGTGATCTTGAACCAAAAATCAATATTCCCTACCCTAGGGTTCCAAGAAGTTGGACCCAAGAGATATAGCAATAAGATCTATTTTAAGTTTCTTTTCTCACACTTCTCACCTGTGGAACTCTCTTCTATTTTCTACCTTCACTGCCATCTATGATCTTCAAAAATTGTCAGTTGTCATCTTCTGTCTTCCTGAAACTTGTTCTTTTCTTGTCCTTTGTCCCTACTAAAGTTTTCTTATTCTCTTTCACTCCCAGTAACACCTTGCATCTTTGTGGCATTATTGCCTTGCTTGGGGTGAAATGCAAAAAACATAAAATGCAGTGTATTTGTGACATGTTACATTAGTGTCCATTGCATGTTTTTATTTATGGTGAGTCCTCACTTGATGTGGGGTATCAGGCCACAGCCTCACCATGCTAGTGTATCTGCTGTGATTTCTGCTTTTTACTGGGTGGAAATGTCAGTACCATCTCCAAATAGTTATCTTTCTCTTAGATTGGACAACTAGAGAACCTGGTTTGCTATGCTATTTAACTCATGGCTGAAAGAAGAAGAAATAATCGACTCATAACTTTCCTAAGGATATTTGTGCGAAAGTGAATGCAACAACCTCAGCTGGAATTTGAACTTTGCATGCTAAACCCTGAATTGATGACCACTATGCCATGTGTACATTACATTTAAGGTGGTAATATTGAAAAAAAATTTTTTGTTATTTGATATCAGATTTTTTAATTTCCAAAGCTTGTGAAAAAAGAAGATAAAAAAAAGTTACCATGACAGATTTTTGAATATCTCCTGGTACTTTGTAGAAAAAACAAAAAAAAAAAAACTTGTGCTGAGAATATATATCAGGGGTTCCCAACCTTTTTTGCATCATCACCTGCTTTTACATGAAAAAATTTTCCACCACCTGCCTATATAGTAAATATTGAAAAGCATACCAAATTGTTTGGTAAAAGTTTGTTCATCATGTTCTGTGTGCTGTGTCCTTTCAGAATGTAGGCAATCATGGCTCACAATTTCCTGTCCTTGTAACACTTTGTTACTGGTTCATAAACTGACTTTATGATGTAGTGAAAAAGGGAGGTGACAATGCTAACTTAGTGGTGGCTGCTGCTGTTACCATACTAAAGAACAAACTAAAGCAAACTTGACCATTGAACAGTGTGTGTGTGTGTGTGTGTGTATTTAGGCAGCAATGCTTCTCTCATGCACATTTCATTGAATATGAGAGACAAGGTGCTTTGATTTAGCTATTTATACAATTTCTCATGTGATCTATAATTTTTTTTTTTTTTTTTTTTTTTTTTTTTTCATATGATAAATTATATAAAAACTGTCCAACTATTCTTTTCATCTGAGCACTTTCGGCTATACATTTTGCCATTTTCAAGATTGAAATATATTAACTGTGAACAAGTAATAGTTTGATGTATGTATGTATTTATATGTTTTCATTTTCAGTTTTTATATAATTTTTCATCTGAAAAAAAAAAAAAATATATCACATGAGAAATTGTATAAAAAAACTAAATCAAAGCACCTTGTTTGTCATTTCATGAAATGTACACACACACACACACACACACACACACACATATATATATATGAAGAAAAATATATGGAAAAAACAAACAAAAATCCTTATATGCAATTATGTTTTTGTTTGTTTTTTCCGTATATTTTTCTTCATACTGTCGGATCTATATCCATATATTTGCTTACATACACACACATACATATATATATATATATATATATATATATATATATATATTAAGGTGTGTGAAAAGTAAGTAGGCATTAAAAATTAGTAATAAAATCCATATTCCTATTACACACTTATTGAAACGTTTATTACATGGGAAAATGAAAGTAAATCTTCATATTTCAATGTAAGCACCGGCAGTGTCAACCAGTTTCCTCAAATACCCAGGAATGGAATGAACAATCTTCTGAAGGATGTTATCTGGTATATAGTTGAGAACCTCTTGAATCCATGTGTCTAAATCCTCCAGTGTGTGAGGTTTTATCTTGTAAAGTTCCTCTTTTGTGTAACCCCACAAGTTAAAATCACATGGAGTGAGATTGCAACATCTTGGAGGCCATTCACGGAGTCCATGTTGTCCCACCCAATGTTGGTCTAACCACGCAAGCATGTACAGGAAGAGCAAAATGGGGTGGGGTGACATCCTGTATGAATATCAGGTCACCAATATCATCCCAGACGGTCACTGTGGACCACACGTAATTTTCAAGCATCTGAAGATAATGGTCCATATTCATGGTGTTATGCTGAAGATATAGGCAGAC
>OZ010601.1:26740068-26795068 GCA_963932145.1 Acanthosepion lycidas
CAATAGATTGTTATTGTTCAATACTGACTAGTTTAAAATTTTTACTTGATATTTTTTTGTTTTGTTTTTTAATAAATCTACAAGATATAGGCTGAAAACAATATTTGATTAATATCATTATGCTTGAATACGTTTTTCATTATCTAATTTGTCAATATGGGCCTGTTGACATCTTGTAACCTTCCTCTGTCTTCCAACCATTGATTTTGATGAATTTTTCTACTGTTTTGAATTTAATATTACCTCAAACAGTTTTTATTGCTTCTTCAAGATATACAATGCTTGAATACTCTTTACCATTCTTATATACATCTTTTAATGATGGGTTACAAGTTTTCTGTTGGGTTAATATATGGAGAGGCTGGGGACCATTCCATTCATTTGGTGTCTTCAAAAACCTTTTTGGGCAAGGTGGTCAATAGCCTGCTTTGCAGAATATGACGGAGCTTGGTTGTGCTGTGTACCAAAAAGACAAAAAAAAAACTGTTTTTTCTGAGAACCCTGCATTTATCTTTATACCATCATCAACTTTGATGGGACCTATAATTGTACTGGCTTTGATAAGAACCCTAGACATTGCTCTCTCCTCCTCCTCCTAAGTTGTATTAGTTGACTCTTTCTGTGTCGGATCTGACCTCTATCCCAGCCGTCAGGTTCCACCAGTGCAGCTAAACAATTGTCACTGAAAATCACTGTTTTTGTATAACAATCCATGGTCTTAAGTCTTACAGCCATATCATGTTGAAATACTGGTTCTTGTAGGATCACTGAAGTTAAGCAATGTTGAACCCATTCAGTTCTTAGATGGGTGACCAGTTGAGGAATACCATGTGCTGTAAGCTTGAACGTGTGGGTTGTGAAATGAATAACTGTTCAAAATTGTAAATCACAGTGCCAAGTTCCAATCCAATCGGTTTAGTTATATTCACTTGCACACAAATAGCCTTGGGAAAGATATAAATCCACCTTGTCTCTTTCACCACTATGGGTTTATTCGTATGCTTTGTATCAGAAAATCATTATCTACAAAAAATTCTTAGAATCTGAGAATGTCTTCTGGCTTTGAATAATCTGAAAAGGTTTGATAGTCCTTAAAATACAGATCAATAAATCAATAACAATAAAAGTAATTAGGCTTTAATGTGTGCCGTTTTTTTTATATATAACAGCAGTCTTGGGTTGGATAAGTTTTTAGTCACTGAACTCATTTTTTGTCCTTAATTTTTTTGCTCTGATGGGAGAAGACCGATAAACCAGTTTAGCTGTTTTTTAATTATTATATTTAGGAATTACCATTTTACAGCATATATATTTTTTATTCCCCCCCCTTTGTTTTATTATATGAATGCTTTCATTTATGTTACGAAATGCATTTAATATAATTGGTTTAAAGCTCTAATTAATAAAAGTTTCGATACACTTTGTCCATCTTGGATATTTCTTTTCATGATGTTTGCATAAAGATGGTTGTCTGTTTGGTTTTAATGCCTTTAGTTGGTGTTATTAATGTTTTATATAATTTTCTCTTTGTTTACATTTGCGACAACAGATTCTTCAAATATTGTCTTGTTGTTCAGTTCACTTTTCTTACTTATGATCTGTTATGTTTCTTTCAATGTTTTTGTGGCATTCTTGAAGCGTTGTTCTTTTTCTTGTTCTTACCAATGTTTGTAGTTTTTTGTGGACTTTTTTTTTTTTTTTTTCCAATTTCCAACATTGTGTTCCTATTAATCACTTTACTTTGTTACTCATTTGAACTTCTATCTTTCTTATGACCCATGGCGAGCTTTATATATTGAAAATACATTGAAAAATTATAAAACTAAACAATACCAATTTTATGTTTATCGACAGGATAACAACACTTGTATAATCTCATACCATCAAATAAGGTATGAAAGTATTTCTAACAAAGCTGAAATTGACATGGTATGTTTTTCATATAAATATATGCTTAGAATTTTATCAGTATTGATTGGTTAATACTAATTTTATTGTGAAAATATTGATCTGCATGAAAGGCTCCGATATTGTGTACTGTGATAAAAACAGCTGTAATAAAATGGAGTCAAACTCATAATAAAATATTAATAGCTGGCAAAGCATTAACATGAAATCTTGATAATTATCTGGAAGATTCAATTTCCAATCTTATGTCATCCTGGGTAACACATTAAACTACATCCAGCAGCAAGGCCTTTGATCAGGAGGTTTTGAGGAGCGTGGAACCACCTCTTAATTGCTGGTATTCCCAGGTTCACCCTGACCCAGGGTGGTAGCACCTGTTAGGGTCCCAGCTATGGGCAAATAGTTAACTATTACCAGCAATACAATTTTGAAAAAAAATTATTACCAGCAATACAATTTTGAAGGAAAAATATTACCAGAAACAGATTTTTGACAAAACAAAATATTACCAGCAATAAAAAATGTTGTTAGCATTAAATAACCCATTGAGGTTGATATGCCATAAACCAAACCAAACCAAAGAATACATATTCTATTCATACGAATCTATCCTAAAAATGTTGTCGGCATTAAATAACCCATTGAGGTTGATATGCTGTAAAACAAAATAATCCAAACCAATCTAAACCAAAGAATACATATTCTATTCATACGAATCTATCCTAAAAATGTTGTCGGCATTAAATAACCCATTGAGGATGATATGCTGTAAAACAAAATAAACCAAACCAATCTTACACTCTCCTGAGCCATTTGTCCTCAAGATAAGGGGTTTGTGAATTAGTTCTGTTTATTCAAATATTTTGCATTTATTACATTTTGCCAAATACTCTGAGGACTAACCTGCACAAAAATCAAACTTGATGAAACTGCAAATTTTTAATTTTTATTTTTATCTCTTCCACCTGAAATTTATTGGAGCAAGTTTTGGTACTCGGTCCCTTGATGGATTGAAAATCGGGAAGAAAGGGTTATGAAGGTCACTAGTTATGAATTAATGCAAGTGTTACTGACTGAAGAAGTGACTGACATACTAACAGAACTGGTTTCTGTCTGAATTTCTGGGATGAGTTACAACTTTATTTACACATGGACCTCAGCTTTGATATTATCACGACACCTAAGGCCAGAAGGCGCAATGATCAAAACATTGTGATAACAACATCAAAGATAAGGACAATAGTCTGCATGCAAATAATGTAAATAACTGAATTGGATCGTCATGTGTATAATGTAAATGCATTTTTGCTGATATTACTAAAGAAATGTATTGAAATCAGGAAGAAAAGGATTGTCATTGGTCAGAAATTGATGAATGTGTTACTGATAGAATAGAGGTATTATATGTATAATGTAAATATATTACTAATTTACTATAAATATGTATTGAATATCAGAAAGGGATTGTCGTTGGTCAGGGATTAATGCTAGCATTACTTTTAGAATAGTGATATTATATGTAAATGTATGGCAAATAATTTTACTTTACTATTCATCCAGTATTGCAGCCATATCTAGTCTGGTGCTTCTATTAGAATTTTTGATGAAATCCAAAGACTGTTATGAAGGTCTTAACCTTCAGTCATTTTTCTATTATTTTCATGGTAATTGTTCTGATGAACTTTTCTTTATGGTACTTAGATTTTATGAATTTAAGTGCAGTACTAGATTGGCAGCAAGGTCTCGTTATTTTACAGTTGAAATGACTAGATGTAAGCGTAAGTCCTATGTGAATAGTTTCTTCATGTGCACTTCTCGCTTGTGGAACTCTTTTGATTTCTTGCTTTCTAGCCAACTTTGATTTCCAAAATTTAAATACAATGTCAATTGTTATCTTCC
This sequence comes from Acanthosepion lycidas, assembly GCA_963932145.1. Classification (NCBI taxonomy): domain Eukaryota; kingdom Metazoa; phylum Mollusca; class Cephalopoda; order Sepiida; family Sepiidae; genus Acanthosepion; species Acanthosepion lycidas. The sequence goes on from OZ010601.1 coordinate 26,743,876, forward strand.
ATTTTCTTAATTTCTGTTTTTATTGTCTTTTCTTAATAGTGTTTTATTTTTCTCTTATTCTCTCTCACTCCCCTTGTCATAGTGGCTTTATTGCCTTGCTTAGGGTGAAACGATTTAAAAATAAAATAGAAAAAGTGTGGTTTCAAGTTTGTGGTTTTTCTTTTGTCACAAGTATTTGCCATGCTGTGTGAAGGGTTTCAGTGTTTGCATTAATTTTTCTATGGTGCTTGAATGGGGAAATAAGCTGTTCACTTAGATGTTTGTTCATGCTCATCCTTCAGTCATGATGGTTCAATAAATGCCCACAAGTCTTTCTCTGTAGTTTATTAGCAATTGTTCCCTGATAAAAGGTATGGGTTTTACTTTCTTTGTTTCCTCTTTCTCTTTTTTTTCTTTTTTTAAGACCGTTATCAAATTGAGATATTAAATGTCAATATTATGGATTTATTTATGAATGAACTTGTGCAGGATTATCTGATGTAGGCTTATGCTTGAACTGAAATTTTGTAAAATTCAATTTTTTTTTTTTTTTTTATTCTCCAGACAAGTGTAAAGGCCAAATGATTGTTTTGTAACTTTATCAAATTGACCACAGTTGAGATTATAGTCACTGTAATCACCATAATCTTTTTGGTGGCTATATAGTATCTGCTTTGCAAAGACTATGGTTTTTTATTCAAAGTTGTTCTTCTCTTAGACTAGTTGCCAACCATGTCTAGAGAGCTGAGACTTCCTTGCTATTTAACCAATAGCCGGAGTACAGTGGATGTTCAGGTGATGTAATGTTAGCAACTTGGACATGAGAAGTCAGTGAACTAATTCCAGTAGATTTTGTTGCATTCATTTTTGTGCAGATACTCTTGGTGGGGAAAAGGTATGAATTCATCATGGGTTTAGTATCAATCTAGATTTGGCTCTGTTCTGGTTTATATATAATTTAAAACAGCTAACCTCAGTGTCAACAACAACAATTCGCTTGCAAGATCCAAATTACAGTGGACCTATATTATTTATGAAATTACATGCCCCTTAAGGAACAGCATTTGTGATCAAACCAAACTCATGAATATTAAATAGGTATACTGCTACATTATCAAGACTCACTTTACATCTCTCAGGCCATAGCTTACTTAGGACCCATTTCAACATGCATGGAAATCTATGTTCACAACATGCTTGTGGAAATTAGGACTGTAATAGCACCATCCACTTGTAAATTAAAAAAAAAAAATGGCTAAAAATAATGGAAGCATTAATAATAATAATAAAAAAGTCAACACTAAATAATATCAATTATGAACATCACCACAATCTGCTGACCATGCTTTGGGGTGGGGGAAACATTCTCATTACTGTAGATACACATATAAAAATGTACATGTTTATTTAAAAAAAAAAAAAAAAAAAAAAAAAAACTAAAAAAACACACATCCTGACTTTGATAATGGCTAGTAGAATAACCAAAAGCACTTAGATTGATTGATTCATTTATTTTCTATGGCTTATCAACCATTTAAAAGCCCTCAGATATATGGAACATTTGCACTGATTTTACACACTTCATGTCCAATAAAGAAAACACTTGTACAAATGCAAGGAAAATTGAATAAAGAGTTTAATCGCAGTACCTTGTCAGTTGTCTTTAATGAAACTTGTATAAAAGTGGGTTTGCTGCCCATATATATATATATACACACACACACACACACACACACACATATATATATATATATATATATATATATATATATATATATATATATATATATATATATATCTCGAACACAAATTGTTTCTGTCTTTGCTACATAGACAAAAGATGATTTTATAAGTTAATAATCTATTACATTAAGATTAGTACTTGAGCAGAAAAAAGCATTTTTAAGTAAAAGAAGTCATGAAGTAAAATGAATTAATGGTTTTGCTTGAGCAACAAAACCAACATATATATATATATATATATATATATATATATATATATATATGCCCCTTTCTATGTCCACTCCTACAGATATTGGTGGTGGTGGTTGTTGATGGAGGCTAGTTGCTATACTCGTCATGCTTGGCCTGTGGGGATGGCAAAGGATTTCCGTGGGGTGGGTGGGTGTTTGTGTGGGGAGACATGGCAACACATACATTTTATGTCCCCCCTGAACTTTTGCACTAAATGACAGTTTATTTGTCAATAATAAATCTTGACCTCCTTTTGTCATTTTGAACAGTCTTGTATGAAAGGGGGCTGAAAAGTTCTTGGACCAACTAAGAACCCCTTAATAAATCTGATGCTTGGTCAGGTTTTGAGGAGGTGGAGGCCAGGCCAAGAACTTTTCAGCATCTCATCAGAGTATTTTTATGATTAGTCCCAAGGTTTATGTTTGTCTATGATTAATATTAGGTTGGTGCAAAAATAATGACGTAATAATGTCGTTTTTTGACGTATTTTTTTGACGTCAAAAAAGGACATTGTTACGTCATTATTTTTGCACCAACCTAATATATTATTATACGATTGTACGTAGACTTTTTGAATTTAGGTGCAGTACTAGATTGCCATTGAGATCTTATCAATTTACAGTCTTGCTGGCTAGATGTAGTAGTAAAATTTATGCTAACAGTTTCTTTTCTTGTTTGTGGCATTCATTTTGAGGTTTGTTTTCCTGCTGATTTTGACATTCAAAAATCATATTGCTGCCAAATATGATCTGGTGCTCCTATTATTTACCTGGATCTCCTTGATAAGATTCAAAGAAGAATCACGTCCAGGGTAAGGCGATAAACTGTCCAACAGCAAGGCCTATTGATCAGGAGGTTTTGAGGAGTATAGAATCACCTCTTAATTGCTGGTGTTCCCAGGTCCACCCTGACCTGGTGTGGTAGCACCTGTTAGGGTCCCAGCTATGGGAAAATAGTTAACCGTGAAACTGAGGTAAAAAGCATTATAAAAGTGTAAAAATAGGTTTTAATATCAGAAATACTTTGTAAAAAAAATTATTACCAGAAATAAATTTTTGAAGGAAAAAAACTATTACCAGCAATATATTTTCGAAAAAAATATTACCAGCAATACGTTTTTGAAAATATTACCAACTATACATTTTTGAGGAAAAAAATATTACCAGAAATAGATTTTTGACAAAACAAAATATTACAAGAAAAAAAAAGTTGTTAGCATTAAATAACCCATTTTGATATGCTGTAAAACAAACCAAACCAAAGAAGAATCAGCAATATTATTGGTCATGATCTGGCGTCTCAGCATCAGTCACTTTCCCATTACTGTAATGTTACCTTGCTGTATCTTTTCTATAAATACTTTCATGGCAATTGTTCAGATGTGCTTTTCACTATGGTACCTAGACTTTTTGAATTTATGCTCAGTACTAGACTGCCTTTTAGATCCCATCAATTTACAGTTGAGCTAACGAGATGTAACTGTAAATTTTATGCTAACAGTTTTTTTTTTGTACTTCTAGCTTGTGGAATGCACTTCTGGGTCCATGCTTTCCAGTCAACTTTAATCTGCAAAAATTTAAATGCAATGTCAATCGTTATCTACTGTCCTCCTGATTACTCTTTCCTCTTCCTGCTCATTATTAATGTTTCTGTTCTTAATTCTTTCTCACTCTGTAACCCCTTGTGTCTTAGTGGCTTTACTCCTTTGCGAGGGGGTGATACAGATTTAAAAAAAAAAAAAATTATCACCCATGTTGAGAATCAGTGATTAATAGTTATTATCAGAGCTTAAACATGTGTATGTAAAATGCTACAGCAAGATTTGGAGAAATTTTATGAAAATACATATAATGACAATTTGGAAAAGAAATGTTTTCATTTTATTTTTATGATGACATGTTTTGTTGATTATCCACCAACAGAAAAATAATTTTATGTCAGAAGCAGAAAATCTATATTCACAAGATTGATTGTAAGTTGAAATTTAAATTTAATTTTTTGTAACAATCCAGTTAAAGTATAAAAATTAGTCGTTCAGAGACTCAATATAAATCATCTTTCATCATAAATTTAGATTTTATTCTTGTGAAATTAAAATTCTTTTTCTTCTGATGCTGGATAATTGGTGAAGCATGTTAAAGTAACAATTTCTCCAAATTGTCTTAAGTATTTACCATTCCATCAGATTCTTATTCAACTTCACATACACATATATATGATGAAAATATGGTTTTAAGATGTGTTATATTTCTGGGTAAAAAGTGCTCAATATTAGGCATAGGGCGTTTCGAAATATAAATGGCATGAAGATTGCATTCAAGCATGAAAGTAGCTGTCACTACTTGATGAACTTGGTGTCTACACACACACATATATATATATATATATATATATATATATATATATATATATAATTTTATTTCTTTTCCTTATCACTTCAAATGTTACTACAATAGAAACTCATATTTGTTATAGACTAGTGGTTGCCAGCCGGTGGTCCATGGACAATTTTTGATGATTTGGAGAAAATTGGGACATTATTTCAATTTTCATGAAGCTTCAGATTAAAAAATGACTAGTAACAAAACTTATGGATGGTATATATGTTGAAGACCTTATGTAATCTCTAAATAAACACAAGTACACAAATGTGACATCATCCGGTCATAGTATAAACTTACATAACTTGCAAAGTTCAGATTCTCAATTTTTTTTATTTAAATAATTACACTATAACTCGGTTACCTTTTAATGAGTGCATTTCATATTAATAAAATAATAAGTTTTCCAATTATTATTATTATTATTATTATTATTATTATAATATAAATATATTTACCTTTTTTTCTAAATTCATATTAGTGGTCCGACAATTTTCTAATTATACATTTAGTGGTTCATGAAGTTCGAAAGGTTGGCAACCACTGTCACAGACAGCCTATTTTTGTTTAAAAATGTTTGTATTGTGTCTATTGGCCAATGAATTTGGGAAATATTAATAAAGAAAATGTGTTCTCCAGCAGGGATTAAATTTCCATTCTTCTTTGTAGGAAAACCAATGATTGATCCAGCATGAATTACTATTCAGCTACAGAGAGTCATGGTTCAGCAAGGGTTTTTTCCTTTTTTTAATGAAAGCACGCTTACTCATTCAGATTATTTTTCACAAGAGCCCGTATCTGCTCAGTTTTTTATGTAATTGCATTGTTTTGCATTTTGGATATATAAGTAATAAAAAAAAAAATGCCAGATTAAAAATAAATCCATACATTTCCTCAGCAATCCATACAATATATATATGCTACTCAAAAAAGAAAAAGTTCAGACCACTTGTGATTGTCAGATAACCAGAACATTGTAGTTGCCTGACTATTGCAGTAGTGTGAGAGTTGAGTAGTCAACTGAACTTTGCCTGTTTTTGGGTAGTGTATTTGCTCTATCTTGTCATTTAGACATAGAGCACTCTCTTTTACTGTTTAGATAAGCGTCTCTTTTTTTTCCTTTCCTATTTTTGATTTATTGGTTTCATTTTTTCATTTCTTTGGTCACTTGATATGCTTTGTGTTTATTTTACCAATATTTGTGTGTGTGTGTGTATGTATATATATATATATATATATATATATATATATATATATCTGCAAGTCTGTAGAATTATCTTTCAGTGTAATCAAAATTTAATTTATTAGTTAGTAAGCATATAACTAATCTGCAAAATAGCTTTCTAAATTACATCATGTTTGTTGTGTGAATTAAGGTTTGACCTCTGGTTTAGGAGACCAGTGCTTCAAGTTAATAAGCTACAGGGGCATATGAAACAGATGGTAAAAAGCATGTAGAAATCTCTGCGTTTTTTTTTGTTTTTTTTTAACTGTTCTTTGTTGCAAAATACAATTGATTCTAAATATCGTCTGCATGTGTCGATGTGATTGTAAGCAGATGCTTAATACACTGAAAATATTTTAGAGATGCTTTCTTTTATTAATTTTTTTTTTTTTTTTTTCCCCCCCAACTTACAACACTAACATTAAAAAAAAAATACACTGGTAAAAATTACTCTTCATATTACTCTTCATATTCTCTTTATGAATAAAATCTTTTGTTCTTCTCCAAAAATCTACTTAACCCTTTGTAGTTGAAACTTGCTGATGCCGGTACAGAAAAAGAACATTTTTTTTTTTTTTTTTTTTTTTTTTTTTTAAACGATTTCACCCCTAGCAAGGCAGTAAAGCCACTAGGACACAAGTGGCTACTGGGTATGGACAAACTAGAAAACAAATTTTGCTAAGGAACAAGACAAGAACAAAAAAAGTGTAGTCAGGATGACAACAGAAAGTGAATGACATTGCACTTGAATTTTTGTAGACTAAAACTGGCTGGATAGCATGGAACTGGAAGAAAGTTCCACAATCGAGAAGTGCAAGAAAAGAAACTGTTAGCCTAGCATTTATGGCTGCATCTAGCTAACTCAACTCTACATTGGTGGTACACTGTCACCAATCCAGTACTGCATTTAAATTCATAACGTCTAGGTACCCTGGTGAAGAGCAATATATTTTATAAAATTTACAAAAATGTGGCACAAGGCCAAAAGGGAGAAGGGGGGGATGGTCTTCTTGTGTCTTACAATTAAACTTAGCTCACTACAATCACTGACCCAAACCTACCGCAATTTTCCTTACACCAAAACAACACATTCTTACATACTATGGTAAGATCTCATCCAAACAGTTGCTATGGAAGTATCTATAGAAAAAGCAATTGGAGTCAACTTTATGATGGTGGGAAAGTGACTGAAACCGAGATGCCAGATCAGCACCTGTTATATTTCTGATTCTTCTTTGGATTCTATCAAGGATCTCTATATGTATGGCAGATGCACCAGATCATATGTAGCAACAGCATTCTAAGCATGGACAAATGGTAGACTTATAGGTATGTAAGATTCTGGAGAGAAAAATTGTCTAGCATGACACAGTGAACCAACCTTCTTATCAGCTGACCTCGCAGTGGATTCAGTATAGTCTTTCCACTTTATGTTAGCCAATCATATTACTCTAAGAAGGCACCATGAATTGCTTTTCTGGAGATTAGCATCAGCCATGCTAATTGAAGGTAGAAAGAGACCTCTCAGATAGAGCAGTTTTGTTTTAGATAACAATAGATATGCAATATAGATTTAGGAGAGAAAAAATGTTTAGCATAAGTCAACTTTTTGTCATGGATGGTTATTACAGGTCCAAGTTGTAATCATATTATTTGAGTTATAAAACATTTTTTTAGGCCATTACTTTACCTTTTATTTTTTTGGCATGGGCTGATCATGTTAACCAGACGATTGATTTGTGTTAAAATTTATCTTCTGTTTTATCGTCTGAAATGTTTTTGTCATACCAAATACTTAATTACCTCTCTTAGGTTGCTTCACCTAGCCTCATGTTTTGATGACACATTTCTGTAAATAAAAAAAAATGGGATACAAATTCAACTTTTGTGTAAAGATGTGCTGAAATTTTCTTGGCCTGACCAAAAATCACTTACCCCCCACCCATTTTTTTTTTTTTTTTTTTTTTTTTTTTTGCTCAATTTTAGATATTAGTTTTCTCAAATGCTTCAATCAGTATTTCCTATCATCACCACCAGCAACAACATAAGATAGGAACTTAGTATCACTGAATTGTAGGCTGAAAGCCCAGCTGAAGTAGAAAGAAATGTGCTTTTTCAGCCATTGTTTGGGGGGTGGGTCATATTTTGGGAAGTGGGTCAGGACAAGATTTCTCTCATAATCTGTTAGCATTGAAATAATTTGCATTTTGGTTCATTTTCAGTTACTTTCATTTGATTTCTTGTGCAAGGCTTATGGCTACATTACACTGAAACACCAGTTCCCAATTACTAAAGTTAAGCAATGTCAAGCTTGGTCAGTACCTAGATGGGTGAATATTTGGGAGTACCAGGTGCTATAAGCTTGGATTTATGGATGTTGTAATGGATAATCGCTCGGAATTGTTAATTCCACTTCCATTATATTCACTTAAACACAAATACCCTTGGGAAAGGTATGAATCCACCTATTCTCCTCCCAGCTATGGGTTAATTAGCAAGACTTATATCACTAAGCCATTATGAGCAAATAAAAAATAAAGTTTTATACAGGATATTTAGATTTCAGCATTAAATAACCCATAGCGGTTGATATACCACTAAACAGAAACAACCAACTAATCATTTCTACTGCAAGACTTTTTTCAATTTAGAATGATGTAAGCTCTAATCTAGTTATAGAACTTGAATTATATTTAATTTAAAAAAAAAAAATTTCTGTGGGGGGGGAATAAAAAAAAACATTTTTTTATCAGAATATAAGGCAAAGTAAAGTATAAATAATTTGGTATACCTAAAACACTTTGGACACTAAGAGAAGATACTCCAATTTTGTCCTACTTAATCTGGATTTATTATTAGATATTGCTGAAAAGTTAATCTCTTTCTGCTCCAGTTTTGCTTATCAATCTACAATTCAGTGATATCAAATTTAATCTTACCTTTTGATGATAATGAAAAATGCTGCTTGAAGATTTTTCTGACTATCAAAATCACTTCTGGAAAAATTAGTGTACATCAGATATTATGACCTTTTTAATAGTTTACTTAACATACCTCCTTTAAGACTAAACAAAAGTGAGAGGACAAGTGCTAATTTCAAGTGATATTTTGGTCATAAAAAACCCCCAAAAAAAACACATTTTGAAAAATGGCTTCTGAAAGATAAGTCCTTGATGCTTTACATATAAACACCATCCTGTATAAATAGAAGAAAAATAATTATGTAAACAAAAAAAATGAAGCACAGCACTAGATTGGCAGCTCGGTCTTCTCATTTTACAGTTGAAATTGCAAAATGTAACCATAGGTTTTATGCTAAACTCGCCAGGACAATTACCATGAAAATATTTATAGAAGAGGAAAAGGGAAGCTGCATTACAGTGGTTGGAAAGTGACTGAAGCCAAGATCTTGGGTCAGGACCGTTAAAATTGCAGATTCTTTGGATTTTATTAAGAATCTCTAAATACATAGAAGCACCAGAGCAGATGTAGCAATATTTAATGCATGGACAAATGCAGGGCTGGTGCAAGTGTCTAAGCCTCTGCCCCAAATCTATGATACCTGCCCCCCACCACTCTACTACATCTCAATTTTCATAAGGTAGTATACATATAAAAAATACAGTGCAATGTCGGTGAACAATTCAATTAGAAAAATTGAAAATAAATATAATGTTTCGAAATACAAATTAGACACCTGTCATAATAGATCATTCCATCTTAACTCAATGTTTTGTGGCAATTTTTAACATCAACTTGAGATTTTTCTTGCTAAAAAGTTGAATAATTTTAACATATTCAATATTATGAATAAAAGATAGTGAATTTTATGTCTTGTTTTTTCAAGATTTAGCATGAGCAAAAATAATTCATGGATTTGAATGAAAAAAAAAAAAGAAAAAAAACCCAATCAAGCTTAGGCCAACCACTGGTCAGGCATTTGGGAGTATTACGCACTAACTCTGGACAAATGATAGCCTTATAGATGTATAAGATAGATTCTGGAGAGAACATCAGAGTTAGGGTTGCTACAATATTTGTTGAGTTTCCAGATTGCACCTCAAACCAATTCTATGCAACATAGACATTTCTAATTGAGTTAAAACAATTCCAATGTAGTGTAATCATTGGTCACTGACATATTGAGGCAGACCAACAAACCTGACATATACTATATGAACATAACCACACCGTTATAGAATCACCACTAGCTTGTACAGTATCTTGTTGGTAATTGGGGTAGATGATCTCAGACAGTCTGCACCACACCTGAAAGCAATTGGAACTGTAACTCCTATGACAACACCACATGTTGTTAGTCCTTCAGAATTCGATTAAAATATCATGAGCCCAGGTGCCTAATGTGTTGCAAATAAAGCCACTTTAGTGAGTCTTCAGTTTCTATATCTCATCAGAGCTAAACGGTGTTGCTGGATATGCATTGGCTACCTCCTGCATCGGATATGCCGATTGTCTGTTACTGCAGACAATTCCAGCCAGGTGCCACGCATGACTATCATTAAGGATCCACGGTTGACCACTGCACTGTCCACAGTGAACAGCAATGACTTCGATCAGATATTTTTGGTGCACCCATGACACGAGGTTGGTGGATTTCAAATGTTCCCACAATTTCAGAATCCTGCTCCATTTGAAATCAAATAATTCATGTCAACTTTTCATGAGCTACTGAGCTGGTGCATGTTCACACTGATTCAACAGATGTTAGAGCATAACCGAGATTGGTCTGGGTATTTGCATGACATCAAGCTCTGGTGGTGCCACTTTTTATATATTGTTATCTTGTGATTTTTGGCATGTCAGTGTATATGTATTCATTACAACGTGTGAAAGTTTTCATATATTTGTAACATAAATGCTCATTGTGATATTTCTGTTATGGATCTTAGCTATAATATGGGTTACGTAAACATCCAGTCTGTATGTATAGAGACATACACATGTATGTACGCATATATATATATATATATATATATATATATATATATATATATATATATAGTGTATTTGGGCAGAAATCTCCTTTTATACAAGTTTCATTAAAGGCAATTGACAAGGTACTGCGATTAAGGTTTTTATTCAATTTTTGTGTCCTTTCTTGATCATAGTTTGGAAAAACTTTTCAAATGTTTCATATATCCAAGTGCTTTTGGCTATTCTTTTAGTCATTATCAAAGATTTTTATTTTTAACTGAACATGTGATGTTTTTATATATATATATATATATATATATATATATATATAGATATATATATATCTCTATCTATCTATAGTGATGAGAATGTTTTTTTTTTTTTAATTTTCCAAGCACATTCAGCTTGTTATGTCTGTTCATATTACTGCAAGTTTTAATAATAATAAAAAAAGAAGCACTTGGCTATGTAGGATATTCATACAGTTTTTACACACTTTATGTCCAGAAAAGAAAACATTTGTATGAACACAAGAAAAAAATTGTATAAAAAGCTTAATTGCAGTACCTTGTTGGTGTTTGTGTTTGGTTTGTTCTTGTTGATGAGAGAATTAGGCAATTTATTTCTTTAGTAATATTCTCTTTCTTATTGCATTCTCTTATTTTCATTTAGTCTATGAAAGTTTAAGTGATCTTGTATAACTAGTGTAAAATATCGGGAAATATTAGTACACTGTAAGTGACTATTTCAGCTAAGTAAAATGTTAGTCCTGCAAATGCAAGTTATTGAATTTCTTGGTTTTGTAGTCATATCCTTCTATGGCAACACCTAAAATAATCTTGACAGAAACTGAGAGCCAGGCTACTGCAATTTCAAATATATAGAACACTATATTTTGAGGGGATTCTATATACAGTAAAAGGGGAACTGATATTTATAACTGATGCAGAGTGCTCAATATTAAACATTCCGTTTAGTTGCACCTGGGTCCACTTAAGGTGTGATTAATATTATTGACAGTCTTAATTTTGATTCATTCACCTGCAACATTTCATGGCTAAAATAACTCTAATTAGTAACATATTTTTGTTTATTTGAAAAGTAATATTGATTGGTATCACATATGTTAATGGTAATATTAGTCATTTCCTTATAAGGAAACATTTGGCATTTATTGACTGAGCACTCAGTGCTACTTTCTTTCAGTTGAAATTTATAAAATCTTTCTATTAAAATGATTTTTCAGGAAAATAGGTTCCTTTTGTCCATTAACTGTTATTGCTCTTTCCAGTATTGATGGGAGTTTCTTCTTAACCTTTCGTTTGTTAACATTCCACACCATTTTGATTATGTCATTATTTTTTCTTTAAGTGACATGTGCTATCAGTTTTTGTTGTTGCTTTTGTTGAAATTCTCAAGTGATGTGGTTTCTGTTATTTGGTACAATTCTTTGTGATTGTATAGCACCAGTCCACAAGGATGAAAAAAAGATGGTCCTCTCTAAGACCTACATGCATGATTCACTTGAAGCCATTTTTAACCGCTAAGCTGTCAATGTATGTACTTTCACATGACTCATACATTCAGATTTTTGTAAATTTACAGTCTCCTTTTATCTCTCTGTCTATCTCTCTGTCTGTCTGTCTCTCTGTCTCTCTATCTATCGCTCTCTATCTATCGCTATCTCTATCGCGCTCTCTCTCTCTCTCTCTCTATATATATATATATGAGTGCCGTGATTGCTAGGTCATCCACATTAAATTTGTGCCCAATCCATTGCAACATTTCACCATTTCTGGCAGATCTTCTATTATCACAGTGTGGGATATCTGCTAACAAAAGTAATGGAAAGAAAAAGAATTTAAATGGAAGTGACTAGAAAAAAAAAAAAAAACTCCCAGCATCCCTTGTTCGTGTGTATCTCTAGTTGCACTAACATAACAAATTTAAGACGAAACATGTCACACAGAGACTTTTTCCACTTTGTTGAACATTTTTTCCCTCAATATTCTTCTTGATATATAAAAAAAAAATAGATATTGTTATCTCATAAAGATATATGTTGGTAGGTAATTCCCATTTCTCTGTTTGTTCCTTGGATTATTGATAAAGGACACAGGTGTGTCTGAAAATTCCGAATTCTCTGTTTATTTCTGTCAGTTGATATTTAATAAATATTTATAATACTTAAAATTTTGGTATCTTTTCACTTTTCCTTTATTTTATTAACCAATCTATTCTATACACACACACTTGGTTTCTAGGTTAGTTGATGCTATTTCCACTGTTTAGAATAAGAGATGTCAACCCAAACATGTGTACCCACTAAAAATAACATTTATAGTCATAAGAAATAATGTTGAATTAAGAAATCCATTTAATAAAACACGCACGCGCAATATGAAAATTATTTGAGAAGCTAGATTTTGAAGTAGTCCACCATATCCAATATCAGTGAGCCACTCCCAGTGTATGAAATCAGGTGGATTTAATGAGAGCACATTCCAGTGGAATATTTACATGGAACACCTAATGTTTAAAATTTCTGTTTGATAATTTTCAAAACTTGGAGTCTGCAAGCACAAGTTCGAGAAAGAATATATATTTGAATTTTATTTCAATCCTTCATGAGCTTCCAATCCTTAGCTATGATTAATTAATGGTGAACGTCATTTTTTGTTTGATGGATTTTCATCGCAATTCTTCTGTTAAGCTTAGAGAGTAATTATATATTCTTATTGCTCAAAGTAGAGTCCAGTAGTGTTATAAAAACCTCAGAGAATTCTAGTAATATATCTTTAATCATTTCTAAGATACAACAGTTCAAAGATAATCTAACAATTGGACAGTTTTGCTGTTACACTGTGTGTGTGTGTATATATATATATATATATATATATATATATATATATATATATATATATATATCTATCTATCAGGAAGACATTTGGGTCACTAACACACAAAAAATAGAATGTCTAATATATATGTGGAAATATCCACTCTTTGCCGGATGAAGATCGTGAGACCCGAAACACATGTAGCAAAATTATGGAAAATAAAGCATAATATATTTAAAAAACAAAAATCCACATTACAACCAAAAACGTTTGTGGTTTCTCTCTTTTTATTATACAGATTTTTCTCTTGGGACTACTATTACCTCTTCCCTCTCTCAGAGATATATATATATATATATATATATATATATATATATAATGAAGTAGTAGTGAATAATAATGCTTGTCATTTGTGTGTGTGTATATATATATATATATATATATATATATATATATATATGATACATGCACTATTATGTCAGTTGTGTGTGTGTACTATTATGTTATGTTAGTTACACTTGTCAATCTTCAAATACTTTTAATATTTGCGATGTCCCTCTTAAGATACAATCATTAAAGTGAATGAAAGTTTTCCTATCGTGTGGGTTGAGCATTTATTAGATCTAACATGTTGGGCCAAACTTTAAAGAGAGAATTCATATTCCAAGAAGCAAATCATTGTTCCCTTATTTTTTCTTCTTTTATTTCTTATTTTTATTTACCGCTTCCTTCGGTTCCACCTGCTTTCAGTATGTCCTCCCTGACCATTAATTCCAATCTAGAAAGCGTTTTACCTAGTGATGTGTCATTACTGCACTGACAGTATACATAACTATGTTGCTCAGTCTACCCCAAATGGCTGTAGAGCCTACAAGAAGGTTCATTTGCCCTTTGAAAGGTCTTGTTTTTGATGCTATTGGGTGTTTAGCCAACCTCTTCACCATAAAAGCCTGTTGTATTAGGTTACATGGTACAAGTAGTACGTGTATGTTATAATTAGCATTCAAAAAACTAAACAAAAATGTTTTTGTTCCACTTTAGTTTGAATGCAGACCCCCATAGTTATTTGCAAATCACTTGCATTCTTTTTAGTTCATTTGTGTTTTTCCATGGATTTCTTTTTAAATACTTTGAGTTTAAATAGTTGTTTAAATTCAGACTTGTAATATTTTGATTACCTCTGACATCACAGGTTATGTGAAAAAGCAGACCAAATCTAAATTTTTGATATTTCAATACATGCAGACAAAGCACACTGTAGACTTAATTTACTTAGTTAAATATTCTTAAACTTTCAGGAAAATTCAGACTGTTTGTTCCAGCAGGCTTTCTTCCTTTTTTTTTTTTTTTTTTTTTTTTCTTTCTTTCTTTTTAAACTGTATTTGGTGAATTATTTGGTGGCCAATATATATTGGCTGTCTTCCATTTACTCAAGCTCACTAGTTAGGTTATACATCGTTTTCTTTTGTCCCTCTTGCCTTCAATCTGTCCTGTCAATATAAAATTTTCCAAGCCCTCTTTCCTCTTTATGTGCATCATTCAAGTGGCTGAAAATCACAGATGTTTACTTGGCTCTCTTGAGCAAGCCCACTGTCAAAGGATGATGTAGGAGTTGCAATACGATGCTAAGACAAAATCAGTATAAGACAGAAAATGATAAAATTATGATACTTGATTTCATTTAAATATTATTACAAATTTGTGTCATATTGTATGTTTTTTTTTTTTTAAGAAGTTTCATGTTTTTTAAAATGAATATATGTAAGTCTTGAAAGTGTGGTCCAGAATAGCTTTAAATGAACTTGTGAATAGATAAGACAAGGTTACATTTTTTTTTTTTTTTTTTTAAAACAAAGTACAAATGAACTGTTATTTTCAGCTTTTGTTTTATTTGTTTATCTTCTATCAGATCTCTTAAATGTAAGGGAATTCATCTTGAAAGGGTAATGATTTTGAATGTCAATTATGCTTGGGTAATGCAGGGTGAAAATTCACTCATATACAAGTCTCTTCTACTCTCCTTTATTTATTTATATTTATATATACACACACACACACACGCACAGATATTTGAGAGAGAGCAGGAGAAACACTTATTCAGTCTGTACAAATATATTTTTCACCAATGTATTTTTATGGCATTTTTGTGCTTACTCATTGGAGGGTGAAAAGCCTTTTGTTGTTGTTAAAATATATTTTCAAGAAATAGAAACATTTGAGGAATTTCTTTTGTGTTGCCTTAGAAAGGCTTTTCATATCTGACTGAATACAAGATAAGAAATGAAACTGTTGTTAAATCTATTATGCTTTTAAAAACCATTATTATATATCTTCTATATATTTACTTTTCGTTTTCCATTCCTCTTCAGGGCTGTTTTATGCACCTGATATCTAAATTGTATTTTCTGTGTGTGCATGTCTCTTAACTCTTAGTGTTAATTTTTTAATAAAATTTTGCATAGATGAAGTCTGATCAAAAAGTATCAGAACTGGTGCTATAAAAAGAAAACTATACCACTTATCAGTTCAGCGTTTAATCTCCTTTGAAGTAGTCCCCTTCTGAAGCCACACACATTGGTTCTATTAATGGTTTCTTTTTTGGAATAATGAGAAACTGCCTTGTCACATTTTATTTTTATTTTTTTTTCTTGACATCTTGAAATTTTGTTCCTTTCAAGGTTGTAGGTGGAAATATGGTAGTGGTTAAATTTGAGGAATACTGTACTTAGCCCAAAAAACTGCTGCAAAAACCATGGTCACTGATGGAACCTCTGTGGTGTGGGAAGATGACCATACTCTACACACTCTCCTTCCAAACACTGCTATAAACAACAGAAGCGAGCAAGAACATTATAACTTAGTGTGCATGCATGATAGAATTCTCTGTCGATCTGTGCCAAGTGGTTTCACTTTTTATACTTTAGTTCCATTACCATAGCAACAGTCCTAGTACTTTCTGATCAGGCCTTGTATTCTTAGCCATTTTTATTATATTGTAACCCTTTGAGTGGTTGAAAGTTCTATTGTATAATTTAGCTGAATAGTTACCCACAAAGTAAGCAGATTCTCATCAAATTCCTTGGTGTTTATGATTCTTAGGTCTAATATGTTTCCATTATGAATCCCGGGGACAAACATGAGACCAAAGCTAATGGCTTTCAATTTAGTGTTCAATAGTTTCATATCTGATAGATCTTCTATCAGGTCTGGTCATCCAATGCAGTATCTAGATGATGACTGCTTGGGAATACCAGGTGCTGTAAGCTCTGATGTGCAGGTGGTGTAATGGTTAATAGTTTAAAATTGAAAATTGGAGAGCAGAGTTCCAATTCCAGTTGGGTTCATTAGCACAAATAACGTTGGGAAAGGTATGAATCCAGCTCTTCATCTCCCACAACTATGGGTTAATTCGTATGACGTATAATAGTAACTCATTATTTCTCTCAAATTCTTACAATATAAAAATATTTTCTGGTTATAAATAACTTGCATAAAGTTGATGAACTGTAAAAAAAAAAAAAAAAAAAAAAAAAGCAAACACATCAATCCATTTACTCTGGAAGTAAATTGAGCTGAGAGACAGGTGCTTCTGGCCAAGTGTGTGGGCTTCTCTGTTATGCTGAGTTGTCCACCAAAATCAAAATTCTCACAAGTGGCCTCATCAAACTCTGATTCCCAAACATCTTTGCTACCACCACCAGGGGAGAGGGAGGAAATAAGGAGAGAGGGTGTTGATCTTGATGCTTGGATGCCAACAACATTGGACAACCAGACCTGATCTATCAGGTACAAAACTATATGGTTTAGATTCAAAATTTAAACTCTTTTCAGGAATCTCATCTCTTCATTGCAGACCTATATATATATATATATATATATATATATATTTTTTTTTTTTTTTTTTTTCATCTAGAAATGTTTTTTAAAATTATTCTTAAATTAAAAATGTTTTTTTTTAAATCTTCCATTTGCTATGGAAGTACTTTGGATGACCAAGCTTGAAAAGATAGAAAATTAGATAAAACTATCCAACACCAAATTGGAAGCTGATAGCTTTGGACTAAAATTTTTGATAGCTCCTGCAGAGGGCTCTTGATTGGGCCTTTATCACAATAAGTAGAGAGGAGTAGATGTGATAGGCAACAATAGACTACAGAGAAACTCTAAAATGGTCACTACATTGCATTAACATTTAAGCTTGCCTTTTAAAAGTTCAATGATAAGTTCTTCTGCTGCCACTTAATTTAAAGACAATTTGATGTACGTAGGTCCTTGCTTTCCGTACAAACAATTATTTTTATTTCATGGTTGACTTTTGTTGGATTTCGTAATTTATTTTGATTATTACTAAATTTATTTTCACGTTACAAAAATTGTTATCATGCAAAAAAATTTGTTGCAAAAAATCATGTTTTTAAAAAAAAAAAAAAAAAAAAAAAATTGGCCGTAATGAAAACTTGGGAATCCAAAATTTCAGTATTGTGGGTCTGGATCTGACCCAGAATGTTTTAATTTGCTCCTGAATTGTGCCTGATTCCAAAATGGTATGAGATGTTGGGCTACGGACTCTAGGAATAAAGTTGAAAAAAAATGACATACTGACATTCACATGAGTATTATGAAGTCATTTTACAGCAGAAATGTATTACATAGTTTTTTTTTTTTTTTTTTTTTCCATTTTGTCATTGCTTTTTACATCTAATTAACTTATATGGACTATTAACCAACTTGGTTAAGATATTTAAAGTTATTTGAAATTTATTTAATAAATTTGTTAATTATTAATTAGAATTTGTTTATAATGCTTTGTTTTAATGTTTTCACATCCTTATCAGAAACTAGTTTATGTAATCCGGGTAGAATTTATGAAATCATTAAAACGTTTCAAGCTATAATAATTATATTGTGATACAGTCAATACTGAAAGCCGATGGTGAAAATTGACAGATGCACAAATTTATCTTGTAAATTGTGTGACGAAACAATGTTTCGTTGAATATAACCAAAAAAAAAATTTAGAAAATTCAATGTATCTTTTTTTTTTTTTTTTTTTTTTTTTTTGAGGTTTTTAGTATTCTTCATTATTTCCATTTAGTGGGTGTAAGGGAGTGTGTAAAAATTGTCCTTAGTCCCAAGCGCTTTTGGCCACTTCTTGAGCCATTTTCAATGAGTTTGTTAATTTTTTCACTGTTGTCTTTTAAGATATAATTGTGTAATGCATACTGTGTGATAGTGGCGTTTATTCTGAGCCACACAAAAGGAGAGAGAGTTGTGAGAGAGTATAAGGAGGCAAGAAAATTAAGAAAAGGGTGAAATAATCTTGACATTTGATGCATGGATACATACACCTAGCACCAATAAAAAGCATATAAATTATTTGAAAACTTAACATAAAGATAACGAAAATGAGAAAATTGGTAGACAAATTGCTGATACGTCCTGATGAGTGAACTGAATGATTACAAAAAAGGTTCATCTATGAAACTCTGAATATGGGTTTGGTGAATATAACATCACTTGGTTAAGTGTCAAATTTTATATTGTATTAATTATATATTGATATAAATTAATGCGAATGTCAGTGTCAACTAACTTTACTTTTAGAGGCTGTAGTCCAACATATCATACCATTTTGTAATAAAACTGAACAAATTCTGGGTTGGATCCAGACCAGCAATCCTGGAATTTTGGATTCCCAAGTTTTCATTACTGTGATTATTTATAAAAAATTTTTTTTTTTTTTTTTGTACGATAACAATTTTTAAAACTTAGAAATAAATTTGGGGATAATTGAAATTAATTGTGAAAGTCATCCATGAAATAAAAATAGTTTGTACGGAAAGTAAGGACCTATGTAATGTACATCAAATTGTCTTTAAATTTAGTGACGGCCAAAGAATTATCATTAAACTTTCGAAAGGTAAGCTTAGATATTAATGCAATATTTAAATGCAGTGATTAATTCTGTGTTCTTTTGTAGTTTATTGTTGCCTATTGTGTGTGGAAACAGTATGACTCAATAAAAGAAATCTCCTCTAACAGAGGGCCAGATTGTGATCAAAAGAGCCAAGGGAGCAGCAAGGAAAGGAAAGTCCTGTGCAAATGAAAACCCAGATCAAACGGCAGCCAGGAGATATTCCAATGCTGAGAATATGCAAAGACCTAGGGGCTCTCAAACTCCTGGACAAGCCAAAGGCCCAATTAACAGCCCTCTGCAGGAGCTAGCTTCTGGTGGCTTTTAAATGAGTAAAATATATATCTGTGTTATCCACAGATTGTTTCACTGTATCACAGCTCATTAGTGTGTCTAGACATCCGGTTGTCTCTAGCTAGGATTGGAACCTGGCTGAATTTGCGTCAGTTGGAGATTCTAACCCTAACCTGCTGGAACACAGCAGGGATGAAGGTCAGTTTAAGCTGATTTATTTTTAGATAAACACACAGTGACTGAAAAAACTCCATTCATTTTACCAAAGAGTCTTGCATCATTAGCAGTAATAGTCACTGCTTACAAACTCATGCTTCTCATACACACACACACACACACACACACACACACACACATCTATATATATATATATATATATATATATATATATATAACAAAGTGGTGTGTCTAACGCATTTCCTCCTTTAGAACTAAATTTGTTGTGTTGGTGTGACTATTAATTTGGCTGATTTCATTTAGATTTTTTTTTTCTTTTTGTTTCCATCACTTTTGTTATTAGATATTAGCTAGATTTAAAAAAAAAAAAAAATTAAATTTAAAATTCTCAACATCTCTCGTTTGTCTGCATTTGTAGTCATAGCAACATAACAAATTTAGTTCAATGAAGTCCTTAAGGACAAAATGTGTCACAAGAAAACTTTTTTTTTTTTTTTTTTTTTTTTTTTTGACATTGTCATACATTTACCCCCAATATTGTTCTTGATATATAAAAAAAAACAAAAAAAAAAACAAACTTTTATATCATTGTCTGCACACCATTAAAATGGATTAGAGATTATTGTAAACATTTTATAGAATATTGTTAGTAGTTTGCTCACCCGGCCTTATGACACATTAAAAGAGAGTGCACTTTTTACTGTTTCTGATTTCATAGTTATTATATAAAATAAACATAAAAGTTGTGTATCCACTTTTGCTATATACTTATGTCTATATAAAAGATGCCCCTCCTAGAGAACAAGTAAAACAACATTTGTTTTCTAGGGGAGGTGATAAACATTTTTTTTTGTTGCAGTTGATTTACAACTAAGCATCTAGACAACCAACAAATTTTGGAAGACAGTCCTTGACATCTTTCCTCTTTCAAGTCATTTCATTTAAAAAATAAGAAAATGATTGAAATATATTATTATATTTCAGTAAAATAATATAGCTTCAACATAACGATTGTTATTCACATTATTTACATTATTCAGACTGTTATCTTCATTGCCACGTTTATAATGTTTCGACTGTTGTATGTGTCAGCCTTCTTCAGGTGATTGAAATTTGGGAACCAAACCCTTTATTTTGTCCACTGGGGTAGATTGCACTAGTTCTATGTGACATGCCTCTTCTGGATGTTTCACTTATTTCTCTTTAAATCAACTCTCCAAGTTTTTTGTTCACCACTGCTGTAGTCTGGTATTGAACTCACAACTCTTTGGGTCTAGTCATTGGATCTAACCAACACCTTTATCCACTAGGCCGAAATGTTGTGAAAATGGCAATGAAGATGAGGATAACAGTCTGAATAATGTAAATAATCATAATACCTCATCTCAGAGATATAGACAGATAATGATTGTTATTAAAGACAGTATTTACCTTTATCAAAACTTACACATGCCAGATAAATTTAATTCTGACTTTTTACAGTTATAACCCACTCTGCCATGTACACATGGTTGAATCATCCCCTTTCTCTTTGCATTCTATGGGTAAGAAGGAACTTCCATTTAGGCAGCTTCTTCCCAAGAACAAACTCTTGAAAGAATGCCTTCCTGATCAATGCAATCTTAATCTCTTCAACTCTAGGGTCAACTGTTATCTATTTTCAACACTCATTCAATAACACCTCTAATCCCAATCTTCTGGATTTTTTATTGGGTGAACTACAGTTTTAAAAAAATGCTATGGATCAAATGCAATCTATGTTGCAATATTTTGAGTTTCTAAAAGGATTAAAGTGTTCATATTTCTTGACTTATTTCTAAAAAAAAAAAAAAAAAAAAATCTTAAATGAATTTTTTTTTTTTAACTTTATAAATTGCAAAATAACAAAATTATGATACAGTAAAGCTGTCTGTAAATATTAAGACTTAACAATTTAAAAATTTTTTTTTTCACATTTTATATATGGTGAATTCTACTGTCACTTTCAATATATGAGGGCTTGGCTGTTGAGTTTAACGCTAGACTAACCTCACAGATGATTGTAATGGTGAAGGTTTGTGTAGAACCAACTGCATTTTTTGTAATCAGTGACAACAACAAATGGTGCATAATGTGCCATGAAGTCTCCAAGCAGTATTTCTCAAGTTTTAATGTAGTTTTCCTTCTCTTAGACTGGCTACCAGTCAAGGCAAGTCAGTACAGTCTATCCTGTTGTTTAATCCCTAGATAGAGAAAATGGATTCATATATTTTCCAAGGGTAACAGTGAAATGAAGGAAACGGAATCAACTGAAATTTGAAGTTGGCTCCCTCGTTTTACTTTCTGTGATAATAATTGTTACTTCTAACACTCACAGTTTTAAGGTATGCAATATTTATGGGTAAACGTGCTCAATACCAGAGATAGTATATGTAAATATAAAAGTGGGCACTAATACCAAGCAACATCTGTCTGTTTTGTGCTTGAATGCAATCTTCAGGCCATGTGTGTTGTGCTTTGGCTTGATTGTT
Organism: Acanthosepion lycidas; assembly: GCA_963932145.1. NCBI lineage: Eukaryota > Metazoa > Mollusca > Cephalopoda > Sepiida > Sepiidae > Acanthosepion > Acanthosepion lycidas. The sequence continues at coordinate 26,766,105 of OZ010601.1, forward strand.
TAGATATGTAGGTCAATGGTGCATTATGGGTTGTGCTATCTTAACAGTTACTGAGTAAGCTGTAATGCTTATATTTTAAATTATTCTACAGGCTATTGTGTAAGAATACTTGTGAATCCAAATGTGGTTATTTGTGGCTATTTTATAGTGTTTTTCTTAACTTTTACTCATTATTAATTACTTAATGAGTTTTATTATTATTATTACATTGGCATTTATGTGTGCATTTGTAGTTTAATTTGTTTATTATTTACTTAATCTCTTCATTTATTCAGATTTTTTGTTCTATTTATTTTCTCTAAACTAAACAAATAAAATAACCAATTACTGTTCAGAAACGTTTGCCCATGCCTGTTGTAAATCAAACCTCCATGTTACTCTTTTTATGCTTTCAATTAAAAATTCCTTAAATAAAAACTTTTCTCAAAGGAATGGAAGATATTTTCATAAAAAGCAGAGTAAACGACATAAGAAAAATAAATTTTAATTATATTTTCCTATAAAATTATACGTTTTAACTTAACTGAATATTACCCATTTTTTTTTTTTCTTATATAGAATATAGCAAAGCAAACATTATTTTCTTTGCTGTCTTTAAAATCTTTATATAACTGAAGCAGTTGCATTAAAACTTCCTTATAGGAAGTTTCAAGTTGACAAAAAGTAAATTATAGTGCAGATTGAAAAACCTGTCAATTTTGGATCTTCCTATATTAATATATGAACCATGTACTTTGTACAACCAAGCATAATTTGAATAGGTATTGATAAGCTATAATTCAGTCATTACAGGTGAGAGAGAGGAGAACAAATTCGGTTTGATACATATTGTTTTGTACTTTATGAAATATCATTTACAAAATTATTGAACTCAGATGAAAGAAAAAGACAACAATGTACTGTACTAACATAGTATTTCCATCTGTGACAGCAATATTAAATTCTGATATGACTTAATTTTTCTGACCTGACTGACATTATTTTTGGCTTTTGTCTGAAGAGTTTCATGGAAAGCAGGTCATCACTTTTGATTAGTAAAAGATGGAATGGAAATTGTTTTTTTTTATGTAAAGCTGAGAAATTTACATAGAGAGTCAAATGTGATCATTTAAAAGATATATAAAGTACCTCCACTGATTTGCTAAAAAATTGGCATATCATGATGGATAAATATCCCAAACTTAATAAAAACAAACTTATATTTTCAAAATATTTGTTATTAAGAGCAAAAAGACCAAAGGATTTTTTTTATTATTGAATTATAATTTTTTGATCTTTTATAGAATGTTTGAAATTTTGGTTAAAAATCTTTTTCTTGTGTCAGCTGGTGGGTGGGAGGGGGGAACCAAACATTAATATAGGAAATTTTAGTGAACAATGCATTGATTTGGATATTCTTGCAAAAATTAAAAAAAAAAAAAAAATGAATGAAACTTTTAGGACTTAGACACATATGAAAGAAATTATTTTAGAAATTTTTTTTTTTCCATCTGTTAACCCCCCATCCCCCCCCCACCAAACACACTCTTAATTTTGTGAAATTTCAAGAAATTAAATTTTGTCTCATTTAGTGTTTATATTAGTTAAAAGCAGAACTCCTTGGAGAATTTAAATCATCAATTTCTTTTTGTAAAACAGAACCCCCTCCCCTCATTACTGAAAATTTACACTGAATCATGAAATGAAAAAAATGCAATAAAACTAATTAATTATTTAATTAGAAAAGATTTTAATTGTTTATATGAATAAGATGTATTATGGACACTATTGTTTTAAGAAACAAAAAAATTTTTTTCAGTGAATAGTTAATTTTTACAAAATTTACATTTTTTTTTATTTTTTTTATTTTTTTTTTTAAATTTTAATTCCAATAACTTTTAGTTTTAAATCTTAAATTCTTTTTTTATTTTTTTTTTTTATTTTGCAGAGATTAGGGGATATTGTTATTAAGTAAAAACTATATTTACTAATCATAAATGGAAAAGCTTAGTATAATTTGACCCACAATATTTTAAAAAGAATTTTGAAATTTTTATTTTATTTTTTTTTTGTGTGTATGTACAAAATTACTGATTTTTGAAAATACTGATGTCCATATATGACATTATCAGAAAATAAGAGCAATAACTAGAGGAAATTTAAAGCAAAAGTATCTAAAATTCAATAAAGCATTAGATTATGGAGAATATTTTCCTAAATTTTTAAGATTACTGTGTAGTTAAAAATTATATAAAACACCACTCGCATTATATTTCTCATGTAATTTTTACACATAAGTCCTCTGTAGAAAAAAATTACATAAACTTCCATCTGTTAGTCAAGCTGTCAACATTTTAGATAAACATCTACCACTGTAAAAAAAAATGTATTTCTACAATATTTTAAATTTAAAATAAGTAATATTTGTTTCAAATCAGATTAATTAAACGTTAAATCAGCTAATATTCCTCAAATAAAGTTTCAGAAAAGTATTTTATTTTTGAAAGATTTTTTAATAAAGACAATTACATTGTGATGGCTAAAAATAGTGCTAAAACCAGCAATTTAAGCAACTGCAAAACAAAAACAACTTCCAGTCAATTTAAACTAGTTTTGAAATAGAGCAAAGTATTTTGCTTATTGGAAATATTAAATTTAATCTATTACCTTGAAATTAACATTAAAACAAATATAGAGGTTAATGATTTAAATGGCGAGAATACATCTTCGGAAACAATATAAATAAGATACACCAACCCCAAACCTGTATATGAATGATATGATCCCAGCTTTCGTCTATTCCTGCAGACATCCTCAGGTATGGAAATAGATTTTGTTCTTGTTTTTACTTCTCGTTCCAAAACAATAACACATTTCTCATAGCATTTTTTCAGATTACATTTCTATTTTCGTTGTCCTCTTATTACCGAGAAGTAAAAACAAGAACAAAATCCATTTCCATACCTGAGGATGTCTGTAGGAACAGACGAAAGCTTGTAAAAAATTAAAAAGACCATATGCAACTGGAATTTATAAACAGGGATCATATCATTCATATACAGGTTTGGGGTTGGTGTATCTCATTTATATTGTTTGCGAAAATGTATTCTCACCATTTAAATCATTAACCTCTATATTTGTTTTTTGTATGAATGATTCATGAATTTATATATATATATATATATATATATATATATATATATATATATGGCGAAATCGGTAAAAGCACGTCAGGCTATATGACGGTTCTGTATAGGATACAGGTTCGAATCCTGTTGGAGGACGAATATTTTCTATGAAAATTTCTCGAACATTCAGGCCAGTAAATATTATTTAATACTGTTTATTATAAACAGAACATTTACTTCAATATTTGTATTTATAAAAAGAATGTTAAACATAAAAATGTCTTTATATATATATATATATATATATATATATATATATATATATATATAATATATTATATAATATAATATATATTATATATATATATATATATATATATGTGTGTGTGAGAGAGAGAGAAAATTAATAGATTTATCTATTAACCCAAAATTATTTTAAACATTATTTTAGTGGATACTTGTTTTCGGAATAGATGCTGCATTTTTATTTTTAAACAGTATATTACTTCTATCTCTGTTCCTCTGTCTGGAGAAATCTTTATAAAGAAAATGTGCTCCAACCTATGTCTCTGAGCAGGCCAATAAAACTAATGTACACTGTTTTAAAACCGATAAAAATGGTATGTCTATTTCAGATACTAATATCCACTATAACAATATTTGAAATATTACAAATATAAAGTTTGTCATTTAGCTGATTGGTGTTACCTTCAACATCTCAACTCTAGAGTTTAGTGGACAGACCGACCCTTTGGCAATCATTCCATCCACTTGGATGTCAGCTATTGACTGTTTATATCTCTCTTTTTTATATATGTACTTTTTCATTGGTGTAATGTGGATTTATTTATTTATTCCCCCCCCTTTAGTTTCATAGCACGTTCATGTGTGTCTGCACACACACACATACACACACACATTCTAAGGTTTTTATGTTGTACAAACTAATTTCATACTGTAGGAATAGTTATTACTTATGTTGAAACACCAGTTGCTGTCTGATTGAAGTTAAGCTGTGTTGAGCCTGGTCAGATGGGTAACTTCTGGGGAATACCAAGTGCTGTAATCTACATGACAGGACTAGCAAGCCTAACACAAGACATCGAAATATGGAGGTGCTTCTGGGTTGACAGGTTGCAAGACCTACTTAGAGTTGTGTGATTGTGTGTGGTGAGGAATAATTATTAACTCTTGAAATTTCAGTAAAGCATTTCCACCATAATTTTTTTTATTACTAGTTTTACCTTATTTTAGGTCAGTACCAACTTTATTATTACTATAATTTTTATACTAGTTTTATTCTATCTTGTTACTGTTTATCCAAACATTAACTACAAACAGCATGAAACCTGAATGAAGCATCTTATTGTTATTATGAGACTTGGATGAAATGCAACCCAAATTTGTCGTCATTCTGCTATCTTCTCCTCTTTGACTTGGCTTGGCCAAGAAGTCACCCCCCCACTCTCATTTTTTTTTTTTTATTTTTTTTTTTTAATTTGCTCAGAATGTGAGAAATGGGTCAGGCGTATTATTTTCGCACTCCTTCTAATTTGATTATTTTAAGACTGACTGCATTAATAAAGGGTATTATGTACAAAGAAAAAAAGAAATAGCCACTATGTTTTACCTGTATTCAGTTGTTTCAAATAAGTAAATCAAAACAAAGAAAAAGTTCTTCTCCATAGGCATAAACTTTGTGCATATTTCTGTGGGTGTGTGTGTGTGTGGGGGAGTTAAGTGTTTTTATTTATCCAGACTTTTGTAGGAAGATGAGAAAATCGAATAGAAAAATGAAGACCTGTGTATATTTTATGTTTCATTCAATCTTGCCATTTTATCTGTCCTTACATTGTTGTTTGTAGAAACTAAAATGAAAATTTGGCTAATTTTGACCTTCATGCCTACAAAAAATGAAGTGTCAAAAAGACAGTTTTTTCCTTGACACTGCTATTATTTTAACTGCCTTCACTCTTTGGCAATGTTTATTGTTTTAAAAAGCAATGATTACAATTGTAAAACTTAAACATATGAAAGTGAATTTATACGTTTTCTTTGTTCTTGGGAATTTGCAAAAGCAATAATAAACACTATTTATTTACACTATTGTTTACTGGTCTGATTGGCAAAACATTGGTTAATTGTCAATTGATTCAAACTTTATAAAATGGTAAATAAGTATTTCCTCACTGTTGGTTTACATATTTTAATCTTTTAGTAAATGTTTGAATAAAAAATTTTCATATTTATTTCTTTATATAAATGATAAATATTGCATTGTATTAGTTTTTACAATGCTGTAAATATAAAATAATATTTTAAGACATTTTATGTTTATACATTCTTTTTATAGATACAAATATTTAAGTAAATGCTCTGTTTTATAATAAACAGTATTAAATAATATTTACTGGCCTGAATGTCCGAGAAATTTTCATAGAAAATATTCGTCCTCCGACAGGATTCAAACCTGTATCCTATACAGAACCGTCGTTTAGCTTGACATGCCTTTACCGATTTGGTTACAGAGGAGTGTTCGGTGAGCAAGGCTGAATTTACTGTATTTAAACTTCAAACTTCCATGAATCTCTCACGTACATTCATATCTGCTCATGGCGTATCAAATCTAAACAAATGACGTCACACATTATGAAATGGACAAAGTCCGACAAGTATTTTAAGACATTTTTATGTTTATACATTCTTTTTATAGATACAAATATTTAAGTAAATGCTCTGTTTTATAATAAACAGTATTCTGTCAGAGGCCGAATATTTTCTGTGAGGATGTCTCGGACATTCAGGCCGGTAAATGTTGTTTAATACTGTTTATTATAAACAGAGCATTTACTTAAATATCTATAAATATCTATAAATATCTATAAAAAGAACGTATAAACATAAAAATGTTTTAAAAATAATTGTCGGACTTTGTCCATTTCATAAAATTATATATAAACAATCTCATTAATAAATAGCATTTAATATTTTTGTTGTAAATTCTCAAAAATAAAAAATATATATAAATTCACTTTCATCATGTTTCAGTTTTCTAATAATCTCTTTTTAAAATGTAGTAGTGGAGATAGTTAAAATGATAGCGGCGTCAATGGAAAAACTGTCCTTATGATACTACGTTTTTTGCAAGCATGAAGGATCAAGTTTTCTGGGAGTTTTAACTAAATGCTAAATGCTCTTTCATTGCTGATAGTATCATTTAATAAGTGTTTTGGCTCAAGGTCACAAGTGATGATTAATTTCACTGCTATATAGTAATGATTTGCAGTAATAATTTTTGAGGTGGCTTTATAAATGTGCACCACCAATTTCTTGGCAACTAATATCCCAGCACCTCTTTTAGTCTGGACAAAGCTACAAGTATTTGAATTTTATAGAATTTTTCTTTTTTAATTTCACCCCAAGCAAGACAATAACACCACTAAGATGCAAGGAATTACTGAGTGTTAGAGAATATGCAAAAAATGTACTATTAAGCAAAGAATTACATTGGGATATAAGATGGCTAAAAATGGTGCTAAAAGCGCTGATTTTTAGCAATTTCAACACAAAAACTCCTTTCAAATTAAATTAATTTTGAAATACAGCAAAGTATTTTGCTTATTGGAAATATTAAATTTAATTAGCTTAAAATTAAAATCTTGAAAAATTTTTCATTTTTAAAAATTCATTTTAAACCTTAGGTATCACTTTTCTTTGGTGGTACCTACATTCATATAAGATTATGGCGAATACTAGCACCAAGAAAATCCAATCAAAGGTAAACTATACATTGGTGGTGGTTATTACGGTTGTGTTTCAGTAAACAATAGTGGGGGCAACTCTCACAATTTTGAGATTTATCTGTAGAGATACCATGCATAATTAGCAGGTCAGTTGAATTATTGTTATTACATGATTTCTGTTAGTCTGGAAAAGTGGATATTCTGGCAAGGTTCTGGGACTAAAAATGGTAGAAAAATCAGTGGTCAACTTGTGTGTGCATGATCTTGAAAATATTCTTTAAAGTGATTGGTGAAGCTAATATAAGAAGCTATTTCTGTTGATTTTGATTGTTAGGTACTCGACTTTTATGGCCTTGTGCCTGAGTAAGTAAATATTGACTGAAAAGAAATCTGAATTAAAGATTTGACCTAATATGATCTTCATTAGTTGAGTTTTTAAAATTTTCAGTAATCCACGTTGGTATTGAGAATTTAATTTAAAAAAAAATCTTTGGTATGTTTATTATAAAATCTCTTTACATGCTTTTTGTGTCAGGTGTTTCATATACCTCTTTCTGTTGTCTGAGGCAGAAGGCAATATCAAGAACGAGAAAAAAATATTATGCCAGAACAGATGGTGACCTCCTTGCATTTTTTTTTTTTTTTTTTTTTTTTTTGTATGACCAGTTGTCTCCTAGATTTTTTTTATATATTTTTTTTCCCCCTTACTAGCGTAACCAAGGTATTTCAGTTTGTTTGGGCTGTATGAGTTTTACAAAGTAACTCTAGAAAAGTTTGATGGTATGAAAGTTAGGGCAAAAATCTCTTAGGTTTTCTAATTTCTTTCTTGAATTCAGAATGTGCTGGTGGTGTTAACGATTGTGGCTTGTAATGCAAAATTGGAGAGCTGAGTTCGAATTCTAGTCAGGTTTGTTACAGTCACTTATATGTAGATACCCTTAGAAGGTATGAATTCATCTCCTCCCCCAGCTATGGTTTAAATAGTAGGACTTGTATCTGGGGAAAATCATTATTTTCAAAAAAAATAAAAATTGCAATATTCACATTTTAAATTTTTTAGTTTTCGGCTTTAGATAATGCGCACAAGGTTGATAAGCTATCTGTTGTTGAATTGCGTTTACTTTCATTTGAAACAATTTACGTTTTGGATTTTTTGTTTGCTTCCAAGAAGAGTTGTAACAAGAATCAAACTAGAAGTTGCTTAATAAGTATTTTTTGAAGGTAAGTAACAGACAATCCATTTGAAGCAAATCAAACTTGTTTTTATTGCAAAAACAAATGAGAAAATTGCTTGACTCTTCTTGAATTGAATTTCAAACTTTTATGAATGTCAGGAGGTGGGTAACAAGTTTCAAAACTGCAAACCCTGATTAAATAGGATTTTTATTTTTATTTTTTTATTTATTAATTTTTTTTTTTTTTTTAAAGCAGTTGTTTTGTGGAATGCTTTGTTTGCGTTTTCATTTTGAATGCTTTTAATTTTTTTTGCCTATATATTAGACTATGGGATATGATGGTGGAGTAAACAAAATATTAGTCACATCCACAATATTATCAGCAGTAGTACCTACCAGATTATTTACACTTGGAATGATACTTAAAAAAAAAAAAAAAAAAGATATGTGTACAATTTTGGCTTTGGTCTTCTACAGAACAGTACTTTTCAGAGCAGTTAGCCTTATACTTAATTTTCATATATGGACACAAACTTTATTGGAAATGAACATGTGTATGGCTTTATATTCTAAGAATTTATTAATTTCTGTCTGAATTACTGGGATGAGTTCTCATTATTTACACTTTTTACATGCAGACTATTGCCCTCATCTTGGTTGTTGTTAATCATGATATTTTGGCTGTTGTTTGCAGCAGCATAGATGAGGACAATAGGTCACATGTGAAATAGTGTAAATAAGAATTTTTTATTTTTTTTTTTTGGAAAGGCATGAATTCAGTATTCCCTGTGCTTCATGCCATTAATATTGTCTATTGTCTGCTCTCCAATGTTAGAAAAAAAATAAATTAGTACTCAGGTAATCTCTTCTATTTACCAATTTTACTATTTTTTTTTTTTTTTTTTTTTTTCTTAATGTATAATCATTTCACCTCCAAGCAAGGTGATCAGACAGAGTGAAAGAATATGAAAAAAATATATACTGTGCAGAAGGAGAGGCAGGTGTGATGACCCCAAGTATCCATATTGGGAGTGCATCCAATCAAAGAGTGAAATCAAAATTTAGTTTATATTTAATTTGAATAAAGTGTTTATTTCATGTTCAATTTGTTTTTACATATTTAAAATATCTTTCTTTCTCACATTTCATTGTCGTTTGAAGATTTAAATAAAAAATAAATTCTTCATTTGATGAGAAAAGAACAGTCTTGTTTGCAAAATTTGATTTTCTGATGGTTTCTACCCACAAGATAAAGTGGAAAACATTTCTTTATTAAATAATTGCAATGTTCCACCAGTTTAGACCTTTACAGCTAAGACTCACTACGTCATGTCCACTGGGAGAAATAATCCCCATTCTCGTTGAATTCTATTGGTATGATTGTAGTTCCATTCAGACGGCTTCTTCCCAAGAAAAAGAGGGGGGGGCAGGGGTGTGATGGCCTCAGGCATCCATTATTCGGAGGACATCCAATGAAAGAGAAGAAATAAAAATTTAGTTTATATTTAATTTGAATAAAATGTTTTCATTTGTTTTTACATATTTAAAATGTATCCATTTCTCACATTTCTCAGTACTAGCTCCTATAGGACCCTCCCTACTTGAGTTTTAGGGGCATACAATCAAGGAGTTGGCCTGGGGAAACTTCAAACATCACCAAACTTCTGCATGTCACCGTATGGAACACTTCCAGGAGGATGCTCCCCCAATTGCTATAATGTTAACCTCTTCAAGTCTAGAATCAACTGTCATCTTTCCTGTATCCTTGTAATCTGTACTTCTAAGACTCACTATGCCATATGCACTGGGAGAAATAATCCCAATTTTCTTTGAATTCTATTGGTAAGATTGTAGTTCCATTCTGACAGCTTCTTCCCAAGAAAAAGAGGGGGAGGCAGGGATGTGATGGCCCCAGGCATTCATTATTGGGAGGGAATCCAATGAAAGAGTGAAATAAAAATTTAGTTTATATTTAATTTGAATAGTGTTTATTTCATGTTTCATTTGTTTTTACATATTTAAAATATCTTTCTTTTTCTCAGATTTCTCAGTACTAGTCCCTATAGCCCAACCCCCCCCCCCACCACTTGAGTGTTAGGTGTGTACAATCAAGGAGTTGGCCTGGGACATCATCAGACATCAAGAGGGAACAAGAACAGGACAAGATTCAAGGAGATGATGCTTAACATTGCATTTAAATTTTTGGAAGATCAAAGTTGATTAGAAAGCAAGAAGAGAGTTCTGCAAGCAAGAAGTGCAAGAGAAGAAACTTATAGAACTTACAATTACATTTAGCTCTTTCAAATGTAAAATATGTTGCTGCAAATCTAGTACTGTGCTTAAATTCATAAAGTCTAGGTAACATTGCAGAATGTTCATCAGGATAATCACCATGAAAGTATTTATAGAAAAGGCAAATGGAAGCTACAATACAGTGGTGGGGAAGGAACTGAAGCTGAGATGCCAGGTCAGACCCCATAACATTGCAGATTCTTCTCAGGATTTTTATCAAGTATCTCTAAATATATAGCAGGAGCATCAGATTGCAACTGTAAAATGATGAGATCTTGCTTAATACTACACTTAACCCTAATTTCTTTCTAGAATTGTTTCCCCTCTTATTGCAATTTTTTTTAAATGACTATTTTAAAATTATTATAACTTTCTTTTTATTGTGTGTATAGATTTTATTTTTTTTTTTTTTATACTGATAAAAGAATGAATGAGTAATATTTTGATGTAATGCATTACATTTTGCATGCATTTTTTGATGTTGAAAAGAAAAAAAATTGAAACACAAAAAACAAATACATTAACAATTTGACATAATTTAACTTTTATTACTTGTTGTGTAGTTCTGGGGTGCAATAAGAAGCAAAATGGCTAAGAACGTTTTCATTTCTTCAAAAAAGGGATGTGCTTTCTAGTGTTTACATACGAGAAGACACCAGCATTGGTTTTGTCTTTTTTTTTTTTTTTTTTTTTTTTTTCACCTGACTAGCATATTTGTTTCGTTGACAAATAGTTATTATTTCATTGTTTATAAATAGAGGAAATAATTCACTTTCAGGAAGGCTATCAGGTAACATCGATGTCTGCCAGTAGCTTCTATAAAATTAGTCAGCCATGGATAATAGTAGCTGTTAGTGGTCATCATTGCTTTCTTTCACATCACTAGTATGGTTATCATCTTTGACCACTTTACTGTCAATATCTACTTGGGTAAAGCCTTCAAAACCATCGTTGGAGTTCTAATCAAAGAAAATCTCCGGAATAAAGGATTCTTGGATGTTGATGCAGCCATTTTTGTTTACAAAAAAAAATTAACAGGTGTTTAATTGATGTTACACCTTGTGTAGAGTCTAGGAGAATTCAGAATGGCATCATAAAATGGAAGTTTAGCCTCGTTCCAAATCAGTAGTAGGTGATTTCTAGCTTAAAATACCCGAAACAAGTTTACAAGTGTTTATTTGTAGCAACTATCTCAAGGTGCATTCTGTTGCCTTGAGTTGCAAAGGGAGAGAATTCTATGGTGACAGTTTTTGCCCCCAGCATGCAAAAGGTTAAATTTGTAAAGTTGAGATGCCAAGGAGAAAAGCTTATGAGAACAATTACCATTATAGAAAAGTACAGGGAAGCTACTATATTCATTGTCAGCATTGACAATGATGTTAACTGTTTATTTATGTGGTTGCTATACCCCTGTTCCACTTCATCACAACCTGCCTAAGCCTTAAACCAGGCTCTTTCATTGCTGTTACTCCCCACATTTCATCACAACCTGCCTAAACCTCAAAACCAAACTCTCTAGGTCCTGCCATTCTAGTTGCTAGTATATGAGAACCAATATGGTTGATCTGAAATGGAGGCTAGGGAGACGACTGGAAAAAAAAATTTACTTTGGTGGTTGCTGTAGTGGTTTTTCTCTTCTATGCTACCTTTTTCTCCTTTTGTCTGTCTTCAGATCCCCCCTCCCCTAACAAGCAATGATTAACTCTGCTTCCTTGTGGTAGTTTTCTGCAAACAGCCAATTGGTTAACTCACCTGTTTTTGGTTCAGCTCTAACCCACTCTTTTGCTCTTTGTGCATGTTGTTGAACACACACACCTTATCCTCTCTGCTTCCTCTCATCTGGTTAGACTCTTTCTTTCAGTACCCAATCAGCACTCCTATTCTATATTATTAGGTTGGTGCAAAAATAATATCGTTTTCTCACATAGTAACATATGTGAGAAAACTACATTATTTTTGCACCAACCTAGTACTTATTTTATTTTTTTTCCTTAGTACTTTACCCCCAACCCCAAGCTGCCACCTATCACTCTTTATACCTTCTCCATTTTTTCCTTCCTTCTGCTTTGCCTATGAACTCCTAGAGAGCTGCCACTCTGCTTTGCCAGCTGACAAGGATTTGAAAAAAAAAAAAACAAAAAAACAACACAATGTAAATATAAGCTGATTGGTTGTAAATATAGTACCAAAACCATGGGCTTCATCTTAGTGTTCACCTTTTTTTTTTTTTTTTTTTTTTAAATCATATCACCCCAAGCAAGGCAACAAAGCCACTAATGCACAGGCAGTTACTGAATGTGTAAAAGAAAAAAAATTAAGGAGTGAGAACAATAAAGGGACAAGAATGAAAAAGATTGACATTGCATTTAAATTTTTATAGATCAAAACTTAACTGGAAAGTAAGGAAGCCAGGAGAAAATTCCACATGAGAACAGTTGAGAAAAAAAGCATTTCAGTTCCATCGAGCCATTTAAACTGAAATGATGAGATCTTGCTGCCAATTTAGTACTGCAGTTAAATTCATAGTTTCAGTACCATACAGGAAAGTTGTTGGGAATACCAGGTGCTGTAAGCTTCGATATGTGGGTAGTGTAATGGATAATGGCTGGGAATTGTTAATCAGACAGCTGAGTTTCAGTTCCCGTTCCAGTTGGGATCATTCACTTATGTGCATATACCTTTTGGGAAAGCTATGAATCCACATCTCTTCAGATATGGGTTAATTAGTAAGGCTTATATCACTAAACCTTTATTATATCTAAAAAAAAAAAAAAAAAAAAAATCCAAAAAAACAACACATTTTTTACAATCTAAAAATGTTTTCTGAGTTTAAATAATCTGTAAAGGGCCGATAAGCTGTAGAAAACAAATCTGTCAATCGACACTTATTTATTTTTTTATTTTTTAAAAATTTTTTATTCTATTTTTTTTTTTTATTTTATTTTATTATTATTATTTTTATATTTTATTATTTTTTTATATTTTATTATTTTTTTTTTTTATATTATTTTTTTTATTTTATTACTTTTTTTATTTTATTATTTCATACTTTTTTTATTTTATTTATTTATTTTTTTTTTTGGAACGCATCTTTCACTAATACAATGTGTCTTTGGATTTCTGTACCACATTTTTCTTATAACATTTTCCTAATAATTATCATAAATTTATAAGAATTTTCTGAAAGACAATATTCTTTGTGAAAGATATTCTTCTCTTGTTCTTTTTTGGATCTATGCTTGTTTTATTTTCTTCTTTCCATATAAAGCTACTTTGATCATTTATAGATATCTTTGGAGCTGAGATAAACTGACCTAAAACTTGATGTACTTTCCTGTCTTTCTATTTTAACTTTGGTATTAGTCTGAGTTTATTAGACATCATCTTCCTGTGTCATGGCTCCCCCACAATTTGCTGTGTTTTGTAGAGCTTTGAGTAAGTTTTATTTTATTTTTTATTTTTTTGCTATCTTCATCCCCATTTTCTGCCAACCATTTATACAAGTTAGTTAGCTTATTTACTGCTTTCCTCTGTCACTGTTGTCTTCATAGTTACATTCCATCATCACCAATCAGACCAAAAGAACTGCCAGTCATGATGAACAACTCTCTCTTGTTAGGGAGGCTCCATGCCTTGAGAGACACTTAAACTCAGACCTGATTTTAAGTGGAGCTCATACATATGATCCATTGCTAAAGATGCAGGTAAAATGATCAGCTATCTGTACTGCTCCAGTAAGTACTTGACTCCTCATGTTATCCTCTACATTTACAAGAGCCAGATTTGTCTGAAAATGGAATACTGTTGTCTTATTTGGGTGGGAGCTGCCCAGTCCTCATTTTTCAGTCTCTATAGAGTTCAGAAGTCTGTGTCTTTTTGGGTGCAAAATTCTTGAAACAGGGCTCAAATTTGGAGATTCTCTCAGCAGCAAATCATGTGGATCTTAGTAGCACCTTCGTCTGCTCTTTGCTATTGTCTCTCCCTGCCTTTTTCTCTACCTGTCTGTTTGGGTTGCTTAAGAGCTCTGCTTATATTGACTTTGACTCAAGACCAGATTGGGGGCTGACAGTGTTTGGAAATTTGGGGGTTCCCCAGGTTTCTGTATCAATTTGAACAAAATTTTTTTGTTATCTGGTTCGCAGTATTAATTCTCTCTCCAAATTTGGGAGATCCCTTATTCCTCTGAGTAGCGGTTGCAGATATTGGTACAACTCATTCCTTCTCTTGATTATGCCACACACCATTACTTCCAAACAGGCATATGTAATTCCTCCATCTCTCACAGTATCTCATCAAAGCACATCACTTCGGCTGCCTTTTTGACAAGTCTGATTTTTAAACCATGTAGGTGAAAAGGTGGTCTTAACTTTTCCTCATTAATTGTAATTATTTTTTAATTTTCAACAATGAATTTTTCTCAGACCCCTGGTCTTGTTTATGCAATCGGAGATTTACCAGCTCTCTCTTTTGACCCGTGAATAGCAATATTTGTCTTCATATCTTGTTTGTTTAATTGTACTTATGAACCTTACAAGTTTGTTTCTTATCTGAAAAAGTCCAATTTCTCAATTTGTTTACATTTCCACTCTTTGACAGATAGGCATAATTCAGATTCTCGATTCTGCCTTAGTCTTCAAAATTACTAAATATTATATCTCGATTGACCCCTTCTTCCATCTGGCACACAAGAGACATGTTTTTGTAACTTCTACTTTAGTAAGTGGACACAAATCAATTTTTCCATTTCTGCTTCTGTTTCCAAAATTCTCAAATGACTTTGAATATATTTTCACTATTCCTCTTTAGCCCTTGTGGGTTTCCCAAAACCAATAAAGTCATTCATCTCAGGTCTGTCTTTTCTTCCTTTCAGTTTATATGCTATCCCGTATTTTTAATATATTTGTCTGTTCCAGTTCATATTCAAAATTAAACTTTTCTTTTTATAAATGTCACATAGTGTGACAAGTGTCCTTTTTGTTTCCATTTTCCTTAAATTTTTGCTCACGTATTCAGTCTATGGTATTCTTAGCATCCTTCTGCAGAACCACATTTCTGCCACCTCAAGTCTCTTCCTCTGTGAAATTTTTAAGCATTTGTTGCCATATAGTAGGACTAATATCACAATAGTTCATGACTCTTTTTTTTTTTTTTTGTTTCTAATAAAATTTTCCTGTTTCTTAATATGATGTTTAGCTTTTTGAATGTATTTCTTTGTCACCTTTTCCATCCTGTGTAAAAACACTAACTCGTTCATGGCGATCAATAATATTATTAGGTATATCACTGTATATATTTGTGGATAGGTCACACCAATAGATAGGTTGTGCTGTTAGTTTTAAGTTGTCAAAGTGAGTATTTGTGGTTGTCTTGCAGATAGGTTGGGCTATAATCTGGGGAGTTAATGGCCCTTTTTTAATGTAAATATAACTAATATTTGTTAAATAATATTTCTGAAACTCCAAATGCTCTTTCTCCAAATCTGTTTCCATGTTCTTCTGCATAATCCATCATTTTCAACTTAAAAACTACTTCATAACTTTTTCTCTTACTTATGATTAGGGTTTGCAATTATTAAAGTCTGCAATCTACCAGTGCCAGTAAAAATTGGTGTGAATCGAGTTTTTGTATACCTGGTAAATGACTACTCCACACTGAATAACTGTAAGCAAAATTGTGATTGGTTGGAATTGCATGGTATTTACTTATCAAGTGCGGGGCTGCTCTATTTAGATAAAAATTTGGATATTGGTAATCGCTTGTCCTAAAATTACTTGAAAATGATGGTCTTTAGTCATAAATCAGATAATAAATGGTAAATATTAGCAGTGCAGATTGAGTATGATTATGTAAAATTGAAATGTTGGGGAAAAATTCATTTTCTCACTTGCTCTTGCTTATTCTCAAGCCCAAGGTATTCACCTGGACTACTGATATGCCACAGTCTACTTCAGATTCTCTATGATGTTGAGTAGATAGGTCACAACCGTGATTTTCTTTTCTTTTCTTTTTTTTTTTTTTTTTAATTGAAATTTTGGTGACAAAAAAAAAAGAAAAAGTGTGACCTATTCTTGAGTATATATATATATATATATATATATATATATATATATATGTGTGTTAAGTTAAATTTAACATTGTACTCTGTTACTACATTTATTTAGTGTTGATACCACAGATAAATTGACTTGTTTTACATTTAATGAAATTGTGAACAAAATATCTCCAGTTTGCTGGAACAAAATTAATACAAAAGAAAAAATAGTAAATTTGATAATTTGGCAATGTAATTTCAGTAGATAAAAATCTTGATTTATGAAGGTTCATTGTCAAGTCAGTCATTGATGTGAAATAGGTTGGTGCAAAAATAATGTCGTTTTTTGACGTATTTTTTAACGTCAAAAATGACATTATTTTTGCACCAACCTAATATTTTTATCTATTTTCTGCAACAACCTTTTATTATATTCACTGTTCTCTAAATATGAATTTAATGTTCTGTGCTGTATAATTACACATGAAAGATTCTTTGCATTTTGTATATACAATTGTTCTCAGAGATTTGTTAGGTGTCTTCTGTGTGCTTTATGCTTTTGGTCAATCATGGCTCTCCACAATTACCTGTCTTTTGAAGCTCTTAGGTTTGTATTTTTGCTATCAATCTACATCTCTGTCCTTCTGACTATTTACACAACCTTCTTATGTAGATTTGCTGCTTTCTTCTTTCCTGTTGCCTTCAATACATCCTGTGAGTATCAAATTTTCCAAGCCCTCTTTCCTCTTTTTTTGCCTTAGAAATTTTAACTCTCTCTTCCATATGTCAAGTATTAGGTTGGTGCAAAAATAATATTGTTTTTGACGTTAAAATATACGTCAAAAAACGATATTATTTTTGCACCAACCTAATATAAGTATCCTTTTGCATTTTCTCTAAAACATCATTGTTGCTCACATGTTTGTTCCATGGTATTCTCAGCATCTTTCTGTAGAACCATATTTTTGTTGCCTTGGCAACTGATCCGGGAGATAAATTGCCAACTGTTAAAACACATTGAATTACCTGCCTCAGCATTTTGTTTATACAGTTGCTCTCAGGGATTTAAGAAAAAGTCTTTGGATATTCAGAATTTCTATAGAATAATTGTTTTTAATTAAGTCTAATTTTTTTTCCCCTCTTTGTCAGGATATTTACTTACTTTATTTGGAGACTTTATTCTATGAAATAAAAAAGGGTTCATTTTCATAGAGTTTAAAAGCATTGATCTGTAAAATTGATTGTTATTCAAATCAGTTTTTAAATATAAATATCCAAAGTTTCAAGCACAGTTTTATTTATTTATTTATAAGTCTTTAAAATTCAGCAAAAAAGAAAAAGAATTAGTTGAATTAGAATTAATTGAAAAGAATTAGAAAAAAATTGAATGCTGATAAAACTTCATTCATGTTCCCTGTTTGGCTTAATTCAAAACTAGTTTCTTTTTATGCATTTATTATAAATTTATGAAATCCAGATAGTTTTAAAGTGAAGAAGTCACTCTTACAGGCTATACAGGTTATCAAATTAATATTGGCAACTTCTTTTTAATTAATCGTAATTTTAAAAAAAAAATCTTAAACCAAGTAATTTGATTTTCAACATTTTTATTAGGTCTGATTTTTATTAATTGATAGTATGTAATTGTCTAAATTGACATCGGCTCTGCATACAGCTAAATTGATATAGACTTTATATACAACTACCTTTTCATTGCATTCCATAAAAATCAATAATATTACTTGGATGTTTATTTTATGTATCTGTCTATTAGGGATGTCATTCTTTTCCTTTTAAAATAGAGATCCACCTTTTTCTCTGTTTTTACTTATTATAATGCCTACCTGTTATATTGGAGAATAATTTGGGTGGGGTTAAAGACAGTATTGCTTCTTTTTCCAACAAAATCTAATGGAACAGATTTGAAACTTTGCCAGCCATTATGAAAGCATATATGAATTGTCTTCAGTAAGTGAACCTCCATGTGTGTGCATGTGTCTGTGTTTTTAGGCAAAGATGAGTGGTAAACTTTCAAGTTCTTCAATGGCTATGAGCGTCTTCATTACCAAGAACATTATTCTGTTTTTTTTTTGTTTTTTTTTTCTGGATATTACCATTTTGGTTCAGACAATCACTTGACCTCTTTCCTCAAACAAATGCACAAGTGAGCGCACGCATGGAAGTGGGGGTGCTGAAAAGTTCTCTGGTTTATTTCTCAAAATCTGACCAAAGGACCACAAACATAAAATCTTTTTTATTTTATTTTTTATTCTATCCTATCTTTTGAATCACTTCTTGGTCATTCCAAGAGCTTTTCATCATCCTGCCTCCATATATTTTAATTTTAATCTCAATGTATTGACTGATATTGAAGAAATATAGATGTTTTGGGGATTTTTTTTTGTTTGTTTGTTTTTAATTAAATATTCACTGAGATGTGATTCAATTGTCATCTGGCATTTGAAATAGTCTTGTATTGTTTTGCCATTCACCCAGAGTAGTTTGAGGGGGGTCCTGGCCAATGACTGTGTTATTACAGGTAGTTTTACAACAGAAACAACCTGTTATATAAATTTACAGTTTCTGTTCAGATGGCAACATGACCTTTTTTCAGTGTTTTGGATATTAACATTTTTGTTCAGAAAATCACTTGACATCTTTTCTCCTATATGTATATGCGTGTGCGTACACATACACCTTTTCAGCACAGAAACACTCAAATGTACACAAGTTTCACATGCTGGCAGTACCTGAATGTGCCTGCAATCAAGTATCACTGTACTTCAGTACACAGCCATAACATGTGAGCAACTACATGTGCCAAAAATCTACAAATTCTACCAAGTTGTAGATTTCCAAAGATATATCTTGTGACTGGCAATAATAAGGAGGTTAAATTTGGTACCATTTGAAAGAGAAATTTGTTTACATTTTATGTAAGTCCCACTTGTAATTACTTGATTTTCAAGGGTTTTGAGATGTATCAGTTTCATTGCACAAACCTTATAAATTAAGATTTTTCAACAATTGGAATCTCTTAAAGGCTGATAGGATCAAAGTGATTAAACTGAATTTTAACAGATCTTTTAATATCTAACATTGTTTGGGATCATGCATTTATTTTGTCTTATAATTATTTTTGTTAACACAGGATTTTGTTTCATCAGTATTTCAGACATTGCCTGGTGTAATCTATGAAAAAAAAAATGCATTCTTTTTAAAGAAGAAAAAAAAACAATCAGTAAACAAATCTGACAATGGAAGTTATTCACTGGATCAGGGCTGCCAGATTGGGCTACATTTAAAAGTCCAGTTCTATTAACAAAGCTCACCATAGAAATTGTTGAGCATATTTCAAATTATTGGCTGGCCTGTTACATTTAATTTCATTCTAATGCTCTTGAGAAAAGCATGAATCTGTCTATTCTCCCTATCCCGACTATGGGTTAAATAGCAGGGTAGACTGAGCTCTCTAAAATTGATTGGCAACCAGCCTAAGAGAGTTTTGAAACATCCACTTGTTTCTTAGGCTTTTAAAGATTTAAATAAAAAATAAATTCTTCATTTGATGAGAAAAGAACAGTCTTGTTTGCAAAATTTGATTTTCTGATGGTTTCTACCCACAAGATAAAGTGGAAAACATTTCTTTATTAAATAATTGCAATGTTCCACCAGTTCAGACCTTTACAGCTAAGACTCACTACGTCATGTACACTGGGAGAAATAATCCCCATTCTTGTTGAATTCTATTGGTATGATTGTAGTTCCATTCAGACGGCTTCTTCCCAAGAAAAAGAGTGGTGGGTAGGGGTGTGATGGCCCCAGGCATCCATTATTCGGAGGACGTCCAATGAAAGAGTGAAATAAAAAATTTAGTTTATATTTAATTTGAATAAAGTATTTATTTCATATTTCATCTGTTTTTACATATTCAAAATGTTTCTCTTTCTCACATTTCTCAGTAGTAGCTCCTATAGGACCCTCCCTACTTGAGTTTTAGGGGCATACAATCAAGGAGTTGGCCTGGGGAAACTTCAAACATCACCAAACTTCTGCATGTCACTGTATGGAACACTTCCAGGAGGATGCTCCCCCAATTGCTATAATGTTAACCTCTTCAAGTCTAGAATCAACTGTCATCTTTCCTGTGTACTTTTTTTTTTTTTTTTTTTTTTTAAAACATTAAGGTTCACCCTATACAAGGCCCAGATGACAATCAAGGTAGAGAGTTGCGTTAAGGGGTAGTTTATACGGATAGGAAGGTAAGATAGCAGTTAACTGTAGACTTGAACAGGTTAAGATTGTAGTGATCGAGGAAACATCTTCTTGGGAGCCGGTTCTACAGAACAGTTGAACAGTGGTTAGCAGGAAGAAGCTTTTCAAGTGGAACTTACTTCTCACTGATGGAATATGGAAGGAATGTTGGTGGATTGCTCCAATGTAAGTGGCATGGTGGGTCCTAGCCATGAAGTGGAACCAAGGAATATAGATTGTCCAAGCACTTTCCATGGAAGTAGCGATAGAGCAGTGACAGGCTCACAATATCTCGGCTATGAGAGAGAGAGAGGTTGGAAAATACTTCTTCTCCCACAAGGACTGTGAGGCACTTTTAAACTGGAAAGTGAGGACTGGGCTGCTCTCGCCCAAATATGACAACAGTACTCAACTTTTGGCCTGATCTGGCTCCTATAAAATTAGAGGATAGCATGAAAAGTCAGATACTTACTGGAGCAGTACAGGGAGCTGATCTTTTTACCTGTATTTTTAGTGATGTATCTGTCTCGTACATTCATACATTAACCTCCTTCAGTAACCCTATACCTTATCTTGGGCCTTGTATTGCAGGGAATAGTAGTAAAAATAAAATTTAAAAAAAAGAAAAAAAAAGAAAAGAAAAAAAGTAACTCCTTTCCATATGACTTTCTTTATGCTGCTTTGTCAGGGTTCTCATTTTTCAACCTTCAGCTCACCCTGACTTTAAAGCTGTAAACTTTTAAAGTTTCACACAGCTGCCTTTACTTGTGTAAATGCCAAATTAAATTACTCTAACCCACTGCAGGGTGTGTACTATCCTTAGCTAAAGGTTCTTCCTCTTTAATAATCTCAGAGAGTTTTGCCATTGGTGCTTGAATTGAAGATTTTCTTATTGCAATAAAATTTGTAAACCAGTCAATATGTAAAAATATTTTAATATTTTTTTTGTTTTAAATCGTATTGCTACTTTCATTGCAGTGAAATTTATTTTCAGTAAAAATTTCTAAGTTAGAGATACTTACTCGATGTGTAACTAGCATCTTTTATTATTACTATTATAACATGTATACAGGCCACTTATTTTTATGTAAATATTTTTATCTATAAATTCTTGTTGCAATAAAGCATGCAGATATAAGATAACAAGTGAATTGTTCTCTGATTTGAACATCATTACAATAGGTAATGAGCAAGTGATTTATCAGTGACAACAGCATGATGTACAAAATACTACCTTGGTCAGTTTGTGTGATACTTTGATTAATCAGATACAACAGGGATCCTAGTCAGGTCAGATTGATTCTTTGATTCAAGACTGATACAACACTGATCTTCGGCAAAAGTACTGATCCACGTATAATTAATTGTATAATTTTAGACTGGTGTGATGTATATTGACATATTTATTAAAATTAAAATGTGAAAAACTAATAGTAAAGATATGTTATGGGGAAATTTGGACCAAAAATATTATTAATGACACTAGGTAGCTCCATTCAGTTTTGATAGCTTAGTTTAAAATAGCTTTTTTCATTTCTAAAAATTCTTTCTTTTTAGCTTAAATTGAAAGCTAAATGATTACATTTACTATTTCCAGTAAGCAAACAAATTATATTGATTATTTTGGTTGCTTTTGAAAACTCATTTAAATTTGGCCATTATGACCCATTTTGACACATTTGTAAACAAAATTCTCAGTTTTAAAAATTAAAAAAAAAAATAGAATATAAATTTGTGACACGTTATTTGAAGAAAGTTAGCAAATTTAAAGTTAAATCGATCTGATTTAAAACAAATATTACTTACAGCATAAAATGTAGTATACAAGCATTTCTTAACTACAGGGTCTTGTTTTTCTGATGTGCTGATTGATTTCTTGACAGCTGAGTATGGTTGACCAGAATTGACATAAATTTATGAAATCTAAATGCACACTTTTGGTGGGTGATGGGAGGTTTTTTAAAATTAACATTTTTGGCAATTATTGAATTTTAGTTATTTTAGCTATATAACCTTATGTCTGAAGATGCTTTCTGAAAAATAATAAAATTTAAAATACTATAAAATTTTCTTAAATTAATTTAAAAATTTAATAACTAAGATATTGATGAAATACCATGAAAGAGGTAACTCAATAATTTATGAAATGTTATGGTATTTTATTCATTATAAATTTATATTTTTTAATATTTTATTTTTCATTTTAGTCTTTATTATTGTTATGATGTTTATTAAATGTTAAAGTTATTTCATTTATTAAATTTTTGTAGTACTTTAACTTTTATTAATTACATAATTGTTTACACTTTTGTTATTTTAAGCGAATACCCTAAACAATATATAAAAAAAAATATTTACTTAAATAGTAATTAAAAAAAGAAAAGAAAGTAGAACAACTCTTAAAACACTTGACCTTTTAAGGATAATGTCATGTATGGACTACCATACTTGAAAAATGAGAATGTTTATACACTAAAAAAAAAAAAAAAATGAAAAATTTTTTGAAAAATATTGAGTGGAAACTTTTGAGCTTTTCAATTTTTGATTCTTGAATATAACTTTCACTTAATAACAGTATCACCTAAATGGATTGAAGTAATGCAGATTTTTAAATGATTTATAACATAAATTATTATAATTAAAAAAAAAAAAAAACAAAAAAAAAAACAATTCTTGTGAAAATTAATTATTCATAAAAAAAATTTTTTTTTTCTTAAAGCAATAGTGTTCTCAGTAAATCTTATTTTAAAAGCAATTAAAAGCTTTTCTAATTAAATAATGTCATAGTTTTAATGCATTTTTTATTTTACGATTCATAGCAGATTTTCAGTAACTGGATGTCCTGTTTTACAAAAAAAAAATTAAAAAAAATGATGATTTAAATTCTCCAAGGAGTCCTGCTTTTAACTATTAGGTTGGTGTAAAAATAATGTCATTTTCTCACATGTGTTAATGTGAGAAAACGACATTATTTTTGCACCAAACTGATAATAAAACAAATTTTGAGATTGAAATTGTGTCTATGTGGTGGTGGTGAACATAAAAATATTTTTTACAAAGATTTTCTAACAAGAAAAAAAAAAAAAAAAAAAAATTAAAAAATAATTTAATTCATTTGTGAATTATTCCTAAAAGTTTAATTAAAATCTGACAATTATTTGAGTTTTGCAAGAATTTTCAAATCAAGGTGTTTTTCACCTGAAAAAGGGGGCTAAAACACCAACAGTAAAATTTAGGCTGACCGCTAACACAAAAAGATTTCTAACCAAAATTTTGAACATGCGGGAAAGGATTAAAAAATATCGTAAAATAATAAAAAAAATACTTTGGTCTTTCCTCTTAATAATAACATAAAAGTTTGGGGGCATTTTTTTTTTTTTTTTTTTCTTCGTGTTATGCTTTTTTTTTTTTCCTTTCTTCTTCAACAAATTAGTGGAGGTACTTATATAAGAATGTATTGCATAAATCCTTCAGTTATTAGATTCAAAATTTTTTGACTTTATAAAGGTTGCCTTCCTCTTCTAAAAAAAATAAATGACACATCATCTTTGAACGTTGAACTTTAGCCTGTATGGTGGTGGGGATAGTTAATGGCCAAGTGAAATAAATATACAGGTTCATATTTTCTTTCTGTACCAGTTGATGCCAACAACTGTAACCTCATCAGCATTTATGGGCTTCTGTCTTTGTAGTGAGTCTTATTTACTAAGTAGTGAGTGCTTTGGGTATGATGATGATCATCTTTACTTCAGAATTGAGTTTTTGTTTTAGAAATCTGACTCTTTTAAAATGGTAGCTTTTAATTCTTGTCAACAGGTTTGCATCATTTATGGAGAAAGGAAATTATTAAGTCATTAACTCTCTTTATCTCACACAGGTATGGCATAGATGTATGAGGTGGAACTTGACTACATTTATCATTTAATTACCATATATACTCGTGTATCATGCAACCTTTGAAGGCCTAATTTTGAAGTTAATTTGACCACAGTAAATGGATATATGGTTTGGTAAATTGTGTAGCTAGGACCAGCAGTACATATGCTAATTTTATATTTTGTGTTTGATGCTACCCCCTTAAAATTAGCTTCAAAATTAGGCCTTCAAAAGTTACATGATATGTAAGTATATATGGTAATTGACTTGTCTGTGTTGACTATTGTTAAAGAGATATCATTTCTTGAAATAGAAATTTCCTTATTTACATGCAGACTATTGTCCTCATCTTTGTTGTCATTATCAAGTTTCAACCAGCCTTGTTTTCTCGAGCCTTCATCAAGTGTATATTGATCCAAATAATGTACAGGGAATTCCCAATAACCTCGTGTTTGTGAATTTGGTGACATAGTACTTTGTGAGTTCAGTCTCTGGGCCAGGCAGTGTGTACTTGGATCCAGTGAAATCAGGGTGAGCAATAACTGAGCAGTACTAAAAATAAGAACTAGACAAAATGTACATTATTTACATTGTTCGGACTATTGTCCTCATCTTTGTCGACATATTTATTACAACATTTCGGCTGTTGTACGCTCTGGCCTTCTTCAG
This sequence comes from Acanthosepion lycidas, assembly GCA_963932145.1. Lineage (NCBI taxonomy): Eukaryota > Metazoa > Mollusca > Cephalopoda > Sepiida > Sepiidae > Acanthosepion > Acanthosepion lycidas. Next base: position 26,791,252 of record OZ010601.1, read on the forward strand.
GTGGTTGGAATGTCAAACTTAACCCTTTATTTTGCTAAATGGGGTAGGCTGTTCTAGTTCCACGTGCCATGTTTAATGGATGTCATTTATTAGTTATCTCCTGTTAATTTCCCTCTCCAAGTTCTCCACTGCCTTAACCGGGTATTGAACTCACACTCTTTGGGTCCTGTTACTGGATCTAACCAAAACCTTTATCCACTGTGCCATGTGTCCTTGAGTGTTCCAACCACCTGAAGAAGGCCAGAGTGTACAATGGCCGAAACGTAATAAATATGGCGACAAAGATGAGAACAATAGTCTGAATAATATAAATAATGTACATAATACCTCATCTCAGAAATATAGACAGATACTGAAAGGCTGAAACGTTGTAATAAATATGGCAACAAAGATGAGGACAATAGTCCGAATAATGTAAATAGTGTACATAATACCTCATCTCAGAAATATAGACACACACAAAATGTCTCCAGACATGTGCAGTAGAATAAAAACAATCTATCCCTGTAGATTAAATCAAGGGTTTACTTTGGAATTCCTTTTAGGTTATCCAGATCAATATACATCTGATGAAGGCTTTGAGGGTACAATGGCTGAAACATTGTGATAGTAACAAAGATGAGGACAATAATTTATATGCAAACAGTGTAAATAACTCCTCATCCCAGGAATTTTCATTTTCTTACAACTTGTGTAAATTGCTTTATCGGATACCATCACTGTTTGTAGTATTTTATCAATAGACAAGTGCTATTTCAGAAAAGCCTTCATTTTTTTACCTTGATTTTTGTATTTATCTGTCTATATTTTTGAGATGAGGTATTGCAACTATTTACACTGTTCGGATTGTTGTCCTCATCTTTATTGTCATATTCACAACGTTTCGATTGTATGTTCTGGCCTTCTTCAGGTGATATATGTTGGAATACCTGGCCACAGCAGAAGTAAACAAAATTTTGTTGAGTAAAAGGAAATAACTGAATCTGAGATATCTAGAAAAGGCATGGCATATGGAACTATCCCTGTGGACTAAATAAAAGGTTCTGTTCGCAATTCCAGCCTGAAGATGGTTGAAATGTGAATATGACAATAAAAATGAGAACAACTGTTTGAACTATGTAAATAGTATATTTATATAGCTTACTCTTTATTCATACTTGCCATTTCTGTTTGAGATCTCCAATGGTCTGTTCTTGAATTTTTCAAATTCTTTACTACAGAACTCTCGGTTTTTGTACTGCAAATCTGGTCATTTTAATATTGTAGTCTTGTCAATTGGCTCACAGTGTTTGTGGGAATGGAATCAATATATAACATGTCACAGATGTGCTGTACTTAATGTTTATTTTTTTATTTTTTTTTTATATATATATTTTGGGAAATGACGACACACTATTGATTGGAATTGTGATTTTTAAAAATAGACTACTGGACATGCCAGTAGAATGGAATTATGTGGGTCATTTGTTAAAAAAAACGAATTAACTGAATAGCAAATCTGGGTTATGTAACAGATGAAATTATGGTTGGTGCGTTGCCTTCACACTTAAATTTGTTTATAAGCTTGCCTTAAAAATGCAAACATACACAAGTAGTTTTCTTTTTTTCCTTTTTTTTTTTTTCCTTTTGTCAAGAAATAAAGCTCAAAGTTTAGCTCATTTATGTTTTACTTGGTGTTTTTTTATTCATTTTTTTTTTTTTTTTTTTTTTTTTTTTCAATTTTAAATATGCAAAAGGATGTATCTGGAAAAAAAATTCTGTTGGACTTGTAATAAATTTTATTCAGATATATATGTGTGTAACAAGATAAAGATTTTCTTTTATTTACTTTTCATAAATTTATCTGTTCTTAAACCAGTAACAGATTTCATGGTGCTTACACACACACACACACACACACACACACACACACACACACACACACACACACACACATATTTATGAAAAATGTATGAAAAAAATAATGAAATAAAAGGATTCAAAGTAAGGCTTCCATACAAGAATGAAATGGTGGTGATTTATTTATTTATAGCGCGTTTTTTTTTTTTTTTTTTTTTTTTTTCTCCTCCTCCTTTTAAATAAACTGAAAGTTAAGTAAATAGATCTATTATTAAGCAAAACTAATTGGATAACTATTTTTTTTTTTTTTTTTAAATGAACAAAACATCAAAAAGTACCAACTTCTTTCCCTTTCCTCCCAAGCTGTCATATAAATCTTATTCTCAGGACAGGAAATGGCTCTATTTGAATAACGAACCAAATTAATTATAAAACCCATCAACAAAACAATTGCTTATTCATAAAAATCACAAAAAAAAAAAAACATTGAAAAATAAATAAATAGAAAAGTTATTTAAAATAATTTTATTTTTTTTTAAGCTGAGTATGCAAATTAGTTATCTTGATTTGGCAAGAACTATGAAGTTGGTCAACATATAAGATGCTAGTTGATAAACTACATTTTGTCAAAATTTAAATTAATTTTCAGGGGAATTGATTGAGTGTACACACACATACATAAGGATGCTAAAAAGTTTTTGATGTGATTTGTTTTCCAAAATCGGGCAAAATAACCAAATATCAGAATTCTTTTGTAAAGGACTTTTGAGATAAACAGGCTTATGGCCATATGACATTCAAGTCAGATGCAACACTGATCCTTGTCAGGTCAGAGAGTGATACTTTGATTCAAGGTAGTTTTGCTCCCTAAAATTGCTAAATAACATGCTATTTACCATTGAATAATGATGGAGTTTGGTTTAACAAGTTTTAACGTAAAATTCTTTTTCTAAGACCCCCCCTCCATCTATAATGGTTCATTATACGGAGGTGGGTGATGTAAAAAGGTTTTTACATACACACACACACACACACACACACGTGTTTCTGATTACTATTAGGTTGAGTCATGAATGATTTCCATTTCGTTTATCAACTTTATTCTTGAAAAAAAAATAAGTGCAATTGCATTTTATTCAATTCTATATTCACCATTATTTGAAATCACTTGTTATTTATTAAGCAGCTCTTCAATATCCTTTAATCGAAATTCTGCAGGTTTTGATGTGAAAGTTTTTGACAAAATCTTGTATCTGGTTTTCATTAGAGAAGATTTTTCCCCGATCAAAATGAATTTGAAACTGAGGAAAATATGAATCTGAGAGTTGGTCCCTCTAATTTTATATGCAAATAAACTATTTTTGGTTTCATTTTACTGTTTCCTAATACTTTAGATACTATGGGCTCTTAAAAACAGCTTTTCAGATAGTCTACAAACTTTTTTTAACTGAACATAGAAACTAAATGAATATTAAAATAAGTATTCTACTAGATTATTTTAAATAAAATCAAAGTAGTGAAAATGCATCAAAAGTTGTTCATGCCAGGCAATTTTATATATACTCAAAAAAATACACAAGTTAGTCAGGCAAAAATTGCATTATAGATATTTCTATTTATTTATTTATTTATTTTCAAGGAAGTATTTTAATAAATTCAACATGAAAGTGTTATTAAATTTCAATCAGTAGTGGAAATTCAAGATATTTTTAAAATATGGCATATCAGGTATTCAAATTCTATTTCTGTTTTTAGTGGATTGGATTTATACAATGGGCACAACTAGATAATTTTTTTTTTCACATTTCCTTCAGTTAAGCAATTCAGATTAAAAATATCAAAATCATTATTCCTTTTCTCTCTTTCTTCTTTATTTTTTTTTTCCTTAAGATAATGACAAGTCCATTTTGCCAGGAAAATTAATTATAAATTGATTCCCCCCCCTTTGGAAGACAAAACTAAATATATTCATATCATA
>OZ010601.1:26800068-26825068 GCA_963932145.1 Acanthosepion lycidas
CTGTCTCAAAGTTAAAGTATTTTTGGATTGTATATTTAACAGTGTCTACTGCAAAATTTAAACTTAGTACACACATGGTTATTTTGAGTTATTATGTATGTATGTATGTGTGTGTATATATATATATATATATATATATATACACGCACACATTGTCAAAATGTGTGTGTATGTGATTGAATGTTGTTTATATGTTTACACAATTTTCATCTGATTTTGGTGAAATTTTTTTTGTTTGATAGATAATTCTTCAGTGCCGGTTTGAGTCCAAATTGGCTGGAAAAAGATTACAACCTTGAAGGTAAAAAATCAAAAAAACTGATTTTTTACACTGTGTGCAAAAATCAAGGGCAAAATTTAATGTCTGTAAAAAAACAAAAAAAAAAAAACAGTGTACAATGAGTATAGAGAGTTGAAATCTAGCACAAAAATTATTAGAATTATAAAAAGAAAAATTATAAATTGAAAATTATTGTATATTATTATTATTATTATGACAATCCATGGAAGAAGTTCCTTTCTTGCACGATTGAGAACGCACCCTCCCTTCAAATTGTTAACCCCACATTTTGGGATGTGCCTCAGTTGCATCCAATTGTTGTTACTGATATTGATTTTCAGGTGGGCTGAGTTTAAACTTAAACTGCTCTAATTGAATGGCAAAAAATTCCCAGTAATGAAAAGCCCGGTCAAAGACGGGTTATACTGCTAGTAAGAAAGAAAATGAATTGATTATAAAAATAAATGACACACATATATATATATATATATATATATATATAGAGTTGGAATAAAATATAGATCAAACATAGTTTGGAATCCAACAGAATAAGATAACAGGAAATGTTTATCAATTTAACATGTTTCACTTCTATTAAAGCTTCATCAGTAAGGCATCTCGTCTACAGATGCGCCATTGCCTCTCTCTGTCTTTTTTACAAATACTTTCATGGTAATTGCTCCAATGAGCTGCTTTCACTGGTTCCCAGACTTCATGAATTCAAGTGCCCTACGAGGCTGGCATCTTGCTTTCACCCTTTCACTGTTGAAACTGTTAAATGTAGCCATCTCTTCTACTCCAATAGCTTCATATCTCGCATCTCTCGCCTATGGAACACCCTTCCCTATTTCTGTTTCCCTGATAGCTATAATCTCCAACTATTCAAATGTAATGTCAATCGACATCTCCAGTTACCTTGATCTATCCACTACCCTTCTCCTCATCCTTTCTTCTATCACTCCTATCTGCTCTTGCTCCAAATCTTCTGCAACCCCCTTCATCCTAGTGGTTTCCCACCTTGCTCGGGGCGTAATGCTTAAAAAAATGTGTAAAATATATTCTAGTTTGTCTTTGTGGCATTCAGATTATAATGCATATTTGTAAGTGTGTGTATGTCTACTAGTGATTATGTTTGTTGGATTTTCACGTGTTGATTTTTACATACATACTGTTTGTTTTCGATAAACATGTTAGATTCTTTAAGAATGAATTCGATAAAGGTTGGTGATATGTTTTTGATACGTGTTTATAGTTGGTAATACTGTTATTAGTACGTCCTTGATGTACTAATTATGTAAAGAATTGTCTTTTTTTTTTTTTTTTTTTTTTTACTTAGGGTGGCTTTAGTAAAATCGCAGTTATAGCCAGTTTTGTTCCAGTATTCAAACTTTTTTAATACACAGGAACAAAATTTCTGTTCGCATTGACATATGTAAAATTCTATAATTAGTGTATATCATTAGTTTGATTTTTTTTTTTTATTTTTTTTTTTTTATTATTATTGTACTTGTCACTCCGTTTGTTAGTTTGCATGACCATTTCATCCTGTCAGTACCTCATAAATAATGGACTATTCTTTCTTGATCACGTAGAAAGAGTGGAAAAGACACTACTTGGTTTCAGTGAGAAAATGAAGAAAAGAAAGGAAGATAGAAGTGTTTAATATTTCCTGCAAATACCTCATAAATAATGGACTATTCCGTTTTGATCATGGAAAAACGAAGCACATATCGGAGACGTGACTTGGCTTCAATGAGAAAATGAATGAAAGAAAGAAGGGGTGATGAAGTGTTTCAAGTCTTTCAGTGAAATGTAAAAAGTTGGCACTTCCAAATCTTTTCATTTGTATCTACTTCTTAAAATAAGGATCAGCATTCATGAAGTTGGTAATCACAAATATTTAATGATACGATAGGGGAATTTCTATGGATATTTTATTATTGCAGAACCCTCAATGAGCTTATTCAATCAAAAAAAATTAAGATTCATCAGAATATTAAAATAGGAAAACCATGAAATTGTCATGGGACCTTTGAGTTATTATTTTACTGGAACATTATGGAAATTGTTTTGGAAAATCTCTTTCAAAAGGCAAAATGGAAATTCTTAAATATGAATACTCCTTTGAAAGATTCTCTTTTATTGAGAATCAAAATACATTATAAAACAGAGCATGTTAATCCTGAATTTCAAGACCATGTTAATCCTGAATTTCAAGACCATATAATAAAAATGGGTGGGAGATTATCTTGTCAGATTTCTGTAATGTTTTTAACATTTGCTAGTTGTTGGAGATAGAATGCTGAAAAATAGACATTGCCTTTTATTTATAAAGATGTAAGATTTCCCATTACTCTCCATCTTGTTTTGTGTCTATTAAAACACTACCGCCTACTTTTTGTCCTTTCAGCACTGTGTTAGGAATAGCAAGTTATTTATTTATATGTCATGTGGGTGTGGCTGGTGTTTGACTATTTTTAGATCTTAATGTGCTCCTCTACCTCTTCATCTCTTGAGCTCTTATTTTCTGGCTGTCTGAGAGCTCTTCACATTTGGTAGGGGCTGTCTAATTTCCTGAAATCTGATCTGTGGCCTTTGGATAAAAAAAACAAAAAAACAAAAAAAAACATCAGAAAATAGAACGAAAGGGTTATCCCTGGACTTGGAAAAAAAAGTTTTCTCTTTTCATACTGAGTCTAATTGGAAACAAGGACAGTCATACACACTTTTTTTTTTTTTTTTTATTTTATCTATAGATATTTTTAAAAATTACCAGTAAATTTTTTTTTTTTTTTTTTTTCAATATTGATGACCAAATAATTGTCTAGACAGTTATAAAAACCATATTTTTATAAGCTTTTAATTTTTTTCACTTTAATTTTTATTGCTGAATCAAATAAAAGAACAAGATCCTGAATTAGCTAAAAACTAATCTTCTCTAGTTGGAAGCCTAGCTCCAAAACAAACCCAACCAGCAGATAGTGTTCAAATTTTGTCCATTGGAGGACCTAGAGGAGTGTAAAAGGGGTGGTCGCCTCTCCTTGCAATTATTTTGGTGTGGGATGGTGTCATTAAAGTGAATTAGTAAAGTAGCATGCAAACTTAGTTGTGCCATTTTAGAGGCAGCTGGCAAATTCTTTGACAGCCCCAAGTGGCACAAACACTATTAGGTTCCAGTTCCTATCCCACGAACGCAGATGTTCCTCAAGGCTCCATCCTAGGCCCCACTCTATTCCTTATCTACATAAATGACCTTCCTGACGCCATAAATTCCCAAGTTGGCACCTACGCGGATGATACCACAATTTATTCCTGCCTCAAAAACAAATCTAGTGTCACTGACAAAACTAACCTGGCCGTGCATCTTGAAAAGGACCTCCAATCAATTGTGAACTGGGGCAAGAATTGGCTGGTCAACTTTAATGCTTCAAAAACAAAACTGCTCTCTATTAATCACCACAGAGATCCTTCCCTGCCCTCCATTAGAATGTCTGATGCTCAACTTCTCGAGAGCACCTCTCTGCGGCTGCTCGGTCTCATGTTGACTGCTGACTTGAGATGGAACAAATACATTGAGTCAATTGCTTCGTCCACCGCAAGGAAAGTTGGCTCCCTGTGCTGCACCAGGAAATTTTTCTCTCCGGAATCTATCCTCCAGATCTACAAATCAACAATTCGCCCTTGCATGGAGTATTGCTGCCATATATGGTCTGGAGCCCCTTCTGTTTGCCTCAGGGTTCTTGATAGGCTCCAGAGGCGGATATGCAATATAATTGGCCCTGCTCTGGCATCTCGTCTACAGTCACTTTCTCACAGACGTTGCTGCTCTCTGTCTGTTTTACAAATACTTTCATGGCAATTGCTCCGAGGAGTTGCACTCGCTGGTTTCCAGACTTCATGAGTTCAAGCGCCCTATGAGACTGGCATCCCGCTCTTACCCTTTCACTGTCGAAACTCCTAAATGCGGCCATCTCTTCTACTCCAATAGCTTCATGTCTTGCACTTCTCACCTGTGGAACTTCCTTCCCTATTCCAGTTTCCCTGAGAGCTATAATCTCCAGCTGTTCAAATGTAATGTCAATCGACATCTCCAGTTGCCTTGATCTATCCACTACCCTTCTCCTCATCCTTTCTTCTATCACTCCTATCTGATCTTGCTCCAAATTTTCTGTAACCCCTTGCATCCTAGTGGTTTCTCGCCTTGCTTGGGGTGAAACGCTTAAAAAAAACAAAACGGTATACCGTTGGTTTAGCTAAATGAATCCAGGTAAAAAAAAAAGAAAAGAAAAAAGCACTGTGTCAAGGAAGGAGACTTTCAGGGAAAGAATCAGTTTATCTTGATATTCTCCTGACCCCCTTTTTTCTTCCCTCCCCTCTCCAAACCTTGCCTATTCATTTTATAGTCAGCCTAATGTTAGCACTTTAATAGAATGGTTATCTATTGAATTCTCACTATTTTTTTTTTTTTTTTTTTTTTTTTTAAAGTTAATATGTCAGTGAGTTTAAAGGAATATGCAGAACTAGTAGTGAATTAAGGAGGTTTTTTGTTTTTTTTTTTGTTTTTTTTTTTTTACTTAAAAACTGTGAAATAGTATAAAAAGATTAGATCTTTTTATAATTGGGGGCAATATCAACCTGGATAACCATTATCCAGCAGAATGCTGTTGGCAACCACCCTCAAGAGTTCATTGAAGCTATGTGTAACTATAAGAATGTCTTTGCAAATTGTATGTTGCTTAATGGGAAGACCACAAGACTGTGGCAGTTTCTTTGTGGTGTCAGCTGGAATATTCATTTTAATCATCAGCATTAAAAACACTGAATATACATGTGAATGTAAATATTTAACATATAAATTAATTGTGACTTTTTTCTGGCCACATAGCTAAATACCTAGGAGTTATTTTGTGATGGACTTTTGACTGGTGTGAGTTCAAGTGTTTTACTCAGTTGGGCCAAATTCAAAATTGTGGATTTTGTTATTTGTCACTATATGCTAACATTTTCATGTCTGCAAATATGGTCAAGTTGTATATCTTCTGAAAGCTCTTTGAATGCTCATTAATATTCATATAAAAACTATGATCATAAAATCAACTGAATTTGTGTTGTGGTGAAATTTTGACCAATTCTGTAAAAAATAAACAACCTTATTCATGGTTTTGTTTATATTTTATTATAAAACAGATTTTTATATGAAAAAATGACCTAATGAAAATTATTTTAAAAAAGTGTCATGAATTGATGTTAAGATAACATAAAATCCGATAAATCCGTGAATTTTTGTACATATCTTTCCATAAGGCTGAGAAAATTGTTGTTAAATTTAAAAAAAAAAAAAAAAAAAAAAAAATTAGAGATGATTTTTGAGAAATTAAAGGTCAAAGGTTAAGGTCAAGGTTAAATAAGATCATTTGACCTTTTAAACAAAAGAAAATAAATATATCACCTTTTAGATCTATGTAAGTACTTTAAAATTGTATCTAATTTAGCTTTGTGGATGAAGAAGCAAGTGAGATATTGATATTTAAACTATTTTTCAAAATTCACCATTTTGACAAGGGTCAAAAGGTCATCTCAAGAACCTTTTGACCTAGAGATGTAAAATAGGCACCATTCAATTTTTATCATGAAGCTCTATAAATGTGCCAAATTTTCAAAAGATTGTTGGTGATGATCAGACCATTGTTGATTTGACATAGAATAACTCCTATATTCTTTTACTTTTAGTCAATGGTAATGATAATATTAGCAGTTTCCTTATAAGGAAATATTTGGCATTCATTGACCATAATAAAATTACTGCATATGAAATTTTTTTTTCCAAACAGTTTTTCAGAAAAATAGGTTTCTAAAGTCCATGTTGATTGGGGCTTCCTTCATAACCTTTTGTCCAAAGTATTAGGTTGGTGCAAAAATAATGACGTAATAATGTCGTTGTTTTGACGTTACAAAATATGTCAAAAAACGACATTATTACGTCATTATTTTTGCACCAACCTAATAGTATTGTATACAGGCAGTGGCCAGTAGTATACTCATATGGAAAGTGGTTAGTGACTCAAAGTATTATGACTTTTTTTTTTTTTTTTTTTTGTCATTATTTTCTCTTCTGAATCCAGTTTCAAGTGGCATTGTTTTGTTTGTTGAAAGTCCTCAAGTGATAGGATTTCTGTTATTTGCCATAGTTCTTTGTGATTCTGTTGTGCCATACTGTTTGCTTGAGTTGTAGAATTGTTGTGATGAGACTTAAGATAAATTAGGAATAAATCATTTAAGTATTTTTTAACATAAGATCTGGTTTGTTTTACTCTTATCATCTGGACATTGTCCATGCCAGGAATGCAACTATATTCATTTTTATTTTTTTTATTTATTTATTTTTTAAGATTTAAGCCACATACTGTTGGTCTGAGGCTGGCTTTTCATCCACAGATTTTGTAATGACTTTCTCTTGAAAATTTTAACAAACTCAAAATAAATGAATTCAACATAGCTTAGAAAAGAAAAAAATCCATTCTTCAACAAACTAGTAACCTTCTACTGTGAATGAAAAAGTGACTGACAATATGTTACTTTGAAGGTAAAAAAATGGTGTTAGGTTACCAGTTTGTTATAGGAAACCAGTTTGTAGTGGTGTTGTCACGTTTGTTTGAACTAGAATATTTTCATGTTGGATGGGTGTTTTTATATATATATTATATATATATGTATATATATATATATAATTCACATTGCAACCAACTGGATCATACCATTAATAACAGATGCATCCTCTTCATTTAAATGCCAACAAGAATGCCATTTTTAAAATAGATTCATACATTCTTAGATTAAACAGGAATTTAGGCTTACTCAAAGAATACAATTTCCACAGAAAGTTTTCTACAAACCCTCTATAATCTTTATCATGGCAAACAACTAGCCTAAAACTATCAAATCTCTTTGGTTATATAACACATATGAAAAAAAACACAAACGGAAAAGAAAACCTGATTTCATTTTTTTGTCTTGTTGAGAAAGGTCACAGGCATGTCTGAAAATTCCGATTTAAAAAAAATCTTTCTCATGCTTTCATTTGGTCAAAGGACCTACTAATTCTACTAAGAGATATTGTCATTAGAAAAATGAGATATCACTTGTTACTATAGTAAGCTCCTCTCCAAAAGCAAGGAGATAAACTCATTAAGATGCAAAGGGTTACTGATGAGAAATAACAATAAAAAGGATAGGATTCAATGAGAAAGATGACAACAACAACGATTGACATTGCATTTAAGTAGATTGTAGTTGAAAGCTGGAAGAGAGTTCTATAGGTGACATGTGTGAGATAAGAAACTATTAGAATAGAACTTATGGTTACAACTAGCAATTGCAACAGTGAAATGATGAGATCTAGCTGCCAATCTAGTACTGCACTTAAATTTGTGAAGTCGAGGTATCAAAGAGATAACAATTACCACAAAAATATTTGTCACATAAGCACATGGTAGCTATGTTACAGGAAAGCGATTGAAGTTGAGATGCCAAGTTGGGACTGATAATATTGCAGAATTTAAAGATACATAGCAGAGGCACCAAACCAGATGTGGCAACAATATTCAATGCACTGAGATTGGTAGACTTATAAAGATGCAAGATAGATTTTGGATGAAAAAAATTGTCTAGCATGCCACAGTGAACCAATTTTCTTAGTAGTTATACAATATCATCTAGTGGGCATAAGAAGTCCCCTAGCAGACAAGATGGAGTAATCCCACAGCTTAAACAAGGTTTTACCATATGACTTTGAATCATAAAGAAAATACAAAAATCTATCATTTAAATGTTAAAGAGAATTTTCCAGCTGTTTAATAAAAAAACAAACAAAAAAAACCTTTGTTGACATTTACTGATAATTTTAATTTGTTGCCTCTTGTCCATCCCTTTCAATATTATGAAAAGATCTTTTGTGCATACTATTTGTGATCCAGATTATAAGACATTTTTTCATTTCATTATTTGATTAAAGGAAATAATGAAATCAAACAATGTCTAAACTAAAGAATTGTTTGGTTTCCTGTTCATTAATTTTTCCTGTGATAAAAGAAAGGTATTTAGTATAAATTGAGAACTTTTTGATGAGTTTCTTGCTCAATGAAAGCTATTTGGATTGTAAAAATAATTGAAGACCTTTTTGGCTGCTTTAGAAAAATATCAAATAACCAGAAAAATCGACATTCAAGGTTAAAGCATAAAGTTTTGATACATTGCACAAGAGACATTATCCTCTTACATCTGTTTTCTTTTGCTCTTTTTGTAATTCACTTTCAGCATTCTTTGTCTTTTTTTTTTTATTTTTCTGTTCTCTCTCAGCCATCTGTAGTTTTTTTTAAATCCTCCTCTTTCTGTCCCCCCTGTGACTTTTTCTGCCCCCCCGTGTCTTTTTCTGTCCCCCCCGTGTCTTTTTTATGTCCCCCCATGTGTCTTTTTTATGTCCCCCCATGTGTCTTTTTTATGTCCCCCCATGTCTTTTTTATGTCCCCCCATGTGTCTTTTTTATGTCCCCCCATGTCTTTTTTATGTCCCCCCACGTGTCTTTTCTGCCACCCCCCCGTCTTTTTTCTGTCCCCTCTGTGTCTTTTTTCTGTCCCCACTGTCCTTTTTCTGTCCCCAGTCTTTTTTTTTTTTTTATTGTCCCCTGTCTTTTTTCTTTCTGTCCCCCTCTGTGTCTTTTTTTTTCTTTCTGTCCCCCTCTGTGTCTTTTTTTTTCTTTCTGTCCCCCTCTGTGTCTTTTTTTTTCTTTCTGTCCCCCTCTGTGTCTTTTTTTTTCTTTCTGTCCCCCTCTGTGTCTTTTTTTTTCTTTCTGTCCCCCTCTGTGTCTTTTTTTTTCTTTCTGTCCCCCTCTGTGTCTTTTTTTTTCTTTCTGTCCCCCTCTGTGTCTTTTTTTTTCTTTCTGTCCCCCTCTGTGTCTTTTTTTTCTTTCTGTCCCCCTCTGTGTCTTTTTTTTTCTTTCTGTCCCACTCTGTGTCTTTTTTTTTCTTTCTGTCCCACTCTGTGTCTTTTTTTTTCTTTCTGTCCCACTCTGTGTCTTTTTTTTTCTTTCTGTCCCACTCTGTGTCTTTTTTTTTCTTTCTGTCCCACTCTGTGTCTTTTTTTTTCTTTCTGTCCCACTCTGTGTCTTTTTTTTTCTTTCTGTCCCACTCTGTGTCTTTTTTGTCTGTCCTCTTTCGGCCCTCTCTGCTTGTCTTTTTTTCTGTCCTTTTCTCTCTCTCTTAACCCTCTGTCTTTTTCTGTCCTTTTCTCTCTCTCTTAACCCTCTGTCTTTTTCTGTCCTTTTCTCTCTCTCTTAACCCTATGTGTCTCTTTTTCTGTCCTTTTCTCTCTCTCTTAACCCTATGTGTCTCTTTTTCTGTCCTCTTCTCTCTCTCTTTCTTTTAGCCCTCTGTATCTTTCAGTGCTGTTTCTTCTTTTTGCTCCAGAGGTCATGATCATTCCTACCCTGACGCTCCCTGAGGAGCATAGGGCAACAGCTATGCATTTCTGCTGCATTTTACATAGCAAGTAGGTAGGTTTTTTATGTGATTCAGTTGCTAGCTTCCATACCCAACCAGTTTTGAATTCAAAGTTGTCTTTCTCCTAGACTGGTTACCGACTATGGCTAAGAACCCAGTTTGTTTTGTAGCTGGGGGAGAAGGGATTCATACATTTCCCAAAGGTATTTACACATAAGTCGGTGCAATGAACTTCACTGGAATTTGAATTTAGCACTCAGATTTCTCATTCCAAGTCCCTATGGATTACACCACCCAAACATCCAATTCAGAGATATTAAAAGAAATCTGTAGAAAAATATAATCACTTATATCCTGAAAGATTATTAAAAAAACCCCCCAAAAACTTCCACACACATATTTACAGAATACACTGATTTAACACAGTGAATTTAGTTTTTCATATCAACCTCCTGGATTTTATGTATTTTAAAAGTAAAATAATTTCAAAATTTGTTGCTTTTGAAAATCCACTCTTGCCCTCAAAAATCTTGTCTCTTTTTATACCATGCTTATAATTCTGTTGACCTTATAATTACCATTGTTATCAGAATTAATTACATGATCATTATGACTTTTTTGTTGGTATTTGTTATAAGTAGAAATTATAATTTTTAGGCAACCTCTTATTAAATTTAATAAACTATCACTCATAATGTAACTTACTGTTATCGTGAATATTTAATTGCTAGCAACAGCTTAATTGAGAATATTCTGACCTCAGTTGAAATGTTTCTATGCTTAACAGTAAGAGGAAAAGAAGTCCATGACTTATTTGAAGAAAAAGAAAATGCTATCCATTTTTAACAAAGGATGATTTGAAAGAGAAAATTGGAAAGTCATTTTCAAGTAAAAAAAAATTAATATAAATTCCAATGTATTTCTGTATTTTGAATATAACTTTACTAGAAATACCTGTGAAATTTTTGAATGGCTCTATCTAAACATTTCTGGAATTTTAAAGATGGAGGCTTCACCCCTTAAATAAAATGGAGGATCATCTGTCAATCACAGACTTCTGACAACTTCATGGACAGATACAATCTATGCAATAAAGTATAAAAATGCTGATGAATTATTGGACCAACAGAATAAACTTATCTTCAATTGTAGACATAAGAACAGTTTTAAATTCTCTAGTAACATTAATTTTGAAGAATTTTTTATTTGAAGAGTTCGATATTTTTATGGGTACTAACATGTATGCATACATGCATTCTCAGTGTTTTTGTATATATGGTAATTTATGTGGTTTTCTTGCCTACATTGGTTATAATCTTAAATTATGAATTAATTTTTTCTTTATAATTTTATTATTATTGACATGTATTCATATGTATTCATATGTATGTGTAATATATATATTTGTTGAATATGACAGACAAGGAAAATTTGCATTTTTTTTTTTTTTTATTTAGTTTTTCTAACATTCATACATTTTTCCATTTGGTGAGAGTAAGGGAGTGCAAAAATTGACCATTGTCCCAAGCTCTTTCCCCCCCCCACTTCTTTAGCCATTTTCAATAAAGTTTGTTTTTAGGTGTTATTAATTGCTTTTCATGTTTGACTACTTAAGATGTAGTTTTTGTGCTGTCTGAATAGCAGTAGTGTTTATTTTGAACTTTGCGAATTGAGTGTGGCTGGAATTCGAATTGGCGTTTCTGTGAGATTTATGCTGGGTGCCAGATGTTTTATGAAAAGGGTATCTTTCACAGTGAGATGTTTCTGGCAATGGGACCTGTATAGGATGCTTGTGTTATTTGCCAGAAACTTCCTTTATGGGTTGTTGTAAATTTCTTTTCACTCTCCCCAAACAGAAAAATGTAACAATGTCTGAAAAATTAAATTAAAAAAAAAAAAAAAAAAAAAATTAATAAAATTTTCCTTGTCTGTCATATTCAATGAAACATGTTTAAAAGAAAGGTTGCTGCCTAAAATTTTCAAATAAATGATATATGCGCCACTGAAATTCTTGATTCAAACAGAAAGCCCTTCAAAATTGTCATTTGGTCAGATTTTGAGTAGTGTCAGGCCAATAACTTTTCCACATCTCCTTGGAGTATTTATGATTCCACTGGGCATAAAATGGGTGATCAATTTTTTTTTATTATTATTAAGCAATAAAGTGATCCCCCAATAATTAATACATATAATAGTGTATTGTAACATTCTAAGCTCAACTAAGAAACTATTCCAAAATGAAATTCTGATCTTGGGAAGTTGGTTGGATTGAAAACCCTTCAGCACCATCTTGGAGTATTTATGATTATACTGGATATAAACTGAGGGATAAGTTTTTTTTTTTTGTTTTTTTTTTTTTTATTGTTTAAAAAGTAAAAAAATGATCCCTCAAATAATTACTGCATTTGAGTGTGTGGTAACATTTAAATCACAATCAATAAGCTATTCCAAAACAAATTTTGATATTTGATCAGATTTTGGGAAGTGTCTGGCCGAGAACTTTTCAGCACCAATTGATACCTGTGTTTTTGTTTTCTTAGTAATTTTTTTGATTACACTTGGCAGTTATAAAAGAAACGGAAAAAATTCTCTCCCACCCAGACAAATGATAGCATACAAGACTAAATTGAATATGTGGATTCCAAATTAGTATTAAAAACTGTCATGCGACACACTTTATTTTATATAATACACTCATAACATTTTTAAGTTCCAGTTAAATTATATTAGTATTTTATATGAATCTCAAAAGATACCTGAAGATACCTGAAGATTTAAAATTAATTTTTAAAAATAAATCTTTCTTGAATTTTTTATTTTAATTTTAATTTCTTTTAGTTTTTTAACATGGAAGTAGGTGTTTATTTAAGGTGTTGATAGCTTGACTGACAGCCAGAAGTTTATCTAATTTTTTTTGTAGTGGGTGGTGACATATCTGTAAACATTACTTGAGGAATATAACATGAGAGCCTTTTTATATAATTTTTAACTCTGCAGTAATTTTAAAAATTTAGGGAAATATTCTAAGTAATCTGATATTTTATTGAATTTTAAATACTTTATTTTTAAATTAATTGTAGTTATTGCTTCTATTTTCTGATAATGTTGTATATGGACATTAGTATTTACAAGAATCAACACGTTTATACACACAAAAACATTCTTTTTAAAATATTGGGGGTTGCTGAATTGTAGTAGGCTTTTCCATTTATGATTAGTAAATATAGTTTTTACTTAATAACAATATCACCTAACTGCTACAAATTAAGATTTAAAACCATAAATTATAATTAAAATTTAAAAAAATGAAAACGATTTTCATTAAAAAAAAAAAAAAAAAAAAATTTTTTAGATAATATATATCCATAATATATCTTATTCATAAAAGCAATTAAAAACTTTTCTAATTAAATTTTTATTTTAGGATACAGCACAGATTTTCTGCAACTGGGTGTCCTGTTTTACAAAAAAAAAAAAAAAAAATTGATTTAAATTCTCCAAAGACTTGTCCTTATAACTAACATTAAGCTCTACAAAAACGAATTTCCCAAAATTTTATAAAATTAAATAAGTGGTGTGTAGAAAAAAAAAAGGTTTTTAGTAAGATTTTCTAAATAAGAAACATTTCTAAAATAATTTCATTCATTTGTGAATAATTTTTGAAAATTTAATTAAAATCCAACAGTTATATGGTTTTTGCAAGAATTTCTAAATGTTTTTTATTGCAAAATAACTATAATTTCACATACTAATTTTTGGTCACCTACTGATGCAAGAAAAACAAAATTTTTAACGTTCTAAAAAGGATAAAAAAAATTATAATTTAATAATTATGAAATCCTTTGGTTTTACCTCTTAATAATAACAACATAAAGGTTTTGTTGCTAAAACTTTGTTGTTTTTTTTTTTTTTTTTTTTTTGTTTTTTTTTTTTTTTTGTTATCAAGTTTAGGGCATTTTTTATATAATGTATGCTAATTTTTAATGAATCTTTGGCGTTACCTATGAATTTGTCGACCCACCCTTGTAAATGAAATCGGTTAGACTGTATACCCAAACATATATTTAAAAAAGAAAAATTACAATTTCATTGTCCCCCTCTTCATTTGCATGTGTAATTGCATCAACATAAATGTCTCTTTAATCCAATAAAGTCCTAAAGGACGAAACATGTCACTTTTGTTTACATAAAAGCAGGGGTTAAACAAGTATGTCATTTTTCTACATTGTCTCCTTCCTTTTCGATGCACTTGGTTGAGTGGCTCACAAGTTTGTGTAAATCTTCCAAGAATGTTTTTGGTTGATCTTGCAATCATTTATGCACCATTTCTTACACTTTTTTATCTGCAGGAAATCAATGACCTCGTAAAGCATCTTTGAGAGGTTCAAGGAGATAATATTTGGAAGGCGCAATTTCTGGGTTGTAAGCCAGGTATTCTAGCACCTCAAAACCCAATTGGTTAATGTTTTAGAGATCTTTTTAGTTTTAGGCTAGATGCCCAATTAGCCCTACACAGTAGCTAGCTTTAAAGTTTGCACAGAGCGTGGCTTTTAAACTTGTACAAAATAAGGTAACTCAATGGTCAAGATAGATAAGTTGTGGTTCATTTCTTAGCATGGAAATGAGTAGAAGGGCAGATAACTCTTTTTATGGTAGCAATATCTATCATGTTATAAACACGAGCATTTATATTCTTTTGGGCATATAGTTTATAACTTTATTCCATTGAATGTCAATGTGATTTTGTTATGCTTCTTCACTGGTCTTGCATTGTGATTTAGATGAGTTTAATATGAAATTTAAATTTTCCTTGAACAATATTTCCAAAACAGGCAGTGGCGAATTCCAGCATTTCTCAAGGGTAATAGTCAGATGCGAACATTTCCTTTGAATGCTAAAATGTAAATCTCTTGAATTATTTATGAATTGAAAATAACAAGAAAAAAAACAAACAAAAACAAAACAGATAAGAAAAATGTCAATTTTATTTATCATTATAAAAATATTGTTTGATGTCTACACAGATACAAATGTGGCATATGTACTGGTATTTGTCATAACTTAATTATCTTTGACAATTTGTACTCAGCAAAAAAAACATTTCAAAGGAAGAATTTCGTTTGCATTTATGTGGTACCTGGCAATAAGTTGCAAAATAGATTAAATGAAATTTTACATTGCACTGGCCAGAGTTCTGGTTTCTCTATCCACCTCTCCCTCTCAGGATGCAGGACCTGGCTTCTCTTTTTCTCAATCTGACTGCCCGGGCTGGCATTTTTTTCTCTCTCTCGTGTTTGTTGTCTGGACCAACTTCTCTCTCTTGTTTGCCACCCGGTCCGGATTTTCTCTCTCTCTCTCTGACGCTCTCTCTCTCTCTCTGACGCTCTCTCTCTCTCTCTCTGACGCTCTCTCTCTCTCTCTGACGCTCTCTCTCTCTCTCTCTGACGCTCTCTCTCTCTCTCTCTGACGCTCTCTCTCTCTCTCTCTGACGCTCTCTCTCTCTCTCTCTGACGCTCTCTCTCTGACCTCGCGCGCTCTCGCGCACTCTCTCTCTCTCTCTCTCTCTCGCGAAGCCCGGCTTTTCTGTCTCTCTTGCATTCTATTTCTCTCGGTATTGACAGCCTTCATTATGTCACCTCCAAATAATTGTGACTATAACTTATTCCGTTTCATCATGAAATATATTTTCCTTCTCATTAAATACTCACTTTTTTTTTCTATCCAAGTTCGCCTCGGCTATTATCCTTTATAACCAATTCTTGTTAGTCGAGTTGCTTTGACAATCTTTTTCTTTCTAAGCTCCACTAGTTTCTTGTCAAGCGACCTACATTCATATCTATGTCATCACCTCAACCACCCTTACCCACTCTTTTTTTTTTTTCTTTCTTTCTTTTTCTTTACACACTCCAAAAAAAAAAAAAAAACAGTGGATGGGGGTGTGTACTGACGTGTGGGAGGTGGACGCTAAAATAGGGCTGGGTTGTTTAAAGGGAGAAAAGTATGGCGGCTGCTTCTGACCCATTTTATTTCTTGAAGCCTGTTGTTGCTTTTTGTTGGTATGCAAAGCCTGATTTGTTGTAATCTTTGTTTTATTTTTTGTTTTATTTTTCCCTTTTTACTACGGCTCCAACGATGACACGTAATATGTATGTCTAATAAACGTTTACACACGCTTTTCTGTGTGTTTTTTGTTTCTCTTTGTTTAATACCTTGCTTTGAAGCGAAATTTGACAACCCCCGATCGTTTGAATCGTTATCATTTGTCCTTGTCTAGCGCTAACCTCACCACAATCACAATTCGTTAAAACTTAGCTCTTTGAATATTACTTTTGAAAATTTAAAAAAACATTCTTTAGGTAAGTTATCTTTGACTAGTCTTACTGTTAGTCCTTTCATTCTAATTTAATTTACTGTTTATTACAAGTCCTCAGACCATCATTCTGTCCCCACCCACCTCGTACGATCACCGAAGTTAAGCAATGTTGAGCCTTGTCAATATGCAGAGTGGTGACCGTCTGGGAATACCAGTTGCTGTGAGCTTGGATGTGCGAGTGGTGTAATGGATAATGGTTCGAATTGTTAATCAAATAAATACCAATGCCAGTTGGGTTGGTTATACTCACGGGCAAATACCATTGGGGAAAGGTATGAAACCACCTCTTCTCTCCTCAGCTATCAGTTAATTAGTAAAACCTGTATCACTAAATCATTCTAAAAAAAAAAAACCCCAAAAAAAACTTAAAATGTAAAAATATTTAAATAACCTGCAATGGGTTGATAAACTGTAGAAAACGAATCCGTCAACAAAACGGACCGTTATTCTACATCTGTTAAAGTTTAAACTTACATTCTTGATTTTTAATTTCCACTGTTAACTAACAACTTCAGAATGACAGTTTGAATAGTTAAGATGAAAAGCAATGGAAATTAAGATGAAAGAAATATGAATCAAAATTTAATACTGGTTGAATCTGCAACACATTGAGTCTCCAGAAAGTGTAAACGGAGTACTTAAAAAGAATTAGGTAATATTGTGGTCTTCTCCATTCTTCAAGGCTTACCCTCACTTACTTAATTTTATGAAATTTTGAGAAATTCACATTCTATTCTCTTCTTATATATATATATATATATCTGTGGAGGTCCCTACACTAATAATAACGTTTGCAGTAATGTGTTTGTGTGTGTTACAAATTTTCTTAGAGAGGAATTCAAACACAGAAAAAAATGTCAAGAGTAAAGTGAAGGGGTTGAATAAAAAAGGCTGGCAAAGGGGATGAAAGATCTGAAAGAGGGGATGTGGTACAACCCTTACACTATGTCTTCTGTTTCAATTTAGGATGCATGGGGATTTCTACTGTTGCTAATAAAATCTAACAAACTGTTTTTGTCTACTGCTTCTGTTAGGAGCTAAGCAGCAATTGACTGTTTTTTACCAATGGATAAATATGATCCCATGTGATCCTTCAAGTTCCTCTTAAGACATTGGTCAATCCTTCATGTTAAACAGGAGATAATAATTAGCTTTTGCATTCCAACACTTATTATAAAATATTCTCTTTTTGGCCTAATTTTTCTATGACCGGGATTTCCTGCTTGATTTTCACCTTTTGATATTTTATTAAATTCAACTTTCTTATGGTATAAGTTTAAATGGGGGAGGTGGGAGAAAGAAATGAAGTGTATGATTATCATAAAATTCTTTTCCAAAAGTGGTGGGGTTCATGGCTGAGAAAATCAGCATTCAAATTCATAGTTTTTCACCTAAATTCAAAGAAATCATCCCTATCAATGACTGGTGTCACTGAAAATGAGGCTTTCGACTGCATGTGAATTTTGACAACAAAGTTTGTAAAATAGACATTATTGGAAGATACATTTCATTTGTTTTCCTTTTTTAGTCTTAGGTTGGTGCAAAAATAATGACGTAATAATGTCATTTTTTAACGTAAAAAAAACATTATTACGTCATTATTTTTGCACCAACCTAATAGGACGACTATTCAGCAGCAAGGAAACATTATGACCAAGTTTTTACTTCTTACCTAACTTAGCAGAGTAAAAGCGATATTTGTTGAACTTGGATCATTTTTTTTATCTCATTAATTATTTACATTATCTTTTTGTTTTCTTATTGGAGATATTAAATTTAATCTTTTAACTTGAAATTAAAACTAAAATAAAAGCTTCCAGAAAGATTTTTCATTTTAAAAATGCATTTTGAACCTTAGGTATGACAATTTTGATGTACCTACTTTCATTTTATGCAGGGAGGTTTAGTCACTTATCTGTGAAAAATTCAATGTTTAATTCGTAAACTTTTTTGACTAGGTGTAGCTCATCATAAAAGGAAAAAGAAAACAAAACAAAAAAAAAACTTTGTCTTTATTTTCAGTCATTTGTTGTCACCCAATCACTCATAACATAACCTTTTGATTGGTTCATTTTAAGTAATCCTTATTGCTATTTGTCATCTGATTGGCCAATGAAAATCACATCAGGGGATTTTAATTCGATATAGGGTATTTTGGTCCATATCTGAATGTTGAACTGATTAAAATTTTTCACTGAACTAACCACTTTCTATAATTCAGTTGATTATTTTACTGGATGACTTGCATTTCTTGTTATTTTAATTTAAAAAAATTACACAAGGTGTTTTAATCGTCATATGCAGTTTTTAATTTATTTTCTCACAATGTACGGTCGTGTCTCTGGCATTCCACTGGTGTTCATTATTCTAAAACTTGGCAAAACACATAAGACACTTGAAGGTGGTCACAACAAACGGTTATAATAAAAAAAGACGAGGAATTTAGTCCAAACTCACCAGTTTCCAATGACTAGCAGTTCTAAAGGTAAATTTAGCAGTAACAGAAATAAAAAAAAAAAATTTATTATACTTGGACATCCCATCGAAGCAAGTAATTAAAAATTGAACGATTCTAGCAAAACTGACAATGTTGTAAAATTGTTTGCCTATTTATTTAATTGCTCTTGTATCATGGCTCAAAGATGTAGTAAGAAGTGTAAATTTAAAATTGGAAAACAAAACTGCAGAAGTATAACTTTATTGGAAAATAGATTTTGCAACTTCAAGAGAAGCTTCGAGATGAAAAGCTGATTTTGAACTCAACCAATGTTCTCATCTACAAAACAAAAGATAAAGAAAAAGAAAAAATAGCTTAAAAACAAAAAGAAAATAATTATAAAGCATGAGAAAGAGAGAAAGCTGTCAAGGTGGGGTGATGGGTGATAGCCATGGTAGATATTTGTGTTGAGTTTTTTAATTTCTTTTCCTGAGCAAAGTTGATAGGATTATTTTATATTATTTTTTTTTTAATTTTTTCACAGGTCTTTTTTTGTTTTTTCTTTCTCTCTTTCCCCCTCCTCTCCTTCGCGCCCTCTCTCTTTCCCCCTCCTCTCCTTCGCGCCCTCTCTCCCCCTCCTCTCCTTCGCGCCCTCTCTCTCTCCCACTCCTCTCCTTCGCGCCCTCTCTCTCTCCCACTCCTCTCCTTCGCGCCCTCTCTCTCTCCCACTCCTCTCCTTCGCGCCCTCTCTCTCTCCCACTCCTCTCCTTCGCGCCCTCTATCTCTCTCCCACTCCTCTCCTTCGCGCCCTCTATCTCTCTCCCACTCCTCTCCTTCGCGCCCTCTATCTCTCTCCCACTCCTCTCCTTCGCGCCCTCTATCTCTCTCCCACTCCTCTCCTTCGCGCCCTCTATCTCTCTCCCACTCCTCTCCTTCGCGCCCTCTATCTCTCTCCCACTCCTCTCCTTCGCGCCCTCTATCTCTCTCCCACTCCTCTCCTTCGCGCCCTCTATCTCTCTCCCACTCCTCTCCTTCGCGCCCTCTATCTCTCTCCCACTCCTCTCCTTCGCGCCCTCTATCTCTCTCCCACTCCTCTCCTTCGCGCCCTCTATCTCTCTCCCACTCCTCTCCTTCGCGCCCTCTATCTCTCTCCCACTCCTCTCCTTCGCGCCCTCTATCTCTCTCCCACTCCTCTCCTTCGCGCCCTCTATCTCTCTCCCACTCCTCTCCTTCGCGCCCTCTATCTCTCTCCCACTCCTCTCCTTCGCGCCCTCTATCTCTCTCCCACTCCTCTCCTTCGCGCCCTCTATCTCTCTCCCACTCCTCTCCTTCGCGCCCTCTATCTCTCTCCCACTCCTCTCCTTCGCGCCCTCTATCTCTCTCCCACTCCTCTCCTTCGCGCCCTCTATCTCTCTCCCACTCCTCTCCTTCGCGCCCTCTATCTCTCTCCCACTCCTCTCCTTCGCGCCCTCTATCTCTCTCCCACTCCTCTCCTTCGCGCCCTCTATCTCTCTCCCACTCCTCTCCTTCGCGCCCTCTATCTCTCTCCCACTCCTCTCCTTCGCGCCCTCTATCTCTCTCCCACTCCTCTCCTTCGCGCCCTCTATCTCTCTCCCACTCCTCTCCTTCGCGCCCTCTATCTCTCTCCCACTCCTCTCCTTCGCGCCCTCTATCTCTCTCCCACTCCTCTCCTTCGCGCCCTCTATCTCTCTCCCACTCCTCTCCTTCGCGCCCTCTCTCTCTCTCCCCCTTCTCTCCTTCGCGCCCACTCCTCTCCTTCGAGCCCCCTCTCCTCTTCCTCTTCTTTTCTCCTTCTTCTTTTCTCCTTCTCTCTCTTTACATATTCTTTACCAAACTACCAACTCAAGGCGTGCTGAAGTTGTCATATTTGTATTCGAATAGTAATAATAATAATAATAATAATAATAATTGGTAATAGAAAGCCTGAATGTGTATCCTTATCGAATTACGCTTCTTGAAAAACCTAAATGACTCCCTCACCTTTTGCCTTTATTCATACAGACACACTTGTACATTCCTGTCCGCTCTATCAATTCTAGTTAGTTTAATTTCTTTTTTTCCATTTATTTATTCAACGTGTTTTAGGTCATTACTTTACAGAGGTAATTGTTAAAAACCTGTATTCAATTCGTGCGCGTATCGTTTAGTCGATTCTCTTTCAGCGTTTTAAACATTTGAGTTGATATTTTAATTTTAAATCATAAAAAGCATAACCAAACATATTGAGAAAAAATGCCACTATGAATAAATGGATTAAATGATAATTAGAAAATATTGTTTCTCTATTATTAAAAGACATTTTTATTGTGGGTGTGGGTGTGAAAGGACTTTTTTTTTTCTGTTTCTTTAAAATAGTTTTTCCTAACTCAGGCAAATGAAGAGTTTTTCTTTCTTGGTATCTCTCTTTTTTATGCATATGGTCAAAGTAATGGTATTAACTTGTGTGTGCTGTGTCTCTTCAGCATGTAAGCTATTGTGGAATGTGTGTCTTTTGACTCTCCCTCCTACTCTCTGTTCTGCCATCTATTTACACAAACTTGTTAGGTAGGTTGCCCATTGTTTCTCTTTGTCCATCTTGCCTTCACTATGCCTTGTAAGCATCAAATTTTCCAAGCTCTCCTTTTTCATTATGTGTCCCAAAGAATTCAGCTGTCTCTTTCTGATTTTGTTCAAATTTTTTAAAAACTTCCTCATTGATCACATATTCTATCAATGTTATTCTCAGCATTCTTCTTTCGAACCACATCTCTGTTGCCTCAAGTCTCCTTTTCATCTGTGAGGAAATTGTCCAACATTCACTGCCATATAGGAGGATTGATATAACATAGCAGTTCAACACTCTTTCCTTTGTTTCTCACAAAAGTTTCCTGTTTCTTCATATTTTGTTTAGCTTTTGAAAGGCATATTTCACTATTCCAATGCGCCTTTGAATTTCAGTGTCACATTTTCTTTTTGTTTTTCTCTTAACACTTCCCAGATATTTAAATATTTGTTCATGTTTGACTTTTGACATCTGTTCCTCTTGCTGATAATGCTATATTCTGTCTTCAATTGATAGTTAGTCCTGTTTTCCTGCTATTCTTCACTACTTTATCTAGCACTTACTCTAGTTTTCTTTCTGAGGTTTAAAAGAAATTTAATTCTCACTCAGTGCTTTAAAAATCTATTATTTCCATTGTAACTTGTTTGTAAAATAAAAGCCTATAAAAAATGAATTCAATAAAATAGTTTACACTGAAACCAGTCTCACAATTGAAGTATTAATCATTAATGAGGTGCTGAAAAATTTGAAGTTCAATCCACATTCCAATATTTGATCAAATATAACATTAGAGATTATTTTTGTAAATCCCTTTTCACTGCTTCCTTGCATGTATTGCTATCAAAATATTTAAGTTTTTTTTTTTTTTAAATCTCTCTGAAGATTATTACATAGTATATTTTGAAATTAAGAAAAAAGTTCATTACATACTTCAATATAACTGAAGTGGCACAATTTGGGGACTGAAAGCAAGAGAAAACCATCCAACTATATCCAACAGCAAGGCCTCTGATCAGGTTTTGAGGAGCATGGCACAATTGCTGGTGTTCCCAGGTCCATCCTGACCTGGGGTGGTAGCACCTGTTAGGGTCCCAGCTATGGGCAAATAGTTAACACCCCCACCAAACTGGGGTCAAAACACTATAAAAGTGCAAAAATAGTTTTTTTTTTATACCAGAAATACTTAAAAAAAATTATTACCAACATTACCAGCAATACATTTTTGAAAAAAATATTACCAGCAATAAAAATTTTGTTGGCATTAAATAACCCATTGTGACTGATATGTTGTAAAACAAACCAAACAACAATTTCTTTAAATTTTTTTTTTTTTTTTTAAACATCTTAATTGAAAATTCCATGGATGGAGTGAGTAAGCAAAAAAGGAAATCTTAAAAAAATGGCAACAGAGAACAATTTTATTGAGAATCAGGAAAAGACAACTGACTTGCAAGCAAGTGAGATCAGGGAAGGCAGTGAGCTACTAACCTGATGGCAGAACAGGAGGTGGATAGTCTTGGCAAAGAGAGAAAAACTGCTAAGAGTCACAAAAGATAGGAAGTTGTGGAAAGCTGTGATTGTCTGTTCTGCCCTGAAGGGACATGGCATGTAGAAGAAAAAAAAATGATACAAAAGTTTTTTTCTTACTTCTGAAATCAAATTCTAAAACAAGGAAGGCATTTAAACTGTAAAATGATCAGACATTACCACCAATCTAATACTATGCTTAAATTAATAAAGTTTAGGTACCATAGTAGAAAGTTCATCAGAACACTTACTATGAAAGTATTTGATAGAGGCAAATTACGGTATGGTGGTGGGAAAGTGATTTAAGCTGGGATGTTAGGTCAGGATCAGTAATATTTCAGATTCTTTTTGGAATTTTATTAAGAATCTCTGAATATAAAGCAGGCGCACCAGTCTATATGGGGCAGCAAGGATGAATGGTAGACTTATGGGCTCTCTTCCTTGGTACCACAAGTGCATGAATTTAAGTGCACTACTAGATTTGCCACTAGTTTTATTGTTGAAATAACTAGATGCAACCATAAGATCTATTCCAATAGTTTTTTCTCACACTTCTCAACTGTGGAACCCTTCCATTTTCTAGCTTTCACTGTCATCTTCAAAAATTGCCAATCATCATCTTCTGTCTTCCTGAAATTCATTTTGTTCTCGTCCTTTCTCCTCATTAAATTATTTCACTCCCAGTAAACTCTTGCATCTTCATGGCATTATTGCTTTGCTTGGGGTGAAATGATAAAAAAAAAAATGTCAGATAGATTCTGGCGATAAAAATTGTCTAACATGACATAATGAACCAACTTTATTAACTGCAGACTTAGCAATTGATTCAGTAGATTTTTCCACTTCATGTCAGCTGAAAACATTAGAACCTTAATTAATGCATTATTCTCCAAACTAGAGAGGCACTTGTCCAAAACTTCAAGCTGTTACCTTTGTAATCCTCGAAGAAAATGACTGTCAAGCATTTTTCTTTAAATAGAATGAAGCATTGACATCACATTGGAAAGAATGAAAGAAAAACTTAAAATAAGTCAGAAGCTGCTCATTTTTATAAGGTTGGAAAAAAAAAAAAAAAAAAAACTTTCTTTGAAAGATAAAGCATGAGAATTTACAATTATACAAGTCAATCATAGCCAGTCCAGTTTTTTTATTGCTTGTTTGCATGTTACATGAAGAGAAGCAGATGCTGTCTACATGCAGCAGATCAAAGAAACTTCAATAATAATAATAATAAAAAAAAAAAAATGGGTTGGGGTGGAATTAAAAGCAAAAAAAAAAAGCTATTTTCACACTAGCCTTAATCTTTGCCAAAGCTGTGTATTTTTTTTTTTTTTTTTTTTTTTTTTTTTGCTTCATTAATACTTTGCTGAAACCTAATAAAATGTCTAAAAGTAATACTTGTCCATAAAAATGTCTCAAAAAAATGTTTGATTTAAACCAAGTTTTTTGCCAACCTTTTTTCCTAATGGGCCCAATTAGAAACTTAGGTATGTTCACTGGGCCACAAAAGTACTTATATAAACCTGCTTTTAAAATGTTCAAAACGTAAATATAAAATTTTAGTAATTATATAATTGCAAAAAATACTGTATTACTGACAGTATAAAAAAAAAAAAAAAAATTATACATACACAAAATAAAATAAATTCAATGTGATTTTTTTACATTGCTATGCTTTTATTTATGAAATATTTATCAATATTATTATTTTTTATTTAGAAAAAAAAATACTCGTAAAAATTTATTTTTCAACCTAAAAAAATTTTGACTTCAGACAAAAAATCCATTAAAAGCTGTTTTCATAAAATAATGTCTTAGTTTTCTTGCATTTTTGTATTTTAAATTCAGAGCTGAAATTGGGGTTCACGCATATCAAAATTTTACATGAAATTTATGATTTATGTTCCTCAAAGTCTTTATTTAATTAAAAAAATAAAAATAGGTGCAGCTATTCTCGTTTTAAAGTTTTCATAAAATTAAGTAAAGTGGGTATTAGATGTAAAAAAAAAAAAAAAAAAAACAAAAAACAAAAAAAAAACATTTTTACTGTGACTTTCTAAAAGACAAACATTTCTAAAATAAATTCAGTCATTTCGGAATAAGTTCTGAAAGTTTCACTAAATTGCGACAATTATTTGATTCTTACATTAATTTCCAAATTTATGTGTTTTTTAAGTGAAAAAAAGCTATTGCAAAATATAAGGTGATCGTAGACCTAAAAACAAAAAAACAAAAAAAAGATTTTTCAACCACACATTAAAATGTGCTAAAAAGGAATATAAAATTCCCCCCCCCTAATACTTTGGTCTCTACTCTTATTAATAAC
>OZ010601.1:26830068-26847568 GCA_963932145.1 Acanthosepion lycidas
TAATAGGATCCTTTTTTAGATTTTTTTTTTCTCTCCTTCCTCAACATAGGATTGTTTTGTTGTTCTGAATTACTGGGAGCAAAAACCCTACCCCATTTTTATCTTTTTTTTGATTACTTTTTGATTACTTTTTTTTTTTTTTTGTATTATTTCTTGTTTTATATTGCTTTTTTTTCTTCTGTTGCTCTAAAAGTGCAAAAAAGCACACTGAAATATAAGAAATGACCAGTAACCTATATAAGTAAACTTATTTCACAGATGTTTTATAGCGGGAATTTTTTTTTTTTTTTCCAGTTTTTTATAAAGCCAATTAAACTGAATTTTATTTTCATTTCTATTATATTGTTAAAATTTACTATATTTATGCGAGAAGAATATCTAATATCAGAAATAGACTATTTATCAATATAAACAATGTGGACATCGGATGAACTTTAGACTGTATTAAAACATGAAACTGACAGTTACCATGCAGTGATGATACCTATATTCACATTTTTATATACATGGTGGAGTATGGGATAGC
This sequence comes from Acanthosepion lycidas, assembly GCA_963932145.1. Taxonomy (NCBI): domain Eukaryota; kingdom Metazoa; phylum Mollusca; class Cephalopoda; order Sepiida; family Sepiidae; genus Acanthosepion; species Acanthosepion lycidas. The sequence continues at coordinate 26,830,595 of OZ010601.1, forward strand.
TGGTCGGATTGAGGAATTGAAGAGTCGAATTCCAATTACAGTCAAGTTCATTACATTCACTCATGAGCAAATACCCTTGGGAAAGGTATGAATACACCTCTTCTCTCCCCAGCTATGGGTAAATAGCAGGACAGACTTGGTCCTATAGACTTCAGTGGCAACTGGCCCATGATAATGACAACTCTGAATTCAAAAGCTGAGGAGGGTGGTTTGGGGACCTTGTGGCACATTGTGTACCAGTTCTCTGTATGTGATTCTTCCAAAAAGTGTGGTTGTTTCTGCACAAACCTTCCCCATTATAATCAAAACATATGTGCAAGTAATCTGGCTGTTCAGTTCTCAGTAATGACTTGCTATACCCTTGTATGTCAAACAACAGCAGTCCTGTGTGTGTGTGTGTGTGTATATATATATATATATATATTAGAGAAAGTCTAGTGTTGTTTTTTTTTTTTTTTTTTTTTTTTTTAGATCTTATTAAAAATGTGACAAGCATATAAATAACCAAATTTTTCACAGTAAAATTGAGCATGCACTATAAGATTGATTATTTTGTGTGCTTGATTTTTACTGTGAAACTTTCAGCTATGCATACTTGTTCCGTTATTAGTAAGAAAGTAAAAATTATAACAATAAGCAAAATGTGGCTCTATCTTCAGGATACTTAGCACGGTATTCAACAAAATCAACAATAACTTGAATTTCATTGGAAATTTAAATTTACAAATACAATATGATTATTTGGCTTTTCAATTGTTGGAGAGAGAGAGAGAGTTCATGAAATTGATGGTTGTAATGGTAACATTTAAGTTTGAAAGATAGCCTCACCATTTAAACATTAATAAATATATTAATAGATATCTTTATGTGCACGTGTATATATGCATATGTCTTTGTGTATGTATGTGTATATATATATATATATATATATATTTTCAAACAATGAATAAAATAGTTTTAAACATAACCTTCTATAACACTAAGCAAGGTAAAAAAACAAACTAATAACTACTAAACAAGAAAAATGGGCAAGCAAAGATATATAAACAAATATTTCCTTTGTCATTTAAACATTAATTAAAAAAAAAAACAAAGAAAAAAAACTGGATACACTTATATTTTGAAAAACTTGAGAAAACCCCCAGATTATTCTGGAATATTAACCTAATTTTAAGTAGTCTCTGACCCTGGAAAAAACTTTGCTACATTATCTTTTAACACTCAGAACCAAAAGATAAAAAAAAAGAAAAAAAAAAAGGAATAATGAGAAAGTATAAACAGACAAATTCTGAAAAGAAGAGATAACGACATCATGTGGAGGCACACACACACAAAGAAAAATCAACCTAACATCAATAAAAGAGACAAATGAATTATTTTTTAACTTCATATAAAAATAACGAAAACAAGAAAATTGGCAGATATTTGCTGATACATCCTGATCAGTGAATTGAACAATTGCATAAAGGTTTCTCTACAAAACTCTCTAGTAGAGGTGCTGAATCAGCATCAATTCGCTAAGTGACAAATTTTGTCTTTGTATTTATCTCAAATGTTCAGTTATAGATTTTCTATGATCAACATAAACATTGTTGGAAATCCTGATGAGATTTGTCATTTTTGAAAATGGGAAATTTGGCATTTAGAGCATTATAAATTGTTTTAATAGAAAGAGTGTATAAATTGTTTTAATAGAAAGAGTGTATAAATTGTTTTAATAGAAAGAGTGTATAAATTGTTTTAATAGAAAGAGTGTATAAATTGTTTTAATAGAAAGAGTGTATAAATTGTTTTAATAGAAAGAGTGTATAAATTGTTTTAATAGAAAGAGTGTATAAATTGTTTTAATAGAAAGAGTGTATAAATTGTTTTAATAGAAAGAGTGTATAAATTGTTTTAATAGAAAGAGTGTATAAATTGTTTTAATAGAAAGAGTGTATAAATTGTTTTAATAGAAAGAGTGTATAAATTGTTTTAATAGAAAGTAGCACTGGCTGTTTGGTCAATAAATGCCAAATGTTTCCTTATAAGGAAATGGCTAATTAATATTAATCATTAGAGATGAGAACAAATACACTACTTTATCTCAGCCTAATAGCCAGGGAGTGAAGAAAAGCATAACTTGAGTAGCACTGGCTGCTCAGTCAATGAATGTTGGATGTTTTCTTATAAGGAAACTGCTAATATTACCAATAACATTGTTGATCAACAATAGTACCACAAATGATTATATATATTGTTGTGGCCTTCAATAAAATTTGCTTAAATGAAAAATTGCAACCAAAACTTTGTTTCTGTTTGAATTTCTGGAATGAATAGTTATCATTATTTCATTAAATCTCTCAGCTGGACATTGTAAATTTTGACTCGGTGGTTCTGAAGGTCCCTCCCTCAAGATCGACAAACATCTGAAGAAAATTGGAGGACACAATGGCCAAAACATTGTGATAATAACAGCAAAGATGAGGACAATAGTCCTGGATATAAATAATTTTATTTGTAAATTCACCTGATTCAGTTTACCATCTATACTTGAGTACAGTACAAATTTTTACAATTTGTCTTTTTAAGCAAAAAAAATAAGTGGGGCGGAGAATCTATACACAGTTATTTATTTATTTTTTTTTGAAAAGGTTAAAAATCTTGCATTTCTTGTGGCTGGTTGAAGTATATGCAGATAATTTTTTTTTTTTTTTTTTTTTCTGGAGGGGTTATGCAAAGAAAATTCAGCACATACTATACATGAAGTCAGCTTATACATGAATATATATGGTATTTGTTAGCCTATTTCTATTAAATTAAGCATATTTTGGAGAGATTTCAAAGTTCCCATTTGTACTTATCTCTCCCGTAATGCTGAGAAAATCTCTTTATTTATTCAACCATTGATATTTACTCATTATCTTTGTTACACCTGGACAGAAAATGTTGATATCTTGGGGTTAGGAGCTGGAGGTTAAGAAAGCAATTGGGTGTGGACATTTGATTTTCTGAAAAGTTTCGTTTATTATTATTATTATTATTATTATTTTTTATTTTATTTATTTTTTTAAAGGTGGAGTAATGTTTAGTTGCTCAGATTGAGGAATCTGGGAGCTGAGTTCATTACATTGAATTACATGCTAATACCCTTGGGAAAGGTATGAATCCATCTCTTCTCTCCCCAAACCATGGGTAAAATAGCAGGACAGACTGGGTCCTATATATTAGTCTAGGAGAAGAAAACTTTGAATTCAAACCACCTACTGCCTTGTCGGTCCTGCCTCTTTAGGCAAAAGCTAGAAGATAACTTCAAAAAAAAAAACAAAACCACCTCTGAGAGAAGGGACAAGGTAACCTCAACTTCCCTGGTGCAAAAGGAACTGGCAAGCCATTGCACTATTCTGTTTTGAATGTCACTTTGGACCACAATTATGAGATGGAGGGGAGTGGTGACCACAGTAGCAGAAAATATACAAACCGAATAAAAAAGAAAAGAAAAAAATAAACTGGACTGAAATCAACAGATAAATGTCTGTTAGTTTTTCTTAAGGCTGTGGTATGAAACTATACCGGGTACTATAACAACTGCAACTATTCCTGTAATTTTTTTTTGTTGGAATTCCTCAGGGCAAAAGCATAATTTATTTTTTTCTCATTTCTAGTAAATATTTTTTTATACTTATTGAAGAAAAATGCATTGTTACATAAATAAATATTTCATGTACTTACTATAGCTTGTCAATCAACCAAAATAAAAAAAAACACCAGAAATGAGTAAGAAATGATACAACACTCATTATCTGAGAGTCTTGAGGGAGTGGGGGTGACATTTTTACATGAATGTAACATTACATGTTGTAATGCTGGTTCCTGTATGATTACTGAAGTTAAGCAATGTCAAGCATGGTCAGTATCTACAGTATGAGGCAAAAAAAAAAATAATGTACATACCCATAGACATTTGATTTTTGTATTTTTACCAGGACAAGTGAGTAATAGAATTCGTTTACTAATGCAGGGTATTATAATACAGGTGGATATATGTATATTATACAAGTCAAAAAATGATTTAGTATTTTGTTGGGTAACCTTTTGCTTTAATAATGGCCTTAATTCTTTGTGGCATACTATAGACTACATTCTTTAGTAAGTCAACATCCTTTGCCATATTTTTCCAGCATTTCTTTAATTCATGAAAAAGTCCTGACTGTAACTCAACTGTAAATCTTTGGTTGAAAATGGACAAGCATGCCCATAATAGAAAAGTTAACACAGAATATGAGCTTTTTCATTCTGTAGCTGCTTTCCTTTGACAGTCTGATATGAAATTTCAGACTGTCAAAGGTAATCAGCCACAGAGTTGACCCAGGGTTACTGCTGGCTACTGAATGCAGTAGTACGTGACCTCACACCTGTATCTGCTATTGCAAACATGAAAACAAGAACAAACAGGTGTGTGTATGTGTATATATATATATATATATATATTGAAATGGAACGCTGATCTTGAAAAATTTCAGTTATCTGTTTTGATTAGTCTTACTCTTATGTCCATCGTCTTTTCATGTTGAATTAAATATAGTCTAATGTTAATTGTGTTTTATGAATATATCCTGAAGATGGTCTACTAGACCGCAACGTCCGACGTTGACATTATATTAACATTAAAACACCATAATTACATGTTAGGATTTTTGTTTGTTTTTTTTCCATATATTTTTCTTCATATATATATATATATATATATATATATATATACACAACCATCTCGAACATTATTTTGGCAGTTTATCATACATTTCAGACAATGTAAGGTCCGTATATGAGACCAGGGCCCTGGGTGCTGCTTTAAACCCATATTGGCTGAGAGTAACTGACAAAATACTGTAGCAAATGAAATGTTAAGTAATGAAGATTGTTTTGTGTTATCACTTAATCAGCACCCCTAATCTCATACATAGTCTTTAGATATGTACATGAACTAAAAGTCTGTATTATGAAAAAGGATTTTGATACACCTGAATAAAAATGATAAAACATTGAGGGGAAAATAAGATTGTAACTCTTCATAAAAGAACTGCATTACATACTGTTTATATTTATTTTTAATCGTAATATGAAGACAAATTTACATAGTTCCCCGTGCTTGCTATTTAAATCTCATATTACAAACAAAAAAAAAAAAATCAAAAGTGGTGGTAAATAGTCTTTGTTTGTAAATTGGTGTCAGTGAATTAGTAGTGTTCAGTTGTAGTGTCTTACTAGAAAAAAAATTCCAACTCTCCCTGAGCAAAACATATTGAGTTACTTTAGTTTTTATCTCATTTAAAATTTTACACGGTAACTAGGATATACCTAAGTTTACATTATGTGCATTCTTTCATTAACTGATACAGTGAATTTAGACACCTTACAATTTGTTCCTGGCTAATTCTCTTCCTAAACTTCAAATCGGTGACAAAAGGTTTGTCCTGTGAATGCAGAAAGATATGTCACCCTCCAACTAAATGTTATTTTGATTTAACATTATTTTGCTGTTCTCTATCTTTACAAGAACCAGATCAGGCCAAAAATTGACTACTGTTGCCATATATGGGCAAGAGCTGCACAATCTTTGTTCTCCAGTCTTGATAGAATCCAAATGTGTCTCTTTGGCTTTTTAGGGGTTGATTTTTTACCCTACAACCCCCTTTTCTTCCACAGATGAAACATTGCAAGCCTCTAGTTGCTCTGTCACTATGTCCATGGAAGGTATTCTGATAAGCTACATGCCTTAGTTCCACCAGTTCTAACCTTCATGGCTAAACCCCACCATGCCATGCACATTGTAGTGAACCACCTGCATTTTCTTCATATTTCATTGTTGAGATAAAAGTTCTACTCAAACAGCTTCCCATAAATTGCTACTTTGTGGAACAGATACCCAAGATGATGCTTTGCATCCTGGGTAAGACGATAAACTACATCCAGCAGCAAGGCCTCTGATCAGGAGGTTTTGAGGAGCGTGGAACCACCTCTTAATTGCTCGTGTTTCCAGGTCCACTCCGACCCAGGCTGGTAGCACCTGTTAGGGTCCTAGCTATGGGCACCTGTTAGGGTCCTAGCTATGGGCAATTAGTTAACCCCAAAACTGAAGTAAAAAGCATTATGAAAGTATAAAAATAGGTTTTAATATCAGAAATACTTTGTAAAAAAAACTATTATCAGAAATAAATTTTTTAAGAAAAAACAAAACAAAAAACTATTACCAGCAATACGTTTTTGAAAAAAAAATATTACCAGCAACATGTTTTTGAGGAAAAAGAATATTACCAGAAAAAAAAAACTGTCGGCATTAAGTGACCCATTGAGGTTGATATGCCGTAAAACAAACCAAACCAAAATGATGTTTTCCTGATAATTACAATCGTAATCTGTTCAAGTCTAGGGTTAATTGTTAGCTATCCCACATATCTTCGTAAAATGTACCTCTTAGCTCTTATGCTGCAACCCTTTATTTCAAATAGCTCTTTGGGCTTGTATTGGGTGAATGTTATTGTAAAAAAAAAAAAAAAAAAAATGTTCAAAGTCATTTCAGGTATATTTCCTCTTTCATCATGATGATAAACTACATCTGGCAGCAAGGACTTTGATTAGGCATTTAGAGGTATGGAGGAGCATGGAATCACCTCTTAATTGCTGTTGTTCCCAGGTCCACTCTAATCCCGGGGTAACACCTGGTACATTTCTAGCTATGGACAAATAGTGCCCTCTCCCAACAAGCTAAAACAAAACACTAAAGTATTAAAGGACATTTTATAGTAAAAATACCAGCAATACATTTTTATATATATATATATAAAAAAAAAAATGCCAACAATACATTTTCTAGTAGAATTACCAACAATAATTTTATAGAAAAATAACCAACGATATGTTTTTATCTGTAGTTGAAAAGATACAATTGTGTTAAAAATATATTTAATTGAAGCCATAAAATTGTGTTCAAAATATTTAGATTTTGGTATTAAATAACCCAAGGAGGCTGATAAACCACTAAACAAAACCAACCCACCACTTTCATAATCACATTCGATCTTTTATTTGTTAATCTTTGTTGTTAGTATTGATGGTGGCCAAAACTCGGGTTTTGTTTTCTTATTTCTACACCTGCTCAGTGGTCAGTTGCTTGCCTGATTATTTTGTATATTTTATTCTTAGCACATTTGCCTGATCTGAACCGCAGTCTGTAAACAATTCAGGTTGAAGAGTTGACATTCTCTGATAAATTTGGATAAATCAGTAGATGACAATAACCAGCATGGTGTAAAGTAGATAATTGAACAATAGGCTCTTACCAACAAGGTTGTTTTGACTTGGTGATCAGTTTACCACCTATGGGTAGATGGGCTGTGATTGTATGGGGAGGGGGTTAAGCTGCTGCTTGTTGAAAGTTAATAGTGGGAATTTCCCTCTTCTTGATATAAGTATCAGACAATACCAAAATTTATTTACATATATAAAGTTTGAAAATGCCTAAAATGTCTGGTTTTCTTGAAATTGGGCTAATAAGCATTTGTGACTTGTTTTATTTGAATTGTGTCTGTTATGAAATATTGAATGGATATGTGGATGGTGTAATGGATAGCATCTAGGAAAAAAATCGGTAAGCCAAGTTCAAATTCCAGTCGAGTATCATTACATTCACTTTCACACAGATACCTTTGGGAAAGGTATGAATTCATCTCTTCTCCTCCCAGCTATGGGTTAAATAGAAAGGCAGACAGGGTTCTTTAGCTTTGGTTGTCATGCTGTCTTGGAGAAGAATAAATGAATTGAAAATTGTGTGTTGCACAGGCCAAGCATATACTATGCAGCCAATGAAAGGATTGCGATGTTCCCAATGACTGTGCTCTTGACAGTGGCCATTTTTTTTTTCTAATTATATTTAATGTGATAAAAATGCTTGCAGAGATGAAAATATCTTTAAGTTTAACCACTTAGGAGTGGTTGATAAGGTAACTCATGAGAAATCTTTGTTCTAAGACTTCTTACTCCGGCAGTGAATTTTCATAGATAAAGAAAGCAATGATTGTCCTAGAGCTGGTGATGAGATATTTTGTTGAAATGTAAACCCCCCCTCCAAAAAAAAAAAATCCTTGATTCAACTGGTGAATTAATGGTTTAGTGTAAGTGATGGGTAGTGAAAAGTTCTTGGGCTCCAATCACTTGCCAAAATCTGGCCAATTTTTTATTTTTGTACACATACAACTCATAATTTTATATACTAGTGAACTATAATTATTTATGTATAATACACACAACAATTATAGGTTAAGAAATTTTAGAAAAAAAAAACATTTCTTGTCATTTCTCGACATTTTATAATTTGTAGCAGCTAAATTAAACATTTTGTACAGCTCATATCAAATATTAGGAATTTTTATAGTTTACATTATATTTTGAAACCCGTTCACACAAAAATGCAACTTGAAGCAATTTCAGTCGCTACTAGCTATATTGTTGATAATTTGCTATATTTGTAGAAGTAAAAGTGCTCAATATCAGAGATGGTGTTTATAGATATAGACCGTGTAGACATAGGAATCAACATTACATAGTCGTTGTTAGTTTCCAAGATCTTGGTCTGAAGATTGCATGGTGTGTGTATACAGACATACAACCACACACACACACACCATTCTCTTTTCAACCATGAGACCTGGGTTGGAATCTCACCATGATGAATTTGTCAGGACGGTGACTTTTTGATGCTATCATTCTTGGGTAGCAATCCCAGCATGGTTCACCTTTGGAAAGTGCCTGAAAACTATGGTTGTGCTCATATGAAGTCACAAGCCATCGAGATTCAAGCATACTGGCCTTTTTCAAACTGATCATGTTTTCTTTCTAACTGAGCAGGAGTCTGCAACAGAGATTGTCTAGTAGACAGGGGTGCTCAGAAAGTAAGTATCTTGCCAGCACACACACACACACACTTCTCTTTATCTATCACCATTCACAATAATGTCCAAGGACGGTAACATAATTATTTGTATATAATATGCAACCCCCTAACTTTGGGGTACAAAACTTCTGGGAAAAAAAAACTTTTATAATATTCACTGACTTCATTTTTTTTTTTTTTTTTTTTTTTTTTTTTTTTACCTGGTTCATATCATCTAAAATATGAATTTATATAATTTACACTATTTTGAAACTCCCTAAACTCTGCTGGGATGATCAGTGTTCTTTAACCCCTGGCTGTTAACATCAGTAATCTCTAGTTCCTTGTTTACAACAAATTGAGGCACTGCTTGGCAGAGGGACACAAATCACTGATTTTGATAGACTGCATATTTATAAATCTACCATTCATCTGTGTATTGAATGCTTTTGCCATATATAGTCTGGAGCTCCTACTATACATCTCTAGATAATTGACAAAATTCAAAAAAGGTTTTGTAATATAATCGATCCTGATCAGGCATCCCGACCTCAGTCACTTTCTCAATGACGTGATGTGGCATCCCTATTGTCCTGATGAGCTTTTTTCCTTAGTGCCTCAACTACATGAATTTAAGCGTGCTACTAGATTGGCAATTAGGTCTCACGGTTTACTATTGAATCAGCTACTGTCAGTTCTATTCTAATAGTTTCTTTTCTTGCAACTCTGGCCTGTGGAACTCTCTTCCTATTTTTTGCTTCCCTGCTCCTGACAATCTTTGAAAATTTAAATGCAACATCAATAGCCATCTTTTTGATTTTCTGAATCCTGTTCCTTCATTTTCCTTTTTCTCATCTTCTCACTAAAGTTTTCTCATCTTCTTTCACACCCTGTCACTCTCTGGATCTTAGTGGCATTATCATTTTGCTTGGGGTGAAATGAAATGATTTAAAAAATAAATAAATAAATAAATCCAAGCCATACCAGCGATCTTTGCCAAAAGTAAAATTGAAACCATCTTTGTGGGAAGGAGTGTTTACTTAAATGTTGAAGAACTGGTTACTGTGGGGTATGCAGGTAGATCAAACATTCCTGCCTTGTATAATTCATTACCACTCTGATTGTTGAAAGAGGGACTTGTCATGAGGGGAGGTTTATCATGAAAAAGAGACTTATCAGAATTTTGCCTCTTGTGCAAAGTGAACCTATCAATAAAATTTTTTTAAATTAACTAAATTATAGAAATTCCTATCATAAATAATTCTAAAGGAGTTGATATTCTGTAACATAACCCCCCCCCCAAAAAAAAACCCCAAACAAACCCGGTTACTGATTCAGTTTCCTATCCTGTTTGACTTACTAATTAGATCTACTTAAAGTGAATGCCACGTATGCCATCTCTTTGATCTTGCTTATTTTCTTGTATAGCATAGTTGGTAATGTTGTGCATGTTAAAGGCTATACTTTCCCTTGAAACTGCTGTATTTTTTTTTTTTAATTTTTGTTTTTCCATGCTATTTAATAGTCGTTTATTGTTTTTCAGTATTTGTCTTTTGTGTATTTTTTCTTTTTTTCTTCTTGACTTTAAAACTTTTACCTTGTGTAGTTTAACAAAGCCAGTCACCTGCTTGAGTTGTTTAACTATTTGATGTATTCTGTGATATTTTTAGGCAGTAGGAAAAGAAATAGAATAGGAAGGGTTGAGGGTGGGGAAAGAATAACTTAAGTAAAAGTGTACGGGCAAGTATGTATAATAGGCATTTATTTTGCACATAGCTAAGAATTTGCGGTATTTTGTTTACACATTTCTAGCTTTGTCAAGTGGATATATAGCTAAGCATTAAAATTATTTCACATAATGTCCTTTGGACAGAACACACCTTGCGATAACACCGATATGGCGCAATATGATCAGAAAGACTTCTGACAATGTTTGAATTTCATTTTTTTTTTCTTCTTCTTAATTTTTTTCTACTGAGTACTTTTAAAGAAAAATTTAAGGTTTCTGATAGAATAGTACAGGAGTGGCAGGATGGTTTTGAAATCACATGTAACTCTTTGACATTTAACGAATACTCCTGGAAATACAGGGTGTTCAAAAGTCACGTGACAATTGGCAGAAAACATACACTTGTGAAATAGCAACCAAGGGAAAATGGCATGACATTTATTTTCTATAATTTAACCAATAAAATATCTTAATATATTGTCACATACAGAAACATGATCCCATTTGGTAAATATAAATTTTATAAGGCTATCAATGGTAATGCGACTTTTGAAACACAATGTACACTGGCTTAGGGATTTTGGATTTTCAACATTTCATTTCTGTGAATGTTTTTGGATTCTCCCATCTTGGCTTCTATTGATAAAACAATTGAAAGGACACAACTCTTTGTCTTTCAATAGCTCATGTTGAAATGAAAAAAAATACTGTTCTCAAATTACGGTGTTTCAAAATAAAATTGCCAGTGTTTTCAACTTTACTCATAGAGGCTTTAGTCCAACATATTGTATCATTTTGGAATCGGGCCAACTCCATGAGCAAATTAAAAACATTCAGGGCCAGATTCAGACCTGCAATCCTGAAATTTTGAATTCCTGAATTTTTTCATTACTGAGATTAGTTTCATCAATTTTTTTTTTTTTTAACATGATTTTTTTGTGACAATTTTTTTGTATGATAAAAATTGTTATAACTTGGAAATAAATTTGGGAATAATCAAAATTAATTGTGAAAGTCACACATTAAAGGACAATTATTTTTTTTGTATGGAAAGTAAGGACCTATGTACATCAAAGTCACTTTAAATTAAGTGATGGCAGAAGAATTATTGTTTAAATGTTAAAAGGAAAGCTTAAATATTAATGTAATACTTAAAAGCAATGATCAATTTTGAGTTCTTCTGTAGTTTATTGCATCTACTCCTCCCTACCTATTGTGATGAAGGCTCAATCAAGAGCCCTCTGCAGGAGCTATCTTAAATGCCGGCCAATAGGTAGCTTTTAAGGTTTATATATATATATATATTGCATAATGGAAATAGTAAATGTAAGCATTTAACTTTCAATTAATGCTAAAAAGAAAGCTTCAAGAAGGATTTTTCATTTTCATTTTAAACCAAGATATTGAAACTGAGTGGAGGTACCTATATATATATATATATATATATATATATATATATATATATATATATATACACACCCCCTTCCACTCAGTTTCGATAGCTTGGTTTAAAATTAAAAATCATTCTTGAAGCTTTCTTTTTAGCTTTAATTGTAAACTAAATGATTATTTTGTTTTAATGTAAAATAGTAAATGTAATCTGGTGTATTTCTAATAGAAATCATGTAGATTATAATCTCAACATTTTGCTCGCTTTCAGAAATCATTTAAATTCACCCAATTTTGACACATTTGTAGACAAAATTTAATTCTTGATTTAAATTTTTTTTCCAAAAATGAAATATATTTTTCTAAATCTTTGAGAAATATTAGCTGATTATAGTTTAATTCATCTGATTTGAAAAAAATATTAATTTAAGTTTAAAATAACAGAAAAATAGATTTGTAAAACAAACAGTAGCACGATTATGTGTTTGTCAACACCTCATAAATCACTTGACGAGGTGCTGACACTTTTATTATTCTTCTAAAGTGACCTTATCTGTTAAAACAAAAGAAAATGATGGGTGAATGCTTTTTTAGATAATTTTTAACTACTCAGTAATCTTAAAAATGTTGGAAAATGTTCTCCATAATCTAATATTAGAAATGTTGAATTTAAATTTAATATAGTCATCGGTCTTATTTTCTGATTTTGTCTTGTATGGTCACCATACTTTCAAACAGGGGTACACTAGGTATACATAAAAAAAAAAAAATAAAAAATATTGGGTGTAAATGACTTTTAATGAGCTTTTCAATTTTTGATTTGTAAATGTAGTTTTCCCTTAATGCTGAATTTTAAACAATTTTTATAATATAAATTACTTAATTAAAATTAAAAAAAAAATGAAAACAATTCTTGTAAAAATTATTCATCAAAAAAAAATTTAAGACAAGTGTCCTTAATTAATCTTATTTCTAAAAGCAATTAAAAGCTTTTCTAATTAGAAAATGTCACAGTTTTATTGTATTTTTTATTTTACAATTCTGAGCAGATTTTCGGTGACTGGGTTAACTTTTTTTAAAAAAAATAAAAATTAATGATGGACATTCTTCAAGGAGTCTTGCTATTAAGTCATAAAAAGAAATTTTGTCCCTAAAAATTGAATTACTCGAAATTTCATGAAATTAAGTGTGTGGTAACATGTTTAATATATATATATATATATATATATATATATATATATATATATACACCAAGATTTAAGAAAAAACAAAATTCAAAAATAATTTCATTGGTATGTGAATGTCCTGAAAGTTTCATTAAAATCTGACAATTATTTGATTTTTGCAAGAATTTCCAAATCACTGTTTTTTTCAACAGGAAAAAAAGCATGCTAGAAAAGTTAAAAAAAAAAAAAAAAAAATTAAAAATACTTTTATCTTTCCTCTCAATAATAACAAACATTGTGATGATAAAACGTTTTTTTATTTTTTTTATTTTAAGTTTGAGGTCTTTTTTTCAGTGGAGGTACCTAATATATATATATATATATATATATATATATATATATATATATATAATTTGTGCATTTTATTTTTTATTTAAGCAGGGTTAAAATATTTTTTTTAACTTTTCACATTTTAAGTTGTTTGCCTCAGGTCTGTTGGAATGGTAACTATTATTATTATTATTATTGTTTTTTTTTTTTGTTTTTTTTTCCTCTGATCACCTGTTCTGCCTGTAGGGTGACTTATAAACAAAGGAGATTAGTTGAGATTTTTTGTATTTGGAATTGTTTTGATATAGATTAGCAAAGTGGTTTAACATGACTGATTTTCTTAGTAACGTTTCATATTCTTTGATGTCTTACTGGGTCATGGTTTAGCATTGAATTGAAATTTATTGTAAAGCCACCTGACATTTAACTATTCTTTCTTCTTGGTATTGAGTTTTTGAAAGTTTTAGTTTGGGCTTAGACACTAGTGTATATTTCTATAGTTGTAAAAGCTCTATTCCTAGAAGTTTCTGGATACATATCTTCAGTGCTATTAAGAATGTCAAGTTTATATATATATATATATATATCTTGGTGCCATTTTATATCAGATTTTATTAATTTTTTTTCTTTCTTTCATTTTACTTTTTTCTTTCTTTAATTAAAAAAAAGATTTTTTTTTTTTTTTTTTTTTTTAAGTAATTTCATCCCAAGCAAGGCAATAAAGCCACTAGGACTCAAGAGGTTGCTGAGTATTAGAGAATATGAGAAGCATATACTATTAAGGGGAAAAAACAAAAGATAACAATTGAAATTGCATTTAAATCTTTGAAGATTAAAGTTGACTGGGAAGTTAGAAACTGGAGGGAGTTCCACAAGGGAGAAATGTGATAGAAAATGCAGCTACATTACAGTTGTGGGAAAAGGAATGAAACTGAGATGGCAGGTCAGGACCAATAACATTGCAGATTCTTTGGATTTCATAAAGATATATTAGGTTGGTGCAAAAATAATGATGTCATGATGTCGTTTTTTGATGTTAAAAAATACGTCAAAAAACGACATTATTATGTCATTATTTTTGCACCAACCTAATATATATATACACAGACATTTCAACTGTTCATTTTTACTGCATTCTAGATTTCAAAGTTCAAATTTTTGAATTTACAAAAACACATACACATACTCACAGACAACTTAACCCCCTGAAGATGGTCTCAGATGAGATTGAAAGTACTTGGGAAAAGAAAATTTTGGTATTTTTCTTAATCAATTTTCTAAGGCTACCAAGAAATTAATCCATGAACTTATAAGGATCACAGTGAAAAATAATTGACATATGTCGAAATTATTTAACTAAACCTTTTTGAATAAAAATATGCTGCCAATATATATATATATATATAGTGTAACCCGGATATGAGTTGTCAGGGCTGGAGAAGAAGCCTCTTATATCCGGGTTTGGTTTATTTTTTTTAGGTAAGTATGGCTCTAATTTGGGACCAGAGAAAATCTCTCTTTTATCTGGGTTACACTGTGTGTGTGTGTGTGTGTATATATATATATATATATATATATATATATATATATATATATATGAATGATAGATTCTGGCAAGAATAATTGTCTAACATGACATAGTGAACCAACTCCTTATTTGCTGACTTAGCAATTGATTCAATACACACATTTAATTTCATGTCAGCTGAAAATGTTAGTCTGAGAAGGTACAATGAGTTACTCTCCTAGAGGTTAGCATCAGCCATGCTGATGTAAGATAAAAAGGGTACTCTGAGATGATTTAAAGATATAATCCCATGTCACTTCAGGATATAGGCAATCATAACTGTCCACAGATTTTTCTTTATTATCTGTGAATTGCTATGTATTCTTTGGAAAGCTGGTGGAGTGGTTTCCAGTTGCCTTTTCCATGGTTTGGAATTTTTGTTTGGAATTTTTGTTTGGAATTTAGAATTTTCCTTCTCTTAGATTAGTTGCCACTCAAGGTTAGATAGTACAGTATAACCTGTAATTTAACCCATAGATGGGAGTGGTGCAGAAGAGACAGATTCATGCTAGGGCTATTAGTGTGAAAGTGAATGCAACAGACTGGACTAGGATTTGAACTCGGCTCTCTGATTTACTATTCCGTACCGATAGCTGTTAGACTACATGCACATCTCCCTCCACTAAATAATATTAAGTTTTGGTTTGTTTTATTCATTAAGCTTAGCTCTTTTTTTATCACAAGGTTACAAATATAAAGCATTTTATGAGGACTAAACCCACTTCTCTGAAGTAACAGTTTAGCTTATTTCTTTTTCTATATGCAATCATGGCTCTCCACAATATCCTATACATTGTTGCCCATAGCAGTTTTTCTTGCTTTTTTTTTTTTTTTTAAGGCTCCCATTTTGCCACCATAAACACAAGCTCATCAGTTAAGTGGCTTGCTGTCTTCCCCTAGCTCTCAGTATATCCTGTGATGGTTAAGTTTTCCAAGCCCTCTTTTTTCATTATGTGTCCAAGGAATTTCATATGTCTTTTCTTAATTCTGTGTATGTCTTCCTTCTATTGCCATTTTCAAGTCTTCCTGGTTGCTTACTTGCTCTGTATTGGAATCAACTGGACCAGGCAGGCTACCATCAGATTTTGATTTCAAAACCTGATGGTAATAATTATAATTAATAAACCTAACTGGTATCTGAAATCATATTAAGTAAATTTCAGTTGTTTTTTTATCACAACTTTCAGATCATCATTGAATGATTTAATAATCAATGAAAGACACTCTGAGTTATGACATTGAAAAGTAAGAGGAAATTTAGAAATAATAGTTAAAGTTTAATAATGTGCTGTTAATGATGTTAAAATTAGTTCTAAATATTTGTGGAAAGTGGTGAGGGAGAAGGTTGTCAAAATTTTATGCTGAAAGGATACTACTCTTCTTTTGGGTGTGGTTTAAGAAAAAAAAAAAAAAAAAGAGAGAAAGCTTATGGGCATATTCAAATAGTTTCAAGTTCCTAGGGAGTTGAAAATCCCATTCTGGGGTCTGGTCCTACTTTAGAAATTGCTCTGTAAGAAGAATGCTAGTTGGTAACATTCTCTCTCCCAAGAGAGTATTTTGTCTTGACAACCAAACACTTCAAGAATTCTGATAATGAATCTGAAAAAAAAAAAAAAAAAAATAATGCTTTTGCAATTTTTTTTAATTTTTTTACTTAAGGACCTGAAAATCCTTTTTTTTCTCTTTTGGAATCACTTGCTTATATCAGCAAGGATACATTATTTGTTTGTTTTGCATTGTTTTAAGTGGCAAAGCCATATGCTAACCTAGTATTGCAAGAACAATTTTTCTGGACAATGATTTAATGCAAATAAATTTGCTGAATTTTTTTTCATCAGTATTGAAGAGATATATCAAGGATAAGTTTGCTATTGATGATCTGGCC
>OZ010601.1:26852568-26862568 GCA_963932145.1 Acanthosepion lycidas
CTTGCCTTTGGTCGACCACACTGAATTTCTGTGAAGATAAGCATTGCATTTCTCTTGATACATAATAATATATCTTAAATATTTAATCCTGTGTATGATGATAAACTACATCCGGCAGCAAGGTGTCTGATTTAGAGATTGGAGATTTTGAGAAACATGGAGCCACCTCTTAATTACTGTTGTTCCAAGATCCATTCTGACTTGAGGTGGTAGCACCTGTTAGGGTCCCAGCTATGGACAAAAATGAACCCCCTTCCAAATAAGAATCAAAGCACTAGGAAAGTACAAAATACCTTTTTATAAAAAAAAAAAAAAAAAAATTACTAACAATACCTTTTTTATGGCAAAATTATATATATATATATATATATATATATATATAATCTTAGGCTAAATATATATAAGATAGGGGCAGGCAAAAATTGCCCATGTGGACCCCTTAAAAATGATGGCACTGCAGCAATTTTTTTTACAATTTGCAAAATTTATGTCTTTTGTTTCTTTGCGTCATTGCTGTGTCATTTTTTTCACATTGGAAGTTCCTTCAATAGAAGCATCAGCACCTTTGGTAAAGCAGCTTTGGACTTCATTTAGCGGCTAAATGAAGTCCAAAGCTGCTTTACCAAAGCCTGTACCTTTCTGCAAATAGTGCAAAACATTGAATCAACATCCATAAGACTTCAATGTAGAAATCTTAACTTTATTTTGAATTTCGTGAGGGTGTTGACTTTCTGAAGGCTGATGGGTTGAACCTTAGACGGCTTTCTTAGGCTTTAAGCATTCTGTTTCAGCAGAAGCTCTTTCAGTTGATCCGTGGAGAAAATATAAATTAAGATTTGGTAAAATATTTTGAAAATAATAATTATGATTTTTTTGTTTTTCTTCATTTGAAGCTCTGAATAAAGGAACTGTAGTACTCTTGTTAAGGTAGAATCAAATCTTATAAATAAATAGAAATACTAGCAAGAATAAAATATTTTTTGTGATTTTAGACTTGTTTACATTATGAACAGACTGTAGTGTAGTGTAAAATGTCAAAACAAAATCATCCTTTACTTTTTAATTAGTAATTTCTTATAGATAAAAATATTTTCATGGCTAATTTTTGTTGCCTAGCATTCAGAAATTCCTCTACACATGCAATTTGTCAGAATCGAAAAACGTTAATTTTTTATTATTTTAGATGGGGAGTCCTGTTTACAATATAAATACAACTTCAAACTGATCCCTGACTTTTTGACATACAGGTAGTTTTCTTTCCTTTCTGAGGGGACTAGTCTATTTATGTATTGCTATTTCAAAATGAAATGTATTATTACCGTGCAATGATGTTCATTTCATTTCCGGTAGACATAAATTTTGCAAGATTGTAACCTTTGTTGAAATTCTTTTCATGTGACCTCTTTTTTTTTTTTTTTTTTTTTTAAACATATCTGCATAGAGCTCTCGACAAATTTTTTCTTGGAAAAAAACGCTACGACCTTCATAAGAAAAACGTAACATCTTTTTGTTCATAATTTTTTTTCATGTCGCTAAAAGAAACACAAGTTCAAAGAGTACTATTATATTTTAATAGAAAAATAACCGAAACAGTTAAGTTTTGCAAGATAAAAAGTAAAAACAAAAATAATTCTTTATTATTGAAAATTTATGAACAAAAAAACAAATTCCGTTTCAGATTTACGATTATTCAAACATCATGGAAAATTGGTCGACCTAAAGGTTTTGTAAAGTTTTCATAAAAAAAAAAAGGGAGAAAACTTACTTTGGTCCTTGTTTGTTTGAAAAAGCCTTCCAAAGTTTTGCACTTTTAGCCTTTTTTGATAGTTCAGCAAGACTTCTCTCGGGTTTCGTCATTTTGGTACGGTGTGTCGTTGGAAATTGTAGATGGCATGTTTGAGTTGAAAATGAAACGAGCACGCTAGGAACGAATATATAAATTTGCAGGTTTCGACTATGGCACGTGATTTTGAATCCCAAGAAAAAGTTTTACTTTGCGATATTAAAATGAGTTTTTTTTTTTTAATTTTATCACTTTTTCTCTTTTTTTTTTTTCTTTTTTCTTTTTTTTTTTTTTTTTAAGTTGAAGGCAAAAATTGCCTTAGACGTGGCTTGTATCCCCACCCACCTCTCTCTCTCTCTCTCTCTCTCTCTCTCCATGGTTACAATATGTGACGCACGGTAGGTTTCTTGTATGGCACCCGAGCGCCTACACAAGGGCCAGGGTCAAAAATTGCCCAGTTCACGAAACCGTCGTTCGTGCTGGCATTGGTATTGCTACCGATCACCCCGCCTCCTCAGTGGCCACCTCTCAATATTTTTCAGTTGCACTCTGCCGAAGATAGAGGCGCAACAAGAGAAATGTGAACGACGCGAGTAGGATAAGTACCGCACGTCCGCATACACACACATTATAAAAATAGGATAGAACTCGTTAGGTAAATAATCCAAAGTTCTTTAGTATTTTTGTTATTACTTTAAAAAAATAGTGCTCGATACAAAAGTAGAGCCTAAATATAATTATTTATTTAAAAATATGATTCCATCGCTACATAAGAGGTCTCATGTTCCAAAACAAGAGCCAAAAACCTCAATATAATTATTTGAATTAAATTACCAATATATATATATATATATATATATATATATATATATAGTGGGGGGGGGAGGCGAGTGGTTAAAATATTAGTCTTCTGAGCATGAGGCCTGGGTTAAAGTCTTACTATGCCCAATTTATTTATTTTTTTACTTAGTGGACTTTGTATCAGGGGAAACAATAACCTTCCATACCTGTACTATATTCTCTCTCTCTCTCTTGTTAACCTATAAGATAGGTACCTCCACGAAAATGTAAACAAACAAAGATAGCATGATGAAAAAGACGCCAAACTTGATGAAAACAAGTTTTTATCATCTAATGTTCATATTATTAAAGAGGAAAGATCAAAGTATTTTTGGGGTATTTTTTCTTACATTTTTTAATCGTTCCTAGCACGTCCGATTCGTTAAAAATCTTTTTTTTTTTTTTTTTTTTTTTTTTTTGTCAAAAAAAAAAGCACAGATAATCAAGCATTTTCAATCATTCGATAAAAAAGATGAAAATATAACTTTGATATTCTTTTAAAAATCAATTATCATTTTTTTCAAAACTGATTTTAATAAAATCAGAAATTATAATGTTTATTTAAAATATTTTGAACCAAGCTTAACTTAGCTTCTGCGCTGAAAAAATGTAATTTGAAAATAAAACAAAGGTCATAACCTTTTGTGTCGATTGACAAGTGACGAAAGACACATTCATGATGTTTAGATAACTTACGGGAGGATAATTCTTTCTATGGATGGAAGGAAGTGAAATTATTTAGATTTAAATGAACAAATTATTTACCTCGTTACTTTTAAGGAAAACTTTCAGCGCTCTAATTTTTCATTTTTTTTTTTTTTTTTTTTTTTTTTGTACTTAGCTTTCATCTTTATGTTTACGATGCTTTATGGAAAATATAAAGAAATTAAAAAAATAAGACTGTTAAGAGTGAGATTAAATTTCATAAGTAAAAGGTATCTAATTAATTTATAGGTACCTTTCTTATGAAATTTTATCAGAAGTGTACATAAAATATTATAATTTTATATACATTTATTACATTTTACTGTGTTGTTGGATTTCCATTCATTTTATTATTAATTTTGATATTTCATTTATGGAAAAATGTCATAACTGAGATTAATATAAAAATAAGATCATATAAATTAAAGTTTAGCAGTAGTTAAATTTCATAAGATGATACTTATAGGTACCCTTCTCAGTTGAAATTGAAAAATCAAATTAACTTCTCCATACGTGTTTCGCAAAAGTAAAGGCCTTAACAGCGGAGAACAATGCTGAACTCAAATAATGCAACTAAATTGTATTCTGGTTGGTCTTCCATACTTTATAATTACTGCCCGATTATAAGCACAAAAATTACATTTTTCAATTACCATGGCTCTTCTGATTGGTCCAAACGATACAATTTTCAAAGCGCTAGACAATGACGATCTCATCTGGACACTTTGAAAGGTTGATGTTGCTTTTAACTAATGTTATAATATTTTTAAAAACTTAATGTAAAAATCTATTATAATTAAAGAAATAACAAATAATTGTATTAATAATTCAATTTTTATTGAAAAAATTTTTTGCTTTCAGAAAATATTGTCCATATTCATAAAAACAACTAAAAACAAATAAAAGCATTTGAAATTAAATATATTTGTTTTATTGAGTTTTGTATGTTACAATTCAGAGCTGATTTTCAGGTACGTTGGCTCCAATAAAAAAAAAACAAAAAAAAACATGATTTGCATTCTTCAAAGCCTTGTGCTTTTAACTATTGTAATCACTAAGGTTGGTGCGCTCGAATTTCTAGAATTTTTTCATAAAATTAGTTATGGGGGTGTTAATAAATATATAAAAAAAATATTTCTACCATGACTTTAATAAAAAAAAACATATTTATAATAATTTTGATATTCTGTGAATAGTTTCTGAAAGTTTCATTAACATCTGACAATTATTTTTATTTTTGTAAGATTTTCCCAATTAATGTGTGTAATACCAAAAAAACATGCAAAAAATGATCTATGTTATTTACTAGTCCATGTTGGTACAAAGAGAAACAAGGTTTTTTTAATCAAAATTTAGAATGTTCTAAAAAGCAAAAATTTGAAAAAATAATTAAAAAAAACTTTGGTCTTTTCTCTTCATAAAAACATAAGCATTTAGACAATAACATTTTGTTTTCAGAAAGTTTGGCATCTTTTTCATCAGACTATGCTCTTTTTTTTTTTTTTTTTTTTTTTTTTTTTTTTTTTTTTTTTTAGCGATTTCGTGGAGGTACATACTATAAGATGAGTCATAAGTAATTTCCATCTTTAAGAACCAACTGTCATGATGAATGTATCATCCTAACTAACTATTCCTTAAATATGTCAGAAGTGGTGATCAAAAATAGTTTCCATTTGGCTGTTCAATATAAAAGGTTAAATCTCCACAAAAGTAATGTTGTGTATCTGGTGGGATTGTTGCGTTGTTGTTCATTTAGAGAGTTCTGAAAATTCACTTAAACATTAAATGCACATTTATACGTCCAGCAGCTGCAACATGTCTGTACAAAATGTCTAAAGGAAAATGGAAACAAAAAAAGATACTTAAGCTCTGAATCAGAAAAAGAAAGCTGAAATTTCTTGGATATATAATGTGGAAGGAGTGTTTGGGAAATTTGACAGGGAATATAAAGAGAGGAAAAACAAATTCTACAAAAAATAATGTACAGTTAATTTATTCAATTAGATATTCACTATTATTTGCAATGACTTGTTGCCACTTATCAGGCAGCTCTTTGATACCCTTTGAGTAAAATTCTGCAGATTTTGATGTGAAAAGATTTTTGAGTCCGGTTTGCATTGTAAGAAGTTTTCCCTATCAAAGTGTTTTGATGTAATTGAAAGCTGAATATTGTATTTTAGTGTACTCCAAATTTATTATAATGGTGCTACAGATAGCCTTGAGACCTGGACATGCAATGTGGAATAAGTGTTGATACACCTAATATATCATGATCCTGAGACCAATAACCCATTAGACTCATAGGGACAGCACATGCTGCTGTAGCAGCAGGAGAGTGTCTTAAGCAAGACAACCTAACGGTTTGAATTCTGTTGTCCATCTCCTTGACTAGTTGCCAACCAAGACTCTTCAAGAGGTTGACTTGCTGCCTCTCCCAGTCAATATTTCCTATGAATGTCAAATTCTCTAAGCCCTCCTTTCTTATGTCCAATGAATTTCAGATGTCTCTTTATGCTTCTAAGTGACCCTTTTTGTTTCCATTTTCTTTAAGACTTCTTTATGTTCTGTCTATTGTATTATCAGGATCCTTCTATAGAACCACATCTCTGTTACCTCCTGTCTTGTCTTCATGGTGGGTACATGCTAACATATTTGATATTATCAGTCCTGACCTGGCATCTCGACTTCAGTCACTTCCCCACTGCCATGATGTGGCTTCCCTCTGCCTTTTCTATAAATATTTTCATGGCAATTTTTCTGATGAGTTCTCTTCCTTGGTACCTCAAGTGCATGTATTTAAGCATATTACTAGATTGGCAACTAGGTCTCATCGTTTTACTGTTGAAATAGCTAGATGTAACTGTAAGATCTATTCTAATAGTTTCTTTTCTCACACTTCTTGTCTCTGGAACTATCTTCCATTTTCTAGCCTCACTGCCTCCTATGTTCTTCAAACCTTGTCAATCGTTGTCATCTGTCTTCCTAAAACCTGTTCTTTCCCCTCCCTAAAGTCTTTCCTTTCTCTTTCACTCTCAGTAACCCCTTGCATCTTTGTGGTTTTATTGCCTTGCTTGGTGCGAAATGATTAAAAACAAAAAAAAACAAAAAACTCTTACATATGATTAGCAGTTAGAATGATAATTTGTTGTTCCAATGAATTCCCGAAAATGGAAATTATTTTTGACACAACCTTGTGTATATATATATATATATATATATATATATATGTGTGTGTGTGTGTTTCATCTTGGTATTAGATTTTATGTTAGATAATTTTTTTTTTTAGGACTAAGGAATCATTTTAGTGTCATAACCAGATTCATGTCTTGATCTCTTCCCTTGTATAGATGGGGACTTCAGCTAGTATTATCTATTCTTACTGGACTATTTTATTAAAGCAGCTTCTAAAATCATAGGCTATAGTTTAATTTAGATGTTCTGTAACAGTGAATATAATAATTGCTTTTGAACATTTCACAGACTATTAACTAAGATTTAAATACTACTACGACTGTCACAAGTGTTGTCTACTTTGTATAGTGTATAGGAATGCTGGGTGGAGTTACTTAATTTTTTTTTTTTTTTTTTTTTACCCTCTTCTCTCACAATATGATATTTGTTATTTCTTTCTACTTTGAAAAGAAAAAAAAAATTGCTTCGTTCCTGATGACAAGCATTTTTTTCTTTTCACTTAACCATTAAGTTACTGAGCTTGTGTAGACAAAATCATAAATAGTACATTGATAGATTTTGTGAAAAGGAGTCAGCATTTTACAAGTTTTTGACCCACTTCTCAAAATTTGAGAGTGACCAAGCATCAGAGTTTTCTTATTTTATCTTAATTTTTTATATTATTTATTTATTTATTTATTTTATAGGGGTATTGTTTTTATCATAAGGATGATGGGTTAATGAAAAAAAAAGTTGCTGATTTTTATCTTCTTGCATCATGTGTGTCAAAAGCAATTTCCATATGGAATAATACTTAAGATCAGTGTCTTTCTCCTGGGATCATTATTGTATCTGTGTCCTCCGTGACAAGTTATACATACATTTTATTATTTCTTAATTGCCATAAATGTTACTGGGTATATGTTTTTGATTAGACTTTAATTTTTTTAAATGGTGAAATACATACATATATTTTATTATATGTTTGTTCCAATTTTGAGTACAGGGTTGGGATGAGAACTTTACACCCTCTCCCTCTGTGTGTATATAATATATAAAGTAGGAACTCCTTAAAATTTTGATGTTTTGATATTTATTTAGCTTCATCAGAAATTATTTATTCATCTAACTTGAACCTCAAATTCCTAATGACACTAAATAAATAGTAAAACATGTCAAATTTCTAAAGATTTTTTACTTGTCCCTTATTCAATCATTCTGTTAGAGTTAATCTATAATTTCAACTTGTGTGTGTGTGTGTGTGTGTGTGTGTGTGTGTGTGTGTGTGTGTGAAAAAAAAAATTCAGATATAAATAAAATATATCTGTAAAAGGACAATGTGAATAAAGACAAAAGTAAAATCTTTTACCTTGATTTTCAGTTAACCTGAAGAATATTTATAAGCATTTTAAAATTTTGAAAACCTATTTTTATCTGTTTATGAAACCATGTTGCATGATAAAATCCTTACATTTGCCTTGAGAAAGTCCATCAAAAGATCCAGAAAGTCCATCAAAAGATGAAATATATCAGTAAAGAAAAGTTTTTTTTCATTTGTCTTTATGCTTACACACACACACACACACACTATTATTGTATTTTTATTATAAGAGATTATAATAAAAACATTTTGAAATCTCTACACAAAAGCTTTCATGTTCGAATTCTATGACTGTACTTCTTCAGGCGATGGTAAGTAAGTAACCAGTTACTTACCATCACCCAAAGAAATACAATCATAGAATTGAAACATGAAAGCTTTTATGTAGAGATTCCAAAATGTTTTTATTATAATGTCTTATAAATATATATATATATATATATATATATATATATATATATAATAATAAATTGCTCTACTTTGTATTGAGCACTTTTTAAAAATAAATGCTATGCACAGTGGATTTTTACTCCATCTGTTTTTTTTCTCTCATTTGGATTATATAAAGACATCTCATTAAATAATTTGGACAAGTTTTGTCTAAATGTCTGAATGAAAACATGCTGCCCAAATATATGCAATTTAAAAACACACACATGCACATATCTCCACACAGTAATTTGAATAAATCTACTTGCTGATTCAAAATGGAGTATAATTTCTCTGGGTTTGAATTTGTTTCTTGTGTCGTAATGCATTTTCAACAAATCTACCTTTTTTAACTTTCGTTCTTACTTTTTTAAACTCAATGCTTGTGTTTCAGAAATTGAAATGTCTCTCACCTTGTTTAAGAATTGTCGGAAAAAATAACAATTCTTAATACTGGATTCCTCATATATTTTAATTATCTCTATTTAATAATTGGCTTTATTTTCTGAATTTTCTTTTGAAGTTTAGCCCTTCTAGTAGAGTAGATAAGTCATTAAAAGACACTAGTTAACACCAAAAACTAGTTTTATTCTTTCGTTGTAATTGAGAAGAAAAAAAATCTAAAATTAGTAGAAATTTGCTTCAAGGTTAAAACATGAATTTGCTTTCTTTGATAGAGATATTCATGTTTGATTTGTTCCTCCTCTTGAATGTTTTTAAACAGATCCACTTACGGAAGATCATTTTGGCACCATTACACTTTAGTCATCCAGGTTTCACGTTAAAAAGAGTAGCCAGCCATTCCCTTCAGCTGTGGCTTTGTTAAAGTATGTGTCGCTTTGTCTGTCTTAGTGTTTTTTTTCTCTCTGTTTAAAGAACCTTTTCTCATATTCTCTCTCTCACTACCTGTCTGTATGTGTCTCTGTGTTTAATATCTGTCAGAATGAATGCTTCACGTAAAACTTTTTAAATACAATTGTTTCTTATTCTGCTACTTAAGTGACAAAATCATTCATTTTTTTATATTTTGTTCAGACTGTTGTGATGACATCATGAATGAAATCTCTGTTGAGAGGTGACAGTCTGATTGCAAACTTTTCACTATAAAAGGAAAATTAGGCTTAACTTGAAGGAGTGTCTGTCTACTTAAAGATCATGTGCTGTTATTAATTATTCTGATTGTTGTTATTATTGGTGAGTGAGAGAAAGCAGCACACAATGTGATGCTGGGGTATAGATATACAAAGCCCGATATACTCATTATGACACCCAGTATGATAAAAGTATACCAGGCACATGCATCACAGCCAAATATGTGTGATATGATGACAAGTTTTGATAAAAGTTGTGCATAACCTTGTAAGTGGAGTCTGGTGAGAAATATGACCAGGTGTTGGGCAGCCCAGTCAGTTCAATCTCGGACTGTTCCCAAGCCTCTCCATGTGTCTCTTTGCTAATTCATCTTTCAAAGTTTAAAAAAAAAAAAAAGAAAAAAAAAAAACCCCTTGATACCTTGCTTCCCCATTATTCAGGCTCATAAACAGATGCACAATGCATCAGCCCTCAGGGAACATAATCAACTGGTCATGGTCAGGCAACAGACAAATGTGTCCTTGAATGGGATATTTATTGTAGGTCCTTAATTTGCCAAAATGAAGTATACATATAAACACCCCAATCAAATGAGCTTT